>CM031234.1:239750850-240950850 GCA_018340775.1 Taxus wallichiana var. yunnanensis | reverse complement strand
TATTAGGTTGTGTACCCGTTAATGGTAATGTTTTCAGAGTATCCACTATCATTACATTGATAACAACTCCCAAATATATCAAAACATTATGTACATCCTTATTTCCTATAGAGATAGAAATAACAGACTTCCAGGGATCTCCGTATTTGAAGTAAAAGTTTTCCGCCAATAAATCAACAAGTTTCCCATCTACTTTGATAGTCTTGGGTCTTGTTTCTTCCTTCCAAGATTTTTCATACATAACATTTTGATTAATTTGTTCAATTCTGGAATGTCCTTAATTTCTTGTAATAATGGTATTTCAATATTCAATTTCCTTAGTTCTGTACTCATTCGACTCCTTGATTTCTATAGCTTCTTTGAATCTCTCTAGAAATGGAGTCTCAGTAGTGTTGCTATCTGGATCCTTTTCTTTTCTTTCAATATCCTCTTTTGGAACAAAAATAATAGGAATTTCATTTTCTTCTTGTCATGTCGGTGATTACAAGGGTGGACTATTAATGATTTTCCCAAATCTAGTTTGAATATCCTTACAATCCATAATATGTAAATCAACCGATTTTTCTCTCGGTTCTGTTCCATAAACAGGAGTTGTTTGTTTGTTTCGGGGTTTCTATCTTGTTTGTGTTGGCATTTGCATTTGGAATACATTCTCATTTTGTGAATTTTGTGCAAGAGATCCCATGATGGCCTGTTGATTTTGATTTGGATATGTTCTTCCTTGGGAATAATTACTAGGGTTCTATCTAGGTTATGACCAAGAATAAGAATTTCCTTGACCAACCCATGGTTGTTAATGTCCCTAAGCATACCAAGCTTGATTTACCCAATCTTGAGGGTTCCAAGTTGGTTGAGGTACGCAAAGAGGTTGTTCCAAATTTTTGGTATCACTGAGTAGCCCATGGCATCATCTAGGGATTAGGAACTGATCTTGGCATAAACTACCCTTGGTTAGGTTGTCTCTGAACAAAATTCAATTCTTCTATTGTAGATGAGGCATTGGTTTGTTTAAGCTGATTCTTAATAACAAGAAGTAAAGAACAAACATCAGTATCATGTTCTTTAGATTCACAAATAAGACACATTTATGTTTTATCTAAAGGACAGTCTCTTAATGCATGCTTCTTCCTACATCTAGGACAATACATAGCCAATGGTTCAGTTTTGGAATTTGCTTTAGCTTGTAATCCATCCATAGTAGAGGTTAATTACACTAAAATGTCTATTTTAAAGTTTGCTAACTCATCCATTAGTTTTTTCATATCTGGATTTAGACTTTTCACTGATTTTCCTTTTCTAGGTCCACCTCTCATTCTGGAATAGCTTCTAAAAATCTCTTTAATTCCATTCATTCTTATTTGATCAATGTCTCCACCTCCTATTAAGTTAAGGGCTTCTCTAGATTCGTTATCCAAACCTTTAAGAAAAATGGTTTTACTTAACTCCTCGAAAGCACAAATCCACATCTTTTGCTAACAAAGAGGAATCTATCTAAATAGTCTTCTATGTTTTCATCGTCCTCCTACTTGATTTTTAAGAATTATTCCTTCCTATTTCTCCCCTTGCAATAATCTTGGTATTTATCTAGGAAGGCAGTCTCCATTTGTGCCCAAGTGCTAATAGATTTGGATGGTAATCTCATGAACTACCTCATTGCTGCATCTTTTAAAGTAGATGGAAACAACTTGAGTTTTGATTATCTATTTTATAATCATAGGTTTGACATAGTACCTTGAATTCAAATAGAAATTGGTCAGGATCTTCAGATGACATCCCTCTAAAGGTGGGTAAATGTGTAGGTGAGATATTTTTCATTGATGTATCATAATCTCCCAATTGGATTAAATAGGTAAAGGTCCTTTCGTGTTCTGTCTTAGCTTCTCATGTCATTTTAAAAATATTTTCTAAATTTTCCTCCCAATCAATGTGGTAAGCGATATGCCTTGGGGAAGGTGAAAAATCAGAAGTAGGAGGTTGAATACTCAATTGAGAATCAAAATCACCTTAAATGGATCTTGAGTAATAAGCTTTCTCCTAAAAGTTCCACCTCCTTCAGGATCGACCTAAGAATTCCAAAAATGGCAATTCTGTTTCTTGTCTGACAGGGGATGATGGTGCTTCCAATTCTTGATCAATTTCCTTACTTTGACTAGAGGATGTTATGAATTCTTGTGAAGATGTTTTTGGGAGGAATCTACCATATGAGTCTCTTGGTCTACTCATATATTTTGTGATATAGCAGGGAAGATCCTTCAACTACTAGATGTATGATTTTTGCTCTTGCTAACACTTAATTAGAAAGTTCCAACTAGTGTCCTCGGAAACGGTGCCAAAAATGATGGGTGTTGTCATTCCCTTCATTTAATCAACTTCTTGTTGATGTCATATCAAACCAGGGGTGTGTCTAAAGCTATATGCAACAAGAGTAATTTAACCGATCTAGTAGTTGACTGTAGTTATTTTTGTATTTTCTGGTGATCTCTTTAATGTCTTAAGGACTTCTTGGTAAAACCTTATTTAAATCAAACTATGAAAACTTTCTAAAAGTAAACACACTGAAAGCTTTGCCGAAAGGAAACACACTGTGCAGAATGGAAACACACTTGCTATTGGAAAATAAACACACTCAATTTAGAATACTTGAAAACAATTGCAAGAAATATAAGAATCTATCTAAACACCTACAGGAACAAGTATACAAAAGAGTTTAACTGAAAGAATTAAAACAATACAGAATTAACAAATCCAAGATATTTGCTGAAGAAATATAAATACCAAATAAATGAATATCCTTGGGGGAGTGGGCCCTTGCTCCTCAAATCAATATTTAACAACTCAAAATTCACTCAAATAGAACAACTATTTTATTGATAAAACATTTGGAATTACAAACGTACTAGATCTGAGTACTTAGTCTATTTCTCTTCTCTGTTCTATTTCTATCTCATTCTATATCTTCCATTCTATTATCAATTATATGTCTACTTTTACATACATTTTACAATCACTACCGTCTCAATGATTTTGATGAAATCAAATCATGCCCAAAATAGATCTTTGAGTCATATTGCAGCTTGATCATTAACATGAGCCATCTAGTGATACAATCATTGTGATATAACTTGAAATGCATGGATTTGAGTGGATTAAATTTGGTGACAATGTAGGTTTTGTGATTGAGAAGGTAGTGACAAAGTTTGGAAGTTTTGAAGTACAAGGCACAATACAAATTTTAAACTTCTAAATAGTGAGTTTCATAATCATAAAGGGTACAACTTATGTAATAGACAACTTGTTCCTTTCCTTTTTCATCTTGATGTTCCAACATGCCTCCTAAGACATGGTCAGCTATGAAGAAAGATAGAATGACTCTGCCTCGTGTGAAGGTGTAACAACTGGTGGTGATAGAAGATATTGTCTGAGGGCATCAAATGCTTGCTAACAATGGTCATCCCACTTGAAGTGGATGTATTTTCTCAAAAGGTGATGGAAAGGTTGCCAACAATATGATAATCGAGAGATGAAATAATGAATGGATTGGAGCTTTCCTTGAAGGCTATAAATTTGTTTAATATTAGTTGGTGGTAGAATTTCGATAATGGCCTTGAATTTAGTGTGGTAATATTCAATTCCTTAGATTAACACTATAAATCCAAGAATTTTTCCCGTGAGAAATCTGAAAACACATTTAGTGGGATTAATATAGATAATGAACTATAATAAATGTGAAAATATCACATCAAGAGCAACTAAGTGGTCTCTTTGGTTCTTGGATTTACCTAAGAGATCATTGACATAGTATTCTACAGTTTTGTGGATGAGGTCATGAAACATGTAAGTCATGATGCATTGATATGTGGCTCCCGCATTTCTTAAGATAAAGGGAATTACTCTATAGCAAAAGATACCCCATAGGGTGATAAAAATGTCTTGTGTTGATCCTCTCGTGCAATAATGATTTGATTATAATAAGAGAAACCATCCGTAAGAGACATCATCTCGTGGACTACTATTAAATTGATGAGATGGTCAATGTTGGGTAGAGGAAAATCATCTTTGGGGCATACGAGGTTCAAATATCAAAATTCCATGCAAATACCTAATTTTATAGTGGATTTAGTGACAAGTAGGATGTTAGAATCCCATTTTGGATAATCGGTAGGTAATATTAAGTTTGTTGAAAGAAGACACCGAAGTTATTCTTTGTGCAAGTAGTATGATGCAAGGATGCATTCTAAAAAGTTTCTTATTCATAGGTTCAACATTTGGGATGTTAACGATGTTGTGGATAATAATGTTAGGGTCTATACTTGGTATGTTGCTATAGGGCAATACGAAGGATTGAATGTGTTTAGATAAGAAAGAAATTAATTATTGGAGTTCACATGAGTTAAAGGCTTTTTGATTTTGACCATGTGCGGATCTTGTGGTGTGTTGATATTCACTTTGGTAGTTGATTCATTGAGAAGTGTACGCGTGTCGAGAGGAAGGGTTTTATGAATATTCTTATCCTCAAAGCACCCATGCAGTCAAGATAGTGCCGTCATCATGGAAATGGAGAATGTTAATAGTAGGGGAATATTTCTCTATTATATGTGGTAACATTAGGGGAAGAGTTTCAGTTCTTACATTAGCTTGATAAGTTAAAGGTCCAAGTGTGATGGAATTGATTAAAAAAAGTTAGGAGGGATAGATATAGTTTCATCAATGTCGAGGATGGTTCTGATTAAGATGATGGGTGTGGTTGTGATTATAATATCGATGGTGATATATTAGGTAGTTTGAAACCAATGTTGTGTTTCTCATGAGGTTTTATTAGGTATTCAAAGGGTATGTTGTGTGGACCCTACTCATTTTGAACAAGAACAAAGCCTTTCCATTCACAATAGTGAAGGTAAGTCTAGTAAAACTAAGGTTTATCCAAGAATGAAAAGTATGAGGAAAATGGTTTTACATGTGGTTGATCATAGAGATGATATGATGGGTGGTTGATGCCTCCATACACTAACTATGTTTGAAGGAAAGGGGGGAAAAATGAAATAATATTTCCTATGTTGGGATCATAGATTGTTACTTGTCGAGTCCCCCATACTTTTAGGAATAGAGAGTTCATTAAGGGCTAGAAGGTGATACTCCCTAGCGAGAGAAATTGCATGACATCTTCAAGGATTGATCATTTGATAGTTTGGATGAGGGATGGAATATCTTGTTGAATTTTGATTTGGATACTTACATTTTTGTAATGAAATTAGTACGTCATTTGGTTTTTAGGTAATATGGCATGGTTAGAAAGGATTAGGGTTAGCGGGGACCTTGAAGGTTTTACCTTCATGTTCATATTTTCTACATCAATGTAGTGTTGATGGGATACAACACATAACACATATTAAAGGATGACTGCAATATGTTATACTAGAATTCTCTTTCTAGTAGGTAGAAGAGATTGTAAAGACTTTTAATGCCTATTTTGATGGGTAAAATGACCATGCCTAATGTGGGGGAGATGGTGTCATTGAAGGCACATAACATGGTAGGTGATTGGGAAACTATGGTGTTGGGTAACTAAAGTTGTTTAAAGGCATGAGATGATATTATGTTAATGTTGGTGTAACTATCAATCATAACTCTCTTAACGAGAATGTCATTTATTTTGGTGGTGACGAGTAGAATAAGATCATGGTCTTGAGGTTATAAGGCTTGAAGTTTAGGGTCCTAAAATGTGACATCGGAAGAAATTTAAAGGGCTCCAATGAGGTTGGAAAATGGTTGGGGGTCATCTGATGATACTGAGATAGATTGAAGAGATCTTAGATCATGGATTGTCGATGTTGTGGAGAATTTTGAACAAGATCATAAAGAAACATCTTAACATGATCCCGATTTAATTATTTGATGACAACGTTTTGTATGAATGTCTTAGATTGGATTTGTAATTGTTAGAGTAGGTATTTACCTTAGCTCATGTTCACCTAGGTACTTTATTTACCTTTATTGTATTTATCCTCACCCACTTATGTGTGTGGATATTTCTTTTATCTTATTTAGATATTAGGAGATATTATCTAGTTGTTAGGTATAGTTCTTTCCTTGATCCATGGTATTGACTAGTTCTTTCCTTGATCTATGGTATTGACTAGATCCTTGATGTCTAGTTCTCTCCTAAATCTATGGTCTTGACTAGTTCTTTGATGACAAGTTATTTCCTTGATTTATGGCTTGATCTATGACCTTGACTAGTTCTTAGATTGTTATTCCTTGCCTATTTAAGCAAAGCCCATTCTCAATGTATTGCATTGAGTTCCATAATAATATATGATATTGTTTCTCATTTGTTTGCATAGGCTTTATGTAAAGTTATTCGGCAAATTACTTTCATCTTATTGATTATGGTGTTTGATTAGCATCTCGTGTTCTTGGCTTGGTACGATTTGGTTATCATTCCTTTCAAGAATGCTGCTAGGATGGAAACCTTAGCTTTAGAAAATGATGTGTTAGGTGATTCAGAGGGAGAAATGATGATAGATACTTTGGGCCCATTTTGGTTTGGGGCTTTGGGGTCTTGTGCTTTTTCTCTTGTGGTTATATAGATGACATCTATTTGATGGATTGGACCTTTACTAAATGAAGCCTTACTTGTTATTGGATGCGATGTTGGGTGATGGTTTATAAGTGGCGGGTTTAAGGATTTGATGGGAAGGTTTGATTTGATGTTTCGATTTCATTGTATCTAGATAAGAGGGTAAATGGTTTTTAACTATGGGGAGAAGTCCTTTTCTAGTGAGGCTTAGAATTATGGCATGGAGTGATTTATAGTCCTTGGTGAAGTGTCCTAGAATTTGATTATTAGCACAACATGCCTCATAGTTATACCAAGCGGGATTCCACCCTTAAGAATTAGAGGGCTTAGTAGGTGGTAGTGTTATGATGGATGATCAAATAAGCTTCTCAAGTATTTTAGTGTAATATTCTATTGTGACTGACTGAGATGATGATGATATAGAGGTTTGGGATATACGAGTCGTGTTTTGTATGGTATGCTTATTTGATAATCAAGTAGTAACCTTATACTTTGTGATCTGTGATGGAAAATTTGGAGGAAGGATGAGGCCTTAAGATAGAGGGAAAGGGTTATATGTTTTGTAGTATGGTTTTCTTGTGAATATATGTTATAGTTTCTATTTTTCTAGATCAATGATTCATACATTATTGAATTGGATTATTAAGATTCTTAGTTTGATGTTAGATGACGTGGTCATAGAAAGAGTTATTCAAAATATTGATGATAGGTGTTTTTTCTTGATATCCCAAGGAGATGATAGAGGATATCTCGTGGTGGAAGTAGATGTAGAGGCATCTGGATGTTATGATGTGGATGGGCTTAAAATCTTGACAATGGGGAGAATCGAGGAGTGATGTTGTTTGGTTTTTTTTTTGTGGAAACACTGGGAACAACATATGTGAGTGTAAATTCATTAATGATGTGATGAGATATTACAATGTTGGAATGAGGTTGACTACTAGATGAGGAATGGTTTGGAAAAGGTTGTTTAAACATGTCAAAACCTTGATTAAGAGGTGAATTCAGGTTATAAATATGTAAGTCACCTTAGTCAATAAGGTCATGAAGGACATTTCGAATGAATGACACCCTTCAATATTGTGTCCTAAGACTTGATGGTATTTACAATAGACATTGTCTATATACCATGAAGGTTTGGAAGTGGAAATGTTGACGGGTCGATGGGAGGGAGCTTAATCATACAAGTGGATAAAAACATATAAAAGACATTTCTATAAGACTCCCTATGGTGTGTAATTATGTTGAGGCTTGGATTGTTTGGAGTTTTAATGACCTTTGCACACAATTTTCACAACAACCATGTTTGTTGACCCTTTAAATTTTTCATTGTTAGAAGAATTTTTAAAAGAAGACTTAGAATTTGATTTTGAGATCGAAGTTTAACTTTACCATCCTCAAGGGCACAAAGTTCTAATTTCCAAGCCATGGTAAAGGCTTCATTTAATGTTTGAAATGATTTAATTTGGAGGGTTGATGATATTTTCTTTGCACAGAGCAAGAAAAAAACTTGATCAACTCAATTTGTAGAAGAGAGAAGGACACGTGATTGTTAATCCCTTCCCAACTAGTGATGAAATCATAAATAGAGTCATCCTCAAATTGTTAAATACCATAGATATAATTGATGGATATATTAGAATGATGTTGATGGAGAAGTTTTATAGGAATAACAATGCAAGTTGTATGAATGAGAAAAGGGAATGTTGTGGGATACTATTGACCTAGTCGAGGGTAGAGCCAACTAAGGACATAGGAACATCCTCAACATAAGATCCTAGTTATGAGCGATAAGATAAAACACATGATGAAAGGAGCTGATATGTTATTCGGTCTTCCTCACTATCAAAATTGATGAATTTTGGGAGTTCCTGTGGGAGGATAGGCCTTGAAAGGCCCCAATAGGTGGATAGGGTTATTACAAATTTGTTCATACGAGAGATTCTTATTGGGTTCCATAGTGGCAACTTCAAGGCCAACTATTTTTCTTAATAATGATTGTATGGAATCATTCTAAGAATTGTGGATGTTTGAATAGGATACATCATCTTTATTATAAGTGTGGGGGTTTGATTGCTGATTGCTGATACAAGTGATATGGAAATGGAATATTTTTAGAGGTAGGAATACTTGTTAGGATATTATAAGTTTATTGGGAAACTAATTGTTATGAAGAGGATTAAATGTATTGATAGGGAAGAGGAATATAAGTGTTGACATGAGTTTATGATGGTTTTGGGGTGGATTGAGAGGATATGTAACTATATTATGAGACACACGTGAGTGGATGCTTGTTGTGAAAAGGGAAGAGTAATAACAATGAAACACGTGTTGATACAAGGATGGATAGGACTAGATTTTGGATTGAAGATGTTGGTTGTTGATACTAAACATGTTGAGACATAATCAATGGATTTGTAGAGAGAGGGACACCAAATGATCTTGTAGTAAGAGGAGGAGTGGGCGAGGATGCATAATTCGATGTTGACGGGGAGGTAGTAGCATGAGTCTATGCACCTTGCAAGCTAGGTGAGGAAGAAAATGATGCATGTGCTTATTAGCCAACCATGTTTTGTAATGCTATGACATTAAGTCAAAACTAGCAATAGGAGAGAATGAAGTAAGTGCCGACATCCTTGTATCACTAGTAGAGGGGTAAGGAAATATTTTCTTGATGACGGTATATATTCGGGGTCGTACATTTGGATTAGTCACAAGTGTCGACAATAAAGACATAAATTATTTCGATAGGGGTGAGAATAACTAATATGGATACCTTTGTTAGAAAGGTAGCCACAAGTGGAAATGGGGTTGGAATCTAAGAATTATGCAAAGACTAGATCACCACCATGGAAGAACTACATAGGGTCAATATAACGAGCTTATGATGTCACAAATTAAGTACTAGGAGAATGTGGAGGTTCCTGATCTATTTCTAAAGGTGTTTGTAATGGATATAACATGCTTGGAATGTTTTTAATATGAGAATGGGTCGATTTTAAGGATTGATGAAATGAAGATGTCATATTTGAGATGTTTCAAAGGTGAGACTATATTCGGTCGTAACTATGAAATGAACACACAAGAAATAAAGAAATGAAATATGGTTGCTTATGAGAACAAAAACCACACAATCATAGGAACATTTTAGATTGACTTGATTAAATTAAAAAATGTGTGACATGAAAAATGGCTAGAAGGGGACTAGTTAAATGATAGCTAAGGATGGTTTCATGTGAGTTGAGGATGGATTCCTCGATATACCCAAAGGTATGTGAGGACCAAGTCTATTTAGTGTCGGTACAAGGCATGGTATTGGGGCCTACCCCTCACTTCACAAATTTCCTCAATGATATGGGTGTTAGGTGCTGGTGATATACCACACATTATTTATACTCGGCCGTAACACTAAGTCGACTTCCCCCTTAGTGATCACATCCAAGTAGGTAGATCTCGGAAGGGATTTTTAGATGAGAGTTTGATTTTTCATGTGGTTTGGTTGTGTATGAGGGGAATTATTGTGAACACACTCGTTTAACCCCTAATTAAACTATGTGAGCAAGAAAAATGAAGGTTTTTTAAGAACCAAAAGGAAATATTAATTTCGATGAAGACAGATCAAACAAAAATGTGATGCTAAAAGAAAATGAAAGAAAAGAAATGTACTTGTGTTCGCTATCCCTTACTTTGATTTTCTTATTTTTTATGTGTTTTTGAAGAATCGATAACAAAGCAATCCAAGGTGTAAAGTTAGATTATTTGATGAAAAAAAACAAGAAGATATAAAATCGATAAAAAGAGACCAAGGGTCCCATCGGGCATTCCATAATATTTAAGGTAAATTCTAGTTTGTCAATTATATGATAAACACCAAACAATTAGAAGACAATTGAGTTTAACAATATCTATGATGAAAATGCAATGTTGGTATGAGTGGATGCAATATGGACATGAGGCTCTTGCTTCTAGAAAATTAGAGGACTGCATGTAAAGATAACTAAATAAGATAGATGTTACATAAATATTTGATGAGTTTCTCAAAAAAGGTTGATCCTAGAACCAATAGGCTTCCTCAAGGGTGTCAAATCATTTTTACAATCAAGTGATAATGATAACAAGATAATAATTGAAAATACACTGACGATTAGAATTCCATGGGGATAGAAAGATCCTGCTTTGTGTGGTAAGTGGCCCGGTGAGGGCTACGATGAGATCAAAGTATAAGAAGTAATCAAACTATGATTTTTCCGCAACATCTTGTTCTTCATGTATGGTATTTATTTATTCTTCAATGTCTTCAATGTTTGGTGTTAAGGAAATAAAACAAAGGATACGTTCATGGGCGATGTCAATTTTTTCCTAGAGAAAGGGCTACTGGACGATAGGGAGGTCATATATGCTAGTGATAAGATGTGTTTGACCAGGTACAATAGTCTACAAAGAAGAATACTTGAAAAAGATAGGTTAGGCAGGAAAAAAATTAATCTAATTATATAAAATGTGATAAATATGATTAAAATTCTAAAATGACAGAGATTACCGATGATTCTAAATGTTTGCCGATGATTTAGGTAAATCACCGGTGATTACTTGTGAAAAAATCGATTCTTTAATAAAATATAGATTTAATATAAAATTTATAATATGAAGACTGATATGATTTTATATATGATTTATTGATGATCCGAATATAAAAAAGAGGTGTGTTCTTACCTTGGATGATAAATATTAATAAATGATGTTGTGGGAACCTTAAAATGTTTGTAGAGATTCCAAAGACATAACATGGATGCTGAATGTATCAAGATGATTGTGATATCTCTAATGTCTCAATGAGTCAAAGCGTCATTACAGCAATCATATGGGGTTATGTTTCAAGGAGTTTGACGTTGTTTAAATAATCACCGATGATTTTTTAGAATCACTGTGACCCATGAAAAGTGGGGAAACCCACTTGGAAGTGGTTTCAAATACTTCTAAATGGGTAAATTGGGTTTGGATGTGAGTTTGATAGGTTTAGGAAGATTCCAAGGAGGTTATATACGTATGATCAAAATGGGATATGATGGGTTATAGATGGTTAGGGAGGTTTAGGGCAAGTAAATGAGATTTATGGGGAGGTAGAATGTGATTTTACAAGGGTGAAGTCATGGTTTAGGATAATGAGATAGTTTTAAGATTTATCAATGAGGATGTGAATAGTGAATCCAAGAAACTAGTGTCTACACCAAGATGTGATCATATTGCAAACCAAGATACTATCACGCCGTAATTGGGTTACAACCACACCATAACTTCCAAATGTGAAATTTCAAGAGAAGACTTATGGACTAGGATGCTGATAGAGGGATATTTTCATGGATGTAGGGAATGTATTTGGTGACATTACAACATATATTTTCAAGTTTTATGTATGAATTACAATAGAAGATGAATAATCCAAAAATCGAGTTAATTCAATGGGTTGGTCTTGTTTCACCATTTTCTTTACGTTTTGAATGAGGAAACAAATAAGGGTAAGGGATGAGGAGGAATACCTGTTTATGATGGTCAGAGATAGTTTTTGCATGCCTTATGACTTCTCGATCTAGTATTGATTGTGAGAGATTCCTTTTGGTTAGGAGGAACTACTTGTAATAGAAAACAAGAACACAAGAAAGGAGTTAAATGATATATGACAATGGACTGCCTAGCATGTGCTAGATCCAAGAAGTGTGATACTCCCTAGATGGCAGTCAATCCATTGTTTTAAACAAATTAATGCGAGAAATATACAAAGTCCTATTGTGGTTGATATGATTTAGGTATCTCATTCAAGCACAATAAAAAAATCTAATATAACAGGCTATGCTATAGTTAGATCTAAAGGGTAGGTAGGTTTTAGGTTATTGGAACTAGTTAAAGTAAGATTCTAGGTTTCTTAGGTCACTTGGTGGGAGGTGGTTTGGCTCTGTTATTGGCAAAGGTGGAAACACAGAGACCAATGTTGGTCCAAGCGTAACTAACGATGGTTTAGGTAGACCAAATGACGGTCAATTCTTAGGTTTCTTAGGTCACTTGATAAAAGGTTGTTTGGTTTTGTTGTTGGAAAATGTGTAAAACACAGAGACCAATGTCAGTTGGGTATAGGCGATGGTGGTTTAGGGGAGACCAATGATGGTTATGGGTGAACAACGTCAAAGATGGTCGGGGTGACAAGAACTCAATGAAATTTGGTTGGGGGGATTGAGTTGGAGCTAAACAGAGATGGAAGGGTAGAGGGGGAGGTAGGTAAAGGTCTCAGGTATGCTTAGAGGTGGGTAATAGGTGAGAATGGGTGATTTGGTGGTGTGGGTAGAAGAATGGATGAGTCTATAAGTAGGTAAGAGGTGGAAAATGGACATGTAAGGTATGAACTGATAACATGAAGCAACAAAATCTTATTACTTGAAATAGAATATGCTTTGGTAGAAGGCATACTTACTGTTTGATGCGCAGGTTTGATGGCGAATGGTGATGGTATTTGATTAGAAGAATGGTGTTTGATGCCACGTAGTGTTTCCCAAGATGCTCTCATGAGTGCAAATTCTTCCTGGATTTGTCTTGATGTTGGCATGGGTGTCCGGGTGTGTGAAAAGACTCTAGTTCTACTTGCATGCAACTCCTTTCTCATCCTCTTGCTCTCAGAATATGCCAAACCCTAAAACAAGGTTGGTTAGGTGAATAAATGGTAATCGATGATGGTTTTGAGTTGATCAACGCGCTTTAGGGGTAATTGGTGTTGGTTAAGGTGGGATTCCCTAGGTTTACTAAAATGGGTAGATATTTCTAATTTCTTAGGCCTAGTTAGTTTATTCTTATAGATTAGAACAAAAAATTCCCTTCTAATGGGTGGGAATGTGGTTAGAGAGATTTTAGGGATTTTATTTTAGGTTTAGACCAAATCTTAGCTCATTAAGGTAAGTAAGACTTAGTTATTGTTAGTTATGGAAACATGCCAAGAATAGGTCTAGGGTGAGGTGTTTGGATGAGGTGTCTAGGTGAGGTGGTGGGGTAGAAACTAAGATAATTAGATAATAAATATTGTGAGGATATATATTAATTTAATTTAATTAAATTAATTAAATTAATAGCGATGTGGGGTGTAAGGGGCCTTGGTTAGGTGAGTATGTTTCAGCTGGTTATGTGACGAAGGACCAAGGGGAGTGTGACCCATTTTGGTGTCTAAATTTTTCCCCTTTTTGTTGCATAGCTTGAAATTGGTAAGCAAACGCGACAAAAATAAGGTGGTTGCCCCATGTGTGGGTGAAGGTGATCCCCTTAAACTAGGAACCATTGAGGTAGAAGATGTAATCAAAGTGAGTGGTTTGATAAAATGAGGAGGTGGGTGGTTTGAGAAAACAATGTTAGGTGTGAAGAAGGTGATGGTCGAGGGTATGGTGATTGTAAGAGTTATGGTAGGTGATTAGATAGAGCATTTAGACGTATGCACATGTTGTGAAATTCCATGAGATACTAGGGTTTCTCAACATAACAAATGTACATTATCTAGGGTTGTAAAGGTCATCTAAACAAGGGTTTTTGAGGTCTAGTATCCAAGTTAAAGGATATGGTCCGGGCACTCAATGAGGTAAGATGTCGGAATGTTTAGGTGTGGTTTCAGGACATCCAAAAGGTCAAAAGGTCAAGGTTTTTTGGATAAGGTTCACAACCATAGGCAAGGTAAGGCTATTAGGTTTGAGTAAAATAGCACCATCATCATAAGATAAAATGAGTGAAGACATGGGAATATCCACTTAATCAATGGTGAGGTAGGTAGGTGTGGGTCGGTAGGTGGAGGTAAAAATGGGGAAGTGGGGTAAAGGTCAAATCGGGTAATCAAGGTAATGGGTCAGGGGAAAAGGTAGTGACAGTCGAACGTACACACACGTATAAACTATGGCACGGTACTAGGTTGAAGATCATGCAAAATCTACATCATCTAAGGTCGATAGGTTTATCCAAACAAGGTTGAGGTGATTACGGTATCCAAGGTATAGGATATGGTGTGGAATCACATCGTAGGTCAGGTGCAAGAACGTTTAGATATGTTCTGGTACACCAAAGGTTGGGTTAGGATAAATAAAATGACAATAGGAAAGGTAAGGTCATTAGGTCAAACCACATGGGTAACAATGTTGCAAGGTATAGCGATCACATCATTTCGTAGGTCATTAACAATGTTTTAGGTCCAGTAACGAGGTTCGTAAAATAACAAGTCCTTAAATGTAATTAAGGAAAAGTATAGGTAATATAGGCTTGGAGGTAGGTTGCGATAAGGGTGGGTAAGGTTAAACGGTGGTTGGTTTGGTTAAGTTGGAGCAGAAATGGGAAAGGGTATGGACAAGAGTTTGACAGTAATCGATGCTTTGTTATAATGGACCGGTGACGGTCTAGGTAAACTAACCACACTGTTGCTAGGGCTCACGACTCGATTTTGGTTTAGGTACAACTGACCACCGTTTGGTAGGGCATATGAATGATGTCATTTTAGGTATAACCAATGTTAATCATGTCAACGTGGTATATAAAAGAAAAAATCCATATAATACAAATTCATTTATACATTTTTGATTTTGTGAAAATGACAAAGTGTTGAACGAGTTGTGCTTTGTTGGGAGGAAAGGAAGAGGGATGATATTCGACTGAGGTGGAGAGATTTGGTTGGTTAGAGGAGCCAGGTGGATGGGTCCACAAGATCAAGTAGAGTGAAGTGATTGGTAGAGGGGGTGTAGATTGATTTGGACATGGCTGAGGTGGGAGAGGGTTTGGGTGGACCACCGACACATCGGGTAGATGTGCCATCATGGAGGTGACATCGAGATGAGGTAAGATCTAATCCTTTCATTGTTGTTTGATATAAGAAGAAGGGAATGGGTAGGTCAGTTTGGGTAGGGTAGAGAATTTGAAATGTGTGGTTAAAATTTTGAGGAACGACAGGGTGGGAAAAGGTCATAGGTAGAGGAAATAGGGTTGGGGAGTAATTTGGGGTAGGTTTGGGTAGGTGTGTAGGGAAAATAGGAAAGAAATGGGGGGAAGAAAATCTGGTTTCGTGCTTTAGGCATGGGAATAATGACCGATGCCGGTCAAGGTATGGCCGACGCGTCGATGTATTGGTACACCGACATCGACCGGGGATGAGGGGAACCGGTGTGGGTTATAATGGACCGGTGATGGTCAGGAGTAACCGGTGCCGGTTAGGGTAAAAAGGCTAGAGGTCTAGGAAGGGTAAGGGGAAAGGTTAGGTAAAGTGGGTAAAATAGATAGCGGGTAAGGTGAAGGGAAGAAGGTCAATGTTGGGTAAAATAAAGTTTTAATAATGTGTGTGATTGGTTGAATGCAGGCCAGGGACCAGCTATGGATGAGAGATAGGGTACCTCCCTTTCTCATGGAGGTATGAGGGGGTGCGACAACTAATGAATGGTGCCATGTTGCAGAGGTTGGCCTGATTGGGGTCAGACGCTACCGACATGGTGTCCGGGAGCTAAGTTTGATGGTCTCTCTCATCGATAGATGGGACTCAATGACCAATACCTTCCATTTTCCGATGAGTGAGATCACAGTTACCATGAAGGATATGTACAGGATCCTACGACTATCGATAGTGGGGACGTAGGTGTACTCTATCTCCTTAGAGGCCTCTGAGGAGTTGATGTTGACTATGTTTGGCGAGGGGCTGGTGGAGATGAGATTCGATAATGCTAGTATGAGCTATGCAGATATGTATTAGGCCCATCTGGAGGATATGAGGTTGGTAGTGTTGCAGATGGAGGATGTCTGCTACTTTGCACTACCAGATGTGGAGGGTGGGAGATTCCCATGATCATTAATGGGGGTTTTGCATGACATGGTGAGAATAGGTCTCATTTTTCATGGGTGCTCACATTCTTGGTTCAATTATATAGAGAGTTATTGGTTTATGGGAGGTTACTTAGATTTATCCCGTGTTGTACTTTCCTGCTCCATTGTTGTGCATATGAGCACATTGTGTGTGTGCATCCTATTGGTATGCCTCGAGCTGATGCATTTGAGCCGTGTTTTGTGCAGTGGGGCTTGAGGATATGGGTGCATGTGATTAGGGAGCGTCGAGTCGCTAGAGCTACACAAGATGTAGCCTATTATAGTAATTAGTAGATGGGTTTTATAGCATGGACATCATTTGGAGGCCCTATCCGGGTTTTACATCATATGGGTGGATGGTAGAGGAGCTACAAGAGTTAAAACTACTCTGATGGATAGAGGAGCGATGTGCCGGAGAGCACGAGATGGTACTAGTTGATAGTGTGAGACGACAAATTGGGCTGCTCCAGGATATACCTCCACCCTTCCCACAAAGATAGAGATATGACATAGAGAGGCCTTTACCTCTACCACACCTAACAAGATCGACAAGGCAAGAGGAGCAGGTGATATACCGGCGGATTGATGATGTTGGGGTAACTGATAGATACAGGTAGTCATGGGCTGCACATTTACGAGCACTGCCACTAAGGCCGAGGTAGACAAATTTAGCCACCATCACAGTTCAGAGGGATGCCCTATAGGGGTAGGTGGCTGCCTTGATTACACAGTTAGGGATAGTACAGGGACAACTAATAGGTTCGAGAGGCACATGTTGCTATATTGCAAGCACAAGTGGCCACTCTACAGACCAGTAAAGACAGGATGATAGGAACCCGCATACGGGTGGGGATGGGGATGGGGTATAGGTGGCCACCCTATAGGTGTAAATTATAATTTTGTAGGGCCATTTGGCCACTACACATGTAGGTAGGTGGCCCTTCGTGCCTAGAACAGAAGGAGTGAGACATGGTCCCTCAGTGGTAGTCACACGTACAGGGGACAAGGTCCCTCTTTACAAGTACCAAAGAGGGACATGGTCCCGAGAGATAGGTACACGGTCGAGGCCAATGGCTCCACCTTAGACAGTACCAATAGGTAGGTTGAGGGATTCCTTGGGTGAGGTCAGGTATTATCGTGGATATTTTGATGGCCTGCAGGGATATATTTTCTATCCTATGGGAGTACAACTCACAACAGCCTCGAGTGAGAGGACCATGTCATGTATCCACAATGTAGAGAGTACAGGGGGGCAAGCCCCAATATAGGTCGTGGCAAGACTACCAAGGCATAGAGGCCAGCTCCAGGTGAGGGACCATCATTGATAGATCGGGACGGGTGGAGAGAGGTCACAGCGGGCACCCCACTAGAGGGGTGATGAAGGCGACGAGATAGGGATGGATATAAGGGGTGATGATTAGACATAACCGATGATTAGTGTATCCATGTTTTGGACATATTTTTGATATGTATATCATCTTGCGTGTTGAAAATGGTGAGGCTATGTATGAGAGCTTTTGAGAGATTATGATTATTATTGGTATATATGTTCACCCGTATTTTTATATAGACTATTTGATTTATAGATGATGGTGTTTATAGTATGGATGGTGTAAATATTTTAATTTGTATTACTATAAATAGATAGGTGGAAATCAAGTGGATTAGGCCTGGTAGAGTCAAGGTCATGTAGCCATGGCGGAGTCAGTCTATTTAGGCATAGATGAAGTTAGATTGATTTAGGCATGGTTAAGTTAGGTTGGTTTAGGCATGGTTGAGTTAGGTCAAGGGTTAGGCGTGATGGAGTTAGGTTGATTTAAGCATGGTTGAGTCAGTTGGTTTAGGCATGGTTGAGTTTCTAATTCATTAATTTGTGTAATTAATGATGATGTGGATCGTGTTAAGATGATTTGTAGGAAAATGTTTGATTACGGTAAAGAAATTGTAGACAAGATGAAATGAATGTGTAAATTATGATGGTAAAGATGTGTAACAATTGTTGCTTGTTGGGTGTAATTTCCAGTTATTGATATAGAAAGGAAACTAACTACGGTAGAATGTGAATAGGAAAGGGAAAGAGGGAATTGGTTAGGGTAGAGATTGGTTAAGATAACCTCTAAGGGCCCCATGCCCTTGAAGTGTTGCCTACATAGTCTCGGCGAAAAGGGACCTCAAAGTGATGTAGTTCTCCCATAAACTAGGGAAGATTATGATGAGGGAAGGGAATGAATTAATAGGTGTTAGGCATGGGTGAATGTAGGTCATAGGCATGATTGAGTTGAGGTCATAGGCATGGTTGAGTTAGGTCATAGGCATGGTTGAGTTGTTTTAAATAGAGGTGTCGATGATCTATCCTTGTATAGGATAGTCAACAAGTAATGAGGAAGGTGAATGGTAAGAGGTGGTAAAAAGATATACTTAATTAATAAGAACCCTAATGAGTCAATCATACCTAAGAGGGGCTCATGAACAAAATACCCTAAAGGCATTGCATAATGGACTATTCTAAAGGTGAAGAAAGTCACATTATCACGAAATGTTGCATTTTGCAGCAAGTCCCTTAAGGAAAGGGGAATTTTAAGGCAAGGAGGTGATAATGGGCAGTGAGCATAACTTAGTGTATGACAACGTGTCTTTCAATAGAGGAGACCGAGGATCAAGAATAGGCAAGTCCATGAAGAAAATTTCATCCTTTCTTTCATTTTTTTGTTTTTAATAGATCGATCGATGTGGGAAGTCTATATGGGTTGAGTATATTATCTCCTTGAGGTCTTCGTGAAGTTGATCGATGCGGAAGATTTTGAATATTTATTATATATTTTTAATGACTCAGTATATAGTTGTCCTTTAAGGGAGCAATCTATTGATAGTGGTAGAATATAAAAAGAGATGTCCCTTTTGAGGGAGTCATCTTTTTCTCGGAAGTTTGACTCAAGGAGTGGTATCACTTTTTTAGACGTTTAAGTCATGGACTAGACTATAGAGGACGATAAGGTTCTTGTTTAGAAGACAAGACTGGGACACACAAATATTAACTATGGAATAGGTGGTTTTGAGTGATGAACGACCATGGGATTCCATCTTGAAGAAGACAAAAAATATCCATGAGAATCATGCTATGAGTATATCCGCAGATACTCAAATAGAAGATAAGGCTAAAAGGTGATGGGTAATTACATGATTCTTGTTTAGTCATGGATCCTCAAAATGAGTAATATGGAAGGTGAACAATGCTCAAGGGACAAGCTATCAACCGACGTAAAGTGATATTGGAATTGATATCAACAAAATAATGGTTAAAGATGTAAGGCATTAAAGGGGCTCAGTTTAGGTTTACCTTCGAGTGAAGAAAAATGATAAGCACCTGATCCATAGGCATGGGTAACGATATAGGGTCCAAGCCAATTAGGAGCAAATTTTCCCCATTTACTTTTCTCCTCTTTAGTTACATGTTGATTTTCCTTCAAGATGAGGTCACCAACCTGAAAGGTTCGTTCATGAACACGTTTGTCATAGGCACATTTGATACATTTTTGGTATATTTGGAGATGGTCAAGAGCGTTGAGATGACGTTCATCTAATAATTCAAGTTGTGCCAAATGATCTTGGTGAAAGTCATCATCATTGAGCATGTCTTGTAGTGAGATGCGGAGAGATGGAATCTAGACTTTGAGAGGTAAGATAGCCTCGGTACCGTAGACCAGAGAAAAGGGTGTGGTAGTAGTTGAAGTGTGAATACTAGTGCGGTAAGCCCACAGGGTGAAAGGAATGTGCGTATACCAATCCTTCCTAATATCATTGACTACCTTCATAATAATTTTGTTCAAGGTTTTATTGCTTGATTCGGCTTGACCATTGGTTTGGGGGTAATATGGTGATGAGAAAATGAGTTGGATGCCAAAAATAATCACATAGTTTACGTAGGGTTTTGTTTTTGAATTGTTTTCCGTTATCAGTGATAATGCGGTGAGGGACACCAAAATGAAAAATGATGTGATGGTTGATGAATTCACATATTTTCTCAGCTTTGGTGGAAATGAGGGGAATGGCTTCTACCCATTTAGTGTAGTATTCAATAGTGGTTATGATCCATTGGTGGCGTTGTGAAGAATGGGGATTGATTTCAATGACAAGATCCAAACCCCATTGAGAGAAAGGGCAAAGGTCTCGTGTGACCTGTAAGGCGTGAGTAGGTGTGTGATGAAGATTAGCATGTTGTTGGCATTTTATGCAACATTTGACATAATTGCAAATAATCACGGTTTAGGGTTGGCAAGAAGAGCCTAGGAGAAGAATGTGTTTACGAAAATGAGACCACTAAAGTGACCTCAAAAAAATCCATCATGGACTTCCTTAATGGTGTAGGGAATTTCAAAACTCGTAAGGCATCGTAAGAGAATTCTGTTCGATCCACACTTGTAAAGAAGACCACCCATGATGACATAACAAGAGACACTCTTAAGAAAGGCAATTGTCTATTACGAGTGAGATAGGTGAGTAGAATGGAAAGGGAAAGATAATCTACATATTGCTTATAACAAAGGTCACGTGGGTAAGGGGAAACGGTTCCGATGAAATAAACTTCACGAGGTAAATAAGAGGGTGATTATAGCCTTTATATGGTGACAAATATTTTAGATTCAACGGGTGAAGCAAGTATCTGAGAAGCCAAGCAGGCCATGGTATCTACAAATTTATTGGTAGAATGTGGGGTGGTTTGAAGTGCGTAATGGTCAAAGGTGGTCAAAAGTATGTCTACGTGATGCTTATACTTTTGAAGTATCTCATTACGACATTGGTATATACCATTGACTTGGTTTATGACCAATTGAGAATCACCAAAGATGTTGATTGACTTAACATCTAAGGCATAAGTAGCCTGAGACCCAATACGAGTGCTTCATATTCAGCAATATTGTTTGTACAATCAAAATCAAGTTTGAAAGACAAAGGAATAGGTTCACCATCAAGTGGAATGAGGATAACACTAACCCCACCCCCACGCTGACACTTGGAGCCATCGAAGAAGAGTGTCATTTGGTAAGCGGGTTTGTCTAGGGAAAGGGTAGCTATAGAATCATCTGGGAAGTCAAAGTTAGAGGGTTGATTCCCAAAAATAGGTGCGTCGGCCAATTGGTTGGTAATAGCCTAGCCCTTGATGGAATTTTGATGGATGAATTTGAGGTCGAGGTTAGCCAGAAGCATAAGCCAATGTGTGGCATGTTGATGTTGATAAGGTTTGACATACATATAGTGTAATGGGTCAGTATTAGTAATGACAAAGGTTTTGTGGTTGAGTAGGTAATGGCAAAGTTTGGTGGTGACGAAAATTAAGGCTAGGCAAAGTTTTTCGGCATGGGTATATCTAGTTTCGTAGTTAAGAAGGGTACGAATTATGTAATAAACCACCCGATCTCGGTGTTGGTTGTTGCGATGATGAGCGAGCATGACACCTAGAGAATGGTCAGTGGCAGAGATATAGATGTAGAAGGGCTAGTCATCCTTAGGAGGAATGAGAACTGGTGGTTGAAGTAGGTATTGTTTTAAGGCTTCGAAGGCTTTATGACATTCATCATCCCATTTGAATGAAACATCTTTCTTGAGAAGATGATGGAATGGTTGATAATGGTCGAAAGCTACGAGATAAAATGATGAATTGATTGCAACTTTCCTTGTAGGCTACGAAGTTGATGGAGATTAGTGGGTGGTAGCATTTCAAGAATAGCCTTGACTTTAGCAGGATTGAATTCTATGCCATGCAAAGAAACGATGAAACCTAGGAGTTTTCTAGAAAGTACCACAAAGATGCACTTCTTTGGTTGAAGATGAACACAATACTTGATGAGGTGGTCAAAGATGAATTTAAGAATGGGAAGGTGCTCGGTTCAATGTTTAGATTTGGCTAGAAGATCATCTACGTAATCTTCCAATATGTGATGCATGATGTCATGGAAGATGTAAGTCATGGCTTGCTAATATGTAGCACCAATGATTTCGAGGCCAATAGGCATGAATCGATAGTAGAAGGTCCCCCAAGGGGTGATGCAGGAAATCTTGTTTGATCCTTAGGAGATAGTAATATTTGATTGTAGCCTAAGAAACCATCCATGAGCGATAAAATTTCATGGCCAACGGTGAGATCAACTAGTTGGTCAATGCCTGGTAGTGGGAAATCATCTTTGGGATAGGTGAGGTTGAGGTCATGGAAATCCGTGCAAATGCGGAGTCCCCCTGTCACCTTTGTGATAGGAACAATGTTAGAAATCCATTGGGGATAATCAATGGGTAGAATGAAGGAAACCGAGAGAAGGCGTTGAAGCTCTTCTTTGACCAGAAGAGCAATGCAGGATGCATTTTCTGTAGCTTTTGTTTGATGGGTTTGGCATCAAGAATGGTTATGATATTGTGAACCACAATTTTTGGGTAAATACTAGGAATATCGGCATAGGACCAGGAAAACACGGTGTTATGGTCCTGAAGAAAAGAGGTGAAGGCTTCATGTTCAGTAGCGTCTAAGGATTGGACGATCTTTAGAATGTGTGGGTCGTCCTGAGTATTAATGTTGATTTTGATGATTGATTCTTTCAACATGGTTTGCATCTCAGAGGGTAACGACCGATGAATATAAGAGTCTTCTGCATCGAGTTAGGTGAGGATGGACTCATCATCCTGACATTGAATAACATTAATTGAAGGTGTATCATCATCAATCATGTCAAGATACAGGAATGGGAGAGAAGAGGGAGCCTCACCATCGCATTGATAGGTCAACGGTCCCAGGGAAATGGTGTTTACAAAATTTTTTTAGGAGGAATAGATTCAGGATCTATGGAATCTGTGGTGAAGATGGTAATGTGGGTGAATGAGAGGGGGAAGATTTCTCGTCCTAGATAAGGTCGATGCGAACCTTCTTGGAGGGTGGAGTGTCAAAACCAATGCCACTACGGTCATTGTGTTTATGAGAGGTACATGAAATGACAGTATGGCAGCCTTGTTCATAAAAATCAAAGCCAAATCCTTTCCACGCACACCAGTGGAGGAAAGTGTGAGAAAATTGGTGGTTAGTGAGGGAGTGTAGGTCAGACGAAAATGGTTGGGCTTGGGATGGAGGTTCGGGTTTATAGGTGGCAATATCAAGTCCCCATATGATAGGTTAGTGTGAAGATGGGGAGGGCCATGAGGAAAAAAAATCACCGATGTGGATGTCATAGTGGGGTGTTGACAGAGATTCCCATACTCTTGTGGGGTGATGAAGGTGTCGATATTGTATAGGCGGTATTCCCCCAGAGTGAGGTGTTGAAAAACACCTTCTAAGGGATCATTAGTTGGTATGTGGGTAGCGGGTATAGATGGCTCACTAGATGTTGGGGCAACAAGTGTGTCAGTGGTAGAGGCTACAACTACAGTGGAGATAGCAAGGTTAGATGCCGCATAAGTAGTGGCAGTTTTGGGGATGGACTCGTGGGTGAAAATGAAGTGGTTAAGGTGGAAAATGCCTTGACCGGTACAAGCACATCATTGGGCCAATATAGCATGTTACAGATCTTGAAAGGTGATGGGTTGGCAAGGATGGTGTAATTATGTCCCTCATGTTCAAATTTGAGGCATTGATGTAAAGTCAAAGGGACACAACCCATAGCATGGATCCAAGGTCGGCCGAGCAAAGAAATTATATTGAACTCTCCTTCTAGAACATAGAAAAGTTCTAAGATAGTGCGGGGGCCCATGTGGACATGGAGAACAATGGTACCTAGGGTAGAGGTCATGGCATCATTGAAGGAATGTAACATAATAGGATTACCATGCATGCAATTGGCAGGTATCCGCATTTTGTCATATGCATGGAAGAGATGATGTTAATGATAGTACCAACATCGATCATAACACATCGTATGCATATATTATTGATAAAGACAGAGATGAAAAGAGTGGGGTTGGGGTCATTAGACTGGAAGGGAGAGATATCTTCATTTGAAAAGCTGAGGGCAGCCACTTGGCAAGTGGGTGGAGGTGTAGAGGAAGGAAAAGACCTAGTGAGAGAGGCTACATGGTGAGGGGTAATGATGGAGGCTATGGGTGTGGGGTCATTTGGTAAGACTTCAATAGATTGAAGGACCTCCATGAGGGCTTGACGATGTGACTCCGAGGTTTGGATGAGGTCATATAAAGACATTTTTAGGGGGATTGGTGTAGTTGTTTTAGTAGTGTGTGATGCATGACCCCATTGAAAATAGGATATGCGCAGGACCTCGAATGGTGATTTTGGGTATGGGTGTGGCTGGTATGTTGGGTACAGGGTTTGTTGATGGGCTAGTTACTTTTTCCTTGCCCTTGTATTTATGAGCATAGGTGGAAATGTTGATCATTTTAATCGAGGGGAGGGGTAAATGGAGAAGGTGTAGGATGAGTGATATAATGACATGATGGGCGAAAACCTATCGGGGAGAAAATACTTGTGAAGTAAGATGGGTACAACGAAATTTGGGT
The DNA here is from genome assembly GCA_018340775.1 of Taxus wallichiana var. yunnanensis. NCBI lineage: Eukaryota > Viridiplantae > Streptophyta > Pinopsida > Cupressales > Taxaceae > Taxus > Taxus wallichiana. The sequence continues at coordinate 240,925,928 of CM031234.1, read as the reverse complement.
GGTGATTTGGCTAATTCTCTTATACGGACCACGTTGATCTCAAACCTAGGGTGTGGATCAAAGAGTTGTGGGGGTGGAGATATTGGACATTGAGCAGGTAATGGGAGAAGATCTAGGGAGATTGGTGAAGGCGAAATGGGGTCCTCATCAATAAGATCATCATCGTCAAAATTTTCTTCAGGAGGACACAATTGGACAAAAGCAGTTTTCAAAGCCTTACAATTCTCGACATCGTGTCCTGGGCACATGATGGTAGGCACAAATTTAAGTCTCACAAACCCTTTTGGGTTGGTTTTGAGTGGGTCATAAGGTCTAAGAGGTGGTAATGTTATGACTGAAGTTTTGAGGAGATTGGTTAAGATTTTGGCGTAGGATCTTGCTAGTGGATCACAATGGGAGGTGAATGTGGGTTTGGATACAAGAATGGTTGATTGTGGAGGAAGAGGATTTATAAGAGGGGGAGTAGGTTGGGCTACTAGTTTGGTGTGGTGTGGACTTAGGTGTTGGTCGTATCTCGCTTGGGTAGGGGCAAGGTAGAAGAACTAGCGAGGTAAGGTTTGGTTTGTTTAACTACCTTATTGGAGGGTAGTGGATTTTTAGCTTTAGGTTGCATACTTTTGGGTAGAGGTGATACGGGCATATGATATGTGGAGGGAAAATCCAATGGTGGAAGAGGACGGGTTACCCATGGGGGTAACCGAGGTGCTGTGGAGGTAGGTGGTGTGGGTTGGGCAGGAGGTATGAGTGAAAGGGAAGAAAGTGTCATGGGTAGTAAAGAAGTTATTGACGGTATTGGAGGTATGGGTGGTAAGAAGGTTACGGGTGAGGGCGGAAGTTGTGTGGGTTGCTTGGGTATATTAGAGGTCTGTGATGGGGAAATGGGTTGTTGCGTTCTTGGTTTACTGGTGGATGGGGGTTTCTTGGCCAGGGTCGAGGGGTGAGGTCCTAGGATGGACGGAAGGGGTGAAGGTGATAATGGTGTGGTAGGCGAGGTTGGTGTATGAGGTCTAGGAGGTTGGATCTTTTTTTAGGGTCGGGTTAAGTTTAGTGTTAGTTTTGGAAGATGTGGCTAAATCTAATTTGATGGGTGGGTGAGTAAGGCTAGCTGTCGGTATGACCCCTAAGGTAGTGATAGGTTTAGGTAAGGGATGATATAGGTGTGGGTTTGGGTGTAGATGTATGTTGTGCTGTGGGAAGAGGTGTGAGTTGGCCCATGAGTGGTGACATGGAAGGCATTACAATAGTTGTGGTTGTGTTTGGTTTGGTTGCACAAAACACCTTTGGATAGATAATGGAGTTGTCAGCGAGTGACAATTGCATTTGTGTTGAAACATGAAGTAGAAGGTGTCCCCAAAGTAAGGCTCTATTGAAATAGTCCAGAAATCAAAAAGTGTGAAAATGGTGTTGTTGTGTAAGTGAGGCCGACGTGGATCAAGTGAAAATCCTCGTAAAATGTGTTTGAGATACAAGGCAATGGCTAGCCTCAGACTCTATGGGTAAGAGAGCCAAAAGTAGATCAATAGATCTCGAAGGTTTGATGGTGAATGGTCATCTAAAGGTAACGGTACTTCTACTGCCGAATCCTCCATGGGTAGAGGAGAGGATGGGCTAGATGAAGTAGACTCCTCGTGTTGGTGTAGGTAGTGGACCTGCATCGTCTATGAGTAGGAGAAGTGCCCATTGACAATTGTTCGAAATTTGAGGGGTTAAAGATAGCATGCTAATTATGGGCTCTTCCACGGATGAAGAATAAAATGAATGGGGTGACTCTGTGAGTGGAGGAGTAGATGAAATTGGTTCTTTTGCAGGTAAGGAGCTTGGGCTAAGATTTCATCTATGGAAGGAACATGAGGCAATTAGGGAGCAACCAAAGATGTCATCAAAAATAACATGGACCTCACAAAAATCGCTATCATTGTTTGAGGTATCACCAACTTGGTTGGAAGATGGGGCATGATTAGGGAATGACTTCTTGAAGATGTGTAGGTTTTGGTTAGTAGGTGCATTTGGGCTATCCAAGACTAGATCTCTGTTGTCTAACATTTCTTGGACAATATTCTTGAAGGTGATGTAGTTATTGTCGCTATGACCTTTGACACAATGATAGTTGCAAAATTCATGTTCTTTATACCACGCGAGCATGGGGCGCTCAGGGTCAAAACTAGTATGTGGTTTTATAGGAGGAAGGGTAATGACACCAGCCTTAACAAGATTTTTCAAAACAGAAGAATAATATTCTCCTATGGAAGTGTATTTTCATTGTTCTCGTCTGAACTGGAAAGCTTGGATAGGAGAGAGGTTGGAAGGGGGTTTGGCTGGGTTTGATTGATGAGGGGAACTAGCCTTGAGGACTACGACATTGAAGACCCTTTGGGTTTTGCATAGTTGTTTTGGGGTGTCTAATATGAAGAAGCATCATTTTATTTTAACGTGATGTTCTTGTTACGAAGTTGAATTTTCTTCTCTTCGATAGCATGAATTTCTAACTTCTGTGCCATGGTGAATGTCTTGTCAAAAGTACTAAATGTTTACATGTGCGGGGGTGGGTGAGATGTGTCTAGCACAAGCCTGAGTAAATATATCTATAAGCTCGATGAGGTAGCTGGAATGTGAGCTGATTAATTAAACTATGCAACGAGTGACAAAGTAAGTGATAAACTTGTCGTCATACTATCGAGTGGAATAAATATCAGTCATGGTAACCTTCTTGACAATATTAATCGAGAAGTGGTCTAAGAAGGCCTAGGCTACTTGATTAAATGAGTAGATGGAATGTATTGGTAGCCCATTGTACCAGTCTAATGCAGGTCCTGTTAGGGACATTGGGAAAGTCCTCGAAGTAAAGCGTCATCATGGGCAATCAGGTAACACCCATGTTTAAAGGACTCACAAATGTTGTTGTGGATCCTCTTTGCTATTGAAGCGGTTGAATTTTGGAATTTCCCAATGTACGGGGTATGGTTGAATAGGAATGGATGGGTGAATAGGCTCATTACAAATTTCATCATAGGTGAGGGAATTGCGTGAGTTGGAAACCGATGCTTCTATTATCTGCATCTTTTCCATCATCAACTTGATGAGGTCATTGGTAGGTTGTGATGGAGGGACACCTCCTGTGGCATAAGGGGATGAATATTGAACTTGATAGGGAGGTTGAGAATAGGGAACCGACATACAAGACACATATCTAGAATGGGTGACCGAAAAGATAGAGGGTACTTCATAGTATGTGTATGTAGGTGGGACAGTCATGGTGACTCTAGTAGCTATTGGGGGTAGTGTTCGGGGGATGGAGAGGACAAGATTGTGGAATGGAGTAGGGATGGTTGTGTTGTGATGGGTAGTTGTGATAAAATGGGTGTGAACTGGGCCATGTCCTGGGTGGTTGATGAGGGGACAATAGATACGACAACAGTGCGGTGATATTGCGAGACGCAACGGTCATGACAGGTATGGGTCCTAGTTGTGAAACTACCAGGGGTGAAATAGGTGAGGGTAATGATGCATTATTAGGGGCCGATGTAGAAGCAGGAATAAGGGTAGGAGAGATGGATACAGCATGCCATATATCAACTAACCTGAGGAGTCTCGGGTGGAAGAGTGGGAAAGGTAGAACTATAAGGCCTCAATATTTTGATCAAGGAGTCGTGTAAATTATTTGTCACCTGCGAAAATGGTGATAGAATGAGTAGGATCCATGGGTGACAGGATGGAAGGTGGTGAGGGACTAGGTGGGAGTGGTTGACTACTCGCGTATATATTAGGTGATTACGTATCCTACGATGACACAAGGGGTAGTAAGAATGAAGAAAACTGGTGTCTATAGGTAGATTTGTGTAATATATTAGTTTATGTTCAAAACATGGTAACTGACACCAGTTAAGGTTAACAGATGTCAGTTAAGGGATAACCGAGGTCAGTTACTGTGAAATAGGAACAATTTTATCAAATGAAGCAAATATTGTTGATAATCAGATGAACAAGTTGAATGATGATTGTGTATCAAAGCAGAGAGAGTACAAAGACTCACATGAACTCTGATAGAGAAGAAATGAAATAAGGTTTCTTTTAGGCAATTCAACCCAACAGAATAAAAAACTAATGTCGGTTAAGACAAAGTTGACATCGGTTAGGGGTAACCGATGTCAGTTACTGTGAAAATTGGAAAGATGTAGAAAAATGGATTGTTATGAGTTTTAATGAGATAAACCACCAACCCAGAGTTCTGGAGATGATGCAATGAAGTCCTAACACACTCAGAAGAAGTCAGAATAATCCAATTGTGATTGTGGAGTGTGTAAGGCAATAAAATAAAACAAAATGGAGAAGCATATTCTCACACCTCAAAACACAAAGCAAGAAGAACGCTAAGAAAAATACGATCCTAAGAGTGATTTTTCTTTATGTGTGTTCATCTTACGCTATTTAGGACTGACTCATGAACTTTAGAATAGAGTTTTTGGTGAGGAAGGCTTCCTACAAAGAATGATATCTAAAAGGAGAGGTTTCAGGTATGTTATGGTGGGGGCAAATGTCTCTACTGAGTAAGATGTTGTTTAAGAAAGATGTGTATATTTTAATTTTGTCTAGTTTGGTAAGACACACACACACACACAAAATGTGATTTCTACGATTCTTTGTCAACCATTAGCTAGGCATGACTTCCAAAGCATATAGGTTTCCCTCATTTTAATGTGATCTAAATGCAGCAAATCATAATGTAATGTAACAAATTTTAAGCCCAAATCAAAATATTACGTTTGATGACACAAATGGTGAATAGGCGGGGGTATGCTCTTTCACTAAATGCAAAAATCAAGAAGAATGGTTCCTTTTCAAGGCACCAAAAGAAAATGTATCTTTAGAGCAATTAGAAAGAACATAAGATTACCAAGGAAGAAGATTAATGTGTAATCTTTTTGAAGGGAAAAAAACACACATATTTTACCTAGGAATGAAGAAAATGTGAATAGAACCCCTGATGGGTCCCACCGGGCATGCCAAAATGTTTCACCATTTTATTTACATTTTGAATGATGAAATAGATAAGGATAAGGGTTGAGGAGGAATACATGTTTATGTTGGTCAGATGGTTGTTGCGTGCATTCTGACTTCTTGATCTAGTGTTGATTGTGAGAGCTTCCTTTTGGCTAGGAGGAACTACTTGTAATAGAAAACAAGACCACAAGAGAGGAGTTAAATGATATATGAAAGTGGACTGCCTAGCATGTGCTAGATCTGAGAAGTGTGATACTCCCTAGATGGCTGTCAATCCACTGTTTAAAACAAATTAATGCGAGAAATAAACAAAGTCCTACTGTAGTTGATATGATTTAGGTATCTCATTCAAGTATAATAAGAAAATCTAATATAACAGGCTAGGCTATAGTCGATCTGAAGGGTAGGTAGGTGTCAGGTTATTGGAACTAGTCAAAGTCAGGTTCTGGGTTGTTTAGGTCACTTGGTGGGAGGTGGGTTGGCTCTGTTATTGGAAAAGGTGGAAACACGAGAGATCGATGTCGGTCTGCATAACCAACGATGGTTTAGGTAGACCGGTGATAGTAAGGTTTTAGGCTTCTTAAGTCACTTGATAAAAGGTTACTTGGTTCTGTTGTTGGAAAATGTGTGCAACATAGAGACCAATGTCGGTTGGGTATAGCCGATGATGGTTTATGGGAGAATGACGATAGTTCGGGTGGCTCGGCGTCGGTATGGTCAAGGTGACAGGAACTCAATGAAATCTGGTTGTGGGGATTGAGTTAATGGCCGAGTCTACAAGTAGGTAAGAGGTGGAAAATGGACATGCAAGGTATGAATTGATAACAGAAGTAAAAAAATCCTATATATTAAAATAGACTATGCTGGTAGAAGGTATACTAATTGTTTGATGTAGGTTTGATGATGGAATGGTGATGGTAGTTGATCGAAGAATGGTTTTGGCACCACAATAGTGTTTCCTAATTCTCCTGTGAGTGAAAATGCTTCTGGATCTATCCTGATGCTGGCTGTGGGTGTCTGGGTGCGTGAAAAGACTCGGTTACTGCCTGCATGTAGCTCCTTTCTCATCCTCTTACTCTCAGAATGTGAAACCCATAAAAAAGGTTGGTTAGGTGAATAAATGGTAATCGACGATGGTTCCAGGTTGACCAACATTGGTTTATGGGTGACCGGCATCGGTTAAGGTGGGATTCCCTAGGTTTACTAAAATGGGTAGATCTTTCTAATTTCTTAGGCCCAGTTAGTTTGTTCTCACGGATTAGAATGGAAACTTCCTTTCTAATGGGTGCGAATATGGTTAGAGAGATTTTAGGGATTTGATTTTAGGGTTAGACCAAATCTTAGCTCATTAAGTCAAGTAAGACTTAGTTATTATTAGTTATGGAAACATGTCAAGAATAGGTCTAGGGCAAGGTGGTGGATGAGGTGTCTAGGTAAGGTGGTGGGGCAAAAATTAAGATAATTAGAAAATAAATATTATGAGGATATATATTAATTTAATTTAATTAATAGAAATGTGGGGTGTAAGGGGCCTTGGTGAGGTGAGTATGTTTGAGCTGGTTATGTGACGAAGGACCAAGGGAGTGTGACCCAATTTTTGTGTCTACAGTCTATTTCATATTAAATGGATTGAGTAGGTGAAAATGGATATATTCATATTGACAAAAATATTGGAGAGATAACATAGTGATATAAATATATTTCATTTGGTGCCAAGTGATATTTTTATCAGCGAATCACAACACCCTCTGATTGCTTGCAAGTGAGCATGAGCTACTAGTGTAATTGGGTAACATTAGACCATCTCTCAAGTTGATGGACTTTTAAAATTGAGATGGACCTCTAAAGAAGGTTGGTTCCTCTTCCTAAACTAATGCAACAACTACTCCTAATGAAGGGAAAATATGCTAACTACTCCTAATCTATTGATTCCAAAGGACCATGGAGAGAGAAAGAGAATGAAAATGAAATAAATATACACTAAGAGAGGTGATGCACCAATGGAAGGGTGTGGGAAATATCTTCAATGTGTGAAAATAAAGAAAATGTAGAGTAGATAAGGTGGAAACAATCACCATAGTCCAACAACAACACTCATACCACCATTTCCAAAGAAACACAACAATAATAGACCCTGTAAAGTGAATAAAAGAGACACAATACACCTGCAACTAGAATGAAGAGGCAAGAAGATGCAAGAAACACAAGCAAGGGAAGAAGAAATATCCACAAACTCTAGTTTATTTCTCCTTTAATATGTACATTTCATTTCATTACAAGAGAAAGGCCTAGATCATCATGCAAGAAGTCCAAAATGAATTCCTATAGCACATTGGTGTTCCAAAACAATTTTTGACAGAGTTTTGTTACAAGAACATTCCCCCCTCTCAAATGAGAGGTCACTACAATTTATAGAAAATGATGGAGAGAGAGAAGTTGAAAATCATGAATTTCCCCTTCCACCTACTTGTAAAGTACCATAAATGGGTGCAAATCATGATGGGAAACCTATAAAATCCATCCCATGTTGTCTTGTAACTTGCAGCAGAAGAAAAATGGCTGCCCATGCACATTAAATGCCCCTTCAACCACCTAGAAATCATTATTTATAACTGGTATTTTTTCTGTAATTTTCACCACTAAAACTCCATTAAATCTTCAATTTCTTGATTTTTAGTGTATAGGAAAGAGCCACAATTCCAATGAGTCTAATTTTGTACAATTTGGTTGAGAAATGAAGAAGTTATGATCATTTTAGTGCAATCCGCTTATTTATCTTCCTCCGGGTTGTCTTCTCCTTTGCATGGGATTGTGAATTAAAAAATGTGGATGGAAGTGATGATTTTATATTTTCCCTCTCTCATAATGTTTCTGCATGTTTTAATGTCTTGGAGTATTAAAAATTTTCATGGGGTCCCTTTCATCAATTTCTATTGGGGGGCTGAGTGTTAAGTTCAATGTTTGAATAAGGGCCATCTTGGCGGCTCGCCACTGGTAGCTCACCGAGCTGGCACCCCTTGTTGATTTCTTGAGCTCCTTTTATGCATCAACCCTCCATTTAGCATATCCCAATAACCACTTCAACATCCACTAGTGCATGCCATCTTGGACCCCTTCAAACAACCCCATCAACACCACTAAGCTCCACATTGCATTGCCCTACTTCACGCCAAATAAACGTCAATGCCAACTCATTGACCTCGAAGACCCCGCTCAATGCATTGTGGATTTCGACCTCCTATGGGGAACTTGCTTTAACGTGTCCCATTATATCTAGCCCTTTAGTACCCACATCTACCATGTCACCCACACTACATTTATCACGCCCGCCTCAAATCCATAACACTTCCCGAGAATGCCTCTACGATCAAGCCATGTCCTCCATACTCACGTAGGGCATGCATTGTCATTCTACCCTAATCTTCCAGCACAAAAATCAACTCCCCTCCGCACCCCATTCATTTCATAATTTTTGGGCCCATGAGGAACTCACTGTCCCCGAGTTCCTCTTGGTCATTTGTGCCCCCATATCCCCGCATTTCTTGCAAGACCCCACGTGGGACTCCTCGATAGCTCACCGAGTTGGCTTGGCGAGTGAACTCCCAACCTTCACCATTTTTCCCAAGTCTTCCCCGCCGACTGCATGAAGAGATTTTTTTGTGGCCATGCGCCCCTTGCAAATCTCTATACATCCCCGTTATCATGATATGAGCTCATGAGCCCCAACCCCTACAAAATCACTCTAGTCCCCACCGACCGAGCTCGCCCATGAACAACTTAGCCATTATAATCAGCTCACCCGGGGTCCTTTCCTACAACTCGCTATGAATCTCAAAATAGCTCACCCTTATAGACCTAACTCAACGAATCTCAACCGAGCTCACCTAGGAAATAAATTTCTAGGGGGTTCTAACCTTAGCTCGATCCTCCATCACAACATTAAACTAGCTCTCCACCATTGTTGATGTTAAACCAGCTCACCGAGCTAGGAATAACTCGCCAACCAAATTTCGGCAAGCTAATAGGGAGCCAAGTGCCATTTTTTTAAATTTTCTTAAGTTGCCTTCATATTTTTCATTTTTTAGACTACTCAAGGCTCCAAGGGCCATATGAAAGTTTCAAAAGGTCTTCTTCATAAAATATCAAGTTTTTCCCATTTTTTTCCCCACAAGTGGTTCTTGTTTCTCACTTTCTCCAACTAAATAAAATCTGAGCTTAATGAAAACCTAGAAGAGGAAAAAATTCTTCTCATGGCTTCCAACCTTCCCCGAGACTTTGTTAATACCCTAAAATACTGAAATATTCCTGTACTCTTCAGATTGACCATGAGGGACCATTGACAACTACTTGTTTGCAAAGTCTTCCTAGTTGTCCATTTTCACCTAGGAGGTGAAAATGAATAAAAGAGAGGATGATCAATTTAGAGGATGTGTGGCATATATTTCAAATTGTGATTTGGGGGATTAGGTGGTATCACTTATATATCTAACCATTATGGATGTGATAATATGGTGAGAGTATTCACTAGTGATAAATGGCACCGAGATTGATAGTATGGTTTTTAGATATCGATATCTATATGAGTAAGGTCCAGGTTATCACTTGATTACCTATGTATGTAGTGTGATATGTCACATTTTATATTAAATTCAATTGGGTATACCTTCCCATGGGGCCTTGATGAGGTGTTGGTTTATCTCATATAGTAGAGTATAGTCTATGCATGGCGGAAAGCACTGCTAACACAAACATATGTAGAGATACAATAGTAAATAAATATTCTATGGGTAGGCTTAAGTATGGTAGTATGATTACAAGTGTGGGGATGGGATAATATAGCATTGGATAGACCACATGGATTGGAATATTCTATTTATCTTAAACTCTCTCCGAGAGGCACCATTTTGTCTATGATGGAGTTTGAATCAAGAGATATTCATAAAAAGTCCCTATGATGGTATGATGGAACACTATCGACACATTATAGGAAATTTAGAGATGAGTGGCATCATATGGATGCCTTATAGGGTTGTAGTTAGGTTTGGATTTTGGTGGGAGGATGTGGCACATCTACAAAGGGTATAATGACCTAGGTGGGTGATTGGTTGGTGGGCATAAGAGATGGAGTTATTTTACTATGATTGTATGGTAAGATAGTTTGGAATATGATAGGGAGTACCTTTAGATCCTATTATGTATTCATGATTAAGTGGGGATAGCGAGCTAATGCCAATATATGAGGTGACTAGGGGTGAGGATGACCCAATAATGAAGATCACCGATAAGAATAATGTGGGGATGATATAAGATTTTGATACTTGGTGGGTATTGTATGGGGGGGGATAAAAATAAGGGTGATTGTAGAGATGAGAGAGGCATGACATGGTAGTGATAAAAAGTAATATGAGGAGGATATGGATACAAAGGATTATGATACTCTAATATGGAGCCAAAAAAACATGAATGAGTGGTCATAGGATACTGGTGATGAGGGGGATAATAAAAATAGGTACACTATGTGTCATTAGATAGAGAAGGTGGAGATGGAGATTAGATAGATGATTCACTAGTGGAGGTAGAGGGAGTAGAAAGGATGATACATGGATGGGGGAAAGGGAAGGATACAACTACATATGTGGAGGTAGGGAGAGAATTAGGTAGTAGGATCTTACAAGAAAACTACATCGGGAGAGAGGTTGAGATATGGAGAGAATAACATACACAAAATTGGAATTGTTAGACATGATGATGACCGAATGTGATAGGTTGTGGAAAGAGGTATTTGTTCTATAGATGAGTCAAGTGTTATATTAGGAACTCATTTAGGAGTTGGAGTGGCAGATGATAGTGTAGCTAGATGTTGTGATGCATATTTATGATTTAGAGGTGATATTGGATGAGAAAGAACAATACTATGAGCGGGTTAGTAATTTGGAGGTAGTTATGGTAGAGCATGAGTGTGAGTGGGGATATGAAGAGCATGTAAAGGAGATACTTTATCGATGAGTTTAGAGGTAGTGATGGAGGGATAATGAGTAAAATACTATGAGGTATTACTATGATTACATTGATGAGCCCTCCTAATTCCTATGTAAACCCCCATTTTTTTCATGTCATCATTTTGCATTAAGTATGATATTATCATTTTGTAATTAATACTTTAGTACATTTAAAGGGAAGTTTTGTGCATAATCTTGTTATTTTCATCTTGTATATGCTTCTTCAAAATGCGTTAAATGGGTCTTTATGTGAACTAAAAATGTGTTTAAAGAGCATATCTTAAGCCATTACAGGACTTAAATAGAGACCAAAACACAGGAACTACTCATGCACTAACATAGGAATCACTTTAGAACACAAGAATAACATGTTCATTAGCATTGTACTTGCTGTGGAGTGTAGGACTCGATCGAGCACTAACTCGGGACTCGCCTAGAATAAAGAACTTGCACAAAGAAGGAAAATGAATCAGATGGTAAGATAATGAGTTGATGTAGAGAGAAAATGAGCTGACATGATGAGAGGGGCATGAAACACGGATTCCAAATCATCCATAATGCAACTTATGTGGATCACACAAGATTGATTTAACACCCAGTTGATTAAAGATGTGGAGCAAACAAATAAAAAAATCATAGAATTATAATCATCATGATTATAGGAATCTAATGCATGATCTTTGACATCTTTTGGCACTGATTAATCATCTCAACTAAGAGTCAATTAAGTACCTCATATGTAGTTAACAAGATGAATCTAATTTAGATATGGCATGCACTAGTTCTTCCACAATTATAACTCCTCAAACAATGAGTTGTCATAAATATATTTTAGTTAAGTAGTTGTAATTATTGCAAATAATCAATCCTCTTCTAGAGTGACTAGGATTTCTATGGATACAAAATATAATTTTTAGTAGGATTAAGAAGTTAGTTTGTTAATTTCTATAAAAGGAATTATTCTATTCAATAAAGTGCTTGATTTAGGGATAACTTGATCTATGTGATTTGCAATCTTATATACTTTAGTTTCACCACAAAGCTATGCATGTTGGCACTTCATTCAGACTAGTTTGAATGCTCACCCAAAGCGTGCATAGCTACTAGGTCCCTCCTTTGAGATGATTTTCAGGAAATTAACATGCATATTTATAACAGTAATTAACCATGAAACCATTCAAATATATATAACCATTACATTCAACTCACTTTGGAAACACATATAATAAGGAAAGATAACAATTTAAACAATAACCAAGATCAACTGAACTGTTAAATCACCATGCTCAGACATGTCAACAACCATAATCTATCCAAAATAATACATTATTCCAAAACAAATTACATAACAAGTAAGCTTAATACAAAACCAATCATTACAATGTTGTACAAAACTTTGTACATCGTTATCAAAACCATAGACCGAAAAAACATGAATTTTATAGACTATAACATAAATATTTGAAGTAAGAACTACTACAATAGAGGTATAAAACATGTATATATACGGTTGGGGAATTTTCCTTCACCGCCCATGTACTCTCCTAAAAATAGGTGTGCTCTTTAAAAATAGATAGCCATGTGTAAACAAATTGCATGCTTTTAAAACTCCTACTAATAATAGATTAATCCTATAAATAAGACTAGATTTAATCCTATTATTAGCTTCCTCCATGCGTGATATGCATGAGCTTTTCTTCTTGTGTGATTTACACTCCACATCTATGTTTATCCTATCCTCGTAAAATTGGCTAAGTCTTGAATTGTTTCTCACGTGTGTGCATACCCACACACTACCTTGTTTGATATCTTCATGTGTACTCCCACTTGATTCCCTTTTACCTCTACACATGTTTGTTCCTACACATAAACCTCTATAATTGGTATTTATTCCATTTCCCTGACCAACATTACTCAACGCTAGAAATGTTTTCCATCATTGCCAACACTTAATCAAAGAATATCCATGAAAGAATAAAGAATGTGTGAACACAAGAATAATGGAAAAAGAATGAAAGAATATCCAATGCACATCAATCTCATACTCATCACTTGATAAAAAGTTTCAGGAAATTCTTATCGATGGTGCTCTCTAACTCACGTCATTTTACTAGCCCCTTAGTAGCTATGTTTGGGACCAATAAAGCTACCTCCATCATCTCTTTGGGGGTCATGTATTCACCCTTCTTCTTCAGCTCCCTTATCACTCCAACTAGGCTTGAGATTATTAATTCCATGCCATCTATCTTTTGTGATAAGGGAAATTATCTCTTTAAGAATTAGTTCATATACATCTTTAACTTTCTTCAAGGCATCCCGCTTCTATGTAATCTCTACCAAGATATCCTCACACCCAAGCTCCCCCTCCTTCTTTGTGGCCTACACACTCACCAAATATGCCTCTTCCCGAGTGGTATATTCCTTAAGGATGGGATTGAGGTCTTGAAAATGGTCAAAGGATCCCATCCCACTTTCCTCAATGAATCCTTAATTTTTTGGAACATGGCTTCATACTTCACAATTTTTTGCGCTATGAAATTTTTACTCTTTTCCTTTTCAACTTCCCTATCTTCTTGTGTCACCCTATGAAAACTTGGCTTCTCTTATAAAAAACATATGAAATAAATTGTAAATATTGGATTTCAAAGGATACATGTATTTGGCTCTATGTTTGAGCTCGGGGCACAATGTTGTGATCTCATCTCGCAATGTGGATGGCCATGTCCAAAAGTCTTCATGCACTCTCATTTCCTTTTTTTACCTCGCTTAGATGTTGAACTTCCCTGCTTTTACACTTTTTATCTTTGAGAAATATCATGATGGTTTCCCTCTTATACAGGTTCTTGCATGCTACTTCTCCTCCACCTTATTCAAAGCATTACGGCTTGCTCATCGGTAAGCTTATGTTGGCCTTACCGTCAAAAGTTTCCTTGACACCTTATTTAGTTTACACGTAGTAAATGCCTCATCGCTGACCTCAAAATAAGGCTCCTCCATATGAGTTTGAATTCTCCATGTAAAAATTTTCCTTGTGTGTATCATTCGTGCCTTCTCGGTTTGATTAATTCCTAGCCATAAAGTTTCTCTTTGCTCATCGAACTTTAAAATCAAGCATGCAATACCTTTGATTAATCATCATTGTAACTAACTTAAGGCATGCTCACACCTCATATTTCTTCCTCCTTCCGCATATGTGTTGTTCCGTAGGTATATTTTTTCCTCATCTTTACGTGTACTTATTCCTCCTTCACTCATTAAGAGCTCTTAATATGCCTTGGGATGGTCTTCATGCTCTCTTCATGTTCTTTGTGTAACTTTGCATCATGTATGACACTCTCCTCCTTGTGTTTTTCTATCTCCACATCATGGATTAGGGCCTCTCTCTCCCAAAGGATCTCCTCTACTACCTCTTCTTCATCAAATTCACCCTTGCACACCATCCTTTTTCTTCTCTTATTCTTCTTTTTTCTAGGCTTGGATTAGGCAAGTGACTTTTGGTGACTTTTCTAGTTCTAAAGTCCCTACACCACTATCCCATTCCTCATGCGTTCTCTTCACCCTATTTCTAGTGATGTGGTCAAGGGAGGCACTATATTCTTCCTCCTCTTCTTCCTCATCCTCTTCCTTATAATTTTCTTCATCTATGTACCTTGGAGAAGTGGTCTCGCGTGCTTCCTTTGTCTCAACCATTTTTCTACCCTTTGGTGGCTCTGATACCTTGATTTGATCCTCATGTAATTTCCATTGACTATTCTAGGATTTAGGTAGATGTATACCTTTGTTTATTTTTCATTCCCTACCACAAAGATGGTATATATGATATAGAATCATTTGATATTATAGTCTCAATATATGTCACCTTCCCTAGGTACACATATGTTTTGTGCATTGTATGGTAGTCATAATCTACCTTATCAACATCAAATCTTAACTTGCACTTATCTCGAGAACCTATTTAATGAAGCACTGAAAATAGTGTGGTGTGAAAGCATAAGGAAGTTTTCACCGAGGGATATTCTTACCATTCTTTAGATAGAACATTACGATGCGAAGTGTTAGTACACCGAAAGTCTTCTTTCCCATCCAATAGACAAAGAAAAGTCATTGGCAATGTTCCACTCATGCTTGAATGCCTTGTGCATTATCCAATACCATATATCTACCCCTAGGTTATAGGCTCTAGTAATTACATCGCACACGTATTCTGTGAATCTCTTAGCAAGGGAATTTTTCTCAACCAAATATTTCCACATCTTATCCTTGGGACCATATGGGAATCAATCTCTATAAAGATAATAGACAGGAGGATCACCCCCCCCCCAAGTGATCCTATTACTTGTGCTCACTTCCTCAATAATCCCTTCTGCAATAAAAGTAGCAATATTATATACCTTTCCCTCAAACATCTTCTTTGCAATATGGAGCTGCCTCTTGTTGACTTGGGTCCACCTCTCCTGTGCACTCATCTTGGTGACCATATGCATGGTGATCCTCAACATTGGGTCACTCAGCTTGGTGCTGTACATCATGCGAATCCTTTTTGATATACTTAAGCTTGACTTTTGTGGCCTCCACTCCTACTTCTTCATCAAAATTCATTTCTATCTCTATTCCTAAGTTGTGTAACCCTGTAATCCTTCCAATCATTGGGGTGGTAATGTGCAATCGTCTCCCTAAAAAGTATAAAAATCCTCATGGACCCATGAAATTAGCTACTAGTAAAGGCACTCCAGTTTTCCAAAATAAGGCAACTCATAGATATGAAGTACTCCCATATGCCTTCCAAAATATAGTGCCCTTTATCATCATAAATAGGTTTTTTTATTAGTAGTCCTTTGTTT
This sequence comes from Taxus wallichiana var. yunnanensis, assembly GCA_018340775.1. Classification (NCBI taxonomy): domain Eukaryota; kingdom Viridiplantae; phylum Streptophyta; class Pinopsida; order Cupressales; family Taxaceae; genus Taxus; species Taxus wallichiana. Next base: position 240,910,090 of record CM031234.1, on the reverse strand, counting down.
TTCTTCCATACCATCTCATTCTCTATTTGGCACTCATTTTCATTAGAGAAATGATTATAGTTGCATCACCTTGCACTTTATGAGATCTGTCTCCCAAATATGTCCCATGATAACCTCCACAGGACACTGCATCTCCAAAAATCACTCTTTAAGTGCTTCTTCAACCTCAACCTATGGTTATTTCTTATTTCCTTTCCCTTTGTTCCCACCTGCAGTTCCATTCTTGATTGCCATACTATTATATGTGTAAAATTATAACTTCACAACACATGCCCCATAGGTGTCTTAAATCCTTTATTCAACCACTCGTGTTGAATGACCTACTCTTTCTTTTTCTACAAGAACTCCTTACTCCTAGTCTTCTTCAAACCAATTCATGCCCTAACTTGAATTCATGCTTATGAAAACCCTAGTTTAAAACCCTTCACAATTCTAAACCTCCATGCCTTTCAACCTCAAACTTCCACACAAAGGATCTCCAAAAATAACCATGTATTTCACTTGATTTGAGTTTTCCTATATTTTTCACACTTCTTTACAAATTTTCACAGATTTGCACAGCTTCGCACAGGTTCACACTCAAATTATTCATAAGGAGAGGTAAAGAATAAACCTTCTTTGGTGTCCTTTTAATAGATTTCCAAAAATATCCCGCATTTATTGCTCCTCATGTACCACCGTACCACAACTTTAATTATGCTTTTTGCTTTTTCCACACTTTTCTCTACTTTCTTCCATGTGGTACACTCATAACCTTTTGGCGTGCATACTACTTCCAAGCCACACGAATCCTCACATGCGCTAACCTGCATCTCAAAACATCTTCCCTTTGTGCTTCATACAAAGTAGTCCATCCTGCTCACGCTACCTCATGTTACCGTACGTGATCTTTTCCTTGTGTGGTCTTTAATATGAGAAATTATTATTATCACCATCATTCTTAGCACATGTGCCACCTCTTTCTTTTTTTACTTACACACATTTTTCCAAAACATCCCACCTTTATACCATCATACACTCAGTGTGCATTAAATTTTCCATAAGTCCCAGTACCAACAAGATCTCTTTTCATGCATATACACTTGGTTCCCCCATACTAAATGCATGCGACATCCTCTATGCATGAACTCAATAGATAGTAATCAACTTCCTACATGCAAAAAAAGTGCTTATTAAAACAAAAAACAAACAAAATAAAAGAAGATGAAAAAAACAAAACATGAAATGAAAACCTAATCCAAGTGTCATTATTGCCTTATTACAAACACCAAGAAGCTTATTTATAGTAGGGCTTCATCCTACTCCTATTGAAGTAATTGGGAAACATGGCACCATCAGCGCTTGAATTGACATGCACTCCGATTCAAGTTTCTTGGTTACTACAAAAGTTCCTAACCACCGCACCTTCAAATTTCCTAGGTGACACACAAACTTGGAGTCACAGAGAAGTACCATATTTCCAATTTCAACCGAATTGCGCTTAATGTTCCTATCATGCTAATAATTTTGTTGCTCCTTCTCAGTTTTATGTCTCCAATGTGAAATTGCGTGCCTCTCATCTAATTAAATTAGTTTTACTAATTCAATCTTCTATAGCTTTTCCATCTAACAATCCACCTTTACGTGTAATACTCAAGGATGGTAGTAAAATTCATATAGGGAGTAATGCCTCTCCAAACATTAATTAAAGGGTGTGGCCTTGTTCAAAATTATATATGTGGTCTTGTAAGCCAAAAGTATAGCTGACACTTTATCATCCCAATCCTTTCTTCCAACATCACAAATCTTTATAAGAGTTCCTCCCAAAATATTGTTGAAATATTTTGCAGTACCATTAGCTTGAGGGTGATAAGGGTATTTTTATGGTGTGCTACCATAAACTCTACCAACAAAATTCTAATTGTCTCATTCAAGAAATGAGTTCCTCTATCACTAGTCAATCTTAATGGACATCATATCTACTAATAATGTTTTCCCATAGGAACCTTTGTATTGTGGATACAGTGAAATTCTTTTTAGGTGCATCCTCTACCCACCTTGTTAGATAATTTGTACATATAATTATATAACATGCTCCAATACTAGCACGAGTGGTGCAATAGGTCCTACAAAATCAATGGACCACTTCTCAAAATGTTATGTGATCATAATAGGTCTCATGGGAATCTCATCCCTAATTTCATGTTTTCCAAATCTCTAAAAATGATCATATGCCTTCACAAATGCCTTATTATATTTGTACAAAGTCTCCCACAAAATTCCAGCCATAAGGATCTTACACGTAGTTAAATCTGATACAAAATTTCCTCCTACAATACTTCCATGAGCTTTCTCCATGATAGCTTTGTGCTCATGTTCAAGTAGACACACGGTGCAATAATTTATCTATTCCCATATTGTAAAATTCTCCACCAATTAGTGGTTAAGGAATTATACATACAACAAGGTGATTTTTCTCCAGAGACTTCATCCCTTTTGGTGCTAACCCATTGTACAAAAATACTTCTATGTCATCCAAATCTACGGGCACATGATTCAATCTGAAAAACTGCATAAGATATTGTATCCTCAATTCTCTGTATCCTCACCATAATTAGTTCTTGATAAGTGATCAATCCTAGAATTTATCTTTCCTAGCTTGAAAACAACTATGAGGTCAAACTCTTATTCCACCAAATATTTCAATGCCATATGATCAAATATTTCAAATATGAATGGAGTAAAAAAAGTACTTAGTTTAAAATTATGAAGCGCGTGAGATAATAGAAAAAGTTCCTCGCACTCAATGGTAGTGCAATTCTATGTTATGTTTGTTGTTAAATTTCTTGCTTGAAAAGCATATAGAATGATCCACATTACCTTCCTAGGTTTCTTCCAAGACTGCACCTATCACTATACCATATGCATCGACATGCACATGAAATGGTTTTTTCCAAGAAGGAAAGCACAAGATTGATACAATTTTCAATCTCTACTTCAAGGTCTCAAACTCTTCTTGTTGCGCATCACCCTAATGATATTTTCCTTTATATTTGAGCAATTCTTCCAGGGGATGTAAAAATATTTGCATATTCCTAAATATATATTTTTGTAATATCTAGTATTCCCCAAAATCTGCGCACTTCACTATGATTGGATGGCTCCTCTAAACCCAATATCATAACTATCTTGGTTGGGTCTACCAATAATCCTTCCTTGCAAATGATGTGCCCAAGTAGAGTTCCAAAGGGTGTAGAAAATATACACTTTTTAACATTAAGAGAGATGTTTAATTACTTACACCTCTCAAACATGAGTTTCAATTATCATTGTGATCCTTAACTAACCCATAAACAATCCAATCATCTAAATACACCTAGAATAACTTGAGGATAAAATCATGAAAGGTCTACACAACAATGCACGATAATACTAATAGTGCATTCTTCATCCAAAAATCATAAAATATATAAAAAAATCCCCATTTAGTGGTGAAAGTTGTCTTTTCCTAATCCTCTCACGCAATGTGCACCTGGTGATAGCCTGAGAACCCATATGTAAAAGAATAGATCTCGCACTCGAAACTCCTTCAAGGATTTCTTTTGTGAAAGGTGTTGGAAAAAGATCAATAACACATGACGCATTAAGTTCCTTGTAATCAACACATATCTGATTTTCCATCCTTCTTGATGCTTATAACCATAGGGCTAACCCACTCAGATTCTTCAATTGGCTCAATGATCCTAGACTTAAGCATCTTATCAATTTCATCCTTTAATTTCATGCACAGGTTTGGATTCATCTGTAAGGCCTCTTCCAAAACAAGTGTGTGCCTTCTTTCATTTTAATCTTCATTTCTCCTAATGAGGGGTGCACTCCTTTTAAATCATGGTAACCTCATGGGAAAAAATCCTAGAAGTCACGCAAAATCTCAATGATATTTGTTACCTCTTTCTCTGACCAAAAATCACCAATAATGGCCTTGTTAGGTGTGTCTTTAACACCAATGTTTACCTTCTTTGTCTTAATCGAGTATGATATACGCGTGCCTTCTTCATCTACTATGTTCATTACCTCATGTGCATATTATGTATGACTAACATCCAAGTTCTCAACCTCTTCATCATTAATGAGGTACACCATTTTCCCCTTTTCTTTCTCCTTCCAAGTGTGACTCATTTGTATCTCTTGAGTCTCCTCTATCTATCTAAATGCACATCTTAGAATGAAGTTCTCCAAGTAGCTCCAACATGATCTCTTTTACCTTTTCATTGTCCCCTAATGTGATGTGCTTCATGATCTATAATACTTCATGAAATGGAGGTTTATCATAAAAATAATCAAATGTGAGGACCATACCTACAGTCATCTTTACCCACTTTGTAGTCTCTTGTTTGAGATTAACATGTACATACCACACACGTGCACAACCTTGCAAGGTGGAACAAAACTTATGAACCCATAAAGATGGTGGTAAAGCCACCATGACTTTTTTCTACCCCATATTTTCTCATAGTTATGAACATCCGACAAAGTAGGATTCTTTCCATCATACTCATAGATAAGTGTAGGCGTATTTATCTAAGTGAACCTTGTTGAGAAGGTAGTTCTCACTTCTTGTCAAACCAAAAATTTTCTCTATGTGTGTTTCCCACCAAAGCACTATTGTCCCAAATGTATAAACCGATATGTTCCTTTGATCATCTTCATTCTCTAGTGTTATTCCATGGCATGCAAGAATGATTTGAGATTCTCTACCCTAGTATATATAGGTAACTAAAATTTTCCCATGCACCTAACCATGCAAATTTTGATCATTCTAGTTAATCTCCCCTTCATCTCACTCTTGACCATTTCATACGTGTCATGGGCCTAGCTATCACAAGAAATTATTGTAGTGTCACTTACCGAATACACATATTCTCAATGAAGTATGCCTTCCTTAGATGGTTTTATAGTCTCATGATATCGTCATGCAGTGCACACATAAATCCTATGAAAATATTCTTCACTCAGAGGCTCAACATATAGTGTAGATTTTTCCTAATCTAATGGTATAATCACACACTCATCCTTATTCTCAAGCTAATTTATCCTTTGTTGAAGCAAAAATATACATGATTTGCATAACACCAGGGTTTCCCAAGTAGTGCTAGAAAATTGTATGCTTCAATAAGATCCAATACTTAAAATTCATTATTAAACTTGGCTCCTTGAATTTAATAAAATCATCCTTTAACAACCCAATACGCATAACCTCATCTTCTTCACCATATACAAAAATTTGAATATAGATATAATATTGGTATTCGTATCTCGATTCCATGCATCTAGAGTTAGTACATTCACTTCAATGCCTATATCTATCAAGATATTACTTACCAACCACCCATCAATCACTATTGCATCATGAGTAATCTCATTATCATACTCATGGTTATGTGGTGTAAAGTTTGTGTAGTATTTATCACTCGCACTCATCTTCGGTGTGTGGAAAATTTTCTCACAACCATTCCCCTAAAAATGGAATGAAATTATCTTGTCACAACATGTTGTAGACCTCATTTACATCATCCACATCCTTCTATAGGATGTGAACGTTCTTTCGTGCTCTCTCTTTATCATGCCTCCTTCAAGCGTTGTATTTCACCATGTAGTTGTCTAATCACTCCCATATTCTCTTGATAGACATCTTTCTGATGCACAACATCTAGATACTTAAATATATTACTTCTTCTCTCGTGATGAGTGGCTTTTCCTTTAGAGGCTAGTGCACACGTGCTTCCTCCACTTGTGTAGTCACCAACATGGCTGCAACTCGAATCAAAATTTTGTAGGCATCCACTAATCAAAATTCACACATTGTACCTTGATCATCCCCGCACCCTTTTCCTTCTTCTTGGCCTTACTCATGTGCTCATACAGATCTGGAAAATCCTCTAACTTATGTTTCTTCCCACACCATGTGAAAACTATATTCTGCGTACATTCACATTGGTATGGGCATTGTAAATCTTACTCTACCACTACCGTGACGTCAACCTTAATATCCTCCTCGGAAACCTCCATTCCTATTATCCCCATTGTTGCACTCTTCATTTTTTGTCCTTCCTACTCCTTGGATATTCCCGCACTACTATGGCACAATCTTGTTTCAACAACTTTGTGGATATGGTCAATTAGTCTACAATCAATCTGTATCGTGGGTATGGAAATTACAAATTTTATGATACCTAGACACGTTCTTTTGAATCGTGCGATGTAAGAGTGAGAAATTCTAGACATCATGATTCTTATGACAAAGGTCACAAGATTGTAACATTTTGTGCACTATCCTACATAGGAAGCTATCCTTAATGTGTCCCTCAACCTCATAATCAATCCACCATATACCACTTTTAGTCTCATGCACATAGTTAGTAGAGAGATTCTCCAAATTCTTCACCATAGCTATTATTTGTGCTTCTAGAAAAGGAATAAATTTGGTGTCTACACTTTTGACTACTTGAGTGCACATAGCTTCTTAAAATTCCTCGTGTGGATCAGTATACATTTTATGAGATAATTCCCTTCAAAATGGAGTCAGTAATCCCCAAAAACCATTATGTGTGATGAATTGGATGAATATCATAAGACATTTTGGACAAAAGATTCTTAAAACATGCATCATACTCACTTATGCTTTCGATAAACCCCGCTTAATATCCTTGAGTGCGTTGATGCTCTCTTTGCTCAAACTCCGAATGTGAAACTCACCGAAACACAATATGTAGATAATTATGTGTTGGGATTAAAAATTTCAAGTAGGGTTACCATTTGGTGGATCACCACTTATAACACTTTTATTAATATTTTATTTATAAACTTAGGTCAATCTTTACTAACTAAAAGAGTGAGACGATATGACTATTCACCCATCCTATATATAGGATGATCCCTCACTGGGATTGCTACGAGATACTAAATGATATATCCATGATAAGGATATATGCTCAATATTTTATGTAAAGAACTGGATAGCTACGAGGCACACATATGTAAGTTATTTATGTGAGACTGAGGAGCGAAGTGGAAGTGTTGGGTTAAAGTCTTGATAAATTCTTAATACGATAATGCTTTATCAATTAGATTTTTACTTCAGTTTTAACCAATTTAAATATGGTGTTCTCCATCTATTTTATTTCCTGTTATTTTCTTTCTTTTAATGTTATTACATTATGTAATCTATAATCTATATTAAGCTAAATATGTGATTAATTTAACTGCACAACATAATCTATAATCTTTGGTAACATATTTGTGGATCTATAATTTGTTAATTATAATTTTTCATCATTTCCCAACATGGTATCAGAGCTAGTGATTATGTGTGTGCAGGATTGATCTGGAAGCTTTTAATTTTCTTGGGTGAAGAATCTTGAAGTTTATTTATGGATCTGTGAAGCCCTAATTGTTCTGCAGTTGTCTTCGAGCTAACAAGGTTTAAAATTCCAATTCCCACCCAAATATTTTTTTGAAAATATTGGTTAAATGGCTGTTTAGATTGTGTTTGAGAAATTGCATGCTTAGATATGTTCTTATGCATCACACTACATGTATTTTCAATTTAAATCCATTTTCTGTGAGCTTATATTAATTTTTCATGTCGTTTATAGCCATTGGAGTTGTTTTTAACGATGGATTTGAAAGATCTTTTTAGATCTAGTTAGTTCGGAGAGTTTAAATCTACCCCGACTTGTTATGTATTAATTTTTGTCAATTTCTATCTTTGCAAAGCTTGAGCTAATAATTAAGTTCCAAGTGTTTTTGTTGTATCAATATTTATTTAGATCTTTTTGTTTTCTATGAAGTTCTCATATTACGAATCTTGATCCTATCATTTTGCACCATATGGATTTGCTTTATCGGTATTTTTATAGATCTTTTCATTTTTGTGAATCTTGAGCCAACCAGAAGGATCCATTTTGCTTCGCATTGTCATTTTTTTTGTTTATCTAATTATTAGTCCCGAAATGTGAGACAATAAGGGCATTCCACATTTCTTCATGTTGTCAGACTTGTTTTATCTTTCCTCTGTCATTTACGAAATCTGATCTAAAAAGAAAGATCCAAGTCACTTAATATTTTGCGCTCTCATAATTTTGTTTCTTGTTTATGTCTTTTAGAAATTTGAGCCAATAGGTTTGCTCCATATTTTTATCATTAATATTTTGTTAGTTCTTTCTATCGTTTGTAAAATCCGAGCCAATAGGATTTCTCCCAAAGATTCTCCTATTTTGCATTATCGAGTCTTGTGTTTGATTTCTTATGACATATGTGAAGTTTTATGCAATAGATAAGTACCAAGTCTCTTCTATTTCACATTTTTAGTCTTTTGTTAGTTCTTTTTGTCTTTTCAAAATCTGAGCCAATAGGATTTCTCCAAGTAGCTTCATATTTCACATTGTCAGTCTTGTGTTTGCTTACTTCTGCCATATGAAAAGTTTGATCCAATAGAAAAGTGTCAAGTCTTTTCTATTTCAAATTATCAATATTTTTTTGACTACTTCTATCATTTACGAAGCTTGAGCCAATAAAATTGCTCCAAGTATCTTCGCATTTCACAATTTTTAGTTCCCTTTGTTTGTGGCAGTAGTTATCTAATAAGAATTAGCCACCTTTTCACATTTGTCAATCTTTGTCATCTTTGTGAAAAGAGATCCATTAAGAAGGCTCCATGTGTGGTTTATATTGCCTTAGTCATTTTGGTAGCACTGTGAAAAGTGCAAACCAATTGCATTTGGACATGTATATTAATTTTTTGTTGTTTCAATCTTCACAAGTGTCGATTCAGTCTTTCATGGTTTCAATCTTTTCTTTGGCTTAGCCACTAAGATTGTGACGTCTATCATTTTATTTTGGACCCAAAATTTCTTTTAAAATTTAGCATTTTTTGGGGACTTTAAGTCCACCCAAGGAAATATATTTAAAGTTTGGTGGAAAGCCACCAAGTGTCTAGTCTTTAGTAGTTATATTTTAGGCATTTGGCATTTTTTGAGTAATAATTTACTTTAACATATTGTTCGTATTCTTTCGAGTGTGAAAAAGAGAACCAATTAATTAACAACATGTGTTTTTTAATTTTTGAAGATATATTTTTATATTAATTATCATCTCAGTATTATCGTTGCATTGTGAAGTGCGAGCTAATTGAAAAGTGACACCCATTCTTAAGCTTTCAGGATGTTAATTTTTTAATCTTTTATTGCGTGTTTATTTTTTTTTCATCACGGGTTTTAACCTCATTATGGACCTAAAAAGGAATGGAATTGAATTTTAAAGACTTTGCGTTTGTCGAGGATGTTAAGTATTTTTAAGATCTCTTTAAGATGTAAACTAATTAATTAATTGTTAGTTAATATGCTAACATGATTATAGCTTGACACCAAATAAGCTCGTTAAATTGATCTTAAACTCGATCAAAGCTAATTATTTTTTATTAATTTTGAGTTGTTTGCATTCATATAACTAATAAGAATATCTATAGTTAGAGTTTTCCCTCCATTTGTATTTCTTGATTCATTTTAGCTATATTTGTCTCCATTTCCATCTAAGCATTAAAAATGGCTAGTTCTGCTAGTTTTTGATGGATAAGTCTCAGTTATTGAATGGAATGAATTATAAAATTTGGAGAGTTCAATTGAAATCCTATTTTATGGCCAAGAAGTTATGGGATCTTGTGGCTGGTGTGGAAAAAAAACCCATTGGTAGACAAGAAACCCCGAAAATATTAGCTCCTTCTCTCAAAGATCTTAAGAAACTACGTCCATCATTTTGCAAAGCATAAAAGATGAATTTTTGATGCATATAGGTCATATGGACTCACATGTTGATGCCTGAAAGAAATTAGAGGTTGTGCACATAGACATTTGTCTAGCTAAAATAATTAAGCTAGATTTATATCTATTTACAACTCCTATTAAAGGGGATGAGAAAATAATTAATTATTTAACTAAAATTAAAAACATCAAAGCTCACTTGGATGGCTATAATTATGAACTATTTCAATAAGAGCTGTTATATTTCATATTTTAGATAAATATTTATGAAAATTTTAGAAATTATATCTCTATTATTAACTCCAAGTATCGAATGAGAATGATCTTGCTTGATTTAGACACTCTGTCTTCTCTGTTAATTCAAGAAGAGCATGTAATGGAGAATTTTGATTCAAAAGAGATTGATTCTCAAGCATTGTTCTCTCATAATCATAAGTCTACTCATAATAAGAAAAATAGTAATCCTAATCAAAATTCTAATATCATATCAAGATTTAAATCCAATCCTAAGACTAATTCTACTAAAAACTATCGAAATTTAAAGTCAAATTCAATGGAACAAACAAGTGTGGAAAATTTGGGCATAAAGAGTTTGATTGTAGAGTAAAAACTAACAAATCAGCTAAGAATTCTAGAAATAACAAACCTAATAGTCAAAAGAAAGATCAGAAGCAAAATCATGCTAATGTTGTTGAGCAGTCTATTGCCCTGTATACTGCCCTTTCAGCTTCAAATGAAAATGAATGGATTCTTGATAGTGGTTCCTCTAGGAACATGACTTGCACTCCCGATATTCTCTCATATGTAGTTAAATGTGAGAAGAATATCTATCTAGGAGATAAATCCATCATTAGATCCAAAATTTGTGGGAATGTTAAATTGTAAAATAGTGTAATTAGGAATGTCTTGTATGTTCCTCAACTGAAAAAGAATATTTTGTCTTTCTCTCAACTAACTAAATAAAATTTTAAAGTTGTTTTTTACAAGATAAGTGGTATGTAAAAGATAAGTTCAGTATTATTATTGCTTCTGGTATTCAAAAAAATGGCTTGTATATCTTTGATGGTTTTGTGTACAAGTCTTGCTTTTCGTCCTCTTCTAGAATTGGTATTCAGTTATGGCATGAAAGACTTGGTCATGTAAATTTCAAAATCTTGTATGAAATGTCTATACTGAATCTTGTTGTTGGTAATTTAAAGATGAATTCAACTCATGAAACATGTGAAATTTTCTTGCATGGTAAGCAACATGCTGAACCATTTCACAAACATCAAGATTCTAATTCTTCTCAGTTATTAGAAATGATTCATAGTGATGTAAGAGGACCTCTTGAAGCTCCTTCTCTCAGTGGTGCCTTATATGTTGTTTGTTTCATTTATGACTTATCTAGAATGACTTGGCCTTATTTCATCAAGAATAATTTTGATGTCTTGTCAAAGTTTCAAGAATTTAAATCCTTAGTTAAGAATGATTCTAATATGAAAATCAAAATAATTAGGACTGATAATGGAGGTGAATATGTCAGCAAAAAGTTTGAATACTTCTATGCATCATGTGGGATTAAAAGAGAGTTGATTACTCCCTATTCCCCTTAGCAAAATGGCATTATAGAAAGGAAGAATATGACTATCTTATAAATGGATAGGACTATGATCCATGCTTCCATCATTGTGCCTACTAAATCTCTTCATCAAGCTACTCCTCATGAAGTATGGACAAAGAAAAAAACCAAATATTTCTCACTTAAGAATATTTGGTAGCCCTACTTCTATCTTTATTCCTAAAGTTAATAGGAAGAAGCTTGATCCAACCTCTTATTCCTGTATTTTTGTTGGCTATGGTTATATAACTAAAGGATTAAGATTCTATGATCCTTTCAAGCATGACATAATAGAAAAAAGAATGTTCATGTCTTGGAAAAGACATTTTGTGATGCTTCTCATGAACCCTCCTTTGTTTCTCCTGAGATAGAACTTGATAATACTTCTCCTAACATTATGGAAACAAAATTTCAAGGGGATGATTATCCTTATCTAGATTATGGAGATTAAGGGGGAGTCATCTCAAGATGTATTGCATTCTAATATTCCTAAATGGGCTCAAAATTTGATTACGGAGTATAGTTTTGTTAGTCTTAGAAAGGTAACTCATATTCATCACTGTTATCATGCCTTGATTACCCTCTATGAGTTTGAACCACAATTTTTTGAATAATCCTATCAAGATCATAGATGGATTCAAGATATGAAATATGAATACAATGTTTTGATTAAAAATAACACTTGGGAACTAGTCTCCCTCCTTCTAAGAGAAGCATTGTAGGATCTAGGTGGTTGTACAAGATCAAGTATAAATTTGTAGGAGAAATTGAAAAATTCAAGGCAAGGTTGGTAGCTCATGGTTTCACTTAGAAACTTGGTCTTGAATATGTTGATACTTTTGTTCCTGTCGCTAAGATGAGCATTGTGAGAATTATTCTTGCTTTGGCTGCCCAATATGGTTGGGAGATTCACCAAATGGATGTTAAAAATGTTTTTTTAATGGTGACTTAAAAGAAGAAATCTGCATGAGTCATCCTATAGGTTTTGAAGAGCCTAGTAAGGAAATTTATGTCTGTAAGCTGAAAAATTCCTTGTATGGTCGTAAGAAAGCTCCTAGAGATTGGTATGTTAAAATTAACAGTTTATTTTAGGATCTTGGTTTCAATAACTCTTGTTCTAATAATGATTTATTAGTCAAATTTAAAAATAATCATATTATCATTATTTTCTTGTATGTAGATGATCTTTTGATTACTAGAAGTGATAGAAATTTAATTGTTAGAATCAAATAAAGGTTAAAACAACGTTTTAAAATGAATGATTTAGGTTTGCTAAATCATTTTCTTGGAATGGTTATATTTCAAGATCATAAGTCTATTATTGTGTCTCAATATTAACATGTCATGAATTTTCTATGAAGATTTAACATGATTTAATGTAAGCCTATTGTCATTCCTATTGAAGTTGGTGTCAAGTTAGATCCTAAACCAACTTGTGCTAAATTTGATCCTACTTTGTATAGACAACTAGTTGTAGTCTAATTTATTTGACTATTACTAGACCTAATATTTCTTATGTAGTAGGAGTAGTTTCAAGATTTATGAAAAAACATTATGAGGATCATTGGAAAATGGAAAAAATAATTTTGAAATATATTAAAGGAACATTATTATGGTCTATTTTATTCTTCTTCTAATGATGCACAATTATTTGGTTATTGTGATTCTGATCATGCTAGTGATGTTGCAGATAGAAATTCTACTTATGGATATGTTTTCAAGTTGGTTATAGGTGCCATCACTTGGAGTAGAAAGAATCAATCAACAATGCCTATCTCTTATACTTTGCAGAGTATAAAAGTGTTATGGAAGCTATGTGGCTGAAAATATTGTTGGATGAACTACACATGGGCGTCAAAGGGAGCACTTTTCTTGCAAATAGTACAATTCAACATCAAAGGACCAAGCATATTGAAGTTCATATGCAATTTATTAGAGAGAAATTCCTGAATGGTGATATTGATCTCAAGTTCCATTTGATCAAGATTAAGTTGTAGATATCTTTATGAAGCCATTATGTTTTGTGAAGTTTTTCAAGTTTCGTTCCTTTATTGGGCCTTTCTAAGTTTCCATTGAGGGGAGTGTTCATGAAAATTCCACCTCTTAACGACTATTGTAAACTTCCAATACTTACTCCATTTTGTAATAAGTAAATGTGTCACACTATGTGAAGTTACTTGTAAATCCCAAAAAGCTTTAGTTATGGATATGCATTAATTTATAAAAGGCTCCATAACCTTATGCAAGTCTTCATATGTAAAGTACTTGCGTTAAGAATTTCTATATGGGAAAATCTGTATGATTTCCATTGTTTACATGCCAGCCTAAATCATTGTTGTTGATTCATGGATCTGTAAATCCTTTTGTAGAAAAAGGTAAATTTGGCATGTCTTTTTTGTTTTCCCACTTAACATTAAGGGGGAGTGTTGGGGTTGATAATTTCAAGTGGGGATACCATTTGGTGGACCACCACTTATGACCCTTTTATTAAAAGTTTATTTATAAACTTAGGTCGGTCTTTCACAACTAAAAGAGTGAGACAATATGACCATTCACCCATCTTATATATAGGATGATCCCTCATGGGATTGGTACTTGACATACTAAATGATCTATCCATGATAAGGATATATGGTCAATATTTTATGTAAGTGAACTTGATAAATACGAGACAAAAGTCAGCAAGTTATCTCTGTGAGACCGAGGAGCGAAGTGGAAGTGCTAGGTTAAAGTCTTGATAATTTCTTAATACAGTCATTGCTTTATCAGTGGGGTTTTTTCCTTCGGGTTTCTCCACTTTAAATCGGTGTTCTATTTATTTTTTATTTCTGTTATTTTCTTTCAGCTCATGTTATTACATTATGTAATCTGCAATCTATATTAAGATAAATCTATGATTAATTTAGTTGCACAACATAATCTATAATATTCAGCAACACATCTGTGGATCTATAATTTGTTAATTATAATTTCCAATCATTTCCAAACATTATAGTCCACCAAAGTTTGATATGGGTCATACTTCCTATACAAACTATATGCACACCCTTAAAGTGTAGTGGAAAATTGGCTTGCCTTCCTATCTGAAGATGTAACTCCCTTAGCCTACGATAGTAATTCAAACTTGTGCATGTGCTCGATGCATATTATATACCTCTATACTATGTTAAGTGGAGTGACATCTCAAATTATAATTGAGGTGGTGTATGTTGAGGTTGATTCGGTGGTGGTTGGTGGTGGAACTTTCTCCGGAATAGGGCTAGACCTAGAACTAGATATTCCTCCTAAATTCCCTCCATGAAGTGGCTAACATGATTCTCTTGATCTTCCCGTGCCACATGTTACGGCCTATCGATTAACTTCCTTGTGTCCTGGGCTTGTAGTTCTGAAATGGACATATATTGTATGCGCTATCAAAACACCTACGTAGTGCTTCCAATAGTCTCGTATGCTAATACTCTACCATGTTGACGCTCTTGAAAATAGCCCCCGCAAGATTACTCCCAAACATTGGCACTTGTTGTGTTTTCATGGGCACATTACTAGTCTGATGCACTTCCTAATTCAATACAAAGTGATATCTACCTGATTATCTTCACTACTCTTTCCTATAACTACCTATGGATTTGGAACACTGAGTATAATGGATAGGTTACTAGGCCAAGTTAGATGTGCACCCGCATGTTATCATTCTCTCCTTTGACATTCTCTCATATGAAGCTAGTGGGAAATCTCTAATGCACTTTCCCAGAGTTAGGAGGGCATGATGTTGTGGCTCCTCTTCTTCCACAAGAACTTCAAAACTTTGCGAACCATCATTCTCCTCAACTCCATCAATGCTTCAATTTCCCTCTCTCATGCTTCATTGAATATGATTCGTCTTTCCTCTCTTTACCTATCTTCCTCAAGCCTCCATATTTCTCACACCTTCTCCTAACCCTACGCGTGGTGGGGATTCAATTAGTTGTGGGTAATTTCTCCAAATCTAGTTCTACCATCAATATCTTGATAGCTAAAGGGATAACATGCGAGATAGGATCATCTCGGGCTCACATAAGAACTTAACTTTAGCTTCCTCCAAGCAAAAATACATATAAATAGTGTATTCTAATGTGTAATTATGCAACACACTATCCCACCAACAATCTACAACTCTAGTCCACTCTCATTTGAATTAAAAAGAGTCTGTAATTTTCCCGCATCCAAATCCTCACTCTAGGATGTCAAGATTTTTGTGATGTGTATGATGCAAACCACTAGTTCCGTTCTACTAGAAAAATATGAATAACATCTCATATAGTTCATGATAAATATTATCTTCCACCCACTTTCATGTAATAAATCTAGGCCTAGTGTTATACCTCTACAAAAATCAGTCTTTTTCATCTTCCACCCATCTTTCAATACTCTCCAAAGATAGTCAATATTCCATCTACATGCAACATCCTAATAGAAAATTTGAAAATATTTCCAAACAACAAACAAAATGTAGTGTGTTTCACCAAAAATATATATGCATGACACTTCATTCAAACTAGTTTGAATGGTCACTCAAGCACGCGAGAACTATTAGGTTCCTCCTTTAAGATACTTTTCAGAAAATTAGAATGCATATTTATAATAGTAATTAACATGAAACCATTCAAACATATATAACCATTTCATTCAAGTCACTTTAGAAACACATATAATAAGGAAAGATAACAATTTAAACAATAACCAAGATCAATTGAACTGTTAAATCACCATGCTCGAAATTTCAATGTACCATAATCCATCCACAATAATCCATTATGTCAAAACACATTACATAACAAGTAAGATGAATACAAATCTATTCATTACAGTGATATACATAATTTTGCGTGCCATCATAAAATCCTAGACCATAATAACATGAATTTGATAGATTATAACATAACTCTTTTAACTAAGAAATACTACAATAGAGGTGTACAACATGTATATATAGGGGTGGGGAATTTTCCTTCACTACCCATGAAATCTCCTAAAAATATGTGTGCTCTTAAAAATATATAGCCATACGTAAATAGATTTCATGCTTTTACAACTCCTACTATGACTTTTAATCCTATAAAATTTTAGAAACTAGAACACTGAGAGGGGGTGAATCAGTGTTGAATTCAACCTTAAATCAAACCAATCATATTAATCAAATAATCAAAAATTTAAATCAAGAGAAAATAAAAAACACACACACACATGAGACACAAATTTTTAAGTAGGAAACCCAATTTGGGAGAAAACCCATTGAAACACAACACTATATGCCAAGAGGTTACAAAATGTGTTGAGCTACAACTCAACTAAAGAATATACAAATTCAAGTCAAGCAACAACTTGACAATATGCAAGCTACAACTTTCCATAAATTACCCACTTCTTGATTGGTCTGAGATACAACTTAGTAAGAACATAAGAATCTGATCACACTTCAAACTAGATGTCAATACATTTGATAGTGATCCTAGATTAACAATCTACTCTTAATAATTCACCTTATTCTCTAATTTTACAAATCACACTTATTCACCGTGTTTGGTTTTCAATCACCCTGTAAGCACCTTCACCTTATATGTGTTTCTAGGGAATCATTGTTTGCAAGCTTCTAGTCCTATGTATCTTAGTCTTTTATATCTCTATTTGCAAGCTTCTAGTCCTCTGTTTTTCAGTCTTTTATGTCATTGTTTATAAGCTTCTAGTCCTCTTTTTCAGACTTTTATATCACTCCTTTTGGTACTTGAATCAATTCATTCAATGAAACTTCCTTCTTCTTTTAATAATATATATCATTCCTTAGTATCTCATTCTTTGATCTCACCAACAACTACAACTCATTGTCACATTATTTATGTCTCAGTTTTCATTTTTCAAAGTACCTTTACACCTCTGTTTTATTTAAATTTTTATTTCCTATGATTCACTATATAGTTTTCAAGATACTTTCTCACAATTATCTAATAATCATCAACATGATAAAACAAATTGACTGCTATATCTTTACATGCTTATCAATCATTTATATGCCTCATTTATAATTCGCTTTCCATGTTTCCCATTTCTTGGTCTCTTCGACTTCAATGCTTTGAACTACAATTTTTGTCTATATTTCAAAAACCTTTCATCTTCCCTTCCAAGCCATCTAGTTCACTTTGATAGAGGTATTATGACTCTTTATGTCACATCTTGAAAATCAAAAGCCAAATGTTCATGTTTAGTTTGAATAAGACAAATTAGTGATCTGTTTGAATCTCAAGAGACTGTCAAGACTCTTTCCACATTCCTGTTCATCAAGAAAAAATGCTCTTAGACACCTCAAGACTTTTATCACACTCTTAACACAAAGGTTTGATTAACTTACACACCCAATTTGCACTTAGAGCTTCACTACATTCTCTCGCAGATGTACCACTATCATAGAACAAAAACATTGCTATTACTTGAAATAAACTATGTTCAACTAATGAAGAATATATCCAACATGTATTTATACCCTTTCAAACTTGATTCAATAGAAGAGAAAACTCTAATTTAAAGAAAAGTTGAGAAAACTTATAAAAACTTGTTTTACATCAAAAGAATGACTGTGTGCATGAAATACTAGAACTCTGTCATTGAATTATCTCACCCCACTTGATCAATTCCAAAAATTATTTTTGAAACTTATTTATATGAGTAAAATAGATTTTTTTCCAAATATTAGCATTTTTCGTTGGTTAAATTGTGAGCTTCAAGGAAAAAGCCTCAGTAAACCCTACCATCGTGGGTTTGAGCATTATGTGAGTACCCAGGACACTAAAATCCTGATATTTTCTAAAAAATTGAATGAAATTAAAATTTTTAAAGTGATGTTGGAGACCAACTTCTAGCTATTTCAACCTAAATCCAACCTTGAACCTTCTCTATTTTCTCCTAGAAATGAAAAAAATGCAGTGTATGTGAGTGTATCAAGTTACTTTGCAATGGTTTTGACCAAGATTAAGTTTGAGGTTTTAGATAAATTTTTACCTATTGTAGGGAGATCAGACATGAGTGAAACATCTTGAAGGTATAACTTCACACACTAAACCCATACTCCAAACTCACACCTTGGATGAAGCTTCCAAATTTGTACAAAGTTGTATTGAAATTGACAATGTAGGTAGTTACAACCTTAGTTTTATTTCATAAAGATTTAGTTTGTACATAGGAAAACCTTGTTTTAAAACTATGTCTCATGATGAAATTAGGATTCCACTCTATTTCTTGGAAGATAAGGTCAATAGATTTTCTTCAACCATGTTCGATATGCACAACATACTTGACACAACAACTTAGCATAAACCCATTTTGAAGATTCTTCACTCTTCATAATTACATTTAAAAAGGATTAACCTAACATTTTCTCCTAGAGAGGATATGAAAACCTCATGAACACTAATAAGGCCATTATACAATATCACCTCAAAAATTTAATATTTAGAGGCATAAGCAACATGACTGCCCTACACTAGTCATGTACAATATAAACTTTCCTATGTACTATAGTTCACTTTGAAGGAAATGGACACATCATTTTCACTTAGATGAGGTATATTATGTTTATGAGAAATGTAATAGTCTTTCACCAATGATTTAGAGTTGGAGAAATCAAATTTGGAAACTCAACCTAAGAAGTAGCCTTAAAAGGAGAATGAACACTAGCAGAAGAAAGCTCATAACTTTCTTAATACTTGTCCAAATCACCTGATAATTTTTCAATTATTTCAAGCTTGGAATCCTATAAAAAAATTACTTCTATGATTTATCCAAAGGATTCACTATAGTTTTTCATGAGTGGTAAGGAGCCAGTCACCTTATTATGCAATTCCCAAAAATCTTGTTTTAGAAAAACTAGTACAACTTTCACATACCTTCTTAGAACTTGATGAAATTTTTCTTCCAAAAATCATCCTAATATATGGTATATAAGTCCATTTTACATAAATATACATTTACTCTTCTATGCCATCTTGTTTTTCTCAGCCTACATTATCGATTCTCGAGGTTGCTTTCTAAGAACTTTTTAATTTTGACTCCAGGAGCTAAATTGAGCCTTGGTTTTTCTCACACATGATATAGACACTATTCCTAGGATATTTCCATGCTTATATTACCATTTCATGACCTGTACTAACTTATCATACCTCATCAAGCACAAGAAACAAACCAAAATGGCCTAGTTTCTACTGTCACTTCCACCGATGACCTGGTACACCTTGTGCGACACCTTTATCATGCTTGTAACACTATTATTAACATGTAGACCATATGAAACTAATAAGGAAACATTTAATTTTCCATTAGAGACCATGCACATATTAGTTTGAGTTTGTAGCACCTTGACATCAACTCCTAAAATATGCCTGAAGCTACCTAAAACCAACTTGAACCACTGAGAACCATTGAATACCACTTGACATGCATACTCTTGCACTCTTCCTTTTCCATCAATGCCATGTGACATCAATGACAAGAACCACCAATGCAATAGGGTGCAACAATCTCCCCCTTTGTCATTGATGGAAACACACTGAATCTTTGATGAAAACTAATATGTTGACATTTTCAGACCATGAACTCAATTTTCCAGCACACTCTCTCCCCTTTGACATCTATGACAAAGGTGTACAAACAAAACAAACTGATTAGCTTGAAAAATCAACAAAAACAAAGTATGCTCATACCTTAAAGCACTCCCCACTCGTGGGAATATGCTGATTTGTTTCTGAAGAGACTCAAATTGTTGTTATTATTCTTCCATTTAGCACTTTTGCATCACTCTTTTTGAGATAAAATCATGAATATTCAGCCTTCACCTTCTTCTATTGTCTTTACTAGACCTTTGGTTTGTGCCTAGAATTGGAAAAACAACTCCCCCTGTCTAGACTCAAAATGAGCCCTCTTTGAGCAACTTTGGCACTACAGATGCCCCCTATCATTTTGAGATATTTAGTGAATTTTAGGGGTTGAAGTTACCCCAATTTATGCCTTAGCTACTCAAAACTTGCTCTAGGAAAAGGTTTTGTCATTATATCAGCCACCTCTTATTTTGTGGATACATACTCAATCATAATTCTCTGATCATTGAATTTTTCTCTCAGAAAATGATATTTGATAGGTATATGATTTGTATTTGAGTGTAACACTAGGTTTTTGAAACACTAATAAAACTTGTACTATAATAGTACAAAGGAATTGGCCCTTCACTTTCCACCTTGTAATCTTCAAGTGTTTGTTTCATCCACATCACTTGTGTACAAAAATAGTTGTTGCAACATATTCAACTTCACAAGTAGAGAGAGCTACAAGAGACTGCTTCTTACTTAGCCATGAAACAAGGCACTTACCAACAAAGAAAGCTCCACCAGTTGTGATTTTTCTATCATCTAAGTTTCCTACCCAATCTACATCTGATGAAGGCCTTAATATGAAATTCATTACATCTTGGATACCAAAGACCATAATCTAATGTCCCCATGAGATACCTGAATATTCTTTTCACTACTAGAAGATGAACTTCCCTTGGGTCTTCTTGAAATATTCCTACCAAGCCAACTGCTTGCATATATCAATGTCATGTCTTGATGCTGTGGAATACAAAAGGCTACCTATCATGGACCTATATAAAGTTTGATTTACCTTGGGTGAATTATCTTATCTGCTGAGTTTACACCCTACACTCATAGGAGTACTAACTGGCTTGCAATCATGCATCTGGAATCTCTTTAACATCTCCTTAATGTAATTTATTTGTGAAATGAAAATTCCTTCCTTATTCTAAAGAATTTACAGCCCTAAGAAAAATGAAATTTCTACTAGTATATACATTTCAACTTCCTTTTTCATTACCTCAGAGAAGTGATGTTACATACTTTCATTGTTGCTCCAAAAATGATGTCATCAACATACACAACCACAATCAACATGTGTTATTTTTATTCCTTAATGTACAAATTACTATCTGCTACACCTTTCTTGAATCCTTGCTCAATCAGATATTTATCTAACCTATTATACCATGCTCTAGGTGCTTGTTTGAGCCCATATAATTCCTTTTTCAGCATGCACACATAATCCAAATCATCAGTAAGAGTAAAACCATCTGGTTGCTCAATATAAACCTCTTCATTCAGGTGCCCATTGAGAAAGGATGACTTCACATCCATTTGATATAATTTGAATCCTTTATGAGCTGCATATGCTAATAATAATATAATGGCTTCCATCCTAGCCACATGGGAAAAGTTTCATCAAAATCTACTCCTTCAACTTTGTGCATAGCCTTTACAAACCAACCTTGCTTTATTTCTTGTTACTTCACATTTTTCATTCAATTTTGTTTCTGAAGACCCACTTGGTTCCAATGACATTTTTTCTTTTAGCCTAGGTACCATCTCCCATATTTAATTTTTCTCAATTTGGTCCAGCTCTTCATTCATTGCTTTTATCCAATGCTGATCCTTACTTGCCTCCATTACATTATTTGGTTCTATTTTGGATAGAAGAGCCATATCTTCTTGATTTTGAATATTTTTAGTCTCCTTCTTGTTTGAACACCTACTTCTTTGTTTCCTATGATTTTTCTTGAAGGATGATCTCTTTTGACTTTCCTTGAAGGTGCTTTGGTGTCAGGTCTTTCATCTTCTTCACTTTCTTCTTCATGTTCAACTTCTGAAATTTCTTCATCATCCTGATTTACAGCAGCTTGTGGAGTTTCTTTAGGCTGACTTTTCACCTTCTTTGAGCATGATTCATCAACTATAACATTTTTTCTTTCAATTATCTTGTTTTGACTCTTATTATAGCACATATAAGCTGAACTAATAGTTGAGTATCCTAAAAGATACCTTCATCACATCTTGAGTCAAACTTACCTTGATTTTCATCATCCCTCTTGATGTAGCACTTGCTTCCAAAGACTTTGATGTGTTTTACACTTGCAGACCTACCTTTCCATAGCTCATATGGTGTCTTCTTGTTGTTTACTCTGATTTGAGCTCTATTTAATATGTATACCACCGCACTTTTACCGTTGGAAAATAGATGGAATGAATAATTAACAAATTATAGATCCACAAATTAATAGATCATTAATGAAAGTAAATAACAAGAACTGAAAGTAAATGAGACAAGAGACACCAAATTTAAGTGGAGAAACCCAAAGGGAAAAACTCCACTAAAAAACACTATCTTATATTAAGAATTTCACACTTTAACCCAACACTTCCACTTCACTCCTCAGTCTCACAATGTAAACAATAACAAATTTTTGCCTCGTTGTATAACAACTCGCATAAGTAGCTTGAGCTTAGATCAAATGGTCTATATGCTTAATAGCACTGTGTAATTCAATATCACAAGTAAACAATCCCGTGAGGGATCATCCTACTTATATAGGATGGGTGAGTGGTTATACCACTTCACTCTTTTCAAGGTGAAAGACCGACTAAGATTATTAAAAATAATATTTAAGACAAGGGGTTATCTAAGTGGCTATCCCCACTTGACATTAATACCCCAACACTCCCCCTTAATGTTAAGTGGGGAAGATAAAAAAATGACATGCCAAGTTTACCTTTTTCTACAAAAGGATTTACAGATCCTTGAATCGAAAAAATGATTAAGGCTAGCATACAAATAAGGGAAATCAAGTTATCTTCCCATACAACAATTCTTACAAACAAGTGTTTTAATTATTAAGAATTACATTAGATTTTGGAGCATTTTATAAACCAAGGCATACCCATAACTAAAGCTTCGTTGGGATTTACAAGTAACTTCACTTATAGTGACACATTTACTTATTACAAAATGGAGGAAGTATTGGAAGTTTACAAAACCGTTAAGAGGTGGCATTGTCATGCACACTCCCCCTTAATGGAAAATATGATAGGCCCAACAAGGCATGAAACTTGCAAAACTTCATAGCACACAATGGCTTGGTGAAGATATCTACAACTTGATCTTCAGTAGAATAGAACTTGAGATCAATATCACCATTTAGGACTTTTCTTGAATAAAATGCATATGAACTTCAATATGCTTGGTCCTTTGATGTTGAACTAGATTCTTTGTAAGAGCAATGTAACTCTAGCTGTCACATAGAAGATTATTTCTCCTTTGACACCCATTTGTAGTTCATCCAACAATATTTCAGCCACACTTCTTTAGCAACTTCCATAGCAATTCTATGATCTTCCTTAGTAGAAGAGATAGAAACTATTGGTTTCTTCTTGCTACTACAAGTGATAACACCTACACCCAACTTGAAAACATATCTAGAAGTAGACTTGATCTCGAAAACGTGTGTTGTATTTTTTTCACTTTTAAAAGTTTCCAAAGATCGTGATTTTATTAATCAATTTTAAGTATTCTAAGCTCCAAAATTTATTAAATTCTGAATATTATGCATCCATAGAAGTGTGGAAAACTTGGATAAATAATAAATAATCAGAAAATTGAAAACACTCGATAACAAACAAGATTGTTTACGGGGTTCAAATTCTACGTCCCCATGTTCGGATTGAACCGATCCATTAATAATATTGAAATGTAAGTACAATAACTCTTACAAACAACCAATAATGAATTAAAACCTTCAAATGAGCTAATCAATGTCCCAAGAACTCTGAAAAATAACAGAAACTGTCCCAAGAATGATTCGTGGCTCCTACAGTGTTTTCACAATGTGATCTACCTGCAACTGTGTTAGAAAAACACCTAAAAATGGAGATTTAAAAACATTCTATGAAAAAAAATCATATATCTGAGATAATATTTGAATTTTGAACACTTTTCATGTTTACACCAAGTCATATTTTGGACCAGTAAGTGCATTGAAATTTGTATTTTCCAACTAGCTATCTTGTAGATCCCTGTTAAAAACTGCATTCAAAGCTTCAAAAAATAGGTTAAAACTCAACAAAAATTTCAAATCTTACATATTTGGAATTTTCTCAAAATTCTCTCCATTTCACCTTTTTACTCTAAGTTCCCAATATGAGTGCAAGGCCTTCAAAATTAGTGTTTTCTCGAGAAATGCCTCCTTATCCCGCTTTGCATGCACTGCCACCTCCTTGTATAAGTTGAAGCGACCCATTTTATAATCAAATGAATCCTTAGGTAAGTTGGCTAGTGGACTTGTTTTAGAAATGTGAGGTTGGGGGATCAAATCCCGCCTCCTACCATTTTTCCGTGAATTTTCTTCCAAATGGGTAAAAATCCCATATTTCTCACTTAGCATTTGAAAAGGGATTAACATCCCACATTGGGCGGATTTTCGAAGTGGGGAAATCCCACATATGGTGGAGTGTATATTGTTTAGGCTTTTAAATAGCCTTTTCCATGCATAAAAAGTGGTCAACATGGACCACGTGAACATAACCGCCCCCATCTCCGCGTGGATTAATACCACGCATGGCTTTAAGCCCCCTAACAACCGCTTCACCACCTTCCACGTGGACACTTCCACCGCTTACCACTACGTGGTCATAGCATTGAGTTTGGCGGTTTAATACTAATGTATAAACATTAATATGTATTTTTTGTGGCATAATGCATGGTATGTGGAATTTGGGAATAATGCGTGGCAAATAATTACAAGGTAATTTGAAATTCGACCCACATGAAATATGGCGAATAAGACCACTGTCGAATTCGAACCAACCATTTCACGATTGAAATATGGCGATAAGACCCCTTCAATTTTTCCAAATCCTTTTGCCATGTGTCGCAGTGACCAGGTCCAATATTGACTAGTTGACCAGAAAAACTTTGAACCATAACCATTTCCGTTTGCCACATTCTCACGTCGAAAGATGATATTCTACACTCGATCCATTTAGGGATGTTTAGGGAACTAAAAATAATCCCCGATCACATTTTTTTTGTCCAAAGCCTGTTTATTAACCAAAAATAATGTTATCTCTTCCGCATTGCACAAACACATACAAGAACTTGAAATAAAATATTGACTAGTTAATAAAAATGCAAATAGTTGATTAGCTTTATATAACCGATCGATAATAACACCCAAAAGCTTTTCACCAGAACTCATAACTCGACTCACTATGTCCGTCATACCACATAATGCCATCACAATTAATCGTTGGAACACCCATTCTATTACGAGATGATATTCTAACTATCACCATTTAGGGATGTTTAGGAACTACCAAAAATGATTCCATGAGATCAATATACACATCTCCCCACTTCCCATCCGAAAGCCCTAATAATTCGACATATCAGATATTGCTTGAAAAGTAGTGCTTTTGTCCCCGTAAAAAGTTGTTTATTAACCCAAAAATAATGCTATCTCTTCGCCAAAAATAGCTATAAACAAATGAATCAACTTGAATATAAAACAATTATAGGTTAATAAAAATGCAAATAGTTGATCTATAACTAATTATGTTCAATCGATCTTTGTGATTATGCTAACACCAAGTTTCAAATTTAGACATGCTAGATGTTCCTTGTACATTTTTCAACAATGGAACTACCAACCAACTGAGAAACCAAAACATGAGTATGATGAACCTATCATAAATCTTCTCTTCACCTATTTCCATTCATTTTAGATCAAATATCAACAGAACAAACCTTAACAACAAGAATCCCTAAAATATACTCAAAATTTTTGCTTGCCTATTCAACAATTTAACAAAGTTATAATTTTGCTTTTCCCAACCAATCACTTTGGTTTTTCCGATTTTAGTTTTTTACCTTCTCGATTGAGTTTTAGTTAGGTTTAAGCACCATTCTTTTTAACAACTTTCCAATTTTGTTGTTTAGGATCAAACCAACAAACCTTAACATCCCATTCCTATTACAATGTTTAATTTCCTGTTTTTAGGATTCTTACCCATTTTACCATTCTCGAATATGTCTACATGATCCCTTGTTTAAGTGATAACATTCTTGGCATTTCCGCCTTTCCTTGGTGAGATTGGTCTTTAGCACCTGCCTTATCATTCACAAAAGGCATTAACTTCTTAATCAATTTTTTCCTCTTCCAACAATATGCAATAAAATGATTAGTACCTTCACAAAATGTGCAAGGGAAAGCATATTTCTACCTACCAAAGCTATATTGTTTCAACTGAAAGAGTGTATTAGAAGTTTTAGGATTTGATTTTCCCTTAGTGCTATTTTTAGTGTAAGTGGAAGGAGGTGGAATCGATTACCTCTTTTACATATTTTCTCACACCTTTCATTGTTCCTCCTGATGGCGGAATCCTGCAATTCTAGTGGCATAGATCCTTGGCTATTGGAAGCTTGTCTTCCTTTAGTTGCTTTGGAACTTTCTCCAATTTCCATTTTCCCACTAAAATAACCCAAACCTGCAAACCGAGGCTGATCCTCTACCTGTCTTCGGGTTAGCATCACCTTGTCCATTTTTACCAAGGCCCTTTCATTTAAATTCCATCTTAACCATTAGCTTAGACCCAATTCCCTTAGTATGTTTTTCAAACTGACCCAAAGGAATATCTGAAACTGAATGAGAGGAAGAATTAAAATGTGAACAACTTACAGTGCATTCTTCTGTCATAGTACCTACATCTGCTTTGGAAGGAATTTCCTTCTTGTGTTCACCTTGTTGTAGCTTTTCCAAGAGGGCATCCTTGGTCCGTATTTCTTCCTGCAACTCTTTAACAAAGCCCATCAACTTCTTGCTCTCTTCAATCATCTTGTTAACATACTCCTCTTTCTTGGTTATAGAGGATTGTGGCTCATATTTTAACCGCACTATTTCCTCTTCCAAGGAATAAAATTTATCTCTCAAGAAAGAGTTTTCTTCTTGGAGTTGGTGGTTTATGGCTTCAAGCTCATCTAGTTGCTCCTGTTTGGATGACTTGCCCATGATTCCCGGTTCCTGCAAACACAACCTGTACTTCCAAAACTACACACTGCAAAAGAAGATTAACAAGCCCCAAAATGTCTGCACATTGAAGACTGAAATCAATATTAAAACTGAAGCCAAATTTCCAAACACAATTAGAAGTTAATCCAAAGAATCTAACTGCTCTGATACCAAACTTGATCTGAAAACGTGTGTTGTATTTTTTTTTCACTTTTAAAATTTTCCAAAGATCGTGATTTTATTAATCAATTTTAAGTATTCTAAGCTCCAAAATTTATTAAATTCTGATTATTATGCATCCATAGAAGTGCGAAACTAACAAATAAATAATCGAAAATTGAAAACACTTAGATAACAAACAACATTATTTACGGGGTTCAAATTCCAACGTCCTCGTGTTCGGATTGAACCGATCCATTAATAATATTGAAATGTAAGTACAATAACTCTTACAAACAACCAATAATGAATTACAACCTTCAAATGAGCTAATCAATGTCCCAAGAACTCTCAAAATAACGAAAACTGTCCCAAGAATGATTCGTGGCTCCTACGGTGTTTTCACAATGTGATCTACTCCGCAATCTGTTAGAAAAACACCTAAAAATGGAGATTTAAAAACATTCTATGAAAAAAATCATATATCTGAAATAATCTTTGAATTCTGAACACTTTTCATGTTTACACCAAGTCATATTTTGGACCGTAAGTGCATTGAAATTCGTATTTTCCAACTAGCTGTCTTGTAGATCCTTGTTAAAAACTGCATTCAAAGCTTCAAAAATAGGTTAAAACTCAACAAAAATTTCAAATCTTACATATTTGGAATTGTCTCATAATTCTCTCCATTTCACCTTTTTACTCTAAGTTCCCAATATGAGTGCAAGGCCTTCAAAACCGGCGTTTTACGAGAAATGCCTCCTTATCTGCTTTGCACGGACACTCGCCACCTCCCTTGTATGAGTTGAAGTGACCCATTTTATAATCAAATGACTCCTTAGGTGAGTTGGCTAGCGGACTTGTTTTAGAACTGTGAGGTCAAGGGATCAAATCCCGCCTCCTACCATTTTTCCGCGAATTTTCTTCCAAATGGGTAAAAATCCCATATTTCTCACTTAGCATTTGAAAAGGGATTAACATCCCACATTGGGCGGATTTTCGAAGTGGGCAAATCCCACATATGGTGGAGTGTATATTGTTTAGGCTTTTAAATAGCCATTTCCTTGCATAAAAAGTGGTCAACATGGACCACATGAACATAATCGCCCCATTTCTCAGCGTGGATTAATACCACGCATGGCTTTAAGCCCCTAACAACCGCTTCACCACCTTCCACGTGGACACTTCCATCTGCTTACCACTACGTGGTCATAGCATTGAGTTTTGCAGTTTAATACTAATGTATAAACATTAATATGTATTTTTTTGTGGCATAATGCATGGTATGTGGAATTTGGGAATAATGCGTGGCAAATAATTACAAGGTAATTTGAAATTCGACCCACATGAAATATGGCGAATAAGACCACCTGCCGACTCGCGATTGGAAAATTGAACCAACCATTTCACGATTGTCGAAGACCGATGGATAAAAACCCCTTCAATTTTTTCCAAAGCCTTTTGCCACATGTCGCAGTGCGATTGGTCCAATATTGACCAATTGACCAGAGTTGACTTTCTCATTGACCGAACTTTGACCGACATAACTAGAGCTCCTGATGTCCGTTTTCCACGTTCTCACAACAAGTTGAAATCTCTCGAGATGATATTATACACTAACACCATTTAGGTATGTTTAGGGGAACTTTCAAAAATGATCCCCTTATCAAGACTTTATATCTCGAAACATCACTAACATGATCAAAATAAAAATAACCAAATAATTGTGCATCATTACAAGAAGAATAAAAAGACCATAATTGATTGTCCCTTTAATATATTTCAAAATCCTTTTTCCATTTTCTAATGAGACTCATAAGGTTCTTGCATAAATCTTGAAACTACTCCTACTACATAAGAAATATCAGGTCTAGTAATGGTCAAATAAATTAGACTACCAACTAGCTATCTATACAAAGTAGGATCAAATTTAGCACAAGCTAGTTTAGGGTCTAACTTAACACCAACTTCAATAGGAATGGAAACAAATTTACAATCAATCATGTTAAATCTTCTAAGAAAATTCATAACATACTGAGATTGAGATGCAACAATAGACTTATGATCTTGAAATATAATCATGCCAAGAAAATGATTTAATAAACCTAAATCAGTCATTTCAAAACATTGTTTCAGCTTTTCTTTGATTCTAACAATTAAATTTCTATCATTACTAGTAATAAAAATATCATCAACATAGAGAACAATAATGATAATATGATTGTTATCAAACTTAATAAATAAATCATTATCAAAACAACAATTAGAAAACCAAGTTCCTGAAAGAACCTATTAATTTTATCATACCAAGCTCTAGGAGCTTGCTTAAGACCATACAAAGAATTTTTAAGCTTACAAACATAAAGTTCTTTACCATGTTCTTCAAAACCTTTAGGATGACTCATATAGATTTCTTCTTTTAAGTCACCATTTAAGAAAGCATTTTTAACATCCATTTTATGAATTTCCCAACCATATTGGGTAGTTAATGCAAGAATAACTCTTACAATGCTCATCTTAACAACAAGAGAAAAGGTCTCAACATAGTCTATACCAGGTTTCTGAGTGAAACCATGAGCTACAAGCCTTGCCTTGAACTTGTCAATCTCTCCTAGAGAGTTATATTTAATTTTTAATAACCACCTAGATCATATAATGCTTCTTTTAGAAGGAGAAGGAACTAGTTCCCAAGTTTCATTTTTGATTAAAGCATTGTATTCATCCTTCATAGCTTGAATCCATCTATCATCTTGAGATGATTCTTCAAAGGATTGTGGTTATACCTCATATAGGGTCATCAAGGCATGATAAGTATGTTGACTTCTAGTTATATTTCTAAGATTATCAGCCGAGAGTTTTGAACAAGACTTTTAGCCCATTTAGGAAACTTAGGTTGTAAGATAGTTTGGGATGACCCCCTCAATCTCCATCATATCTACATTAGGATGAACATCCTCTTGAACTTCTATTTTCATAAGGGAATAATTATCAGGCTCTATCTCCGGAGTGGCAGAGGAGGGTTCATGAGGATCATCAGAGAAAGTTATTTCTAAGACATGAACATTTCTGTTTTCAATAATATCATGCTTGAATGGGTTATAAACTCTTAATCCTTTAGTTTTACAGCCATAGCCAACAAAAATACAAGAAAATGAGGTTGGATCAAGATTATTCCTATTGTCTTTTGGAATAAAGATCAAATATCTTAAGGTGAGAGATATCAAGTTTTTGCTTTGTCCATACTTCATGAGGAGTAGATTGGTAAAGATATTTAGTAGGCACTCTATTAAGAATATACACAACAATTTTCATTGCTTCAGCCCATAAGAACTTAGGCACATTGGAAGCATGAATCATAGTCCTAGCCATTTCTAAGACAATCCTATTATTCCTTTCTACAATACCATTTTACTGAGGGGAATAAGGAGTAGTTAGCTCTCTTTGAATCCCACATGAAACACAGAACTTATCAAACTCTTTGCTGACATATTCACCTCCATTATCAGTCCTAATTCTTTTAATTTTCATATTAGAAGCATTCTCAACTAGAGCTTTAAATTCTTGAAATTTAACTAAGACATCAAACTTCTTCTTAATGAAATAAGACCAAGTCATCCTAGAATAATCATCAATAAAGCAAACAACATACAAAGCACCACTAAGAGAAGGAACTTCAAGAGGACCTCTTACATCACTATGAATCAGTTCTAATAACTGAGAGGAGTTAGGATCATGATGTTTGTGAAAAGGTTGAGCATGTTTCTTACCACGTAGGCAACTTTCACAAGTTTCATGATCTGAATTTATCTTAGGAAGTCCAACAACAAGATTCAATCTAGACATATCATACAAGATTTTGAAATTAACATGCCCAAGTCTTTCATGCCAAAGTTGAATATCATTCCTAGAAGATGAAGAAAAACAAGACTTAGATATAAATCCATCAAAGATATACAAGCCATTTTTCTGAATGCTAGAAGAAATAACATTTTTAACCTTATCTTTGACATACCACTTATCTTGTAGAAAAATAAATTTACAATTTTCTTTAGTTAGCTGAGAGAAAGAAAAAAGATTCTTTTCAGGTTTAGGAACATACAAGACATCTTTAATTACACCATTTGACAACTTAACATTACAACAGGCTTCAAATCTAATAACAAAGTTAACTCCTAGATATATATTTTCCTCAAAATTGACAACATCTAAAAGGATACCAGGAGTACAGATCATGTGCCTAGAAGCACCACTATCGAGAATCCACTCGTTGTCATTTGAAGTCGAAAGGGTTATATATAGGGCAATAGACTGCTCAACTATATTTGCTTGTTTTTTCTTCTTATTTTGACTTTTTTTGTTGTTAAATTTTTTGTTTTATCATTCTTGACTCGGCATGTTAGTTTTAACTCTACAATCAGACTCTTTATGCCCAAATTTTACAAACTTGTTACAAGTTCCATTGAACTTGACTTTAAAATTTTGACTGTTTTTGGCAACATTAGGATTATAATTTGCTTTAAATATAGATTTAATGCTAGAATTATGATTAGAATAATCATTCAACTTATTTTGGGCTGCCTTATGATTCTTAGAGAACAAGGCTTAAGAGGTAGTCTCTTTTGAATCAAAATTTTCCATTACTCTCTCTTCTTGAATCAACAAAGAAGACAAGGTGTCTAGATCAGGAAGATCATTTTCATTTTGATACTTAGAGTTAAGAATTGAAATGAAATTTCTAAAATTTTCACTAATGTTAATTTGGATTATAAAGTATAGAATCTTATCTTGAAATAATTCATAGTTGTAGCCATCTAGTTGAGCTTTAATGTTCTTAATTTTAGCTAAATAGTTGACAATTTTCTCATCCCCCTTCATGGGTGATGTAAACAACTCTAAAACTAGTTTAATTATTTTAGATAGCCTACTGCCTTCATGCATGGTCTCTAATTATTTCCATGCATCTACAGGTGAGTCCATATGACCTATATGCATCAAGAATTCATCTCTAATGCTTTGCAATAGGATGGATAGGGCTTCTTGAGATCTCTGAGAGAAGGAGCTAAGGTTTTTAGGGGTAGCTTGTCTCCCTGTGGGACATTTTTCAATACCATTCATAAGATCCCAAAGCTTTCTAGCCATGAAACAATATTTTAACCTTACCCTCCAGATACTATAGTTCATTCCATTCAAAAGATGAGACTTATCCAACAAAAAACTAGCAGAACTGGCCATTTTTAATGCTCAGACGACAATGGAAACAATTATAGTTTTAAAAAATGAGTCAAGGAAGCCAAACAAAGACAAAATACTAGCTACAGATATTTTTAATAGCTATACAAAAGCAAACAACTCAAATTTAGACAAAAAACAACTTGATTTGGTCAAATTTAAGATTGATTTAACAAAGTAGAGTCACCTTATTATGTAATTCCCAAAAATTTTGTTTTAGAAAAAACTAGTAAGACTTTCACATACATTCTCAAAACTTGATGGATCACCAAAATCACCCTACTACATGGTATATAGGTCCATCTACCATAAATATACTTGTACTCTTCTATTCCATCTCATTTGTCCCAGAACAGCCTTTGTTGGTTCTCAAGGCTACATTCTAAACACTTTTAAAATTTTGACTCGAAGAGATAAAATGAGCCTCGATTTTCTCACACATGTTGTAGAAACTATATTGATTTTTTTCCATGCTCACATGACCATGCCATGACCTATACCATCTTCTCACACCTCATCAAGCATCATAAACAAGCCAAAATGGGCCGCTTTAACTGCCACCTTCACCGAGATGACCTGATACACCTGTGATATAACTTAGTCATGCTTACAATAATATGATTGACCTATAGACCATTTGAAACTAGTAATACAACCTTTATTTTTCCTTTAGAGACCAACCACATGTAAGTTTGAGTTTGTAGCACCTTGACATCAACCTGAAACATGCTTGAAGCTACCTGGAACCAACTTGAACCACTAAGCACCATTGAATACCACTTGACCTACATGCTCTTGCACTCTTCCTTTTAATTTTATGCCATGTGACATAAATGAAAAAAAATACCAATACAATAGGATGTAACATAAATAAGACTAACTTTAATCCTATTATTAGCTTCCTCCACGTGTGATCTACATGAGCTTTTTCCACTTGCGTGGTTATCACTCCATGTGTATTTTTAGCCCATCCTCAAAAAATCGGCTAAGTCCTAAATTATTTACCATATGTCTATAGACCTATGCGGTACCTTGTCGACATCTATATGTGTACTCATGAGCATTTCACTTTTACCTCTGCACGTGCGTGTTCCTACGTGTAAGCCTCCATACTTTGTATTTAGTCTATTTCCCCAAGCCAAAAATATTAAATCGATCAACGGAAGGAGCAAGGGCCACTCCTCTCCAACATGAAGGAAAATTTCTTGTTTATCTCATCTCTATTATTTAGCATTTATTTAAATTACCAGAATTTAATTGCTTTCAGTATTTTCAATTCTAAGTTCAGTAATCCTCTTTTTATCAATAGACTTCATTTCTTAATAGCATTTAGCATAATATTTGATTTAGTTCATTAGAAAATAAGTATTGAGCATGGTTTCAACCATTTCCTTTGTTACAAATAGCCATGGACACCACCCTGGACTAACAATCATGAGATAACTAAAGTACGAATACTAATGATGCTCATCACTTTTTGGCATCGTTCTTTGGGTAATATTAAGGTGTTAACAATGATTAAGGTTCGAACTTGAAGTACTTTTCTGATGGCCTAGTAAGTTTTCATTTAGAAAGTTCTTTTTCATAACTATTTCTTTCGAAATAAAAGACCTTGTAGTAATGACAACAAGATTCTTTTTTGTGCTTTAGAGTATGTAAAACACAAGCAATCATTAAGTAATTTTAGTTAGTAAATTGTTTCCAGTATGGTAGGATTATATGTTTAGACTTAGGTACCGTAGAGATAGATTTATTAGAATTAATTTACAAAAGCGTCCTCAAAACTAACTCTATGGATCAAATTATTTGAAAAGAAAGGATGGTGGATGCGGTGGAAAACCCCAATGGTGAAAACAATGACAACCATCCACTTGGAAGGACATTTACCTATCCCATAGAATTGGATCCTAATGAAAAATCCCCCATGAAGAATATATCCCCTTCAATTCTACCAACCTTCGGAGGATCTAGTCTTAGAAGACCTTGACCAATTCCTATTTGAGTTCAAAGTCCCATACCAAATCAAGTTAGCATATGGATTTGCATGCATGAAAATGACATGCAACAATGTGGGAACGAAGTCCCTCCTCAATGAAGGTGAGGTTGCCTTTATTGAAAACCAAAACTATATTTACATCTATACATTCAAAATTGTATGTGGGGGGTGTTTTGGAACATCAATGGAAAGAAAAGTGATAGAGGGAGATGGAATAGAATGAAGGAAAGGAGTGGAATGGAATGAACTGAAAGAAAATGCAAGAGTTAGGTAAAAACAGAGCCTAATATTGCATGAAGAGGAAAGATGAATAACTAACACAAATAAAACGGAGTTTGAGTTAGCCAAACAAGAACGTGTAAAAGGGAACACACATGAGCAAGTAGATAATCAGAGCTTGATCACTGTGAACTAGAACAACTGATTAATAACATTGACAATAAGATCAAAGATAATATTTGCATGCAAGATTCAAAACACCTAACATCTAATGAACATAAGAACATCAAATGTTACAAGAGACAATGAATGAGACACAAAGTTCATATTCCATTAACTCCAAAATGTTTTTCACAAAAGAACACAAAGTTTCTTCTTGAAACAAAGCTTGCACAAAAGTATTTTCTTCTCCTCTCTCAAAGTCACCCTTTACAAGTGAACCCCTCACTTCTTTTTATAACCCAAAAGTTGGTTACAAAGTAGTTAGGGTTTTACATGATCATTAAATAAGACACTTAAGTGACTTTGAACTTTTTCAACCAACTTTTAAAAAGTGACTAAAAATAGAAACCACTTAAGTTAAAAATTCATTTAAGGAAAAATACATAAATAAAAGAAATGGGTACATGTGGACCCCACTTAAATGACTTGGACACACACATAGACATCCTAGTCAGCAATGCGCCACCTAGATCAAGACACCTAGGATCAGTGCCTTATCCATTGGGCCAAGATTCCACCTATCCCGGTCATACGGGAATGAACTCATTGACCGTGCTCCACAATCCTCCAGATGACAAGAGAGTCAATCTTGAAACTTGAGCAATTCATACACCCCTCCATTTGAGCAACATCCTGGTATGAGCCAGTTTGTCTTCATTCATATTCACACTCACAATTACACACAGTTCTCCACATGCTCCGAATAGCCTTCCATGGTGAATTATTCATTTGTCGCGAGACCGTAGTCATTACGCCACCTTGGCTTGTCAGAATCTAGCTATTGATCTTTCATCATTGAGAAGATCTTCCAAGAGCCAAAATTACAATTCACTTCCTAGAGTTATGTCTTTTGTCTTTGTCACCATCTTGAAGTGTTTCCATTTTGATCTGCTCACGATTGTCCAATTCGAGAACGCTCCAACTTTAAGACGGCCGATGAAGTATTGCACCTCTATTAAGAGTTGATAGAGACACATTCGAATGATGTGGCCTTGCTTGATGATCCACACAATTGTACTTATCATTGGTCTTGGTTTTTCGATGAATATATCCGTACAATGATCAATTGAAAAAAATTGATGTAGACAAGATTCTCCCATTATCGATCTCTGCCGATAACAATGGCTTTTAACTCCGAAGAGACATATGCCAATAGCTACGACTTATACCGCATAATGAGGAAGTTAGAGGTTGCTTCACTTGAGCCATTGGATTTGAATCACCACACTATGCAAGTTTTGTGGTGCATCCATGCAAGTGATGACCAATTCAGAACAAGCGTCAGGAAAATTGTGACTCGCCTTCGGTTGATATGCGATCGCAAAATCGACCTATGTTGATGTGTCCCAAGTTGGTATCGACGATGTTCTCATACTTTGAATGGAGCGTCGAGGTGAGTAGAATGCCCTAGAACCTATACCGCAACATCATTTTGTTTGGGAATGACATGACTGTGACAGAAACGTGATTTCAAGCTATTACTTCCATCTTACAAAACTACACAAATTACTTGTAAAACTACCTTGGGAAAAATAGCAAATCTTGTCCTGAGAAGTTCTCACTTCATGATGAAGTATATTAAGGCACCACAAGTTTTCGTGTCAGAAGGTTTTTCCTCAACCAAATTCTTCAGTCAAATATTAAAGGTCAAAGTTGACTCTTCTGAAACTGCTAGGAAAATGCAAGTGTAAAACTGTGAAAATCTGTTTGGTTTGAGCCTGGGAAAAATAACAAACGTCACCCTGAGCATCTACAACTTGGCAAGGAAGCATATGAAGGTGGGAAGAACTGAACGAAACAATTATTTTCTCTTGAAGATCATCTGGGTTCAAAATATCAACTCTCGAAGTGAGTCACCTTGATAGGCTGAAAACTACGCGCGACAACAAAATCATTCAAACTGCATTTTATTTGGCTTCGTGAAAAATATCAAACGAAGTGCTGTATATTTGAATTTTTTCAAATAAGTACATGAATGTGGTACAAATTCAAAAAATCAAACCATTTCTCTTGACGATCATCCAACTTCAAGATATTGAGCTCCGAAATTGATTACTTCGACGGATAGAATCCGCGTCACATTCTTTGCGCATCTATCGTTTTCTTTATTAAATTCATTTTTCTTTGCGCCGATATACATCAGTAATGCGTTTTGAATGCATGTTATTTTTGTCTGAATTCTTGGAACGTGATTTCACGCTATGCGTTGAAATCTTTTTATTAACAGCTGCGTGTGAGCTTTTCTTCCCGACTGGGTGCGTTTATGCAAATGCGTGGGAGTTGTTTTCTTTCCTCCATGCGTGGCCTTCTTCCTCCTTGCTTGCTCTGTGTGGAAACTTGTTTATTTCTATGAATGTATTTTTTGTTTGGACTGTATTTTTTAATACAAATGCATGAGAACTTTCACTTTCCCCCCTTATTGACAGCAAGCGTGGAATTTCTTTTGTTTTAGCTTTGGACTGTCCCTTCAAACTATGCGTGGAAACTCCTCCTCTCCTTTTCTTATTTTCCTTTTCTTCTTGTTGAAACGTGGAGCATCTCAAAATGGCTTGTGATCATTGTATTTTATCAATTGCATGTTGATCTTCTCCCTTTGATAGTGTGGTTATTCTTGCAAAAAGAAATGTGAGGACTTTTAATTCTTCTACCAATCATACGTGGGTTGTTTTAATGGCTGTGTAGACTCTTTATTTGGAAATGTGAATCGGTCTTTTCTTCTTCCTATTCTTTCTAGGTGTCTAAAAATTGTTCTTTGTTGTAGACTTTGACTGCATGAAGATTTTCCAAAAGAACTTTCCTTGACATGCGTGGACAGACCTGGTGGGTGCATGGGAAATTTTGCATGGGCTCTTAAGCTATTTCTTTCTCCAATGCGTGGGAAATTTTCTATTCCCTTTGGTTGTGTGTGGACAGACTTTGAAGAATGTGTGGAATCTTCCTCTTTATTTTAGACTGTCCTCTGGCTGTGTGGGAACTTGTTAGGACTGTTCTCCTTCAACCAATGCCTGGGCTGTCTTTTTTTCCTTTTCTCCCAAGCGTGGTGTTTGAAAAGCTTCTTTATTCCTTCTCCCCGATGCGTGGAAACAGACTGTTCTCAAACTGCTGCTTGGATTAACTTCTTGCCTTTTCAAAATTTTGTGTGGGGATTTGATTTTCCTTTGCTGTCTTGTCTATCCACATGCGTGGATTTTAGTATTTTCTCCTTCCTTGGCCAATGTGTGGCCTGTGTGGACAGGTGCATGGGAAAGGCGCCTCCTCTTTCTTTTTTTTTTAAAAACTGTTCTATTTCTCCTTGGCGTGGTCTTCTCTTTGCTAGCATATGGAAAATGCGTGGACTTCTTGAATGGGCGTGTGAGGTTTCTCCTTGGACCTGCGTGCACGCACGTGGAAAGCTTTGTTTGGGATGTGCGCCTCCTCTAATGTATGAAAACTTGTAAAGAAAATTAATTTCTTCTGATTGTTCTTACTTCCTTGGCTGCGTGGAAAGTTGTTTGATCTTGGCTATTCCTTCTCTCTACAGACATATGCATGGAAGATTGTTGGATGTGACAAAATATTATGTCCTTCAGAAGAAATAAGAAGCAAAGCTTCGCATGAATTTTTCCAATGAGTTTGACGGAGGAAGTTATGGGGATTAATCCAACTTCCTCTCTTCCCGGGTAGTGGGCTTAAGTGCCAGGGGGAAATGAGGAAAGCAACGGATAATTGCCAATGAGAATGGCAGAGTGGGTTGGCAATCCGCGTTTAATTTCCCCATGTGGGAAATTGGGGAATTTCTTGCCCGTTAGCCAATCTAGGATTTGGAAAGTGGTGGAGAAAATCCCACATGTGCGGGAAAAATGAAGAAAATTTCCAGGAAAGGGGAAAAGCGGGTTCAGGAAGCCAAATTGGCATTCCCAGCAGTTGGAAGCGTAAGCTTACTTCCCGCAATAAAAATTTGTTGAATTAACTTTTAATTTATATTTATTTAATTAAATACTTCTCAAGTTATTTAAAAATCAATTTTATCAAACAAGAAGCAATTAATTAATTAAATATTAATTAATTAATTTTAATGTATTTTAACGTGATTTAAAGCCTGGCGGGAAGAGTTCTTGCCCAAAAGGATGAAACGAAGACCGAAACGATCACAAAAATGAGATGATCGCAACAAGGGCAATGAACCACACAAAGTAACACTTTTTAAAAAATTTAAATTTCTCATTTTTTATTATTTTTAAGCAATTTTGTGAAGTCAAAATTGGCTGATAACACAAACCTATGACTACACCTCGGACACTCGAAATTAAAAATATTTTCTTCAAATTTGAAGGATGCAGCCATGAGGTGGTTCATGGTACTAACCCCAAGCTCCATTCACAGTTGACTAGAGATGGAAACAATCTTCTTGGATAAATACCAAGATTATTGTAGGGTTAGGGACATAAAGGAAGAACTATTTTAGGATACAAAAAAAGAGGATGAGAGTGTTGAGGACTATATTGATCGGTTCCCCTTCCTTCACAGAAGTGTGGAATTGATATTGATATTAATCTTCTCAAAACTTTATTCCTTAAGGGGTTAGATGAAGACACACAAGAATCCTTCAATATTATGGGAAAAGGAGATATGAAAAAATTGAATTCACTCATATCATTGACCTCTATAGAACGAATCCCAAAGTCGCCAAAACCTTTGAAAACATAAAGGAAAATTTTCCAATGGTAACATCCAAATTAAGAGAGGAAATTGTAAATTTAAGGACAGACCTCTTAGTTCAAATTAATACAACTATGGATAGG
Organism: Taxus wallichiana var. yunnanensis; assembly: GCA_018340775.1. Classification (NCBI taxonomy): domain Eukaryota; kingdom Viridiplantae; phylum Streptophyta; class Pinopsida; order Cupressales; family Taxaceae; genus Taxus; species Taxus wallichiana. Next base: position 240,870,180 of record CM031234.1, on the reverse strand, counting down.
GAGAAATATAGGAACACAGATCCATTGTTCATATATTGTCCAAGATGTAGGGACAAACATGAGCTTAAGGACTATCCCTTAGATAAAAACATCTTCCTTGTCTGTGATCTAAAGCATGCCACAAGACCAATGTGGATTGCTTCCCTTGCTAAGGAATCATTTAAAGAAGAACACACAAAATGAAGCTGAGTTGAATTATGTGGCTCAGAGGTAAGGAGGGAATTTTCAATCAAATCAGAACTAGTCCTATGCACACAATGGGTTCCAAACTAGTGGAACACACCATGGTCATACCACCATCCTTGGTCTCAACAAGTCCCATAGGAATGAAGTTCCCAATGGAAGGTACCACAAAATTACTATCGACAACCCTAGGCTCCAAACCCAAAAATTCCACTATTACAACAATTTAATCCTCAATTTTAAAAACAGTGGAATGTACCCTAAGGATCAGGTCAACAATATTATAACCAAAGAAGACCCCAGGGTCAACAAGCCTTATTGACTAGGCCTATAACTGCTAACCCATCCGAATAATCTACCCAACCAAAAATTCTAGCTCAAAATGTGGAAAACCCAAAGAATGTGAGGCAAGACAACCCAACATACACCATGGAATCAGACAAAAATCCCACAATCAACTCTATGGAATGTATAAATATATTTCTACATTCAAGGAAGGTTACCTAAAAACTAGAATCTCCTATTATAGAATAATTCCCTGAAGAAAGAGAAAAATAAGAGGAAATGTAGCCCAATCATGTTATTGAAGAAACATCTCGAACAAAACTCAAGAATTCTCTTTCCATCTAGACTCGTTATAAAAATGTATCACTACAACCCCCATGAAGAACCGTGAGTCGAGCTAATTTAAGGATTAAAAAAATTGAGTATTGGAATCCATCTTTTATAAGCTCTTAAGGAAATCCAAGAATTGAATAAAACCATCAAAGAGATCTATTTTAAGATTCCATGTAAAAGAAAGAATCAACCTAAAACAATCCATGGTGATGGAAAACTGGATAACATATTGGAAGGGAATATGACCCTCTCAAAATACGGAGACCCCGGAGTCCAATTGTAATGGTTTGTATATGAGATGTCCAAATTACTAATGTTCTAATTGACTTAGGGGATGCCATTAACGTGATGACTACCGAAACCTTGTCAAAATTGTCTTTCCCTAAACCAAAATCAACTTCAATAGTGTTACAAATGGTAGATCATTCTATAGCCAAGAATGAATGAATCATAGAATATGTGACCATAACCATTGAGTCATGGGATTATTCAGTATATTTTATGGTCATTAAAATAAAGAATAAGAAAATTGGATATCCTTTGATCCTGGGATGCCCTTAGTTATCCATTTTTGCACCTCTTATTGATTATAGGATAGGAAATATGGTGATTACAAACATACATGATTCGAAGAAGTTATCCATTTATTTGGCCACAAAACTCTTTTCTATAAAATATAAACAATGGTGGAAGGATGATATAGATTAAGATGTGGTTTCATCTTTGCAATGGTTGCAATTCAGAACATTAAAAAAATCTAGAATGGTGATTATGAGTCATGAGTTGAACTATGTAAAATTCATGCGCTACAACCTAAATCTTGTGATGGATTGACTATGAGTCATGAACTACAACCAATTGAAATAAGAGATGACATGATGGATGAGAACAATCAACCTATCATCTACCCTTTTTCATGAAACATAGATCTAACTTGAGTCCTGTCTTTCACAATATCACCAAAGATTCACATGTTACTTCCCCATAGGTGCCCTTGAAAGCATTAGTGGGAGAATACCTGTTTTAAATTCTCTCCACGTAAACACCAAATAACTACCCATCTTCCCAGAAAAACATTGGTAGTCAATAGTTGGTTGACTAGTAAGGAAGAGAATACCCTATTCAAACTTCTATGCTCTCATCCTCAAGCCTTTTCTTGGGAATACAATGACATGAAGGGTATTCACCCCAATATTTTTACACACCACATTTACACAACTAATTCTAGACCAATTAGACAACCATAAAGAAGGATAAATCCGCCTTAAGAGACATTGTAAAAAATGAGATTGAGAAAATCCTTAGGGTAGGATTCATTTATCCAATTTCGATATCCAATGGGTTTCTCCATTAGTAATAGTTCCTAAAAATAATGGGAAATGGAGGGTCTGTGTGGATTATAGGGAGTTAAATAAGGAAACTCATCGAGATTATTTTCCCTTACCTTTATTAATCAAGTCCTAGATAATCTATCTGGAAAAATGTATTTCTCATTCCTTGATGGGTTCAGTGGGTACAATCAAATAATAGTGGCACTAGAGGATCAAGATAAAACTACCTTTACCTACCCATGGGGTACATTTTCTTACAAGGTCTTACCTTTTGGTTTATGTAATGCTCCTGCTACTTTTCAAAGAGCCATGTTAGCAATCTTTGTTGATCTCACTCATGATTGTGTTGAGATTTACATGGATGACTTCATTATTTATGGGGCAACATTCCAAGAGGCAATTGATAATTTAGACAAATTCCTCTCTAGGTGTGAGAAACATCAATTATCCTTAAACCATGAGAAATTTCTATTCATAGTAGAGAAAGGTATATTCCTAGACCATTATGTTTCTACTGAGGGAATCAAGGTAGATTCAGATAAAGTTAGCATCATTGTAAAACTTCCATCTCCCAAAAATCAAACAAAAGTAAGAAGCTTTCTTGGACATGTTGGTTATTATAGAAGATTCATTTCAAATTTCAGTAAGTTGGCTTCTCCACTATTTTCCCTTTTAACTAAAGATTCTAAGTTTGAATGAACATAATCATGTCACAAATATTTTGACACTATTAAGGAAAAATTGAAAAATACTCCAGTCTTGAGAGGACCACATTAGAATTTTCCCTTCCACATATATACAAATGCTTCCAATGAAGCAATGGGGATGTACATGGAAAATAAGAGGAAGGAAAAATAATGCATTCTATTTACTACAAAAGTAAAAACCTCTCCCTACTGAAAGGAACTATACCACCATAGAGAAGGAATTCCTTGAAGTTGTTTATGAAATTAACAAGTTCCACCATTACATTACATGATATGAAGATATTATTCATACTGATCATTCTGCTATTAAGTATGTAATGAATAAACCTTTAGTGCATGGCAGAATTGTAAGGTGGCTACTGTTATTCAAGGAAATTAATCGAGAATCATGAAGCAAAAATTGAAAAAGACACCATCATCAAGACAAACTAGAGAACTACGGGTGGAAATTTGGTCTATGACAATACAATGAAAAAGGAATTAGAAAGCGCAAAAGTGCTCCAGTTATAGGAGTTTCCTTTCTTTGGAAAATCAGATCGTTTGTATCGTGGTTGATGTCATGGATCAATGAGGAAAACTTTTACTTTGTGGGAAGGAGGATGCACATCACCCAAAGTTAATTAAGAGGGTTTCGAGCTTGCGTAGTTCATGCCTTGAGATAGAATTTAATTTGGAGGATGATGTAGTGGTAGAAGTCACCGCCATCACTTTTAAGTATCGGAGGAGGACACATGATGGATATCGTAAATATCAGTGACCCAAGCACACGAGTCACCACACGCCTTGTTAGTTGTAAGTTAGGCACATCAAAGTGGTGGGCCCAAGTAAACAAGAAGTGGCTTTGCATAGTGCATAAAGTGGTGCAAAAGACTACATACAACATTGTCACATAATATATCTTTGAAGGAATTATTGAAGAAAAACGTGTATAAGAAAAGATAACTTGGGGTGCCATCCTCCTCTTGATTTTATTTTTGAGATAGGGGTACTTTTTGCGTCCGGTGACAAAGTACGTAAGAACCCGATGTAGGATAAGTCTCCAAAGCCTGAGAGGTTCACAGAGTATACCTGCGATGGTGGGATAAATAATGCATACAAACTCCAGGTAGATAGATGGTACAAATGGATGTGTGAAACATTCAAGGATGAATGGTACATACCAAGAAAGTTACCTTCAGTGTTGGAAGGAAATGTAGAGTTTATAGTATTTCAACGCTATTGCCTTGGGAGATTTTACATAAAGACAGAGGATAAGATCCCTTGGTGCAAGCTACCCTTCACATTCATTGCCAAGTATTTCCGCATCGGTCAATTAAGTTTTGACACGTGCAAGTTAAATTTTGATGCAGAAAATTAGATGATGACTACCATCCACTACACACTACATATGTATATCCTATAAAGTCAACATACATGGAGACAATGGAGTCAGATAATATAGATATCACTTTTGAGACTTTTGTGGTAGGAAAGGAAGAAACTAAAGTATACATCTATCTGAGGCCTAAAGTGATGAGTAAAAAGTACAATGATGAGGAAGACCTCCCACTCCCAAGACTAACAAGAGTAGAACAAATGGTGGGCACAAAAATACCATGAAAAAATACACCTCCCCATCAAGAAGAAGAAGAAGAGGATGTAAAAGGAGAAATGATCCGACCCTCTACCAAGGCGAAAGGAAAAAGAAACCAAAATAGCATAGGAAGCGGGCCAAAGTACGAGCACCTCAAGAGTGACCAAGAAGTTTCCAAAGAAACTAAGTCCTAGGAAGAATAATCTAGTAAAAAGAAACCTTGTGTGGTTTTGAGTGAAGAAATAGAGGACGAAAGAAGTCTAGTGAAGAGGAGGTACCACAGAACCCCCGATCATTCACACTATAGAGGAGATGAATGAATAGGAAAATGATACAAATGAGGAAGGTCTAAGGAAGGATAGTAAAGAGGGAAAATGCCATGGCAAACATGTTACAAAGAAAATAGGTGGAGACTGGGAGTTTAAAGAAGAGTGCGATGTATAGTGCGATGAGGAGGAAGAAAAAGATAAGGACACCAACATGGGTGACAATATAGTTACATGTATAGGAGAAACAAGTGGCCCAGTACATTCTATTGTGTAGAAGGTACCTACAGGAAAGATGGGGAAGGGAAGAAAATGAAGGCATATTCCCTAGGGACATATAATGCAATACAATGATGACATTGCAAAAGTCCTTTGGAAATGATACCATAGCTCGGTGGATATATAAGATCTCTTATGTTGGTCATTCTTTGAGAAGAACGAAGTGCTCCCGCGTACTAGGAAGATGATTTATTGGGATTTATAGTAACACATGGAAGAGCCGGTGTTTGAATTGAGTGCACAATATTTATTTTAGACTCGACTTAAATTTGCACTGGAGAGGCCTTCCTAATGTTCAACATGCGAGATACTCATGGATGAGAAAACATGTAATGTGCTCAAAAATCAGTGATAGAGGTTGGGGTGAGAAAATTTGACAAGGATACTATCGTCAAGAGAATGCATGAGGAATCTTAGGACAAGGATTGAAAGATTTGAGAAATTAAACAGGAGCCGAGAGAAGAGAAGGCCGTAACACGCGTGACATATAAGAAAGCAGAGTGCATCGTAGATGTTATAACTACCGCATACTGAGACTTTCTACAAACTCCAAAGATGAATATGAGACTGCGCTACATTATTTTAAGGACTTGGCATGAATTATCTAGTATGAGAGAAGGAAGGGTATATGGCCAACAACCGAGGAGATAACCATGCAGAAGAAGGATGATAGGGAACAAATAGAGACACCTCTTGCACAAAGATGATGAGGCACTATCTGAAGAGGCTAAGGAGGCTTTGTAAAGGGCATAATTTATTTTTGACAACTTCCAAGACATTGAACATGATTTTAATGCATATGACACCAATTCGAGGTATATTTGAAGGATATTCGGTGAAATTGAAGATAACGAGGCCAAGCGGGAGAAGGTGTTGGATGAAGGAAAGAAAAAAAGAGACTTGATAACATCTCTAAAAGCCACACTAAGAGACATAATGAAGGAAATATTACCCTTAGAAATGTGAAAGATGGATGTGATAGATGACGTGGCTTCACAACTTGAGAAGATGATCACACTCAAGGGAAAAATTGATGAGTTTACTCCCGAAAAGTACACGACATCATCGATGCCACGTCGGTCAAGGAAACCAAGAATCTGGAAGGATGGAGGGAGTTGGAGAAGATTTTAAATAAGGAATTTCTTGGGCACCTTCCACCCAAAAATACATAATTTATGGATTCTTTTGATTCTTGGGGCGTAAGCTTGTATTCTAATTCTTTGATTTATTCATTTATGTAAGGAATTCTTTTATTCAATATTTATGAGGGAAAAAATATCCCTAGTGTGGGGTAATGTTGGTTGGGGAAATTTCTAAGTGTCAATGGAACATAAAGGATATGTGAAGGGTACACATGCACAAGGATTAGAGTAGCGTGCAAGGTGCACGCCCAGGGGAAAGACAGGTCAGCATGTGGGGCTACGTGCACGAAGGAAAAAGAGCAAGGACTTAGCCAATTTTCTAGGGCCAATGCTAAAAATAGAAAAATAGAGTTAGAGTTCCCATCAAACAAAGGTTTAAGAATATATAAAAGCAAGATGACTTGGTGGCCAAGAAAGGGCTATATTTGGAAAAAGCACATGCAAAACAGAGATAAGGAGAGCGCATGAGGATGTCTAATAATAGGATTAATATGATGTATATTTAGGATAATCTATTATTAACTGCCTTTGTAAAAGCATGTAGGCTATGTTTTTATGCATGCCTATTATTAGAAAAAAAAAGCATATAAGATGTGAAGGGAAAGTCCCCACCCTATAAATATTGATGATGTACTATTATTTTGAGAGGCTAGTCTAGTTGAGTCTAAAACTTAGTGAGTATGAATTGAGTCTGTATGTGTTCACACATGGTCCAACACATGGATATACTAAGTAATTTGTATGCATATTGTATGTTATCTAATTAATGATATTTTTCAATGGATAAGTGATTGTAGTTCAAAGATATGTATTCAAATTCCATGATATGTATGCTAGTATGCTTATGATGAAGTCTTAATGATCTAAGTGTTAGTAATCAAGATGGTTTTGTTTCCTTATTATATGTGTTTATGAATTTCCATGTTTATGGTGATTATCTATGCATGAATGAATGTCTTGGTTATGAATATAATGAACATGCATGCTAACATTATGATAAGCAAAGAAAAGGAGGGACTGGTGGCTATGCGTACTTTAGATGAGCATCCATATTCCTTTGGATGAAGTGTCGCGTTCTAGCTCTGGTTTGGGTAAACAAAAGACTACAACTATTTTTATTGCAAGAATTTAATATCAAAATCATTGATAAATAGGTAAATCCAATGTGGTGGCTGACTTTCTCTCAAGGATAACCATTTCAGGTATAAAAGAACATGTAAATGATGACTTTTTGGATGAACATTTGTTTGCAATCTCAAATGTAACTCTCCTTAGTTTGTATACATGGTTAACTACTTGGCTAAAGGGAAGTGTCCATCTTTCCCTACACCTAAACAAAGGAAACAACTATTTAAACAAAGTGCAATGTATACATGGATTAATGGAATTCTTTTCAAATGTGGATTTGACCATGTATTGCGTAGGTTTATAGCTAAGGATGACATCTTTGACATACTCGAGCATGTCATGATGAACCATCAGGAGGAAACTATTTAGTCAAGAGGACTATCCACAAAATATTGGGAGCTAGTTACTATTGTCCTTCTTTGCATAAAAATGTCAAAAGTATGTATGGAAATGTGATCAATGTTAAAGGATGGGAAATATAACATTTACATCTGATATTCCACTTCAACCTCATGTTATGTTAGAGCCATTTGAGAAGTGGGGATTGTATTTCATTGGACCAATTGACCCATCTTCTCAAGGGAAGGAGTACATCTTGGTTTGTATAGACTATGTTATAAAATGGGATGAGGTGCAAGCTCTCCAATATGCAAGAGATGAGAAATTTGCAGAATTCTTATATGAACACATCTTCCAATGGTTTGGAGCACCTAGATCCATTGTTTCAGACCAAGGACCACAATTCATGTCAGGAGTAATTAGTTCCTTTATTGCAACATATCGAATGAAGCATAATAAATCATCCCCATATCACCCACAATCCAATGGTCAAGTGGAAGTCACTAACAGAGAGTTAGAGAATATTCTAACCAATATAGTAGATATTTTAAGGAAAAATTGGGTTCAAAAGTTACTTGAAGCAGTATGGGCCTACAATACTACTTGGAAGATAACCACATGATTCACTCCTTATAAGTTGGTGTATGAAAAGAAGACTATCTTTCCTATAGAATTTGAAATTCAGACCTTAAGAACAACTGTTGAAGTAGGAATTGATTTATCAGAAGCACAACAAGCAAGGATTCTTCAACTTAATGAGTTGGATGAGATGAGGCTACAAGCACTGCATTAAATAAAAATCATCCAACATCAAAGGAAATTGTGGCATGATAAACATATTAAGAAAAGTAAGTTTCTAAAAGGAGAGTAAGCTCTTCTATTTGATTCAAAGTACAAAGATTTCAAAGGAAAATTGTAAACAAGATGGATGGGTCCATACAAGATAGAGGAAGTCTTCAACAATGGAACCATACAACTGATTCCTATTAATGGTGAAAGAAAGTTAATGTTGGTTAATGGCCATAGGTTGAGGCTATACCAAAATCCAACATCTAAAGAGGAATTTAAAAAGATGCTACAAGAAAATACAACTCTGAATTGTTTGGACAAGGTTACTTTGTCCAATTCAATTCAAGGCTAAATTCATTTTCAAAAAGAATAAATAGGAGATGGTTGAAAACCATAAATGGTGGCCATCATCCTATGAAGTATTGATAAAAAACTAGAGATGTCAATCATTACTTCTAAATAAAATAGAGTGAAAAAATACTTAAAATAATAATAATAAATGTAGGTGGTTGAAAACCAACAATGGCGGTCACCCCTTGAATTGTGCAATCAATAAATGAGAAACAACATGTGGAGAGAGAAACAAAGGAGAACTTAAATGATTCCCATTGAATTAGAAAAGTGAAAATGGACAAGGTATGTGCAATTAATACCTTTTAAATGTTTTAAAGTTTAAATTATGAGATGATCATTATTATGCTTGTGTGAATTGATGACTTCCCCCATTCCCAATATTCTCGCACTCGTCACATATCAAAATATACCCGCCACTCATTTCCCATTAATATCTCACATGTACCAAATTACTCTCCACTATGTCATTGTATCATCGTAATTATTTAAAACTTACCCAATTTTTGTTGTTTAAAACCATTTCCCCCTTGTTTCCCCCACTTTCCATTTTTGTCGCTTCACTCTTGCATTGCTACCAATCTTATTCTTATGCTAGAAGAATTTACATTCTTGTGCCATTACTCCCCCATTCCTGTGATTATCTCCTTTCAGTCCTATGCCATCATTTTATTTGTTTTAATTACCAGCCATGGGAATTCTACTCCATCATGAACTAACCAATTTGGTTGAATTGCTCACTGATAGGAAAGCAATAGAATTTTTTTGAGAAAGTAGGGTGGTTGGAATTCATGCTAGCATATGAGGAATTTAATCCAAGAATGACAGAAGAATTTGCAAAGAACATTGAGGAGGGACATTCTAAGGTGAAAGGTAAGAAAATATTGTTCAACCCTTCCATCATTAGTCATATTTTAGGAATTCCAAAGGAAGGGAAACTAGTTAATTTTAGGACCCCTACTCTCTAAAATAATTAAAATATTTTCTATTGGAAAGAAAGAGAAATTAGAACTGGTTATGGATAATAAAGGGAAGGCTAAGGGCATAAAAAGGGTACTATTCTTGAACCATGGGAAGATGTAGCGAAATGGGTGATTAAATATTTTACATGTGAAGGTTAGTATGAGGTCATTATAGGCCTTGTGTTAAGAATCCTTATCCACCTCCACCATGGTCAAGCTAAAGCCCATAATAAGGTTAATTTGCCCTAATTTTAATTTGACTTTTTCTCCTCTGTTGCTGAATTTTTTTGATGGGGTTCTTCTTACCTAAAATTCCAAGGCCTTATTCACCTAATCTGCAAGCACCATTTTATCAAGAAACATCATGGCCTTAAGAAGTGGGTCAAATTTTAGAAAAATTATGCCCTAGAACCTACATTGGTTCTAGAAAGAGGGCCCCTACCTTAGAAAGGCCAAGAAAATGTCTTAGGATAGAAAGGCCTGCCCAAATCCTTAATGAACACCAAACAGAAAATTTTCCTTCCCATGAAGAACAAAAAATAACCACAATCATGCAATCCACTGCATACATACACCTCATGCTTCTCCACCTCACTCTATGTCACCCCTAGTCCCTGATTCATAATCAAGACTCACCCACTCAGAAAAAGGGAAAGCACCCATGTTTGAAGGTGAACCTAGTTCACCTATTGATTCAGATACAATCATTCCCCAAGTATTGTCTCTAAGGTATAGTACGAGCTCCAGTAGGCTTAAGAGAGAATTTCTCATTTACAACTCCTTTTGCAAACAAAAGAGGCCAATTTCTCTCAGTTGGAGGTAGAGAAAGAACAAAAATACATCTCCAACAAACAATAGAACATAAAGAAGAGGTAATCTTGTAACTTCAACATAATGTAGAGGAGAAAGAGAAAAGGATTCAGTTCCTTCAATCTAGAGCTGAATAATTAAACACATCACTTGTACTCTTACAAGAAGATAGGAAGGAAATAGAGTTTGTATAGACTACAAATCAGACAACTCAAATAGACTTTGTATTTCCTTAGATCATTGTGTTGAAGGAATGGTAAAATGGATGCATGAATGTTATAATATCAGGGGAGTGGAAGAAGAAAATAAAGGGTTAAAATAAGAGAAGAAAATGCTTCAAGATAATATGCTCCACATTTGTAGGTTGTATGACCAAGCCCTTTCTTGCAGGGCACCTTCTAATTTTTATGCATTATTTTTGAAGGAATAGTTATTCAAGTGGAAAATTTCTAGAGTCTATTCCATGGAGTCTATAGAGTTTGATGATGACAGATAATTTGTTGGGGCATATACAATAGTAGAAAATGTTGTCAAAAATTATTATGTGAGTTCTACGTCCATAAGTTTCTTCTCCTTGAGCAAAGTGGAAATTCCAATTAATTTGTATGTTGGAGAAGTGCAGTTGAGGGATTTTGTTTCCACCGTGAGACACCAATCTATATGGAGAGAGAAAATAGGGGCATATGTAAGATAAGAAGCTAATACATGCCTCTTAATGAGGCATGATCTCCTAGCTTCAATCAGATGCTTCAAGAGATATCAACCTTAGGTCTACTATCTGCAGCTTGTGGACAACTATAAGGAAAATATTGTAACTTGTGTATCAAACATCTGGGAGTATATACTCCAAAATTTTAATTCTATTTTTCTTGCTTTTCAGCTCGGATATGGACTACTTCCGAGGTCTGGAAAAGAAATAAGCCATCTCCTAACTAACCTCCACTGGTCATTAAAAAGGGCCAATGACATCTTCAAAATTATGCTAGAAATGTAGGAGAAATGGATAGGCATGAGATACATACCTCCATTAATAATAACACATGTGCCATGATGGAACAACAACCATGATCATCTTGAAGCAAGATACAAAACATGGAGAGATACAATAGTAAAATTCTTTGGGTTTTGTGACACAAAGCAAGATGAGACATGACATACTTTTTCCAATGAATATAATTGTACAAGAATTGTTGAGAACTTGAATAGATAGCAAGAGGACCTGTTAAACCTTAAGTGTGGGGGAGTGATGAGCCCTCCTAATTCCTATGTAAACCCCTGTTTTGTCATGTCATCATTTTTCACTAAGTATGATATTATCATTTTGTAATTAATACTTTAGTACATTTTGAAAGGAAGTTTTGTGCATAATCTTGTTATTTTCATCTTGTATATGCTTCTTCAAAATGTGTTAAATACGTCTTTATGTGAGTTAACAATGTGTTTAAAGATCATATCTTAAGCCATCACAAGAATAAATTAGAGACCACAAAGTAGGAATCACTCATGCACTAGCGCAGGACTTTAGAGCGTAGGACTTGCACCATGTGCATTAACGTTGACTCACCGTGTAACACAGACTCACGTGAGCACTAACATAGGACTCGCTTGGAAGGAAGAACTTGCACAAAGAAGGAAAATGACTAAGATGAAAAGATGACGAGTTTAAGTAGGGAGCACACAAGTTGACATGATGAGACAAGCATGAAATGTGGGCAACCATCTCATCCATCATGTAAGCTTTATTTAACACCCAATTGATTGAAGATGTGGAGCAAATGAACATAACAACTCATAAAATTATAATCATCATGATTATAGGAATCTAATGCATGATATTTGACATCTTCTGGTGTTGATTAATCATCTCAATTGAGAGTCAATTAAGGACATCATATGTAGTTAACAAGATGAATCTGATTTAGATACGACATGCACTAGTTCTTCCATAATTGTAACTCCTCAAAAAATGAATTTTTTAATAGATATCTCTTAGTTAAGTAGTTGTAATTATTACAAATAATTAGTCCTCTTCTAGAGTGACTAGGACTACTCTGGATATAAAAGAACATTTTTAGTAGGATTAAAAAGTTAGTTCGTTGATTGTTGTAAAAGAAATTCTTCTATTCAATAAAGTGATTGATTAAGGGATAACTTGATTTGTGTGATTTACAATCTTAAATTGGATCAGTGGGAAAGAGAAAAGGAAACTCCTCCCCAACGTAAAGGGAAAATTTCTTGTTTATCTCATCTCTATTATTTAGCATTTATTTAAATTACCAAAATTTAATTCTTTATTAGTACTTTCAATTCTGAGTTCAAGTAATCCTCTGTTTTATCAATAGAATTCATTTCTTAATAGCATTTAGTATAGTATTTGATTGAGTTCATTAGAAAATAAGTACTGAGCATGGTTTCAACCATTTCATTTGTTGCAAATAGCCATGGACACCACCCTGGATTGAAAATCATGATATAACTAAAGTGTGTGTACTAAAGACACTCACCATACATGCCCCGCATGCACTAGTACCACCATTTTTGAGATCATCGAGTTATATGTCTCGAAATATAGAGCCAAATAGGAGTGAATGAATGTATCTAGTGGGGTCATGTATTGACAATAATAGATCAAGTCCCGATGCAAGCCCTACCCCATACCACAATGGGTTACCACAATTTTCGAGAGCATTGAGCTCTAAGTCTAAGACACATAGAACCAACATGGGTCCACCTAGAGTGGATCGATACAACCTGGGTTTTCATATTGGTGATAATAGACTAAGGCCCAACACAAGCCCTAATCCATTATTATATTAGTGAACAACCATTACTTTGTATGTACAAATGATGGACACACACACATATAGGCCTTTTTTGTCATACCACGGGTCACTATGATTTTCTGTTTGGGTGATTTTGAGTTTCATTATAAGATGGGTAAGCAAAATGTATAAATATAATAAATTTTTATTTTTATTTTTAGGGGAGTCATGTAACTATAAATTTACAATACCATGGGATATGAAACACAAAATTGTGAATATGAATATAATGTACACATGAGACAAAAGCATGTTTATTGATATGGTGTGAATGTGAGACAATGTCTTGCAGTAAGTTATGACCTAGGTAAGAACACAAGCATGATTGAAACTAACATGAAGAAAACCAAAAATTTGAATAGATTTTAGAAAACTAAAAGGTGGCATACTATCCCCCATCCCATCAAGATCTTATGTGTGTTTGTGTGAGCAAGTTAGCGCTTGAGTCAAAAATGTTAAGAAGTAATAAATGAGGACATGTTAGTTAATGTGTAGGTATGTAGTTGAAACATAATCTATGGGTTGTGATCAATGGAAGTTAAGTTTAAGCCATGCATTTATCCATTGTTGGCCAAACATCTATAGCCTTTACAAATATACATTTGATTCTAGTCACAACATTGATCTCTCACAATTGAGTCATCAATAGCCCCTAGAGATATTGGAAAGACCCCGAGAGAGATTTGGATATCGCTTGAACTTATTGACTCTAATCATTGTTAGAATTGTTCTATATGCTATAAACTACAATGTATATTTACATAAATAAAAATATATAATATTTTTATTTATTTAATATAAACTTTAGGTTATAGGTTTAATTGATTTTTAAAATCAATTTAAATGTGTTGGGGTGCTTTAAATAAGACCAAAATTGAATTCACGTAAAAATATAAAAAAATTATAAAATGAGTGAAGAAGTTCTTGGACTGGTTTCTCACTAATTGGGTGTCTTGTATTTGTTAAATTTAATTCAATTTAATTTACATTATTATTATTAAAAATAGTTTTTCGAAAGGGACTAAAACAAAAAGAGGGCCTCGAAAGCCGAATTATGAAGAGAAAATCCAAATGACAATGAAGTCCAACGTAAGTTACCCCAACAAAACAAAACCAAGATAAACACAAAGACTAAAGGACAAAAAAAAACAACAATATTTACAAAGAAAAGCAAAGTATTTCTACATTATTACTTGGCGGTTTTTCAATGCTTGATATTACATTTGAAATCCCCAAAGTCGTCATGTGGGCGAGTAGTCGGTTATATAAATTTCCTTTTGCTTTCCTTATCGAAAGCAATTTAATGTAATTTCTGCACTAAAAATTATTCCTTCCTTAACTTATTTCCATCCGCTATTAATATTATTTAAATTTAATTAATTCATGTCGCGTCTAAGGCTCAAACATCACCATATGTGCATCCCGAGAAGTAGCATGATAAGCATGGGTTTAAATAATTTAAATTAATTAAGGTTTATTTAAATATTTTGAACCGTGTCGGTTGGTGGGTGGTTACCACCCACGGGCCATATAAAATGTGCCCCCATCCATTTCATTTTCACTCACACACATAAAATTAATCTCAAAAATATTTTACCTCTCCAAACATTTTAGCATTTGAAAGGTGCTTTGGAAAATTCCTAGCGGGCCTACTCCTTATTCACGCACATGTAAGATTTTTCTTAATATTTTTGCAAAGTTAAAATTTTTCCAATGGAAAAATCACGTTTTCAAGGTTAATATGAAGGTCTCGAAGTAGGAGACAATCTCCATATCAATAGGCCCTAAAACATTTCTCATTGGCCAGACCAGGGTTAATATTATTAAAACTATAAAAATATATACACTTAGGCTTGGCCTATAGTTTATTCAAATCAAATATATTGTTACACTTACCTTATATAATGAAGAGTTGTGTTTAAATGTTTGGTGTATAAGTTTTTCATAAAACTTTAAAACCTATATTCTAATCGCCCCACTGTAATGCACTTGGCATATACCAAGTTTTTAATCTATTTAAATATTTTCAAACCCCGTCCACATGTTTAAATCCCATTTAAACCGTAACTGCACAAGCACGTCATATGGGACAGTTAAGGGCAAGTTTCTAAGTATGTTAAAATATGTTCGTTACAAAATGTTAAATTCCCTTCCCCCTCCTAAAGTGTCCCATTCAACCATGTCATAACATAATTCATTTGATACTTCTTGTTTAAAACTCATAGCAAATGATTTAATTTATATAATATTTCCTTAGGAAATAGGGGGTGGTTAGGTAGATGTGGCATGGATCAGATAAAACACTATTTAAATCAAATATACCCACTCCTAAGTTCTTTAACTCTCCACCACTTTGGCATGTTCTTTGATAAGCGGTTGGGCGCTTAGGTGGAAAATAGGTATATTCATGACATATGTATTTGGCCAGGAATAGTCTCCTTTGGTTGTTCATATGACTTGACCTCTCATATTTAAATTGATTTGGCCAATCCACCTTGATCTTTACCCCCTTGCGAGTAGAGTCTTGGTCATTGGGACCACTTTTAGAGATTTGAGCTTGGCCATTGATTAACCTCCTAGGTTAAATTTGACGGCCACCTATTCTTGTCAAACAATTTTTGGGTGACGGTAATTTTTCAATATTGCCCTTCAAAAACACAAAATAATGTTATTTTTTACTAATTATTCTATATTTATTATATCTTTTTGATATATATTTACATATATTTTTATAATTTATATAAAAACCTATATAAAAATTGACGGTCGTGTTTTAAATGTGCAAGTTGCGTGTGACGGTTAGATAAGATATTTACAAGTATTTTACGTCTAAAATCATGAAAAACATCTAAACGACCATCAAATTTAACCTCTCGCCCCAAAGATATGCACTTAGTCTGCTACAAAAATATGTTTGTTGACCTCCTTACGTGGCCTCCTTATCATTAGATTCGTTGGCCGACAATTATGTGAGGTGACTCGCTATGATATTGCCGAGTTGGATTATATAGCTCAGTCTAGCAATGACTTGACATGGTGGCACGCCTAGATGGTAGAACGTAACCAAGTCCATTAGCTCAATCTATAACTCAACCATAATTGGTGGGAGGGGTTGTTTTAATATATACTGCATGTTGTTTTCTTCAAACTTGTCTTAGACCGCTCACCAATTGCTTTGTATTTGAATCGATTCATTTCCAACTCTCATGTTTGTCATTCGGTTCACCGTGGGACTGGTTTGGTTATCGGTATTTTTATTTTAAGACTTATGTTGAAGTTAAATTAATAGTATCTTAGATATATATGAAAATGTTCTTCGGGTAAGCTGGTGAGTACACTTCTAATATAAACTATAGGTTACGGGTTCAATACCCTTTTCTTTCAATTTTTAATATAAGGATTTTTTGATAAAAGAAATTTAAATTCAATAAAATGTGTAAAATTTAAATAAATTGAATTTTCAATTTATAAGATTTAAATTGATAATTATTTTTATTGTATTAGGTTTTTAATTTTTTTAAAATTAGAAAAAAAAAAATTCAATTTATTTTTGAAAGTTGAAAAATTAATCGATAAACGGTCATTAATGTTAATTAAGAAACATTAATTAAAAAAATGTTAATTAAGAAAACAAGATAAGAAAACTACGAAGTGAAAAAGACAAAAATCTCAAACTTAAAGCGAATTATCGCATAAAAATGACATGTGGATTTTTTAAAACCTTTTGCAAATCTTTTTCCTCCGTAAACCCAAGTTTTTATCAAAATGTGAAGATTAAGGATTTGATCATACAATTTTCGTAATAATCCTATTTTTTTCTTGATTTGAATTTTGAAAGTTTAAAAATGGCTTCTAATCACTTTAGTATTGACAAGACGCAAATGATGAACGTGACTAACTAAAACATATGGAAGATCGATCAAGGTAATGGTATGGAGAAGGCACCAACCGATAGACAAGAAACAACATACAACTTATCTTAATTTCAATAGAAAGTACATGAAGCAATGTCTATCATATTGCGAAGTGTGCAAGACGATTTTCTGCTACACATTGCAAACCAAGAAATTCTGAGTAAAGCTTGCACTATATTAGAATCAATGCATGAAGGTACACACCTGTCAAATATTAAAATTAATTCTTGAGTTAATGACAACTCCCATGAAGGGAGACGAAAAATTAGCTAAGTTTTACCTAAAATTAAAGATATTAAATCTCAATTAGATGGATGTAATTGTAATTTGATTCAAGACAAGTTATTATACTTTATTATTCAAATGAATATCCATGAAAGATTTAAGAACTTCATTTCCATTTTAAATTCAAAATATCAAACTGAACAAGATATTCCCAACTTATCTACTCTGAGTGCTCTCCTAATTTAGGAAGAATAAGTCATGTCGAACTTTGATTCAAAGGAGAATGCCACTTAGGAACTTCTCACACAAAAAGCTAAGAATACTTTTTCTAGGTGTCATGTTGTAGTCTAGTAAATCAGCACAACATAGTTAGGCGTGATGACACCTCATTTAGACAAATTTCCAAGTTCTCACCCAAAGCACGTGAAAATCCTCTCGAGTTCCTTCTAGGGTGTTAATCAAGACATGGCCCCTACAACATGTTTAGCATAACATGCAAAGATATATCCCATGTGCATATTATGAGTTATTACGGTATGTGCAAAGACATTTGATCATAAAAGGAGATTGTATTCATTCACCAACATACACAAACCAAGATGAGTACCTGATACCAATTACACCATGTGCATCTCTTCATACTTGGGCAATCCATAATAGATTACCCATTATGATATATAAATATTTTACCTAAGTGGATTATAACACCTTGTGTAATTCCTTCTTAGTAGAATTCCATATTCCTAAGTTTGAACAATGGATCATTAACGTCAAGGATATCAAGCAAGGAATTTTTGAAATCATGCATGAGTATGATGTGCATTTTAAAACTATGTTTTCTAATCTCTCACATGATATCCACGAAAGACAACATTCATAGTGGCTTTTAGGTGGGATAGTGACACCTTTAAGAAGAGCGCTATCACATAAGACGTTTATAAATCTACACGAAGCTCTAGAGGAATCCCTACATGCAAAAGCACTCAGTAGTGTGGAAACTTGAGTGAGCCAATTTATAGAAGCGCATATCAGTAGCCACGACCAAACTACTAGAGAAGCTATTTGCTAGCTTAATGCATGACACTCGAAGTGGAATTTAGTGTATAGATTGTGAAGTGGAAGGGAATACAAAGAATAAATTTCCACGTAGGAATGTGCACACTCTATTATTGTCTTGTGAGATATGTGAGAGTGACCATGATGTTCGAGAATTCTCTCTCCTTCAACGTGCTACACAAAAGAATGTATTGAGTTATTGTAAAATTTGTGATGTGCACACACAATACAACTCAACGTTGGTTGATTGATCACATTCATGAAGTCTGTATACAAGGTTGTGTAATACTAGTGCTAAAGGAAGCTTATAGGAATGTCAAGTTAGAATAATGGTGCCGAGAAACAAAAAAATAGGGGATATAGAGGATGGTATCGAGGCGAGAGGTCTTGGTGGTCGTAGAGGATAGTTTAGCAGATGTAATTGTTTCTCATCCGGATCACTTAATCATTATCAGGTGTGAGTGCCCCAAGAATATATCGTGCGTGTATTATGGAACATGGCACAAGGTGGAAGAATGTCTAGATTTATATACACATAAGAGCAAGAATAAGAATGATAAACAAGTTGCACGTTCCCAACTATGGCTATGGAAGGATAAATAAATTACAGTAGATAAAAAGGAACTACTAATGCTCACCACATGTGCGAAGGCATCGCGCACACAAGAACATATGATATCTAAATTACCTCATCATATGTGAGGAGACTACATAACCTAATAAGTATCCTAATGAAGGTCGTAGAAGGAAGTTTTCCAAGAATCTATGAGTTTAATAAAAGATTTACAAAGTGGGAGATATTGTGTCTAAAGGAACATGTGCATGATAGAAACCGCACAAAGCACATAGAATTACTTGAAAAGGATGTATATGAAATCAACGAAGTGTGTTGGATGCTTAGACAAGAGAACATTATACCCCTGTTAAGAGAATAGTTGTTTAAAAAAGTTTCACACATGGATCAAGACATGGATAGATAAATACTTCACGTGAATTTGACTCTTCAACACCATGAATATGATAAGGAAATAACTTTGGATGTGGTCATTGGTAAATGGTTTGTGATAAACATATTGAATAACACTAGCATAGAGGTAAATGTTCTTACTTTGGATGCTTGGAATAGGATGGGAGGCAACCACTACAATCCTCATCTATTGTGCTTTGTATGGAAAATAAGATAAGGGAATTTCACATTAGACTTCTCAAACATATAAGCATCACTATACAGAGGCCGAGTTTAGAAGTGATTTTGAGGTGTTATAATTGATGAGGTAGATAATTTCCCTACATATTTGGATGACCATTATCAGAACACCCATGTTATGATTCATCCAAATTAAGGGAATTTTTTTAAAAACAAACCCCTTACATAAAATTAATGTTGAGTTGTGGAGCTCAATTACTTCGGATAAACATGCAATGTGAAACTTGTTGGAAAAACATAATAACCGACATCGATTTTGGAGGGATTGGCATCGGTCAAGAAAGGAGGGATCATCATCGGTTAGGGCTAATCGCATCGGTTACCTGCGGAGTATTTTATTTAACTCTCGGGAATTATATCTATTTTTAGCATTAAAGTATATCTATTGATTGTAATTGCATGGGTAAGTGCCCTAAGTTTGTATATGCCTATATAAACATAAAAGCTAGGTTTTATAAGTAAGAATTAAGAAGAACTTGTAAAATTTGATGATTATTTTGAGAATAATTGTGAGAGGGAGAATTCTTGGAGAAAAAGAAAAACTTGAAAGAAAGAAAGTATTGTACATTTGAGAGGTGTGGCAAATTGTAAATCTTCATTATATATCTTGTCAAATCTTTGGATAATAGATTGGCTTGTTTCTTCATGGACGTAGCCCACACTGGGTGAACCACGTTAAATATGATGTTGATTTATGTCTCTTGTTCTATATATTTCTTCTGGTAGAATATCTTCTTTTAATTGCATATATGCTTAGATCTGATATATTATCTGTACAACCGATGTGCTAATCCCAACAACTAGTATTAGAGCTTTGTTTGAGATTTTTGTGTGTTGAAATATTTACTCATATAGGGTTTTATGATTGAGTGGGAGCTACAACAATGGTAGAAGAAAACAAATACAAGGTATAGAAGTTTGTTGGCGAAATTATCAATTATGGAAGATGCAGATTGAGGATTATCTCGTATCAAAGAAATTTGTATTTACCGTTGGATGATAAATCTAGACCTACGAAGATGACTGATGAAGAATAGAAGATTCTTACGAGAAAGGATTTGGGATCTATAAGATTGAGCCTGACAACATTCATGGCTTCCAATATTATAGAAGTGACTTCTACGGTAGAGTTAATGAAATCTCTTGCTAATTTATATAAAAAACCTAATGCTTCAAATAAAGTTTATTTGATGAAGAAACTATTTAGTTTTAAGATACATGAAGGTGGATCTCGCATCTAGTCATTTGAATGATTTCGATCTATCAGAAATCGAGTTAAAATTGGTTGATATACCATTTGATGATGAAGTGAAAGCACTTTTATTCTTATTTTCTTTTCCTGATAGTTGGGATAACTTGGTAATGGTTGTTAGTAATATAACATCTGTTAATAATATTTTGAAGTTTAATGATGTGGTTAGTATAATCTTAAATGACGAAATTTGTAGGAAGAGTACAGAGGAATTATCATGTGGGAATGCTTTGAATGTAGAAAGCAAGGGAAGGAAAAAGGAGAGATCTAAGAGTAAGAGTAATGGGAAATCAAAGTCAAGGGATAACATATCTAAATCCATAAGTAAGGGAATTACTTGTTGGAAATGTGGAAATAAAGGACATGCAAATAAATATTATTGGTCAAAGGATAAAGAGAACCAACAACCATACAAAGGTAAAGAAGAAAATCTTGTTGTAGCATAGGTAATGCAAGATGCTCTTATTCTTTCTTTAGATAATAGAATTGAATCATGGGTTTTAGATTCAGGAGCTTCTTTCCATGCAACTCCTAATAAGGGTTATTTCAGAAATTATGTCTAGGGCAATTTTGGACATGTTTATTTGGGTGATGATGAACCTTGCAGAATACTGATAAAGGTGAAGTTCATCTAAAGTTAAAGAATGGAAATACATGGGTATTGAAAGATGTGAGGCATGTGCCAAGCCTTAGGAGGAATCTTATTTATGTAGGGAAACTAGGTGAAGTTGGTTGCATGGTTACTTTTATAGGAGACTCTTGGAAAGTCACCAAGGGTACTTTTTTGTGGCAAGAGGCAAGAAGGTAGGAACATATTATTTATCAACCCGTGTTACTAATTACTTTTCTACATTATCTACTTCAGATTCGAGATGCATGCATGTGGCATAATCGGTTGGGACATATGCGGGGCCGAATTAAGGTTTCATAAAGCACCCTAGGCATTACTCGTAGCATATACGCCCCCTCCCCTCCAGACCAGCATGTTCCACCCACCTACCTATGCATGTGTTTTAAATAATTACAATATAACTTTAAACACATTCAAGTCATAACAAAACTATCAATGAAGTAATCATAATTTATACTATCTGGAGCAACGTTGTCATTCAATTAAGGAGGCTCCGCTGTGCATAAAATTTGGTTCTCCCTTACTCAGATTCTGGAGATGACATATTTGGGCAAGCTATTCGGTGGAAGAGATGGGTGGCTTAGTTTTACCATGTCATTTCTAAGTATGATATTGTTCCTCAGCTTTTTCTGGTGCCATTTAAATCCATTCATAAGAAATTATAAGGGATATTACCTTACTGGTGGTCATCCATGGCAAAAAACTGATGGTCACCTATGGAATTTAGAGGAGATGCCCATAAATCCAATGATTGGATATTGTTGATCCATGTATTTTCCCCGTACTCAGTTGTAGAGATATGACCGTAAGTCCGGATAAATAATGAGCATAATTTAAGAGAAAGTTGTAGTACTAATGAAATCATTATGACATGAGAGGGGGAAAATGAGCGGAGCATAATGGGCATGACAATCAATGTCAAATGAACCTTTCAGATTTTAGACTATATTAAAATATGAAATTGATTAATCCAAAGGATCTACAAAGTGGTAGTGGAGTATTGAGTTTCTCACAAATGTAATGTAGCATGCGTTGTAGTAGTAGCGAGTTAGAGAAGTGCCATGTGTATGGTGCCTAATAACATGTTGTTGGGCAACATAAATCGCGTTATGAAATAGATCTAATATCAGCCATTTGGGTCTTATATCTTCATTTCTCGGATGCAATGCCACTACTACGATTTGCACAAACAATTATGAGGTAGTGCTTCAAACTCTCTACTACACTCTTCTGAGCTTTGACCCACGTTTCATGGCAGAGTTGTGCATATTTTAACACACTGGATATGGTTTGGCTATGAAACTTCATGGCCTTGTTTATATATATGTGGAAATTTATTTTTTTGCAAATTATTGCAGAGCCGACTCCCGGCCGATTTGCTATTTTTTAAAAACAAATTATGTCGCCCTCCTAATTGTGTGCCTTAGGCAATTTCCTAGGTTGCTAGGGTATGAAACGCCTCCGCCATATGAGTAAAAAAGGAATGCACATCTTAAAGGCTAAGTGTAAGTTATCGATTTGAAATATTTAGATCTTAAATTTATGTGAGCATTGTGTCTTTGGAAAGTAAAAGAGAGTGAGATTTCTCAAAGTTGGGCAAACTAAGAAGGAGCAAAATTGGAGCTTGTACACTTAGAGGTGTGGGAACCAACTCAAGTAGCTTCTCATTGAGGATCTCGGTATTATGTTACTTTCATTGATGATGCTATAAGAAAGGTATGGGTTTATTGTATTAAACGTAAATTTGATGTTTTTGAGACTTTTAAAATATGGAAAGCCCTTGTTGAGAATGAATCAAATTCAAAGTTAAAGTGCCTTAGATCTAACAATGGTGGTGAATATTGTAGCAAGGCTTTCAATGATTATTGTTCAGTGAATGGGATACGTAGAGAAAGAACGATTCCAAGAACACTATAGGAGAATGGTGTTGCAAAAAGAATGAAAAATTCAATCATGAAACATGCTAGAAGTATGAGGATACATTCTAGATTTCCCTTGCAGTTTTGGGGAAGTAGTTGATATAACAGTTTATTTGATTAACCGCGGGCCTTCAAGTTCACTAGATGGAGGAATACCAGAGGAAGCTTGGACCGTGAAAAAGAGGTAGATCTTTCTTTTCTTAAAGTTTTTGGTTTAGAAGCTTTTGTGCATATTGATAAGGAAAATAGGAAAAAGTTGGATGCAAAATCTAAGAGATGCATTTTCATTAGTTATGGATATGGTGATTTCGGATTCCATTTTTGGGATTTATAGAATTCTAAAATTATTAGGAGTCATGATGTTGAATGGAAAGAAAAGAGAATGGATAGGATAAAATTTTAGTACACAAGGATGAATTGGTTGAGAAGTTTGTTAATGAAAATGAACTCTCGGATTTAAAAGTAATATCGACAGGGTTACACGATGAATCGCTGTGTCGATTGACCCTTGATCAAAATCAGCTCAGTTAGCTTAACCAGCTATCGGTTATAGAAGAGACAAATCAACATCGGTTAGCGTAACCGACATCGGTTATAAGTGACTGACATCAGTCACTGATGATTTTGGATACAAATATCCAAGAGGTCTAGAATGAGCCTCCAGTACCCCAAACTCATGTAAGAAGGTCACAAAGGGAAAGTAAACCTCCAGAAAGATTTACAATTTCCTCTTTTATTTATTATTGATTGATAATGGTGAACCAAAGAGTTTTGAAGAAGCAATGTAGGATAAGACCCATGTCCAGTGGGAGCATGGCATGGATGAGGAGATGGACTCCTTGGAACAGAACCAGACTTGGGATTTGGTTAAGTTTCCAGTAGGTAAGAGGACATTGCAGAACAAGTGGGTTTATAGGATCAAGGAAGAAGAGGGTGGACAAAAAAGGTACAAGGCAAGACTTGTAGTAAAGGGATTTACACAGAAAGTAGGTATTGAATTTGGTGAAATATTTTCTCCTGTTGTTAAGATGACTTCTATTCATACTTGTATTGATTTTAGTTGTAGTAGAGGATTTGCATTTAGAGAAACTAGATGTGAAGACAAATTTCCTTCATGGTGATTTGGATGAAGAGATTTATATGCAGCAGCCGCTTGGGTATGAAGTCAAGGGTAAAGAGAAATTAGTGTGTAGGTTGAAAAAGAGCCTATATGGGCTCAAACAAGCTCCAAGGAAATGGTACATGAGGTTTGATAGTTTTATGTATGAGCATGGTTACTTGAGATGTAAATCTAACCATTGTGTTTAGTTCAAGAATCTTGAAAATGGGAGCTATATTATTTTTTTACTGTATGTGGATGATATGCTTATTACAAGATCTAGTATGCAGGACATTGGTGAGCTTAAGGGAAAGCTAGCTCACACATTTTCTATGAAGGATTTAGGAGCTGTAAAAAGAATCCTTGGCATGAAAATACACAGAGACAAGAAGAACAAGAAATTGTATTTGTCTCAGGAGGATTATATCTACAGGGTGTTAGAAAGGTTCAAGATGCAGAATGCAAAACTTGTTAGTACACCTATGGCTGGACACTTCAAATTGAGCAAAGATTAGTGTCCTTCATCACACGAGGAGGTCAAATACATGACACGAGTGCCATATGATTCAGCAGTTGGGAGTCTCATGTATGCTATGGTTTGTACCAGACCAAACATTGCACAAGAAGTGGGAGTTGTGAGTAGATATATGGCCAATCCAGGTAAAAAGTATTGGAAATCAATCCAATGGATACTCAAGTATTTGAAAGGGACATCTAGCATGCATTTATGCGATGGAGCTTCAGATAGCTCCTTATGCGGCTATGTTGATTCAGATATGGTTGGAGATCTGGATGGTTGGAGGAGAACTACTGGATATATTTTAATAACAGTAGGTGGGACAATAGTTAGCTAGATTTCAAGATTGCAGAAGGTTGTGGCTTTGTCTACTACAGAGGAAGAGTATGTTACAACTACAGAGGCTAGTAAGGAGATGATATGGATGAGTAGGTTCATGAAAGAGTTGGGAAAGGAGCAAGATGATTGCAAATTTTTCAGTGACAGTCAGAGTGCAATTCATTTGGAAAAGAACTCAACGTTTCATTTAAGAATGAAACACATTCAATTGAGGTATCACTTCATACAGTAGGTATTGGAGGATGGGCAATTGAATATGGAAAAGATTCATACGAGTGAGAACCCTGTGGATATGCTAACAAATCCATTAGCAAAGGAGAAGTTAGAGATACACTCCACTTCTGTTGGTCTTCAAGTTTGATACATGAAGAGGAAGAAACAAAGCTAAAAAGGATCCAAGAATGATGTTGTATAGGTATGGTGTAGTAATTAATCTCCAAGTGGGAGATTGTATAGGCTGTGGAGCTCAATTACTTTGGATAAGGATGCAAAGTGAAACTTGCTGGAAAAACATAATGAACCGACATCGGTTATGGAGGGACCGACATCGTTCACCTATGACCAACATCGGTCAGGAAAGGAGGAACCATCATCGATTAGGGCTAACCGACATCTGTTACATGTGCAAGAGTGTTTTATTTAAATCTTGGGAATTAGATCTATTTTTAGCATTAAAACAAATCTATTGATTGTAATTGCATGGATAAGTTCCCTAAGTTTGTATATGCCTATATAAGCATAAAATTTAGGGTTTAGAAGTAAGAATTAAGAAGAACTTGAAATTTTTATGATTAGTGTGAGAATAATTGTGAGAGAGAGAGAGAGAGAGAGAGAGAGAGAGTTCTTGGAGAAGAAAAAAAAGCTTGAAAGAAAGAAAGTACTATACATCCGAGAGGTGTGGATGATTGTAAATCTTCATTATATATCTTTTCAAAGCTTTGGATAATATACTAGCTTGTTTCTTAGTGGACATAGCCCACACTAGGGGAACCACATTAAATCGGTGTTGATTTATGTCTCTTTTTCTATATATTTCTTCCGTAGAATATCTATTTTTGTTTGCATGTATGCTTGATCGATATATTATCTGCATAACCGATGATGTGCTAATCCCAATAATTAATGCCTTCAATGATATTTTAGATTGCAGCAATTAAATCCAATATAATTAGATATTTATAATCTGTCTAATAACAAATGATAACCATGCGCAACTATAAGGGTCAACTAGATCTTCATGTTCTCCTTAACTTCACTCTAACCAAGTGTTTTATAACACATACTTTTTGTCTAAAATTTAATAGGTCATGCGAACTATACACATCTCCTAAGTGTCTACCTAGAAAATGTACAAGTTGTATTCCATCCAAGATTCGACACAATAAGTTAGGGGAATGGTTAACAGACAATGTAATCAACTAGCTATACTACTTTGGATAAAGATTCAAGCATTTCATTGTAATCTCAAACTTCTTAACTCTTACACAAGTCAATAAAGTTTGTCTTTCATCATTGGATAACCATCTCTACACAAGTCAACAAAGCTTTCACCATGGCTCGTAAATTAAAAATTGTTACCCTTGAGAAAGCCCACGTTAAACTCATATTCAACCAACCTAAAACGAAGTTCACCAAATCCTTCTCTACTCATCAAGATCAATCTAAAAGTACGACAAGTGCTATTGTTGTTAATTCTTCTTCTACTTCCACCTCCCATGCCGAGCCTTCACAAAGGAATCCTTGACCTACCCCGAACTATACTCCTCCTGGGGAGTAATATAGTTCGATATTTGATAAGATTATGTCTTCCAATATCATCTAACTTCCTCCAATATGAATCGTCAATGACTCGCGACTAAACCCTGCTTGGCATCATGAGAAATCCTATTGTAAACATCATCGAGTTTGCGGTCATGACATTGATAAGTTTGACACCTTTAAGGATCTTTTTCAACAACTTATCTATCGAGAGGACCTCTAAGAAAATAATCCTAAAACCCCTCCCAATCAACCACTCCATGTATTCAAGCAACATTTTTCCAACCATCCTCCATCCAACCAAACCATTA
Source organism: Taxus wallichiana var. yunnanensis (assembly GCA_018340775.1). Lineage (NCBI taxonomy): Eukaryota > Viridiplantae > Streptophyta > Pinopsida > Cupressales > Taxaceae > Taxus > Taxus wallichiana. The sequence continues at coordinate 240,842,652 of CM031234.1, read as the reverse complement.
CCCCTACATCTCAAACACATGACATTCACACAATCCGTACTTTGATTCAGTTCCCATGCCGCCATCCTCAATTACTCCACCCACATCCCCTATCCTTACATCTATCACACCCAAAACTTCTACATCCACACCCACCACTCCTTAATCCCATATACCCACATCCACTACATCCACATCCATCACATCTACCCCTTCATTTATGTCTCCCAAGTCTATACCATCACCTCTCGTTATTTAATAGACATCCTCCAATGAATATATCAAAAATGATATCCTTCCCCCAGCCTCATCCTATAGAGATTCAACCACCTCTACACCAACATCCCCATCGCCTTCTCATAATCTCACTTCATACCCAATCTTAACATCTATAACACCATCCACATCCATTGCTCAAGATGACCCTCCTATCAAAATTATTGTCATCCCCGCCAAAGGTAAGACCTCACAAAATAAGTTTAATAACCTTGGATCTATTATCTAGAAATCACTCACCCATCCATATAAGAAACTGGAGCCCCCTGCTCAAATCCTCCTCAATCCAAACCATATAGCAACCAAAAATCCATCCCAGGCTTCCATCGTCACTTCTGGACTAGGCCCTTCATTTAAATAATCTATCATCACTCAATAATCATCTAAATAACATCTATGTCATCATTCTAGAGATACATCAAAATTCAAATACTTTACCCATCATATTAATTCGACATCTAAAATATTAACCCATTCTCCATCTACATCATCTTCTCCCAAATAAAGATCCCAATCTTCTCTCGTATATTCTTAAATCTACACTCCTACCATCTACCCCATCTACGTCTAAGCTTTCTAAATCAACATCCAATTGATCCTTAATTCCTCCATCTGAATCAAAACAATTTACTCTTCTTTCCGCATTCAAATTTGTGTCTAACACCCCACTAAGTATCATAAGAACAAGAGCCCTCTTTTACAAGCATCCACTTCTTCTCAATCAAACCTATCCCAAGTCCATAAGACTTCATCCTCTATAACCTCTATCAGATCTGAAATTGATATATTTCATTTCCTCCTCCATGCATTCATAGTTACCCTTCTACCCATCTTGAACCCTTTGACCCACACACAGACCGAAGCCCACATGGTTTGAATCCAATACTAGTTATGATTACCATTGTGTTCCCGACCATGAAACCATACACTATAAATACCTTTGCACCCTTATCGACAATATTATGAATAAAGATGATATCCTCATTTAAGAATACCAAACTCTTTCATTCCCTATCCCATCCACATCCAATTCTATTCCTTCAACCAAATCCATGATTTCTAATTTGGCCTTTGTTGCTATCCCACCTCCACTTCTCTTGCTTCTAAAGATGGCCCTCCTCTTTACATTGATGTCATCTATATCACCACTTGATCTTGCCCTCATGAGACCCATCCATCTAACTCATTTAAATCAAAGGTCATCATCACTAATCCTCCCAAAGTGAACCTTATCCAGCCCCTTCTTCATTTATGACTAAGGTTTCCATTCTAGTCACTCCCAATACTACCACCATCAAACAAACCATCATAAAGAAGTTGCATTAATCTCCTGTTAAAATGTCCCTTTATGAGCTCATCCAAAACTCTCTCTCGAATCATCAACATTATCTTATTTAAGACTTACAACATATCCACGTATTATTTGATGAGCCTTAACCTCTTGCAACCCTGGTTATAACTCTTGTAACCTTCGTCACTATCTCTTTTGATGACTCACGAGATACCCAAAATTATTCCCAAATGCTATGATCTTCCTCTCTTCATCATAGGTTATATCAATGATACCTTCATTTGTTGATCCATGATTGATAATGGTGCTAGTATTTTTTTATTAAGGGCAAATAGTTTTGAAGGGACTATACCCTGTATACAAAAGGGCTCAAAATCCAGATAGCAAAGGTGAGAGAAACAGCCCAGAGAAGGGAAAAATGACCAACCTAAGAGGGCTCATCAGCCAGATATGACAATACATGTGAAGAAAGGATCCAAATGAACAATGATCCAAAAAGAAGCAGAAAAGATCAAAAAGCAACCAAAAGAGATTCAACATATAAAACTCCACCAAAAGTAGCTCCAGAACCGCCAGATAATAGCAACTTCGCAGCCAAAAAATAGCAACACAACAAACTCCATTACTTGATAGCCCTGTCAATCTTGGTCTTGATAGCCTGTAGCGACATGAAGAAGGCAATGGCAGTGGCCTGAGAGGAGTCTTTCATATCCACCTGAGCAATTGCAATATCCCTTTTCTCTTTAGGGCCCCAAATGTCTTCATTAATCCCACTTAAACTGCAGACACTATGAACATGTTGTTTAATGAAATTATAAATGCTTTTAAGGGCAGATAGTATGCAGTCATTGTGAATTTTTGCATTCCCCATTCTACCATCCAAAGACTGTAACTTCTTGAAGACTTCAGCAATAACCCCCTCTTCATCATCACTTTGAAGAATTCCTTTTCCCTTAGCTTTTTCCATATTTTTTATAGTCCCTTTGAGCTCTTGTATCTCCTTTTCTAACCTGTCCACTCTATCCATCAATTCCTCCTCCTTGGGCTCCTCCATTGGTTTACTGATATGCAGGAGGTTCTCAGCAAGTTCCAGGTCTTTGTGGCTCCTTAGGACCCATTGAGAAGAAGGGATTTTAGCTTTTATGCTCTTGCTTTTCTTGCTGGAAGCAGCAGCTTCAATCTTCCTTTTCAGCAGGGGGAGTGGAAGCGGTGTGAGCAGGTGGAGGTATGGAGGAAGAAGGTGGGGTAGGATTCATGGGGGCAGCTAGAACAATGGCGATGGATCAGGAGGATAAGCCCTTGGTGCAAAGGGATAGCCCTAGAGTGGCTCTGAACTTCCCTAATTGATTTCTCCAGTGAGTTTATCAAATAGTGAGGGAATAACATCATCTCTTCCCATACATTTAATCAACTTAAAATTCCCGACACCATTATTGCCCAATCCCTCATCATCCTCCATGCTTTTAATAACATTGTTTCCCTATCTTAGGCACAATTATTCTTCCCATTTGTGTCGGCCATAAAATTCTTCATGATATCTTCTACATTATAGAAGGGGAGTTTCAGGATAATGTCTTTCTTGAACACCCATGGATCCATGCCATGTGTTGCATCCAATCTAATCTCCACCATTGCATAAAATATGAACATGAGGGAAATATTCACACTCTCCCCGCAAACCTTCCTCCCTTTAAAGTATGTCACATGACATATCAACAAAACATCGTGCTTGTCCCTAAACAAGACTCTTCTTGTGAAGATTCTACCGTGATCCTCTCGTGCTTGCATCTAAGTTACGCCATGATGGATCATTTGATGATGTGATATAGTGCCTCTCTCTGGGGGAGTGTCATCTCCTTGCCCTTAATTCCCTTCCTTCTCTCAATCACCTTGGTCACCCTCATAAGGCCCCCATGTATCAATCTAATTTCAGGGATATCATTTCCTTCGCCCACCCCATCGCTAAACAAACATTTTCTATGGCGAATCGATTGCCCTTATTCTCATTTAGATGAACATCCTTAAACCAATCCATACATCAATGGATTTGATTTTCTCTACAATAAATCCTTTTCCTACACCTACCTTCACCGCCATACATGGAAAGTGTTTGGTCTCAAACATTATGAATGAGGTATCCATGATCTTGTTTTCGACTAATACACAAGCCTCATGAGAAGACTTTAGAATTCAAGGATCCCTCCACTCCTCCATGCACTTATTATTCATCTCACATCGCCATTGAACCATCCCCCTTCTTCATCTAACTATCCCATAGACGTAGATGATACCGTGTCTCTCCCTCCCCGATTTTTTTAAATCTCCACTAGTTCCTCTGGGCTAGTCACCTATCAAGTTGAAAATGAGACTTGGTCCTTTCCTCTTAAATACCCCAAGATGATAGAGGAGGATTCCCCTATCATTGATTTCCTTGAGTACATCGATGATGATTCCATCATTTCCTAAATGGGGGAAGGATATTTTAATCTTCATAATTCCTTACCTCCTGACACATCCACCCTTCTTAATGAATCAACCGTCGACATCTTCATAAGAGCCCCACATCCTCAAGGTTGGCCAATCTCTTGACCCTTAAGATTTTGAAGACTTTACCTCCTTCTTTAATCAACATAGTGAGGCCTTTCTATGGTTTTAAACCGACATGCTCGGCCTTGATCCTTCCATCTTCATGTAGACACCTATTTTTGGATATAGCGTGCCTCAATCGTCTCGCATTTACGCTACTTCCATTCTCACATCTCTTTCTCTTAAATTACATGAAATCCTATCCATTTGCTTAATTAATTATCAAATGGGATCCATGTAGACCCATTTGATAATTCAATTTTTTGATATTATCTCCATCTTCTATAAAATATTAATTCATGAGTATTGATATACACATTCGACACTCTTTTCCTAAATTCAAAAGGTAGAATCTATCATCCCACCTACCTAGTCCCACATGTTCCCCACTTAAGTCAAAATCAAGTTCCCACCTAAAAATCAATCTCCACCTAAAAATTCAATCCCTTCAAATTATTAAATTATTAACCCCACCCATGAAGTCAATAATTCAAAAATCCCCCTATCCGACAACAAATCCAAAAATCAATAGTTAAAGTGAACACATGGCTTCACTATTACACCTAATCATGTCCCCACTCCACATCACACCTTTTATTTTTTTCACATCATGAAACGTATCATAAAATCAACTCTTCATCATGTCCTCTTAATCAAAATTTCTTTTGCAAATTATGGTTATTTGTTAATCCTCTATTTTAATCCAAATTCAAATTATAAATATGAGTCTTCTCCCCTCGAGAGAGAGGAAGAAATTCATGTGAATGCTGTGAGATTTTAGTCATTTTATAATATCATTATTATTCTATCTGGGTGATAACACATGGGATTTCCATGACATTATACTCATGATTTGGGTTCATGTAATGAGATTCATGTTGCACGCATCAGATCGATAATTTTGTCTACATATCGGTACCATCCAAGTTCATTTATTTATCAATTTGTATGTCATTATTTTGGATGCTATTGTACTATTATTCTTATCACATGGGGTTGAAAGCCACCGAGGAAGTTAACACTTCCCAGATCTACTTTGTTAGGTACCCCCACATTAAATTTCTAATCATTATTTTCCTAGTGTATGTGAGCTGCAGGTTTCCGGGATCACACCGAGGACTCCGATATCAACTTTGCACCTATAGCATCCTTTGTAATCTCCAAGGTATTAAGCCCTTGTATACTTGACATGTTTTTGTGTTTCTTGATTACTCGTACACTCATCCGGGACAGGAAGCTGGAAACGCAGATCAACATTTGGCACGCCCGGTGGGACCAGATCCAAGTTCTGGTCATGTTTTTGCTTGCTCACTTTGTATAGGTGTCGTATGTATAACAGTTATTGTATTTTATATTATTGAAAGTATGACATCATGTCAATCTAGATATGTGTTATGCAGTTGTCATTTGTAGACTCACCTGCTTGCAGGCTCTTTGGTACTATTTCCATCCATGTGTTGTGATGCGTACATGTAGTCGTTTATGTCACCATTAAGGTACGTTAATTTATTGTTTGAAAAGAACTGTTATTGATTTAGTTATAAAAAGCGTAAACTTTTATTCTTATCACTCTTAATTAAATATTTAATATACTATTAATATTAATCAAATAAATAAATAACATTTAAAAAAAATGAATTAAATTATTAAAAAAGAAAAAAAAAAGAAAAAAAATAAATTAGAATCCTCATTATCCTAAACTACCCCACCCTACCTAATACCCCATTCAACTTTCTACCCAACTACCATTTCCTTCTTCCCGACCCCATCTCCTTTTAACTTTACTCCACGAGCCACTTACTTCCTCTCCTCACCAATCCATTCCCTTTCCTAATTCTTCATGACCCACTCTCAAAACCACTCTCACCCTCGACACACCGACTCATCCCTCCACGCTTCCCTCTCCACCACCTCTCTACTATCCCTCTGCTCATCTCCCACACCACTACCACACCTCCTCTGCTCGCTTCCCATAGACCCGTTCAGCCTACCATCTCTCCCTTACCCAAGCTCTCCCATCCACACAGCTCCTCCACGACTCACGTCTACTCCTCCCTTCTCCATACGTGCACCGACCCACGTGAGTTCCATATGACTCGACCCCTTCACCTTCCTGCCTCCCACTCAATCTCCATTCCACCTATCCACCTCCTCTCTCCATTCTGACTCCCCTCCACTCAACCACTCCCATCGACTTACCTCAAATTCCACCTCGTTCCACCTTACTCTCCTACCCGAGCTCCCCTATCCTCAACAAAGACTTACCTGCGCTACTCTTGATCCCACGTTGACCACTCCCTCCACTCCATCTCCACTCACCCACTTCTCATCTCTCTCTACCCAAGCCCAGTCATCTCCCCAACTCCATTCAACACTAGCTCCAACTTCACTCCTTTGCTCAGGCTCCTATCTTTTTTTTACTACCTCAACTCCATGTTGAATTCTTTTCCATGCAGGTGTATAATATCCCTATCAAAGCATTGCAGTTAACAAACATATTTATAAAGATTATCTTTTTCTTTTAAATCAATATTTGCTGATAACTTAGCTCCTACTGGTAGTTATAAATTCTGGTATTTTAATGTTTATATCAACTTCTCAACACATATTATATACATCTAAAATCTAATTCCTGTATTAGTGTCATATATCTATAAATTTTGATATCAAATTTACGTTGATCGATTCATAATTCATTATAAATCATATGTTATTGATTTATTTACCACTGTCTGGTCGATTCATGAGATTTTGGTGTTTGAATTGCTTCTAATTATTTACATCTCAGCATTACATTCACACCAGTTTCATATTAACGTCTGAAATTTGATAGATAATATTGTTGATAAAAATGCAGTGTAGAACTACGTCCATTGTATCCGATACGTGGTCCTTCTAATTGTTTCCAACTCTGTTTCTCCTTCACGCAAGCTCTGTGCACATAGACTGTCATGTCCTTCTACTCCACTATCTTCGGTCTAATCTCAACTCCGTGCAACACTCGTGAGACAAGAACTATGTAGTCTCCTTAAAATAGGTTATTTACAAGTCTATAGAACACACTTACAAATGGTGTTTATGGCATTAGCATCCATTGTTTGTGTATAATTTTTATGATTCTCATTGTGTCATCATATGTCTAAAATGTGCCCTCATCTTGGGATAACATCGTATTCATTTCATCTATGTAAAAAGAATATGAGGATATCGGACATTTGTTTATCCATTGCATGAGTATGCCATAAAAATATGGAGTTTTGTCTTTTCTAATTTCAAAGTTTCTGGGTACTGCATCAAAGATTTCATTCAGTTTTGGACCTAATGGAGCCCTTCCTTTAAACACTACATTGTGAGAAGACTTTGGAAGTTGGTAATGCCTCATATTATTTGGAGGATATGGAAAGATAGAAATGATATCATCTTTAGAAATAGTAAACAATAGTGTAAGCTCAGCATTGTTAAAATCTCTAATCTTTGTCACAATAAAACATTGTAAGATTTAAACCTCCTAAGAACAAGAGTTACCCTGAAAATGAAGAGAATATCTTGTCCCAATGGAAGATTGGAGCTGACAGTATTCAGAATGGCACTAGTAGTAACATTGATAGATCTTTGATTTATTGGAACCCTCCTGATCTTAATTGGCATAAGCTGAACTTTGATGGGGCCTCTAAGGGAAATCCAGGATAGTCTGCTGGGAGGGGTGATTCGGGATCACAGAGGTAATCCTATAGCTGCTTATGTTGGTAAAATGGGGATACAAATGAATCATTATGCTGAAGCATTGGCCACTCTATGGGGTCTTAGAATTTCTCAGACTCATAATGTTCAAAACCTTATTCTGGAAGGAGACTCACTGAATATTATCAACCACCTAAATCGCCTTCGCCTCCAAGTTTGGAACATCAAGGATTTCATCATGGAATCCATAAGTATATGCCAAACCTTCAACAATATCTGGATCAAGCATACATACGGGAGGGAAATAAAGTGGCGATGCATTGGATAATTATGGGATAAATATTAATTTTAATATTTGGGATAATGGTAATTGCATCCTGAGCGAGTTCAAAACAACATTCATGCGGATAATTATAGACAATCAAATACGGAGTAAGGATAATGATTTTTTGGAATGGGCTTTTGTGGAGATTAAATTCGCACATGCGGGGCATCTCATATATAAATAAGCTCTTAAGCGGAACTTTGAGTGCACTCAAGTACGCAGTAAGGAAAATGATGACTTAAAGTGGAATTTTAAGGAGATAAAAGTTCACACATGCGAGAAATCACAGATACAAAGCAACTTTCATGCAGTCACTTGTGGGAACTCACACGTAAGTTACAACTGCATTAATTATCATTACTCCCATCATGCAAGAGGGCTCCTTAAAAATAGAGAAAGACAGATTGTTAACTACATTTCATCCAGTAGTTCGCAAAAGGGGTTAGAAGAAAGTAGTATCAAGCATTCTAGAAAGGATAAAATGGGAGGAGCACCTTGTTAGATTGAGCCCAACAGAGACCCTGATTGGAAGAATAACAAGGTGCTTTGGAATCTACTTAAGTAGGGAGGAATCACACACTTTATTGATAGGATCCAGGGACATGATCAGAACATATCTATTCAGTTTGCGATGGAGTGGAAGGATCGGAAAGTTGAATATGGTGGGCAAAAAATCTTTGTTAATGAGGAACTCATCGCTGAAGCTACAGGCCTTGGGATGGATGGATTCCATTTTTTCAACAAGAGGATCGATAAAGTGGCAGAGGAAAAGAAGTTTGTTGCTGGCAATGAGGAGCTGATCTTCGTTACTATGGGTTTGAAGGTAAGCTCCATACCCTCGCCATTTGATGAAATAACCCGCATGATGGTTCGTTACATCTCTTTGGAGGAGATATGTCACATTGCCCACAAAACACCTGGTGTTCCTCAACCATTTCCATAGGAATATCACAGTTTTTTTCCCACATTACCTTCTTTTCTCTCTCGAATGCTCCATTCTGGAGTTCCAGAAACATACCCATGTGGTCCCCTACATCAAGGTTTAATTTTCTTGTTGCACAAGCTTTGTGTCTTGAAGTTTCCCAGCCTCCCTTCTTCCCCCAGCTCTCCTCCTTTGCATCCCACCACCAATACCCCTGCTCACACCCCCATCCCTTCCATCATGGCTCCCACCCCCACTCCCATCCCTTCCATCACGGCTCCCACCCCCATCACCTCTACCATGGCCAAACCTAAAACTAGGTCTCAAAAAACACCCAAGCTGGATATCCCTGTTTCAGGGAGAACTCTTCGCAACACTCAAGAATTAGAGGATGTGCAAAACCTCCTTCATATTAGTAGAGCAGGTCATCAAGAGGCTTCACACATAGAGAGTACTACTCAAAGGCTGGAAGCCTTAGAAAAATATATGTTCAGCCTGAAAGAAGAAGTTCAGAATTTGACTAAGCAAAAAGGTAAAAGGAAGAGGGATGAGGATTTTGATCTTGACAATACACAAATTGAGGATATCTATAAAAATTTAAAATCCCTGGACAACCATTTGGGGAAAGCTAAGGATTGCCATGATCTAACATGGTAATTTTTAATGCCATTGGTGACTTCTCTTGAATCACAACTCTGTCCTTATGAGATCCTAATTTTTAAAGAAAGAAGTGCAATTTGGTGACTTCCGTAAATTACAATTTAATAAAAAACAAAACCGTCCAATTTAGACGGGTAATTTTTTAATCAAACATTTTTGCAAGTTCATATTTTTAAAAACCGTAAAATTTCATAATAGTCCTATAATATATAAAATCTATATATAAGTCAGAGATTTTATTCATTTTAAAAATATTCTATAAATGATATTTATAATGATTCCAATTTAAATTTAGAAACTAAAATAGGTTTTCTAAATAATGTATATATTAAACTCGAGTTCACACGTCTTTGTTTTTCTAAAAACATATAAGTTTCAATTTCAAAGATATTGTGACTATATTTATTTTCATTTTGTCATTCACAATTGCAATCTGCTGAGTGTTTCAATTTAAATTTTATGCAGGTTTCAATTCAATTTTTTTTTGAATAACTATAGGAAAATTTGATGGTAAGGATCCCACTCACATGATGGCGTTGTCTCTGATTTTATTTTGAATAACTCTATTGTGTATTACAAATTTATTTTTCTAGAAGTAAATAAGATTAAAAACAATATACATTATAAACTAGGGATGTAAAATTGATTTCTCTCTTAGTAATTCTCGGTTTCAGTAGATGCAAATAATATTCACACTGAATTTCATTGGGTTTCTTTACTATTTTTGTTGTTATTTTTGAACATTAAAACATTCTTCTACGGCATTGTTTTTCCCAAAAATCTGATCTCAAATCCTTTGCTTATTTTTATTGGAAAAACCCTACGTATCCATACATGCATGTGCTCGCATTTAGGCATTCAAATATGTTTTTATTTCAATGGTGGAGAAGTTCGGTGAAACTCTCCAACCATGCATGCAAATAACTCAACCCACATTTGATTGCGTGCACCTTAGTTGAAAAACACCTTTAGAAAAGTTGATTTTATATACAAAACCACAATGACAAGTTTTCTTTGCTAATTTTTTAGAAATTTGTGGTATAAAAAGAGGTAATATTTTCATTTCAAACACCTTTCTTTTGAGTCATTATTGTATTTCATAAGTTTTCAACTTTTCTTTTTTTAAGGGGTTTCGCTTTCCGAGAAAATTTTTGATGTTTAAAAGTGAAATAGTGTTTAGACTAAATGTTGGTGATTTTCTCGGCCTTCAAAGTCAGTAGCCTAATAATGTTAGTCGAGTTTATAATTTAATTACTAAATTTAATTTTAAAATATATTTTATCATCCTAAAATTATTTTGAAATGATATATATTAATTAAGATTTTTGACAATTTAAAATTTCACTAAAACGTAAATCGTATTCATATTCAAACCGTCATGAAATTTCCTTTTGAGCGGGGTGACCGGCCAAATTCCGTGCTCCGAGATTAGATGGTAAGGATCCCACTCACATGATGGCGTTGTCTCTATTTACCTCTTTGCAAATTGTCAAATACGTACCAAGAAGTAGGGATGTTCTTCACCAAATGCTGAATTTCATTTACTATTTTTGTTGTTTTGTTTTGTTTTTTTGCTTTTTGTTGCGCGTTAATTTTGATTTTTTTTTGGTTACCTCATTGTTCATGTCTTTTCTAGATTATAATCCTTCGTCGTTCAGCTTTTAAATGGAACTCTTAAAAATTAAAATTTTGTGTTTCTTTTTTAACTTCTTATTATATTATCGGCTTTTAGGTTGTTAGTCCCTTCAAAACTATTTACCAATCTTTATTTCAATGTTATTTGTTGTTTTATATTCATTTTTGTAATTTTGATTTTAAAAATTAAAATTGTTGTTTTCTTTTGTGCATGTATTTAAGTTATCTTTATTAATGTTATTCGTTGTTTTGTTTATTTTAATGTATTTAATTTATTTTTATCAATTTATTTTCATCAATTTGTAATGATAAATTGTTTGAATATATGTTTTAATGGTAGTCATTGTTTTCTAATTAAGTTTTTTTGGGATCAAATATTTTAATATATTGTTGAGGAATTGGCAAAAAAATTATAGTGTTATATTATTATATGTTTGATTTACTCAATTTGTGAATTTCAAATTCAGCTCTATTGAAAGTAGTTTGCAAAAAAAGTGAAAAGAAATGTTAAATGAGGTTATTCACTTTGTTTAAATTATTTGATAGTATATTGGTTCGCTTTCCATCTTTAATATTTTGATTTAATATCATTTTTATTTTTCATCATTTGAAAATCATCTCACAAATCATTTCTAACTACCATATTTTATTACTTAAATAGACTACTTTCGGCCTCATGTCTTACAGTTGTTTTTCTTTTTGCAGGATAACGTCTACAACGTTGTGATCAAAAATAATGCTGTCAAAGACCAATATCAAAATCAAACACATCGTGTAAAACATTTTTATCGACCTCATCCGCAATTGTAAATGGTGCCATTTTAGGGTACTCCTGGGCATTCTAGATCACTGAGTGGCACTTTCAAAAGTATGCCATCATTACATGCAATCAAATAACGAGGGAATGCATTCTTCAATACTTCTTTAGAATTTGTTATCGTTTTCTTGCTTTGTAACTTGTCGCCTAATTCTTCGAAGCACACTCCTTGCTTGCTCAACTTGTTGTTAGATAAAAAGGAAAAGCGATATACATGTATTCTTCAGTTTTCCCTATTTTCTCTTTTTTGCATTGTACTTTCCCATTCTTGGTTGATTGTCAGCATCGAACTTCATATTTCAAATTTGGAGTAAAATGAACCCTATGCATTCTATTGCTCACATAGTGTAAATAGGGGTTTAAATTTTTGCATCACACCTATCATCACACACTACCTAAAATTTCACAAATTAATCAACACATCGAAACATTCCTTACACCTGGTTCATTGATTGGGATTTGATCACCCAACAACCATTTCAAACATTTCCAAGCCATAACTTACCTGAAACCAAACATAGTTTACCTTCTTCTAGGTCCTCTTATAGCCATTTTATTTTTTTCTTTCACACGTGTTCTTCATCAAAACAAAACAAAAATAAACACATAAAAAGAATTGTTTGCTTAATTTTTCTATTTCAAATGGCACAAAACTTCATCCTAAATGGTTCTTATATGTACCAATCACCACAATTTACCAACATTCACAATCCTTGTATATACCCACAATCAAATGTGTTAATCCAACCTCAAGAATCCTATCAAACATCTCCTCCAACTTTAACATACCAAGCTTCCTCATATCCTTATCTATCCCCTCCTTGTGTTGTACAACCAAGACCATCTTATACCTATCCTACACACACACCAATCAGAATTCTGACCTTCATGCCTACCAACCAATTATTGCTTACTCCTTGGAAAGCTAGCACGATCAATACCTCATGTTTATCTCCGTCTAGCCACATTTACAAATCCTTCACCATAACTCTAGTTCTCAACCATAAAATTCTACTTTGTACCCATCACCCTATGCCAATACTTTGCATTGTCTTCCCTACCTACATCATTTACCGCACTTCTTGTATCTCAACAATCTCATCCATCACATTACATCCCTACTTCCCAACATTACACAACCTCTCAACAAATTCAATCTCAACTCTTGGATATCTTCCAACAAATCTTCCCAAATCCACCATCGACAAATCCATTTCTACCTTCCACACCACACGATTTTAATTCTTATTCAATTAATACTATCCATCTAGCATCCCCCATTGATTCTACACCTCAATATACCCCATCCACTCCCTCATCCACATCTATTCCATCTTTACCCATAATACCAATCGTAGACCCAATCCCAGTTCCTACACTTACATCTACTATAGGAGCCCAACAACGATTCACACAACCAACGCCCAATTATACTCCTCTGGGAGAATCATACAACACCATCTTCGAAAATTTAATCACAACCTATTTGATAATTCTGCCACCTATCGAACCAGTTGACGAATCTATACCAAGACCTATGTGGTATCATGAAGACCATTACTACAAGTACCATCAAGTCTGAGGACATGACATAGAGAGATGTCGTACTTTCAAGGATTTAGTTCAAAGACTCGTCGATCAGGGAGAACTTCAAGTGGATAACCCAAATGCATCACCCAATCGACCACTAGATATTTTTAAACAACCATTTCCAAACCATACACCCACATTGATAAGTCAAACCACCACTACTTCTACATCGCCAGTGCCCAATACCCACACCATAAATACTATACATATTGCTTGGTATAAATCCAGATCCATCCACAAATTTACCTTCTTCATCACCCACCATATCCACCTCACTAGAAGCACCCCTTTATCCATTCCATTAACCCTCACCCCCATACCAACCTTGGTCCTATCTACGTTCACCTCAGTACCTCTTCCCACATCCACTATTAATTCCGCATCTCAACATACCTCATACACTCCATCACCCACATCTATTTCATCTTTACCCATAATGTCAACCATAGATCCAATCCCAATGCATGCACCTATTACATCAATCATTGAGACCACATCCACATTTTCCTCCCCTCCTACATCATTTGAAGAATATTTGAAAGATCTTCAACTGGATTCAACTTCAAATAATATCTCTACCTCATCAGTGTGACCAAATCAATGTTCACCTTCTTTAGATTCCAACGAACAAATATCCCTTCCTACATCTCTATCAGTACCACCTCCGGATCCTCGGTAGAAATTATTGTCATTCCTCCCAAGGATGAAACCTCTCAAATATTTCCTCAAGATTCCCTTATACAGGAAAATCATATTCCTTCTTCTAAACAATCCAACCCCAAACCCCTTCAACTAAAATCATCCAACACTATGAAAATCATGACTTGCTATCAGCCACCAAGACATAAACATGTTCAAAATTTGTCTTCAACATCTGAATTATCTCAAACATCCACTCCTTCTCCAAAGACCAAGAAATTCTACACAGACAAGCACCTCCTAACGTTGCGGTCGAATCATGTATTGAGGTCTTCCAACACTTGCTACAAATTTTTGCAATCACACTTCTGCCTATTAGGGCCTTTGACCCCGATAGTAAGAAGTCACCATCATTCTGCAATCACACTTCCACAATCATGTGACATCCAAGTGAATAATATTTTAAAGAGGATCCTTCATTCTCCATCAAATTTATTCAAGTACATCCTCATCCGGTTCACGTGACCACTGAATCATTAACTAACACTAAAACTAAAACAAAAACATTAAAAATGCAACACAATCCAGCCCCATCCTCAACACCTATATCGAATCATAATTTGATATCCTGAAGTTTCATGTATAAATCCAAGCGAAAAATAATCTTAAAACCCATAAGAGTGGTCTTCTATGCGACACTTCGATTAGGTCTTATGCAGATATCCTTCAACATCTAATTCAAATCTTTGCAATCACTCTTCCTCCCATTAGACATCAGGCGCCTTATAGTAGTAAACCTCCATGGTTCAATACCAATTGCATTTGTGCCTATCATTGTGTTCCGGGCCACAACATTGAGCAGTGTAGGGCCTTTCAGACCATCGTCCAAGACCTCATTAAGGAAGATGATTTCCTCACTTAGGAGGAACATTTTTCCCCATCCAAAACGAATACAAATCATGTTTCTACATCCTCATCCATCGGGTTTCCTAATACTCCCCCATCCTCATCTATTCCACCTTTGCCTATCCTACCATCTATTGATTCTATCTCAGTTCCTCTTTCCACACTTCTACTCATGCCAATCACATCAACTAGTGTGAATGTGAACACACCATCTTCTTATTCCACATCATTTGAAGAACATTGGAAAGCACTTCAACTAGTAGCAACTTCAGATGCTCCTCCCATCTCATCTACAGATACTCCCACATCCATCATGAAAATACCAATCCATTCACTTATATCAACTATGACACAACCTTTAGACTCTCCGATTGAAATCAGTGTCACATCTCCCAAGAATGCTTCTTCGCAATCCAAATCCAAGAACCTTGGTACACGTCCAAAAATATCTTGTGTGTCCCCAAAAGAAGATAGACATTTCACCAACAAATACCAAATATGCATCATCTATTTTGGGGAAATATCAATCTCCATCTAAGGCATCACAATCACTCTACCAACCAAAATAAAAATATCCAACATTCCCTCGAGATTCGACTCAAAATTATGGAATGACATGACACAATCCTCCAAGACAACTCATACAACCACATCCCAAGCATTTGCATCCCAATCCAAGTCCAAAGAAAATACATATACTAACACCAAAACGCTTCAACACTTATTACAAATTTCTGCCATCACGCTCCCACTTGGCAAGGTATTTAATCCAAATAGTATGAAGCCATCATGGTTTGATCCCCACCTTAGTTGTGCCTACCATCGTACCCATGGTCATGACACTGATTTTTGTAAGGCCCTTCAGACTGTCATTCATGATCTCATTGAAAGAGACCATATTTTTAAGAATTGTCCCTCTACTATTTTATCCACAAATAATTCCACATCTATCAAAGTCTTTAAGTCTTCTCTTCCATCATCCATTAACATATCTCCTTTGCATGTTACTCATATAGAAGGTCCTCCCTTATTCATCAACACTATTTTCCTATGATTCATAATGTATCTACAGATCCAAATCTAAGGTTATCGTCATCCAATCTTTTTCACTGTCCACATCTAATTTTACGATAGTAATATCATCTTTTTCTTTTGAGGGAGTAGCTTCCCTCGTCCTTGAGCATATCATTCATATTAACTCATTTTGTATCTAAACAACTCCTCTTTGATGTCGGGGATTTACTCCTTGACATTGTTTTATTTACCTCATCCAAATCCATCTGATCTAAGCTAACCCCTCCAAATATCCACCCCATTTTAAGCCCACTTTTGTGGCCATATGCATCTATCCCTTCGTAGAGATAATTTATTTTTATCTTAAGCACAATGTTGTGGCCATGTATGTCCTTCCTTTGAGGGACCATATTTCCATCTTCATTAAAGTCCACCATTGTGGCCATATTCGTGTCTCTTTTGGGGCACCATCTGTTTCATTAAGTCCTCCTTTGAGGCCATGTATGTCCTTCCTTTGAGGGACCATATTTCCATCTTCATTAAAGTCCACCATTGTGGCCATATTTGTGTCTCTTGGGGCACCTTTTATTTTCATCAAAACCCACCATTGTGGTCATATTTTTGCTTCCTTAAGGACATAGTTTTATTTCCTACTTGTCTATCACATATAATCCTTTGCAAGCTCTCATCTTGTAGTAACTTTAATGTCTCCTCTCCTTGGTAGTAAACCGGAGATTGAACCTCTTAATGCATTACAATTACGGCCATTCTATTGTTAGTGCATACACTTATGAGTATAGTATTATCTTTAGACCGTTCCTCCACCAAAGATCCCCTTCCATCTATCATCGTAATGATTTTGAATCATGTGATCTCATCACATCCTTGCTAGTCATGACCTTGAATATGAGTACCACGACTCTACTTTTAGCATATTCACTGTGGATAAGTTCTCCCATTTTGTGAGAAACCCATGATCATTACATCCATCACCATCTCATTTTCCTATTTTACTCATGTAGAGGGTATAGGGGTGTCTCTTGTACATTCATTCTCCCCTCCTAGGTGGTCTACTTAGATATCCCTAGCTCTCCCCATGTGAATATCAAATTCATGTATGTAAAAGGCAAGATCAAGGTTATTAAAACAAACCGATCCCTCGAAGGATAGTTGTGCATACAAAAAAAAAAACAAAAATGCAAATCAAAATCAAAAGCAAAATCAAGAGAAATAGACCGATCCCTCGAAGGACGGCTATCATATATATTATTCTTGCCATCCATATTATGTATAAAGTAGACCATACCCTAGAAGGATGGCTACTCTTTTATTATGGAATTTGGAAGGTTTTCCACATTGATCAACCTTCCTTTTATCAACATTCCTAGAAAGCTTCCCATATTGATCAACTTTCTTTTATTTTATTCTTCCCCTTTCCCAGAGCTGGGGCATAGAATTAAGGAATACCATCTTTGGAGAACCTTCTTCCCACATACAAGATACATCTCCAATTCCTTTGTCATCTTGACATTAGGATTATGAGAATATTTCATCCATATCTTCTTCTTGTTCTTGTGATATAGTCAAATCTCATTAGTTATGTACTAATACTTGCTATCGGTTCTGCAAGTGCAATGCTTTGAGTAGTATCTTTCTTGTTTACTTCTTATCAGGTTAAAAGCATAGCTTTCTTACTTGACCCTTCTTTATAGTTATGCGACATTCATTTCATATTTTATCACAATTATCTCCTTAGAAATAAAATTTTATATCATAAAATATGCATCCATATGTTTATTCTTAAATATGTCCCCTATCAACATCATACATAAATCCATTAAATCAATTATTATCTTCAAACAATCTTTTTAGTGCATTATTTGGTTTGGGAATTCTACTTGACCTCCATTACAGTTTGTGAATTCTACTTGAGGATAACTCTCAAGTAGCATTCATTATCCGACAGATCCTCATCCCCCACCATTGTTCATTATCCTCTTCTTCACCATCTCAGACCTTTCACCCCTAACTTGGTACATCTACGTAATTCCCGTGCAACACATAAACCCTACTCGAAGTAGACCTGTCATTCAGGACAAGGTCTCATTCATGATCGTGTCTGTTGACCATTCCTTCCTCCTTGTCCCCTTTATCAACCCAATTTTCTCCTATAATTTTCCTCATCTCATTCTCCGCTGCTCTTCTCACCCACTTCGTTCTTCTCCATTGGTTGTTCGATACTTCACGCATCATCCACATGGGCCATTATTTTTGTGCGTTTTATCTTAATATCCTTTTACTACCATCTATTTTATCATTCCATTTCCCTTTCATTCTTCTTTTGGCTTGACAATCCTACTTAATCATCCATTCCACACAGGTTTCTTGATCACAATGCATCTCTTTCTTAAGATCCTGCTTTGCTATAGAAACTCCTTCATTGTTTTCCTGTTCCTTCAACATCTTTAGTCATAAAACTTCTGCTTAACACTTCGACATCATCACTCATACAACATAGGCATCCTAATTAAGAATTCCCCTTACACTCTTTATCCTACACTACATATATTCCTCCACACACTCATGTCACAGTCCTTTGTTTCCTTGTTATTACCTCCTTTCACTTCATGTTCTGTCATGGTATACACATTGCTCGATATTTTCACCATTCTTCTTCTTCACTTGGAAATCCTACTTAACCCTTCCTATAGCATGGTGATCTTACGTAAGATTCTCTCTTAAGAGTGATCTGCCTCTCCTTTCCTTTCCTCTTTCGTTCATCTTCCCATAATCTTCCTCTTTCCTTCCTCTTGCCTTTCTTTCCTCTTGCCTTTCCACTTCCCTTCTTTTTTCCTCACACAAAATATCTCAAACTTCCTCAAATTTCATCTCCATCATCCCTCATTTTAAAATCCAGCTTGACTACTTCATACCCTCTCTTACTATGCCTTGTTCCTTCATCTTTACTTCCGTCATCCTCATCCATTGCATTCTCTCCTAGCCTTTATCTTCTTACATATTATTAGCCTTCCTTTCTTTACTCTTTCCGGTCCATTTTCTAGAATACTTCCCCATATCTATCACCATATTTATTTGTCATTATCATTGTTCATCTAACATTATGTCATATTTCATGCTCGCGCTAAGAAATTATCAATGGAATTCTCCTCAAACTCATTTCTTCCCATTCTACTAATACCGGTTCACTCTTTTTTACCTCCTCCATTTTCTCTTCCTCCCTTTTTCCTTTTGTGCCCTCTAATCATTATCAGGAGATTTCTCCTAACATCCCTCTAATGGTATTGCATTTTCATCTTCCCTTCACCTTTTTCAATATCTCTATTGTCTTCATCACATACTACCTTTGCATCATTTTCTTTGTTGTCCTCTCCTCCTTTCTACCTCTGTTTTCTTTCATATCATTTGTATCATCTTCATCTCCTCTTCTCCTCACACTTTTGTCTTACTCCTCCATTGATAACCTGACTCACCAGCATTTTCCCATCTTCTTAACCATCTCACCATCCACATGCATTTCCATACGTTTGGTTTCATATTCAATTTCTTTCCTATTTTGGCTCTATCATCCCTTCTTTCCCTCTTATTTTCATTTCCCCCGTTACTAAGCTTCTTTCTCCACCACCCCTACCTTCTTAGCTCTTTATGGTACTTTTCTTTCTCTTTTCATTCTACCTCCCCCATCTTCTTTAACTTCTTCATCTTCTTCATCTCCTTCACCTTTCCATCCTACTATACATATTCATCTCTCCAATCGTCCTTCCCTCATATTCTTCATAACTTTTCTTTCTCGATTCTGTCATCTCTTTTATGATCCATTCTTTCTCTCCCTATGTTTTGATCTCCATCTCCCTTTTATCCTTTCTTCTGTCATTTTCTTTTCTTCTTCTTTGTCCTTCATCATTTCTTTCTGCCACCATTTCTCCTCTTTATTATCTCTATTGCTTCTTTACTATGATATATCTCTATACATTCAACTTCCCTTCTAATCTCTTTTTCCTCCTCATCTCATCTTCTTCTTGTTTAAACTTCCTCCCTCTCTTCTCCTCCTACTCACTTTGTCTCTATTTTCTTTTTCTCCAGGTCCCTCGTACCTTACCTATTTATTTCCCCCTTATCTTTTTCCACTACCCTCTTACTAAATATTATTCTCTCTCTTTTGTGCTTTCGTCTATCTTCTCACCTCTCTTATCGTCCTTCTCTACTTGACCTCTCTCCTCCACCATGTCCTTTCTACTTCAACCATGTCCACTTTCTCTTATCTCTATCATCTATCATCCACATCTTTCATCCCATCTTCTTGGGACATTTTTGTCTTGGAGGATACCATAACGGCCAACACCTATATGATCTTGTACTCTTCCATGCATATTTTCTCTACTTTTGTTTTGTCGCAAAAGTATCTTGACTTCCTGTCCTACTTATCGAACAAGTAGGACTACTTTTACATTATAATTTACTCACACTTATGCATGTTTCTCATGAAACATGATTGCCATCATATTTATCACACCTTTAGGGCATTCTATCTCACCCTTTTATCCTATCTTCTCCTCATATGCACATTTATGGTTATTCCCCCTGGGCATTTTATTTACATATCCATCTCCCATTATGTCATCTTCATGCCCTATCATGGGGTGCCTTTTTCATCCTTGTATTTGTCGGTGTATATAACTCACTTTGTGTCCTTTCCATGCCCCGTGCTAGGGCATCATTATCTTCATTCTCATCCATTTTTGGACGCATGATTTTTCACATGATTCATCACAAACAAAGGATTGCACACATCTTTCACATTCAGTTGCATATATTTCGATGTTTTCCTATGACCCATTGGTCATCACAGTTTACATCCATACTGCAGTGGTCTTCACCCACTCACTGGTCTGTAGAACGTTATCGTCTGTCTCTGTTGAGACTGCAATTGACCTCTACCAATGTGATATTGAAGTCACCACCATACATTTTGTTTTTTCAATCCTTCTTCACTTGGGGCATCTTGCCTTTGGTCATGTCTTCATCCATCCTCAGACACATCTTTCATCTAACCCTTTTTGTTTTTGTCTTGTGGCTTGCTATCACAAACCACTCAACAAAAAGGGGAAAATGTAGACACCTATTTTTGGATATAGCGCACCTCAATTGTCTTGCATTCACGCTACTTCCATTCTCACATCTCTTTCTCTTAAATTACATGAAATCCTATCCATTTGCTTAATTAATTATCAAATGGGCTCCATGTAGACCCATTTGATAATTCAACTTTTTGATATTATCTCCATCTTCTATAAATTATTAATTCATGAGTATTGATATACACATCCGACACTCTTTTCCTAAATTCAAAAGGTAGAATCTATCATCCCACCTACCCAGTCCCACATGTTCCCCACTTAAGTCAAAATCAAGTTCCCACCTAAAAATCAATCTCCACCTAAAAATTCAATCCCTTCAAATTATTAAATTATTAACCCCACCCATGAAGTCAATAATTCAAAATCCCCTATCCAACAACAAATCCAAAAAATCAATAGTTAAAGTGAACACATGGCTTCACTATTACACCTAATCATGTCCCCACTCCACATCACACCTTTTCTTTTTTCACATCATGAACCCTACCATCAAATCAACTCTTCATCATGTCCTCTTAATCAAAATTGCTTTTGCAAATTATGGTTATTCGTTAATCCTCTATTTTAATCCAAATTCAAATTATAAATATGAGTCTTCTCCCCTCGAGAGAGAGAAGAAATTCAGGTGAATGCTGTGAGATTTTAGTCATTTTATAATATCATTATTATTCTATCTGGGTGATAACACGTGGGATTTCCATGACATTCTGCTCATGATTTGGGTTCATGTAATGAGATTCATGTTGCACACATCAGATCGGTAATTCTATCCGCATATCGGTACCATCCAGGTTTGTTTATTTATCAATTTATATGTCATTGTTTTGGATGCTATTGTACTATTATTCTTATCGCATGGGGTTGACAGCCACCGAGGAAGTTAACGCTTCTGGATTTTCTTTGTCAGGCAACCCCCGCATTAAATTTATAATCATTATTTTCCTAGTGTATGTGAGCTGCAGGTTTTCCGGGATCACACCGAGGACTCCGATATCAACTTTGTGCCCGTAGCATCCATCGTCATCTCCAAGGTATTAAGCCCTTGTATACTCGATGTGGTTTTGTGTTTCTTGATTACTCGTACACTCATCTAGACAGGAACCTGGAAACATAGATCAACACTTCAACCATAACATTTTCACCATCCTTGATGGTAAACTTGATAAATAAAATATGTGCCGTATGCATCCCCATGTTTCCCTCCTTGCCAAAAATGAGATGCGAGTGTCTTATTTCTACCAACTTCATCCAACCCATTGATTATCTGCAATGGGTTTTGAACATTGTACCTATTGCCAAATCCTTTAGAAAGCTCCACATCTTTACTAATTTTTAGATTTAAATATTAATTTCCCCAAAAATAAATTTCCCCTTCCCAAAATTGATTAACTCATTGACCTCATGACCAACCATGAGATGCTTTCTCTTATGGATGGTTTTTTTGGTTACACTCGGATCATTATTGCCCCAAAAGACAAACATAATAATTCCTTAAACATCCCTTGGGGACCTTCTGCTCTTGTGTAATGCCTTTCGGTTTAAAAATGCTTGGGGCCACCTACTAGGTCTGCTATGACCTATATATTCCATGTCCTTATCTATAAGACCGTAGAAGACTATGTCGATGAAATATTGGGTAAATCCAATCATTGAAATGACCATCTCTCTGTCCTTGAAATCCTCTTTAAGCATATTATTTGCTTCTTCCTTCACCTTAACCCAAAAAAGTATGCGTTTATGGTTCTAAGAGGAAAACTCATTTGCTTCATCATCTCTAATATGGTTATTGAAGTTGACCCCACCAAATCAAATCCATCCTTAAGATTCCCCCTCCTTCGATATTAAAAACTTTATACTCTTTAAGGCCAACTTAAATCAGTCCATCATTTCATCTCACAACTCTTTGATCATCGCCGCCTTTCATCACCTCCTTCGTAAAGGCACCCATTTTGAATGGGATGTCAAATTTTAGAAATAATTCGATAATATTAAACAATAACTCTTATCTCAACCCATGCTCAAGCATCCATGTGAGGGGGATCCATTCTACCTCTATATCTCTGCCTCTGATCATGCTCTAGGTACCATGTTGGCACATTGTGATGAGCAAGGAAGAAATCAAGTTGTCTATTATACTAGTTGTACCCTTCATGATTATGAAACCCACTACATTGAAGCTGAGAAGCTATGTTCCGCCCTCTTCTTTGCCACCTGTAAGCTTCGTCACTATCTCCTTAATCAAAAAACCTTTGTTGTTACCAACTTTCATCTTTTTAAAACAATGCAATCTAAACCTTATCATAGAGATCACATCACTTGTTGGATCAATCTCATGACCAAGTTTACCCTAGAGTTCTTCTCTCATAAATCAATCAAGGGCCAAGTTATTGCTGATAAACTTGATAAATCCCCTCTTCTGGACAATCAACTTCCTCATGAATAGTTTCCTAACAAATCTATCTTCACTATCAATCGCAAGTTTTCTACTTTTAAAATGACACTTTTCTTTAATGCATTTTAGTTTCAAAAGGGGAAGGCAATGGCATCATCATCATCCCACCTTGGGAAAACCCTATTCCTATTGCTTGCAAGTTCAACTTTGAATGCACTAATAACATGGCTGAGTATGAAGCCCTTATCTTGGGCCTCAAAACCACCGTCATGTTTAGCATCCAAATTATCAACATCTATGGCGACTCTCACTCATCGTCAATTAGTTCAAAGGAACCTATTAATGCAAAAAATATTTCCTCCATAAGTATAAGGACATTATTGAATTACTTCTTGGATCCTTTGACTAGTATACCATCCAAGCAATCCATCGCTCATCTAACCACTTTGCATATACCATGGCTTCCCTTTCCTCTCTCATACCTTAGAAAATGGAAGAATCTAAGTTATCCATTTTTATTTAATGTATCAATCATACATCCCATGTCCATGAGCTCCTTGTGTCAATCACATTGACACTAATCCATCCGATCTATTGTATTCTTAGATCTTTGACTATCTCTCCCAATCCAAAATCCCCTCTGACCTATCTAAAAATGATAGGAGGTCCTTCCTTCAACGCACAAACCCTATGTTATCCTTGGTGGCATCCTCTACAAATGTGGGTTTGATGGAATTCTCCTGTGTTTCCTTAAATATTTTGAATCTACCCACGTTATTCAAAAGGTCCACAATAATATATGTGGTGGATACTTTAGTGGATTGTATGTTGTTAAGTGCATCCTTCACTTGGGATATTATGGGCGTACTCTCAATCAAGACCATAATGAGTATGTTAAAAAGTGTGTTAAATTTCAGTAACATTCCAATCATATCTACATTCCTAGCTAGGTCTTATAGTTGGCTCAAGACCTTTGGACTTTATCACAATGGGTACTTGACCTCATTAGCCTCATCAATCATGATCCTCTTAGCGTCATAAATATTTTGTCACTACAACTAAATACTTCACCAAGTGGGTGGAAGCCATTCCAATCACACATACTAAAGCTAACCGGATCGTTAATTTCATCTATCAACACATCATCTGCTACTTCATCATTCCTCATAAGCTCATCATGGATAATGGAAAGTCCTTAAAAACAAAGACCTTAGGAAGCTTTGCAACTCTTTAAATATCAACATTATATTTTCCTCTCATTATTATTCTTAGGCTAATGGACAAGCCGAAGCCTCCAATAAGAACCATTGTAACATTCTTGTTAAAACCATCGATAGGTTGGGTCGTAATTGAAATCTTCACATCCCCTTCACTCTTTGGGCTTACCAAACTAGCATCCAAAAACCCATGGGTGTTACTCCTTTCTCTCTTATCTAGGTATATGAGGTTGTCCTTCCTCTTGAGGTTCAAATCCCCTCTTTGCATGTTTTTGTTATCCATTTTTTCCCCAGGGAAAAATGGAAAAAATGGAAAGAATTAGAACCAGATAAATGGATAGGAAATTCTTGGAGGAATCTAGGTGCTTTAAGCTAAATTCAAGATTTTGGGAGCATTGATGACATTCGGGAATATTTGGACTTAATCAATCCATTTTTTCCTCTTCTATATTATTAGGGCTCCAAACTCGCCATAGAGAGAAAATGGGTTCCCGTGGTCTCACATCCGACTAAAAATGAGAAAAATGGAAAAATGTGAAAATCAACTTCAAGGTACTCCATTGCTCCTTTCATGGCCTTCGACAACGAATTTGTTTGAAAAAATTAGGAAGAAATTTGAAAAAGGGAACAAAATGTCGAAAATTCCCCAGAAGGGAGGCCGAGTGAAAAATAGCTCACTGAGTTGGCATGGTCTCGGGTTCAAAAGATAGGGTGAGCTCTTGCTTTGGTATGGGTGGGTCAATGTAGAAAGGGGTTCAGTGAGTTGAGCTTGTGAGTGAGATCATTGTAGAAAAGTTTCTTGGGAGTATTTGATGGTGAGTCGGAAGTGAGGAAGTCGATGTTATATTAGAGCGCGAAGGTTTGATTAGTGCGAGAAAATGGCTCACCGAGTCAACTCGGCAAGCCATGGTGGCATTAGAGTCAATTAGTTCAAGGTGAGCCCGCATATTGGAAGAAGTAGTGTGTTGGATGCGAGAGCCAAGAATCCACTAGCATGGTACATGTGTGCGGGGTGTAGATGTAACTATGGGATGGGTTACGCACCTCGAAAACATAAACATCTCACGGGGTTTGTTAGGGAAGTCCGCCGTAGGATTAACTCGACAAGTTGCATGGTAGTGTGTTAGGGCCGGGGTCGGAGAAACAACCACATGATGTATGCGAGGAGCTCAAGGATGTAGGTGCTCTGTAGGTTTTGAGCCCATGGAGCATGGAGAGTTTTTCGGGACATGGTGAGTCGGGGCGGTGTCGAGTTTACATGAGGAGCATGCAACTCATCGGGCATGTAAGTGCTTGAGTGGAACCTAGATCTGTGGGACATGGGCGAGGTGTGTCGGGATCTGAGTTGGGTTCCTATGTCACGGAAACATGTTGAATATGCACCTCATCGACCCTATGTATGTGTAATGAAAAACCACACACACGAGTTGCATAGCAAACAACTCGAGGAGTTAGGTGGCGATACATGATGGGTGGTTGGTGAATGAAGTATTAAACGCTTAAAATTGAGCCACAATAAAATGATCATAACTTGAATTGTACTCATCATAATTAAGAAAAATTTAGACGTTGGAAATATATTTTGAATCCCTACAACATGTAATGATTAAAAATGGAAAATTTATGGATTAGGTGGTTGAGAAATGGTGGTGAATTCCTAGGTTAGTGGAGGCCATACCTAGGTACATAAATGAAGTAAATGAAAGCATGTAGACCCTTTCCTTCTTCCATAAGGAAAGGTACATGGAAGCATGGGTTTTGCAGGTTAGCCCATCATTTTTGCAAGTTACATGATGGATGTTACCGGTGGTTAAAGCAAGGTTTCATATTTCTCTCCCTCTCTCTCATCATTTCTTCTATAAAATGTAAAGGGGATGCACATTTACAAGAGTTAGACATTTTTCCTCCCCATGCTCCCCTCTTCTCCATAGTTGGACTATTGTGAATTTTAGGGCTTCAAGCCTTCACTCGAATACTGTAATGATAATCTTACACCCCCCTACGTATGATGTAATGTGCATATCTTATGGAGTAATAAAACTATGTTTGTGTTAATATTTCTATCATTTCATTATTTTACTATTTTATCTTGCCTCTCATCACAAATCAAGCGTTCTGTGCATATTCTTGTTTCATTACAGGATTCATTGGTTGTTGTGTTTATTGGGATAGTGAAATGTATGTAATCTGGTCTTTGGTGCATGTCCACCCTAACTAATTTCACTGCATTCTCCATTTTCATGTTGGGAAGATTTTTTAAACCCCTTTTCTTGGTGTTATCACCACCCCTTAGTGTAGGATTTCCCTTTTCATGCACTCTCTCTTTCCTTGTCTCCTTGGAAGTGTTAGGATAAGCTTAGTTAGATGTTTTTATGTATTTAGGAGTAGTTGTAGAACATGATTAGGAAGATTATGCCTACCTTCTCCGGAGGACCATCTCAAGTTTGTAAGTCCCACACTTGAGAGATGGTCCCATGTTAGCAAAAATTAGGGATCTATAACCAAATATCCCGGGGGTGCTACTTTTTGCCATAACAGCTTTTGGCATGCCCGATGGGACTAGTAGGTGAAATATCTATACTTCGCAGTGTTCCATTTATTTACATCTCCAATTTTATCAAGATTATTGTGTCCTTTGTGGAGATTCATAGATTTGGAGAAATCTACAAGATAAATCGGGAGTTCAAGATTGGAAAACACCAAATAGACCCAATCCTTTCATTTTGGGTTTAAAAGGTTCTAATGCACCCCTTCTTCCAAGAAGAGCATTTTGGGATTTCACATGTGTAAAAAAAGTCCCGAGTTCGACACAATGGAAAGGAAATTTTAGAGTTTGTAGGTTACATTGCACAAGTTAAGTTTCAACTAGTGTATTTTGGGGATTGATAGTTTCCGAGTCAAGTTCCAATTTCGAATCAAGTTTGGGGCCCTTCAAGGGTTGTATTTCTATTTTTCCAAGTGTGATGTGTTCTAGGTAAGATCTCAGCCTTTTGAATCTATGGGACTAAAATAACCCATTTTATATGAGTTGTAGACCTTCCCTTTTCTTCCACCCATTTCCATCCATTTTACTTCCACATATTTCTATTTTATTCCATTCCATGAAGTTATGCAATCATGACTGCATTTCCCACTTGAAATTCATTCTTGCTGCTGCAATGATGCCATTCATACCCACCTCCAGTTTTCCATGTTCATTCCCATGTAATTATTAACCACGTTTGGATCTATACTATGATGAATATCAACAATTTGCATTTCCTTATGAGAAATATGTAGATCAATTTGGTTATCCACTGAACTATGGAGTTGTTAGAGAGTAGGGGTATGCACATTTAGGGTGCCACCATGTACTTGGAGATCTTGAGATGCAACTCAAGATCCAAATAATGGAGGAAAGTATGGTGCGAGTTAAGGGCCACAAATCAAATGATGGCATTCAAGATTGGCTTCGGGAACATTTTCTATGGGTTGGCCTTATGCCAAGACACTATAGCCCACACTAGAAGCTTGATTTTATGGTTGAAATGCTGCCCCAACTTGAAAGATGGGGTTAGGAGATAGAGGGTTATGAATATAATGATTGTCAACCCTTTCAATGGGAAACCCCTACATTACCATCTCACAGTCATTTCCCCATTCTCTAATCGGTGCTATTTCAACCTGAAACTCAGTACCCAAGCTTCTTATATGTTGCTCCCATTGTGGGATCCACTGCTCCATCTTCCATTCTTCCACCCCATATTGATTTTTTTCCCTTTTTCCTTCTAAGCCTAAATTCCCTCCATAGGATAAGAATGTAATATCTTCCCTCCCACCATAATAACTAGAAAAATTAGTTGATACCCAACCCATATGTCCTCTTACATTCCAAATTCCATGTCGAGAAGAAACCCAAAAAACCAGTCAAGAGACACCACAAGAAAAGGATCCCAATAGAGAAGAAGAGACAATTTTTTTGAAGAATTGGGCTTTAAGGTTTGGAATAGATAAAATCCCCTTGTTGCTTAAACCTTTGAAGGAGGCCAAGGTTGGAGAATAAGTGGTAAAATATAATTTGGTTTTAGAAGAAGTAGAGTAAGAAAAAGTAGAATAAGATCAAAAATTATTGTTCTTTGAGTGCGGTGTTCATACCAAAGACTATATTTACACAAGCTATTGATCCATCATTGGTTGCATAATTAACAAGGGAAGAAGAAGAAGCTATAAATAAAAAGAGAGGAGCATTTTCATGCTATAGAGGAGAACCACATAGATCTAGAGGTCTTGAATATAGACCGAGCCACACAAGAAGCTTCAAGCCTTCCTCCCATTTCATTCTCCCCAAATTATGATGTTGAAGAGAATTTTGAGCTCTCAAAATTCATGTTCGAGGATGAGGGGAACCATGATGAACAAGTTACAGATTCAGAGGTCATCATGGAGGAAGGAGAGCCCTTGGAAAAATAGAAAAATGATTAGGGAGATTATCTATCAGACTTGGAGTATTGTTTTGATGGAGAAGATCCTATGGAGATCATGAAGTTTTCGCCCCATCATTCATCCTCCAACATCAAGATCCTGCTGCCATGGAGGAGAACATGCAAGAAGAACTTGGTTCTTCAAACAATCCTCTTGGACCAAGATTGGAGGAATTGAAGCTTCTAAGTTTCACATCAGACCACGAAGGGGAAGAGAATGAAAATGACACCACCCTCATACCAGTCATAAGGGAAAATAATCATTTGTCTGTAGATGAGAAACAAAGAGAAGATTAGATCATATAAAATCACCTTTTCTAGGAATTTCTATAAGAAGACTTTATTATTGAGGTTGGAATTCAGAGTAGTAGGAAATTTACAAGGATTAGACCATACCCCATTAGGTACTTGGTTTCATAAGAGCCAAGGGAGAAGCCACAACTATTAGTGTTCACGTTTGAACATGAGGATGAGTCTCAAGGTGTCATGGGTCAACACTAAAGCCTCTAAAACCCAAACAATGAGCAATTTGAGGAGGTACTATTTTTGTTTGATGTTGATAATTTGGCTAGTTAGGTGAGAAATGGTTCTCATGGTAGTTTTTCACTCATGTGCATGACCACTTATCATTGTAAAATTAGTTGCATGGTCCAAAATTTTGAGAAAGGAAACTACTTTCCCTTTCCATTTTCGGGTTTTTTTGAGTTTCTTGTTTGTATGGTTAGAGTAGGGTAGGAGTAGGTTTTCTTTTAGTAGATAAAGAGTTGGTACACACTCTGCATGTCTTACTTGGGCATGTATGATTTTTTCTTTTATACTTGGTTTTTGTTCATGTTTTCTATAACATGGTACACCATGTTCATTATGCCTCTCGGAGACAATGTTGTAGGAAACTCAAAGTTGTAGAAAATAGTTGCACTCTTCAAGAAAATCCAAATGTAGAGAAACTAAACTAAATCGAATGGGGGCATATTTCAACACAAACCTTCACATTTAACCTTCTAGGCTCCTTGCCAAAAATTAGAGAATCTGTCTTGGAGGGTAACTTTCCATATCACAAGTGTTACAACCTTAGTAGTGTTCAAAAAGCATGTAAAAGGGAAAAACCAATTAGAACATGTAGTCCCAAGTGCTTCCCATTAGATTGCAGAAGATGAAGAAGAAAAGAAATACAAAATAAAGAATATTTTCCACTCTCATAAAAATCTTAATTCAGGAATCTTGTAAGTGAGATGGTCAATTAAGGTCAAGCTCTAGGTTCAATTGTGCTTCAAGTGGATTCCATAATAAAATCTTAAGGTTTAGATTAGGTTTAGGCTATTAACAATGACTCGATTCCCAATGGAGGATTCAGAAACTTGTCAACCCCATATAGTAGGAAGATGTCCCCATGAGTTGCCAAATTGTTATCAATTTTTTCCCATGTTATCCATATTTTTCCCCTTTCAAAATGGATTAACCTATAGGTTTGGGTGTTGATAGTTAATGGAGACCAATTTAAATGGTTGAGTGGTGAATGTTTGAAGCCGTGTTTGTTTAAATGGTAGAGCTGCGGAAATGTATGGATTTTTGCCTCATTATCATCGTCAACCACCTTCTTGATGTGTGTCAATGACCCATTGGTGACGCATGACAACATCCCTTCTTGATGCATGTTGATTCCCCTTTATTGATGCACAATGAAATCCCTTCTTATCGCATGTCAACACCCCTTTACTTCGACGTGTGATAGAATCCCTTCTTGACAATTGTTAATGCCCCTTTGCTGATGCGCAACAACATCCCTTACTATTGTGCTACAATCATTCTACCCTTTTCGTGCATCATCCCTCCTTCCCCGTCATGCTCCTTTCCTATCATGTGACCATCCTTCCTTCTTGATGCGCATCAAACTCCTTTCATTGTCACGCGATAACATTTCTTCTTATCATGTGAAAATCATTCCCTTGTTGGTAGTGACTCTCCCCATTCTTATAAGACGTTATCTAGTGGGCCCTATCGGTGTCAACAAGGAGTTCCAGATATGGCTAGGCATTAATGACACCCTACAAGGTAACTCAAAACTCGTTTTATGAGCTATGACACCATTGTTCACTGTGTAAGAAAAGTACCATTAGAAAGTGAACCGGTATGGTTTCCCATACCTCTGTACAAGAATTTAATGAAGGCTTTCCATTAGTAGCTTCCCTTTCTCTATATATGTAATTTTTCCCTCATTTGAGAATAGAGGAGATTCTGGATTATAAAGGAACTCTACAAAAATTGTTCCAACACTCTTGTGAGCCGTAGGCCTCAAATTTATGCATTTTGTAAAGGAATTTTTCCTTGTGCCTATATTGTAATGGATTGTGCATCATTTTAAGCAATAAAATTAGTGTTTGTATATTTTCTTTCCCTTTATTGAGTTGTGTTTCCTCCTTTTCATTTCATTTCATTTTTAGGTATATTGTGCATGTTATATTCTTTTGCAGGATTTAAATTCATTGTGCTCCATGAAATTGGAGGTTTGAATGTGTTCTTTTAATCTGTAGAACTTTTGTCTTCCCTCTTCTACCTCATTTTATGCCATTTTCACTCACAAAGGATATCTCTAACCCCTTTTCTTGGTGCTATCACCTCCCTTAGTTTAGGAATTTCATTTTATGCATCTTTTTCTTCTCTGGTCACTTGGAAAATCTAGGTTAGTGTTAGGATAGTTGCATTTCCCTTACTAGGAGTAGTTTTAGCATTATAATAGGTTGAGGAACTAGTCTTCTTAGGAGGTTTTCTCATTTGCAAGGTCCCACACCTTCAGAAAATCCCATGTTAGTCAAAAGTAGGGTTTTGTAATGTGTAAATCCTAGGGTGCTACTTTTTTGACATAACAGTTTTGGCACGCCCGGTGGGACCAGAAGTCAATATTTCCATGTTTATCAAGATTGGGTGTGTGTCTTAGTGAATTTTCAGCCTTTAGGGGCTTTCTTTACTGCAACACATATGGTGAATTCAATTAGAAAATCAATTGGTTCCTGCCCAGTCTTTAGTAGCTCAAGTACATTAGAAGGATCCAAACTTGGTCTAGAGCAAGTGAAGAAGGTGTCTTCGATTATTTACAGTTATCCCCAGGAAGGGGAAGGATAGGAAGAAGAATACAAAGGTCTCCATCTCCCCAAAATCAAACCTTATTAACCCCTCTGCCATGTAGACCCTTCCTTCAATCAACTAGGGTTCTTAGGCCAATCATGATGAAACATCAACAACCATCACAAGGACCACCAAATTTGTTTGCAAATTTTACTAGCAATAGTCCACCTACCCTTAATGCGCAGAATCCAGTTCCTATGGTAGCATTAATTAAAATTCCATTCTTCAATGGGGAGAATCACACAACACCAATTGATCACATTCAGGACATCGTAAATGTCTATGCCATACATGAGATTATTGAAATGGATGTGGCAGTAAAGCTTCTAGTTTCTTCTTTCAAAGGAAAATCTTTACAATGGTTTAGAAGCTTGGGAGCAGGGTCAATCCAAAATTGGGATCAATTATGTACAACTCTATGTAGCCAGTTTAGAGAAAAGGTGGAAAATCTATCTCTACTGGAGTAGCTGACTATAATCAAAAGAGCACCAAATGAGTAGATGACCGACTTTAATTTCAGATTCCAAAGAACATGGGACCAGATTCCATTCATCGTGAGACCAACTACTAAAGGTGCATTCCTTTATTTCCTTAAATCTTTTAATTTTGATATATCTATAATGATTCAATCTATGGGAGGGATAACCTTACCCAATACTTATGCCATAACCATTAGAGCTGAGAATTTCCTAATCTAAGCCGGTAAAATAGTACCTAGGCCACCTATGCCTATTTATCCAGAAATGGGGAATCCTAGTTCTAGTCAAACTCCTACATTAGCCCCTATTCATGCCCCTAGAAATTAGAGTTCCAATGAAGCTTCTACCTCTTCTTCTAGTACCTCAATTGAACTCTAAGAAGTTATGAAGCAATTACAGAACCTAGGAAATGAATTGGTGACCCTCAAGAGGAAACATGCCCAAAATCTATGACCTTATTAGTATAAACAACCAAATAGGTCTCATATCAGCCTAGTAGACCTTCTACCTAAGCTATAAATAAAAATCAAGGAAATCCCCACTCTAGTGTTAGGAAATAAGGGATAAAATATGCAAAACAATCCCTCACGAATTGGAATAAAAACAAATGTGCAAAAATATTACAGATCTCAAATAAAAGTACAAAATAAAAATAACACAACACAAAGAGACAATATTTAACGTGGTTCACCCAATTTGGGCTATATCCACCAAGAATCACTTGCTCATATTTTATTACAAGCCACCTTTCTCTCAATACAATACCTAGATCTATTTGGAGCTATTCTCAACAAACTCTATAAAATTCACACCTGAATTCAGACATATTTGTAATGTTACATCAACCCTACCATATGTAAAAAACCACATAAGTAGACAACTACTTTAGCAGTTTTACAAAACCATGGGTATCAAAACCATGGGCAAAAACCATCCCATAAACCTATGGGTAAAAATCCTTCCCATATGAGAAAAGCATGTTTCCCGGTATATCAAGCACATTTTTCGAGGAAACTATGGAAAGTGTACAATACTCTTAATGTACAGTCAAAAACATTTTCACACATGAAAATAGGCTCCACAACCTAACAATCTCCCACTTATAGACTAGTTTTCCTCTGAGAAATATTCTCAACCCTTCACTAGTTTCGTGAAGACCAGCCAAAACCGAACACAACTTCAGTTTTTCCCTTGTGACCACCTTGGTCATCATGTCTATAGGATCCTGACTAGTATGAATCTTCTCCAGCTTCAACTTCTCTTCCTCCAAATTTGTCCTAATGAAATGGTACCTAAGCTATATATGCTTCATCCTAAAGTGGAAAGTAGAGTTCTTAGCTAGGTGTATAACACTCTGACTATCACTATGTAGCTTCCCTTCCTCCTGCTTATGTCCCAAATCCTCAACCAATTTCTGTAGCCAAATCATCTCTTTACTTGCCTCTGTCAGAAAACATACTCAACCTCAATGGTTAACAAAGCCACCAACTTATGTAGTTGTGAAATCTAGCTCATTTTTGTCCCACCTATAGTTTAAATATAACCTATCGTGTTCCTCATGTTGTCTACATCTCCAGCCATATCTAAATCTACATAACCACACAAAGATGTGTCTCGATCCAC
Source organism: Taxus wallichiana var. yunnanensis (assembly GCA_018340775.1). Classification (NCBI taxonomy): domain Eukaryota; kingdom Viridiplantae; phylum Streptophyta; class Pinopsida; order Cupressales; family Taxaceae; genus Taxus; species Taxus wallichiana. The sequence goes on along the minus strand of CM031234.1, from coordinate 240,807,881 downwards.
TATAGAAAAAACTATCCCCATGGTCCCTCTCAAATACCAAAGGATCCACTTTACTGCCTGCTAGTGATCTCTACCTAGATCAATCATAAATCTACTCACCACTCCCACTTTGCATGAGAAATACCACACCGGTGCACACCATGACATACATAAAACTTCCAACCACCGATGAGTAAGGTACCTTGGACATCTATTTTTCTCTCTGCTTTCTGTCTTGGGACACTACTCCTTTGATAACTTGAAATGGCCTGCCAAAGGAGTCCCAACTAGTTTAGCATCCTACATATTAAACCTCTCCAAGACATTCTTAATGTACTCTTCTTGAGATAAAGTCAACTTCCATTCCTTCCTATCTTGATATATCCTCATACCAAGGATTTGTTTGGCTACCTCCAAATCCTTCATAACAAAGGAGTCACTTAGATGTTTCTTAAGTACTTGTATTTCCTACATGTTTTTATCTGTAACCAACATGTCATCCACATACATACACAAGATAATATAACTGCCATCCTCAAATTTATTTGTATACATGCAATGGTCAAAATGACATCTAATATAACCTTTCTCCATCATGAAGCTATCAAATTTCTTATACCATTGACGTGGAGATTTTTTCAAGTCATACAAGCTCTTCTTCAATTTACACACCATCTCCTCTTTACCTTTAACCTCATAGCCCTCTCTCTGCTGCTACATATATAGATGCTCCTCTAAACCACCATGGAGAAATGAAGTCTTTACATCAAACTGATCTAAGTGCAAGTTTTTTTCTGAACTATTCCAAGAATAGTTCTAATAGAAGTCATTTTTACTACAGGAGAAAAAATCTCATCAAAATTTATACCCTTTTTATGTGAAAACCATTTGAACACCAACCGAGCCTCATATATTTTCTTTCCTCCATCTTCCTCTTTGACTATGTACACCCACTTTTTCGTAATGCTCTTTTTCCTTCAGGTAGCTTCATGAAATCCCATGTCTAGTTCTCCATGAGAGTCTGGTGCTCCTCATTAATGGCTTGTTCCCACTTCTTCCTAACATCTACTTGCATTGCTTCATCAAAGCTATTTGGCTCTCCACTATTAGTGAGTAATAAATAATAAAGAGAAGGAGAATTTTTTTAGGTTCTCTTATTACCCTAGAATACCTCCTCAATATAGGAGCTTGGGGTTCCTATTGAGGAGGTTCCTGAATTGATTCATGTGTCACTTTCCCATCTGGATGATCATCTACCACTTCATATTATTTCTTGGATTCTTCCCTATTTTCCTGAAATCGATGCTTATACATGAATTCCTCATTAAAGATCACATTCCTATATTGAATGATTTTCTTGTCCTTAATGCTCCAATATTTATATCCAAAGTCATCACCACTATAACCAATGAAAGTACATTTTTTTGATTTAGCCTCTAGCTTGGTCCTATCATCCTTGTCTATATGGAAAAACACCTCACATCCAAAGACTCTAAGAAATGAATTATCAACTTTCTTACCATACAAAACCTCCTCAGGTATGCCTCCATCTAAGGCACTTGAGGGTCATGTACATAGTTGTGCTCACCGCTTCTACCCAAAAAGAAAGAGGCATCCTGTATGTAACCTCATACTCCTAGTACATTCTATTATTGTTCTGTTCATCCTTTCGACACACCATTTTGCTGCGAGTTCTTGGAACCATTTTTTCCCTATGGATTCCATTCTTAGAACAATAATCATCAAATTCATTGCTGCAATACTCCCCCATTATCTCGACATGAGACATTTTAGCTTAAGACTTGTTTCATTATCTACCAAGGCTCTCCATTTAACAAAAGTTTCAAATACATTAGATTTATTTCTAATACAATAAACCCAAACTTTCCTTATTTTATCATCAATAAAAGTAACATAATAACTTGAACCCCCAAGAGATGAAACCTAAGTCACCCCCACACATCATAATGCATTGGATCTAATGTCCTCTCTTTCTTTATAGGTCCAACCTTGAGAAACCTTACTCACTTGTTTCCCACATATGCAGTCCTCATAGAAATCCAAACTTATTTCGTATATATGGAAAAATCCTTCTTTATGATCACTCGCCCTTATGGCTCATATGACCTAGCCTATAGTGCCACAATGTTGTATTTTCTTCTAAAGCCACAAGATTACAAACATTAGTGCTATCAGTGGTTAAATACAAGGTTCCAACCTTCTTACCTCTTGCCACCACAAGATCACCCTTGGTAACCTTCCAAGAGTTTGTTGTAAATATCACATTACAACCATCACTTCCCAACTTCCCTACCGATATCAAATTTCGTCTTAATGTAGGCACATGTCTGACATCCTTCAATAGCCATGTATTCCCATTCTCGCATCTTAACTTGAATAGAACCTTTTCAACTATGCTACAAGGCTCATCATCATCAAGAAAAACATGCCCAAAATATCCTTGAAAATAATTAATAAAATAATGCCTATGTGGAGTAGCATGGAAAGAAGCCCCAAATCTCCTAAGATTCAATAATATTGTGCAAAGAAAGAATCAAAACATCTTGACATACATTACCCATTGCCACATTTGAATCCTTATTTTCTTCCCGTTGTTTCTTCTTGTCCCAAAGCTCCTAACATTCCTTCTTTTCATGCCTAGACTTTCCACAGTACCAACATACTATCTTACTTTTGGATTTTGACCTTTCCCGATCCTTTAATTTTCCATGACTTCCTCTATTCTTCTATCTCCCTCTAGTTTCCACTTTGTCAAATCTTTCCCTGAAGTAGAAGATTCCCTAGATATTTTTCTTCACATTTCCTTTCTTAGAATCACTCTTAAAAATATTCAAACTTTAACTTTGATTTAGTTGGAACCAAGTTTTTTACCGCCATTACCAGGCTATTCCAACTCTCAGGTAAAGAGCGCAAAATTAATAAATCCCTAACTTATTCATCAAATTATATTGTAACCAAAGCTATCATATTTACAACCATATTAAAATCATTTAAATGATCTGCTACTGAACCATTCTCAGACATCTTCATATTAAACAACTTTTTCATTAAAAATATCTTATTAGAGGGAGAGGGTTTTTCATACAACTTCCCTAATGCATCCATCAGTTATTTTGTAGTATTTTCCTTTGAAACATTAAAGAATACAAATATTCAAGACATAGACAGATTTCCCAAGTGCCTTCCTATCTAGTAAATCCCATTCTACAAATCCATCATACTCAAGGTTTGTTCATCTTCTCGGACATTGGAATATAAAGATCCTTTTGATAAAGGTAATCTTCCATCTGCATCTTCCAAAGACTAAATTTTTTCCTGTTGAATTTATCAACCCTTGATCTTCCATCATTTTCCATAGCTCCCACTCAAGCTTAAAATTTCCCTATGATTCAACACTTTAAAAAACCAAACCAGGATCTAGATACCAATTATTAGGAAATAAGGGATAAAATATGTGGAACAATCCCTCACAGAATCATAATAGTAGAAACTAATATGCAGAAAATATTATAGATCTCAAATAAAAGTGTAGAATGAAAATAACACAACAAAAAGAGATAGTGTTTAATGTGGTCCACCCAATTTGGGCTATGTTCACCAAGAATCACTTGCTCAGATTTTATTACAAGCCACCACTCTCTCAATACAATACCCAGATTTGTTTGGAGCTATTCTCAACAAACTCTATAGAATTCACACCTAAATTCAAACACATCTGTAATGTTACATCAACCCTACCATATGCACAAAACCACATAAGTAGACAACTACTTTATCAGTTTTACAAAACCATGGGTATCAAAACCATGGGCCAAAACCATCCCATAAACCTATGGGTCAAAAATCCTTCCCATATGAGAAAATCATTTTTCTGGTCTATTGAGAATATTTTTGAGGAAACTGTGGAAAGTGTACAATCTTGAACATTTTCACACATGAAAAAATGATCCACAACCTAATAATCACCTCCATATCAGCCTAGTAGACCTCCTGCCTACGCTACAAAAAAAAAAAGGAAAGCCCCCATCTATTAGGCCATTCCAACAATATAATCCTAATACACCTTCAACATCCCAGGCCTTAGTTCCAGTCTAGAATAACATTTCACAGGAATATGAATGGTGCTTTCCTTGTGGTCAACCCCATAACTAGGAAACATGTTTCAATGGTATGCTAAACTAGGCCTTGATGGTATAAATTGTTGGTGTGCCTCAAGAGACAAACCAAGAAGAAAATCAGCAGTAAACAACTACTCAAGAAGCACCTTCAAGTGAAACCACACTTGTGAACTAGCAAGCAGAGGATTTTTTTGGTATAAATTAGTCTCCTTCTCGGGGGTAACAACCAACACAATGTCTAAGAAGAGGAATATAGAGGAAGGGTAGTCATCTAACCCAGGTTCTTCGCAACCTGTTGTCACTTTAAAGGGAGTCAGTAATATGAGTGCAGCTCCAAGTATGCACAACCAACCAAAACCACCTTCTAGACCAGATCATGTGCTTGTTGTAGCATCCCATGTGTAAGAGAAGACAGTGCCAAGAAGAGGGCAGCAGAAGGACAACCCACCTTCATTCAATATCATCGACCACATGAAGAAGACTAATGTAAGCATCTCTATGTGGGAATATTTGAAAATTCTAGGGAAAAGGGACCTTTTGCAAAGCAACCATAGCTAACTTGCCCATCTCAAATGAGTTTCCCAAGAATCAAGAGAAGGTGCTCACTAATGCAGCTCCATAAGAAGGCAATCAAGGAGGTCAATAGGGAAAAAAACATGAAGCCTCCTTCATTCTATATATCTCTAATCATTAGAAATAATCTTGTGCACAACTGCATGATTGATTTGGGAGCAAGCAGTTCAGGTGATGTCCAAACAAATAGCTGATCAGTTTGGGTATTAAGTATGAAGTTATTTCTAGAGGTGTGGTGCAATTAATAGGATAATAGTGACAATTATTGGAGTAATCAAAGGATTGAGCCTCACACTGCATGCATGCCCCAATGTCATAGTGTTGCAAGATGTATTAGTGATTGAATTTCCACCACTCTTTGCATTGTGCTTGTCAAGATACTTCACAACTAAAATTGGAGGCTACTTTTCTATTGATTGGTCACATATGCTTTTTCAAAACAAGGTATGGAGCTAAGGCTATAATCAGATCTGAGCCTATCAAAACTTTCATATTGAGCCATATGTACCAAGCCCAATCAATGCAAATTTCTTAGCCTTTGATCAAGAAGACTGCCAAAGCGCTCCAAAAATGAATACCAAGGTTAGAGGAATCCCATATTTGACTCTTTATGAATGGGCAAACAAGAGGCATAACTTTGATCCATACAAAGAGATGGAGGAATCTGAGATGAGAATTTATTGTTTAAACGAAGAAAATCCACTCCTCCCTAACATCACCAAATCAAATGAAAATAATTATAATGAAGTATGGCAGCTATTATTTGATGGCTCAAGGAGTAGACAAGGTGCAAGAGGAGGTACAATGCTTGTGTCACCATAAGGTATAAAATACTACTCAACTTTCTATTTTCAGTTCTCTTGTTCAACAATATAATTGAGTATGAAGCTTTGATCCATGGATTGCATTGGGAAAGAAAGAGGGGTATCAATAAATTGTAAGTATTTAGAGATAGTGAGTTGATTGTAAACCAAGTTAGAAGGCTGAATGCTGCCAAAAATGATCTCATTAAAGAGATATAAGAATCAGGTATGGGACCTCATTGAATACTTTGAAGCATTCAACATTGAGGCCATACTAAGGAAGAAAAATGAGCCTGCATACCAAATTACAGAAGTATGGGAAACATTTCATGTTTTTAACAGTATCAAGAGAGATCAAACTCAACCTAATATTAGAGCGATTATAAGGTCAGTTGTTCCAGATAACAATACAAGTTGGAAATTATTTGAAAATGATCAACAAATCATAAATTTTCTCCAAGAAGAAGCTGAGTTCTCCTTAAGAAATCAAGACAAATTGGAGCAGCAATATGGTGATCAAGTGGTCTAGCCAAAGACAAACAAGTTACCGAAAGGCCTAGTGAATCTTGCATCCATATTCAATCCAAATGACCATTTCTAGAAGGAAAAAGCAAGAATTTAGGTAAAAGGTGAAGACTCAAAGGCTATTTAAATCGGAGAGGGTAAGGTACTCCAAATCGAAAGGTGAGTACTTAACAAGAGAAATCTGATTTTACCCAACTCTATCAAGAATTTCCAGATGTCTTTTCCTGGAATTATAAAGATTTGAGAGGTTTCAATCTAAAATTGGCACAACATACTATTGAGTTGGATCTAGAATCCAAGCCTATTAGATAGAAGCAAAGGCCAGTGAATCCTCACATCAAACCTCTCATGAGAAAAGAGCTGAATAAGCTAATAGAGGCTAGCATCATCTTTCCTATCAAGCATTCAAGTTGGGTTGTGAATTTAGTGCCAGTAAGGAAGAGAAATGGAGAGATCAGGCTGTGTGTGGATTTTCGAGATCTAAATAGAGCATCACTCAAAGACCATTATCCACTCCCTTCAATGGAGAATATTTTATAGGTTATAGCTGGTTCGGAAAGGTTTTCATTTTTGGATGGATACTCAGGCTATAATTAGATAGTGGTCAAAGAAGAGGATCAGTTCAAGACAACCTTCACTATGAAGTGGGGCACTTATGCTTATAGGAATATGCCATTTGGACTGTCTAATGCCGGAGCAACATTTCAGCAAGCTATGGATATGGCATTCAAGGGATTGATAAACAAGATAGTGCTTGTTTATCTGGATGATATCATTGTGTTCTCAAAGAATGCAACAAGTCACCTATTTCACCTCAAACAAGTGTTCCAAAGATGTAAGAGACTAGAGTGTCCTTGAATATCCAAAAAATACATATTCTTGGCGCATAAAATAAATCTATTAGGCCACATCCTTTCAAAGGAAGGGCTAACAATTGATCAAGAAATATTTGAGGCTGTTCGCACTTTACCGTTACCATGTCATAAGAAGACTCTTCAAAGTTTTTTGGGTAAAATTAATTTTTTTAGGAGATTTGTTCCTAACTTTTCTAAGTTGGTCAAGCCATTAACACTAATTTTGAGGAAGGGCATGACTTTCAAATGGGCTACCTAACGAAAAGAAGTATTTGAAGCTATAAAGCACAACCATTGCATAGGATCCAAACCTCATCAATTTAGATTTCTCAAAGGATTTCACCCTCTATGCTTTCGGTGGCACATATGCAATATCTGCAATACTTGTATAACCAAATAAAGGACTAGAGAAGCCTATTATGTACTTTAACTAGTGACTTGAAGGTTATGAGGTGAGATATTCATTCATTTAGAAACATGTCCTTGTTGTGATTAGAAGTTTAAATAAATTTAGGCATATAGTGTCAAATAATAGAATCCATTTACTAGTTTCACATGTGGGTGTGAAATATTTTCTTTTGAACAAGGATCTCAATGAGAAGAGGGCTAGCTGGATAACCAAGGTCATGGAATATGACATTGATATCAAGGTGACCAAACTGGTTAGGGGAAAAGGGTTGTGTGAGAAACCAAATTTATGTCAACATGGTGAATCAAGAGATGAGGTAGAAGTTATTATGGTGTTGTAAGATAATCAAGAACAAGCTATAGGTGGTTTAACCATCCCTTATTGGACTCAAGATATTGTATACTTCCTTCAAACGGGTCAAAGTCCTCAAGGATTGAGTAAATCCAAAAGGAGATATTTCAGACTTCATTACATCCCATATGTGCTTGTAGATAATATTTTGTTCAAAAGGGATGTGAATGGTGTCCTCCTAAGGTGCATCAAGATAGATCAGATAGAGAGGTTATTGCACGAGTTTCATGATGGAGAGGTAGGTGGTCATTTTTACCCAAAAGTAAAAACTATTAAAATCATGAGGGTTGGTTATTACTGGCCTAATATCTTCAATGATTGCTACTCATGGATCAAGAAAGGTAAGAAGTGTGCCTTTTCACAGGAAAAGAGAAGCTAGCAGCCCTCCCACTCCATCCTATCTTTGTAAATGAACCATTCATGTAATGGGGCTTGGAATTTATTAGGGTGATCAACCTAAATTCCAGCCTAGGCCATAAATGGATCCTTATAGCTACGGTCTACTTCACTAAGTGGATATAAGAAGTTGCACTTAAGGAAGAAAATGAAGCCAACATTCTAGATTTATATGAAGGTATTACAACAAGGTTTGGTGTCCCTTCCACTATAATATCAGATAATGCCTTAGATTTTCTTGGAGCAAAGATATCTAATTGAGTTGTTAGGAATGAATCTATTTGAGCACTTACTCTAACTACTACCCCGGTGGTAATGGACAAAGAAGATTCCACAAACAAGAACTTGCTTTGAGAATCATACGAACTCTTGATGAAAACCAAAGGAATTGGCATACCAAATTGAAATCAGCCTTGTGGGCTAATAGAATCACTCCTAAGAAGTCAACTGGTTATTCCCCTTTCAAGTTGGTTTATGGAAGGGAAGCACGATTGCAATATCCCTTGAGTTACCAGCCTTGGAGCTTATCAAGTAGCTAGAGTTTCTTAAACTCCCAATTATGGAAGTTAGGTATACAGAGCTCATGGAACTAGAAGAGCTAAGAAACTAGGCCATGAAAATAATGAAGGACCAAGCTCAAACCAAGATGAGCTTTGTGAGAAAGACAAAAAAAATAAATTTCCAAGAAGTAGACTTGGTTCTGAAATGGGATGTAGATAGAGCCAAACCAGGGAGACTCTCCAAGTTTGATGCAATATGGAGTGGAATTTATATGATTTCTGGATGCAAGAGTAACAACGCTTTCCAACTATCCAAGTTAGATGGAGAAAAATTGTAGATTCCTATCAATAGGATGTATCTCAAGCATTTTTACTAAAGTAAAGTATCTTCCTTGTAAATATTATATTATTTCATTTCCTCCAAGTGCTTTTGGCACATTACTCTATCATAGTTTAACTTACTTTTGTAATAAGTTCTTGTGCACTCTCTACAGGTTCCATTTGGAACATTTATGATTTTATTGTTTGCACAAAGTTGTGCTTTATTGTTGTTGCACCTTCTAGTTTCAGAAAAGTTCCAATGATGAAATAATGTCCCAACAACGTTCGAGAGGTTTAAGAGGTTTTTAGTATCAAAGTAGTTTCATGTCGAATGACTCCATGCCTAATGGATGCAAAATCATCGGTCTTTCAGATCTAGTAGGAAGATCACCCCACAAATCACCAAATTTTTATCCATATTTTCCCCCTTTCAAAATGGATTAACCTACAGGTATAGGCATTGATAGTGAATGGGTAGAAGTTTGTCGGGTATCTTACGGTGTGCTTGTGAGATGCGGAAAAGGTTTGGAGTTGGGTTTCTTTAAATGGTTGAGATGGAAAAATGTATAGATTATCGCCTCTTTATCATGCGTAAACCACCTTCTTGATGCATATCAATGCCCCTTTTCGACGTGTGACAACATCCCTTCTTGACGCACGTCAATGACACTTTTATTATGTGTGAAAACATCCCTTCTTGGACGCATATCAACACCCCTTTGATGACATGCGATAACATCCATTTTTATGCATGTCAACACCCCTTTCTTGCTGATGCGTGATAACATCCCTCACTATCATTTAACAATCCTTCCTCCCTTTTCGTGTGTCATCCCTCCTTCCCAATCATGCCCCTTTACTAGTCATGTGAACATCCTTCCTTCTTGATGTGTGTCAACCTCCTTTCACTTTCATCGTGTAATAACATTTCTTGTTGTTGTGCGACAATCATTCCCTCGCTCGGTGGTGAATCTCCTGTTCTTTTCGGGCATCAATCGTTGTCCTGTCGGGTGTCAATAAGGAGTTTCGAGAGATGACCAAGAGTTAATGGCACCATACAAGGTAGCTCAATAACTAGTTTAATGAGATATGACACCCTTGTTTGTTGTGCAAGAAAAGTACCATTGGAAAGTGAACCAGTATGGTCGCCCATACCTCTGTATAAGAAATTAATGAAGGATTTCAGTTGGTAGCTTCCCTTTCTCTATATATGTAATTTTTCCCTCATTTGAGAATAGAGGAGATTTTGGATTGTAAAGGAACTCTGCCCAAATTGTTCCAGCACTCTAGTGAGCTGCAAGCCTCGAATTTATGCATTTTGTAAAGGAATTTTTCCTTGTGCCTATATTGTAATGGATTGTGCATCATTTTAAGTAATAAAATTGGTGTTTTGTGTCTTTTATTTCCCTGGCTTGAGTTCTGGTTATTCCTTTTCATTTTATTGCATTTTCAGGTATATTGTGCATGTTATATTCTTTTACAGGATTTAAATTCATTGTGCTCCACGAAATTGGAGGTTTTAATGTGTTCTTTGAACTATGGAAATTTTTTCTTCCCTCTTCTACCTCATTTTCTTCCATTTTCACTCACTAAGAATATCTCCATCCCTTTTTCTTGGTGTTTTCACCTCCCTTAGTTTAGGAATTTCACTTTATACATCTCTTTCTTCCTGGTCCCTTGGAAAATATAGGTTAGTGTTAGGATAGTTGCATTTCCCTTTCTAGGAGTAGTTTTAGCATTAGAATAGGTTGAGGAACTAACCTTATCTAGATTTTTGTATCATTTGCAATGTCCCACACCTTGAGACAATCCCATGTTAGTCAAAAGTAGGGTTTGGTAATGTTCAAATCCTAGGGTGCTACTTTTTTGACATAAAACCCCAGGAAAAATGGACAACATGGAAGAATTGGAACCGGAAAATGGATAGGACATGCATGGAGGAATCAGGGTGCTTCAAGAAAAATTCAAGTTGTTGAGAGTATTATAGGAATTCAGGGAAGATTTGCACTCAATTAGTTCATTTTTTCCTCTTCTAGGTTATTAGGGCTCCAAACTCCACCACAGTGAAAACAGGGTTTTGGGGGTCCACATCCAACCAAAAATGAGAAAAATGGAAAAAAATGTGAAAATTAACTTCATGGTACACCATTTCTCCTTCCATGGCCTCGCGACACTGAAAACTTTTGATTTTTTTTTGAAAAATGGAACAAAATGCCCAAAAGGGCCTAGAGGGAAACCAAGCTAAAAATAGCTCACCGAGATGGCATGGTCATGGGTTCAAAAGGCGGTGCGAGATTGTACTAGTATGGGTGAATCGAGGTAGAAAGGGGTTTGACGAGTTGAGATTGCGAGCAAGATCCTCACAAAAAAATGGCTCAATGGAGAGTCATAAGTGATGAAGTAGGTGCCAACTCGGAGTGCAGTATTGATTGGATCAGAAAATGTTTCACCAAGCCACAGTGGCATTGGAGTTGACCAAGTCGGGGTAAGCTTGCAAATCGGAATAAGTAGTGCATTGGATGCAAAGTTGGGAATGCACCGGTATGGTAAATGCATGTGGGGTGTGGATGCAATCGTGTGAAAGTTTTTATGCTCATAAAACACGAAGAACTTGTAGGGTTTTTTAGGGAAGTCCAATGTGGGATCAACTTGGATAGGTGTATGGTAGTTTGTTAGGGCCAAGGTTGGAGAAATAACCACATGATGCATGTGAGGAGCTCGGGGATGTAGGATCTCAACATGTTCCGATCCTCAGTAGACCATGGTGAGTTTATTGGGACTTGGTGAGTTAGGGGTAAGTGTTAGGTTTACATGAGGAGTGCGCAACTCATTGGGGTGTGCAAGTGATGAGCGAAACCTGGATCCATCGACATGGGCGTGGTGTGTCGGGATCTCAAGTCGTCCCCATGTCGGGGTAACACGTTGAATATACACCTCATCGATTGATGTATATGTAATGCAAAAACTGCACTGAGTTAAACGGTGAGTTACCCGAGGAGTTAGGTGGCAAGTCATGATGGGTGGTTGGTGAATGAAGTATTAAAACCTTAAATCTAAGCCACATTGAAATGAACATAACTTGCATTGTACTCATCGAATTAAGCAAAATTATAGACGTTAGAAATATATTTTGAAACCCTATAATATGGAATGATTATAAATGGAAAATTTATGGATTAGGTGGGTGAGAAATGGTGGTGAAGTCCCGGATATTGAAGGCCATACCCAGTGCAAAAATGAAGTAAATGAAAGCATGAAGACCCTTTCCTTCTTCCACAAGGAAAGGTACATGAAAGTATGGGTTTTGCAGTCAGCCCATATTTTTTGTAGGTGTCATCATGGATTTTATGGGTGGTTAAAGAAATATATCATATTTCTCTCCCTCTCTCCCATCCTTTCTACTATAAAATGTAAAGGGGATGCACATTTACAAGTGTTAGACAATTTTCCCTCCTCATGCTCCCCTCTTCTCCATAGCCGGATTGTTATGAATTTTAGGGCTTCATGCCTTCACTCTGAATACTATAATGGAAATATTTCCTCTTCCTATGTATGATGTACTGTGCATATCTTATGGAGCAATAAAACTATGTTTGTGTTAATTTTTCTAGCCTTTCATGGTTTTACTATTTTATCTTGCCTCTCGCTATAAATTAGGTGTTCTATGTATATTCTTAATTCATTGCGGGGATTTAATGGTTGTTTTGTTTATTGGGATGGTGAATTGTATATAATATAGTATGTGGTGCATGTCCACCCTCTCCAAGTTCATCCTTATCCTTTTATAGGCTGGGAATATTGTCTAACAACCCCTTTTCCTTGTGTTATCACCACCCCTTAGTGTAGGATTTCCCTTTTCATACACCCTCTCTTTCTCTGTCTCCTTGGAAGTGTTAGATAGGATTAGATAGGTGTTTTAATACATTTAGGATTAGTTTTATCATAGTATTAGCAAAATGAAGTTGAACTTATCTAAAGGACCATCTAAAGTTTGCAAGTTCCACAACTTGAGAGATGGTCCCATGTTAGAAAAAAGTAGGGATCCATAACCAAATATCCTAGGGTGCTACTTTTTTCCATAATAGTTTCTCTCTTCAAATTTGTCTTTAATAAGTACTATTGTCAAGAGCATCTAACACAACTTGAGTTGTTTGATGAACATTTCTTAATCACCCTTCAACATTATCAAGTCTATTAAGATTGAATCAAAATTTCTTGTAATAAACATCTTAACCTACGTGACTTTAACATCAACGACCTTATATTAAAAGAAAATAATAATGTTACTAATCGAGAATGGATCCAACATGGAAATTTTTCTACCAAATGGATCATACCATATGTTATCACACATAAGTATGCATCTAGAACTTATTGTTTAGCATCGCTTGATGGTAAGTTGCAACTAGAACCTATTGATTCCTTGTACTTGCGACCTTTCTATTATTAACATTTTTACCAACATGACCTTAGTCAACTTAACGATCATCTTTCCATAACTAGCATATTACATATATAATTGTAATGATTTGGAATTATGTAGTCTACTATTGCTATCATGTCTATGATCTTAAATATGGGCACCATAACTATGCTCATAGAGTATTCCTTATGTTTTAGTTATTCATTCTTATTGAGAACACCAAAATAATAACTTCCATCTCCTTCTTACCTACCTCCTAGAGCCATGATAAGTGTCCTTAAGTGTAGCTTATACATATTTATTATCCCCTCCCTAAGTGGTCTACTTGGATAGCCCCAAATTTACCCTAAATTAAAAATCATGAACACTCTTCTCAAAGCTATCTATCTTAAAAACAAATTTCTCCCTCAAAGTAAAACTATTCACATAAAATCGTATTATAAAAGAATAGATTGATCCATAGAAGGATAGAGCTAGCATGTATCCTTCCATCAAAAGTTAAAAATCAAAAGAAAATAAAAGAAAATCAAAAAATCCAAAATGTAGACCACTCCCCAAAGGATGACTACTATATTATATTATGGAAGTAAACTATTCTTGCATTGATAATCCTTTCTCAAAAGTAAATTAAAATCAAAATAAAGCATCCTAGAAACCTTCCCGAATAGATCAACATTCCCATCAAAGGAAAACTTCCCATATTGATCAGTTTGTGCAATCTTTTCCGAGCTCGGGTATAGTCCTAGGAACACCACCTAAGGAGAACATATTTCCCCCTCATATATACTACATCTTAATCTCCTTATTGTGTCGATAATAGGTTTTTAGAACATCTTTCCATATTTACTTTCATTATATTAAGTGTGACTAACTAACGTTAGTTCTATGTTAACACTTGACTTGGTCACAAGCTCATTGCCTTTCCTAATTCCTTTTTAGGCTTTACCTCCAATCCAGTTTAGGTCATGCCTTCCATGTGTGCTCTTTCCTACACTTTGTAGTGTTCCTCGGTTATTAAGGGCCATAAATTTTAAAGTCATGTCTTATATATTTTTGATTCACCTCACCTATATCTAGCTACCTTCATTCATCTAATCTACTACAACATGTCCTATTTTCTATCACATCATGTCCTTCTCTATTCATTATCGTTTTCTATCTCTAACATTCACTATCATCCATTACATATAATCTAAAGTATGTCTTCCTTTCTAGCTTCCTATCTAATCAAAATCCATACATAACACCATTTAAATCACATCCATAATCATAATCAAACATCAACATCTATCAAAGAATAATTATAAACGATCACATCTATAATCTATGATCATCAACACACATATAAACACTTAAAAATCATCATACACACACATATATATTAATAGAAATTATTTATATGTCTATGATGAGGGATTTATAGGGATCTATCTCAAAAGTATGTACATCGTATAATAAAAATATATACATCATGCCTATCACGTCCACCCAATAATCGGTGAATGGTACATTTGGTGGTATAAATAATCATGGCATGGGTGTCTTCCCACTCTCTATGCCCTCCTCTGCACCTCCATCTTTCCTCGGCTACACCACATTTGTGGTACTACCTAACACCAATGGCCAGCTACTCTCCTCCTGGCTATGTATGCCACATATCGAGGTACCTCAAGTAATCTCGTAGTCACAATGCACTCATAATGACATGCCTCCTCTCCTAGATCTTGGTACTGATCCAACATCATGGTCCTTATTGGTGCCATCTTCCCTACTCCCTAAGAGGCTCCCTGTTGCCTCCACTATAACACTCAAAGATCAATAACTAGCCCTTTAAGCCTCTCTCTTTGCCTATGGTATATATCTCTCACTTGTATAGAAATATCCCTCTCCCCGACAAACAATATATCTCTCTCCTTCTTAGTCACATATAACTCCACTCGTAGGTAGAATATATCGGATGCTCCTCCATCCCTATTCCCCTCACCTCCGGCTCCACCTCCTCTCCTCCGGGTGATACTACCTCTCCACCACATGATACCTCTACATTAAACCCTTCCTAAACTCTCTCCTCGGCCTCTAAGGCCACCCATACCTCATCCCACCACTCTACAAAGCCCTCCCTTACTCCCACATCATCTTCATTATCCCATGGAGCCCTTTCCTCCTCTAGTGGTTTTTCCATTAATAGAGTTGGTAGATACCTCTCTGTCTCCTCTCATTTATATATAATGGGTGCCCCTGTCACCACCTCGAACCAATCTAGACTATCTCATAACCCATGGAAACTAGACCACCTCCACTATCTCTCGGCCTCTGCCCATGTATGCATGTAACCCTCCTCATACCATGTAGCTCTATATTTGAACCAAGAAATTTTGGGAAGTCTTGGTTCTACATCCATCTCACATCATCCACATCTAGCCTTCCCAATCAATCATTCGCCATTGAACCGGTCCTCACCTTGTACATCTCTATCCCCATGAGCCTCATCATCTCTCCATCTTATAAATCCTACTACCAGCTTGATGTGGTCACTTTATGACCGATGGAATCCACCGGCGACCTAATCAATGCTATATGCTTGTATTCCCAACAATGTAATAAGAATCCCACATCTAATCTTGATCTTTGCTCTGTCACATACATCAAATTTTGTGATAATATTGAGCCAAAAATGTGGCCCTGAATGAAAATACTACCCTATGCTCTACCACATTTACCAATACACCTACTAGTGTCCATGGGAATCTAGCTCCCACTTTGAATCGGTAAAGTATAAAACATGAGATATCCATCATGATCAAGCATATCAATAATTTCCTTGGTGTACCTACCTCATATCATGGCTCTATATGGAAAGTCCCTAAACCGAACTCATTCGATGAGCCTCATCCTCAAAAAAACCACCTTAGGGTGTCTATCCTCCTATCTTATTTGATAAGATCTATAATCTCCCCTTGTATCGACATAATATATGGTACACATCCTATAAAGTGACCATCATTTCCTCGGTTCTAAAATAAAATGTTCTCATCCGCACATCACATCTATCAATAAATGCAATCATCAATCCCACATCTCTAGGTATCCTCTAATAGTGGTGGAACTGCCTAACCCCACTACGTGTAAGTGATCCCACTC
Organism: Taxus wallichiana var. yunnanensis; assembly: GCA_018340775.1. Lineage (NCBI taxonomy): Eukaryota > Viridiplantae > Streptophyta > Pinopsida > Cupressales > Taxaceae > Taxus > Taxus wallichiana. The sequence goes on along the minus strand of CM031234.1, from coordinate 240,791,467 downwards.
TGTGTCAATCACATCCCCCCTGATTTGATCACATAAAATTGGGACTCTATCTTTGAGGTAAATTGTATCTCTGGACTGCAAAATCTAATCGAACAATCACTTATTAGCAATCAATAATCAAAATCATCATTTTCAATCATTTAAATCATCTATCCCTAGTAAACGCTGACCCAATCGGGTCGATACCCATTTTATCCCTAGTCAATGCCACCCTAGTCAAGTCAATGCCTTTTTACCTTGATTAATAGTGACCATTTCCATTCACCCCCAACCACCTACTAGGCACCCGTCAAAATCTAGGAAAATACAAAAAAATTAAACAAAAATAAATTAAAACTTAAAAACAAGCAAAGATTTAAATACCTACCATCCTTCAAGTCCTATTGCACTTCTTCATTGCTCCTCTGACCTCCATCAATCTCAAATCTCAAATATCTCTCTTAGAGATCTTAGCTTCACAAGTCACACCATTCAAATGAGCCTCTTAAGACTCCCCTAGTGCTTATATAGTAGTCATCGTGTTGGTCACCATCAAATCGTTTCAATTCGCCGCTAAACCCACTTAGTCACCTTTGACCCCCTTGCATCTTTTATCCCTTCCTTATCTAGTTCCCTCATCAAGATATATTTTTACCCTTCAGATTTTTTCACACATAACACACTTTTCCTTATCCGCATCACCCATTTTGTCATATTTTTGGCATGTCTATCTATCTTTCATTATCTTTTTCACATCTTCCCGCCTTGATCTGTGTCCTTCCTAGGGCATAATATATCATTCTAAACCCACCATTGTGGACATATTTGTCATCTTCATCCTGTCGGGCACATATTTTCACTTCCTCATGCTTGAAGGACAACATGTGTCTTTCACCCCGATTTTTTCTTGACCATCTTGATTGCCAATCCTCATATTTATTTGCACATAATTTGATGTATACCTCTCACCCTTAGGTCCTATGGCTTGTGCACTCATATGAGTGGTTTCCCATTGTTTTCCTCCATCTCCCAGTGATAGTTTCGACTCACGGGGGTCCATAAGACATTCACATCACCTCTTCCGTAGGTGTGCTTTGTCCATACGATGTGTTCCTAAGCTCACAACCATAATTTTACCTTTTGTTTACATTTTATCCTATTAATGGCCACCCCCCTTCACTTGGGAACATTTCTCTCCCCCTTCCTCTTGTTCCCCTTCTCATTATCCATCTATATCTTTCAAACTCATAATCGATTCCCCTTCGTGTTGTAAATAAATAGTTCGAGGGGGAACACCTCAAACATAATCATTCATCACTTCTAATTTTTCTCTCGTAGTTTTCTTTAGTGCAAACCACTTTAAAAAGGGACAAATTTAGACACCCATTTTTGGCACCCCTCGTGCCCTCATCTCTCATTTGACCCTCATCGTCACCTAGTGTGTTCATCCTACCCTTCACAATTTTTAAATATCTCCATTCCCTCCTAAAATGCTATTCCCCCACATCTCTCCTACTCCCCATAATTCCTTCTTTTCCCCATTTTAATCCCTATTTATTAATTAATTCCCTATTATTCTCCATACCCCCTAAACATATTTAATCAACCCTTAATCCCATCTCCATCCTAATCACCCTTCATTTACTACCCCCTTGGATCCCCACTACCTTTCATCATTTTGCCTCATTTAATCCTCCCTAGATTCCTCATTACCTTCTTTGACCCCCTCATCATTCCGCCCTCATTTATTTCTCCCCATGCCTCATTAACCCACCTTAAAATGGTCTAACACCGCCTTCTTACCCATTTTATCCTCCTTTACATAGAAATATGAAATTTCTCTATAACTCTATCCTTATCTGTTGTAGTCTCCGGTGAATAACCCAGGTCGTTGTTAACCCTTCTTAACCACCTTCACCTCTCCTTTCTCAAGGATGGAAAATTTGGAGATTTCTGATATCTTTTCATGATCACTAACTCCTACATCATATTTTGAGCTTCTTCCATTAGATGGATTATCTTCTTACCTCCTTGCATGTTGTCATTGGATCTTGGAGTTTTTTGAAGATTAATTGGAGGTCTTGTTTGTGCATGTTTGTTTCTATTTTACAGGTTTGAAAGTTTCCCCTCAACTCTGTGAACCTTTCATCTGTTCTTGATTGTCCTTGGATCCATATTTTCATCCCATCATTTTTCAAGTTCACATATCCTACTTTGGTCATCATCATCCTAGTCGATCACCGTTGACCTGAAACCTATCCTAAAAAAATCATCCATCTTTTTCATCCCACCCATCCCATCAACATCATGAAATCACAATATGTACACCATAACCAATATTCAACTTTTTTTTTGCATACTTTTTATCATCTCTGCACTAGTCATCGTTAACTCCATCAATTTGCATCGGGTGGCCGCCAAACCTATCATTTCATCCATTAGATCAATCATCTTCTACATCCCACCCATCAAATCATCATCCTAAAATCACAATCAGTATCCTAGAATTAGCACATAGTCTCTATTTCTCAGATCATTTATCAATGCTACACAAGTTTCCATTGATTGTAACAGTTTACCTTAGGTCTTCATTGACCCTCTCCTTACATCCATCGATCTACCATCTCCCGAGATACTTTTATCCCTCTTTGTCTTGCTACCAGATCCAACAAATTTGTACAAGAACTTTGTCCCTATTTCTGCATACTTTTATTATCTCTTCATCGGTCACCATCGACTATGCCAGTTAGACTTCGGGTCTTCATCAATACACACAAGTTTGGTTTACTTTCAACATATTTTTCATCATCGATTATCATTTCAGGTATCTTAGTATATCGGATCTTTGTTTCTATATATCATTTACACCCTTCCATTTATTATTTCTTATCAATATCCTATTATCACGAGGGTTGACATCCATCCTAGGAAATTCTCACTTCTTGTGACCGAATTTTTGGGAAACCCTATATCTTTATTAATAATATTTTTCATTTTTAGCTCTCTTTGTTGTGTAGGTCATCAAAGCTCATAGTGGATAGGCTCTATTTTTGTGCCCATACAATCTTCATATTCATTCACATCCGGAGGTCACTTAAACCCTCCCATATTTTGAGGTTTCTTGATTTCTCATTTGGTTTTCACTAATGTAAAACAAGAAGTGAAAAATATTATCAAACAACCAAAGGCCGGGAATGTGTAAAAACACCCTTCTTGTAACTACAATTCTATGCTAAAGAGGGGAGAAATTTTAGGTATGAAGAGAAATAAATAAGAAGGGGAATTATAATTATGACCGAACTAAAATTTCATCAACTACAATTCAACGATGATTCTATTTTTAATTGGAGGAAATAAGAAAGAGCAATATAACATCAATAGATAATGAAATAGATAAATTAAGGACAAATATCAAGCTTTATCAAGTTTTATTCATTCCACATTGAAGACACAAAGTCCTTCAACTTCATTCAAATTTTAACATGTGCTCGACTAAGTGACAAGATGATAATGGAGGAAAATTACAATGTAAGGGAATGGAAGAATATAACTTGCTAGAGAAGGATAAACTGATCTTTTGGAATGGAGAAAGAATTAAAATTTAAAGCCAAAGATAGTGGCACTTCACACTTCCACATGAATTTTGAAATAAAAGTGCAATCCCCAATGAATAAATAGAAACTTTAAATGACTTAAGTCACTTTTTACAAAAGCTTCTCCTCAACAAAGAAATAGAATTCTAGAAAGAGAAGAAGAAAGAAGGAGAGAGAGAGAATATAGATGTTGCAAAATGAAGTCACTCTCTTCCTTCATTATGGAGATGAATGTTGTAACTGAATAGGATATTCCTCGATTGCTTCTCCGATCAAGGCATGCATTTTTGGGCGAGAAACAAAACTTCACACCTTATCTTGAATGATCATCGTTGTTCATACTTGGAAATTATATTTCAAGTCTTAATCTCTGCAAAGCATTGGAAGGATGGACAAATACACTCTTTTTCGTGAACTTTATCTCTTGTCTCTCCACACAAGAAACACTCATCCTACGATTATCATGAAGAATGCACTCATATCACTCATTAATCATACTCGGTAAGCATGATCCCTCATGGATTTGATAGTATCGAGATTCTTTAGAATCTTAGGTGGAAACATAGAAAACCTCTTAAATGAAAACACTTTTTCTTTGTGAGTTGACACCAAGGAATAATTGAAAAGACAATCCCTCTTGAAAGATATGAGAACTTCATGTCACACCACTTTGAATGGAGAATGGTTATGAGATAGAAAATACACTACAACCATGGTGCCCATCATGAATTGATTCATTTTCTTTAGCTGGATGTTTCATGATCAACAATCCTCTTGTGCATGATTAATAAAGTTCATAAATGAGTTTTCCTTCTTCCATCCTCTACTTTAGATCATTAAAATCTACGATCTCCACTAGAACTAAAATAGGCTCGTATCAACAGAGTTTTGGAGATTTATTTTGTTTATTTATGATCCTATTGGCCTTAGAAAGTGGTGGGAATGTTATAGTGCAAGAAAAATGGATTCCACAACCATTTCCAAAAATCAAAAAATTGAGTGTATTTTAGTGTTACGGGAAGCTAGTTTGGTATTTTGGGAACAATGAGAGTAAATCAAATCAAAATTTGATGTGAATTAATTCATTGGAAATATGTGCCCAAGATGAATGGATTCTTAATATTTTGTGAGTTTGTCTCGTCATAATTAATGGAAATTTCTTAAAAAAATTTGGTGAGTGGAAAGCTTGCAAATTAGTGTTAATGGGAAAGAGGGAAATTTTTCATTTGGTCACACGAGGATCATTTTTTTTTCCAAATGAGGTTATCTTGGGACATTACTAATATCTTTGGAAGACAAATGAATTCTTTAAATTTAGTGAGATTATCTCGTGAGGTTTGGGAGAACAAGCCAAATCAATTTTACATGGGCATGGGGTTTTCAAGGGTTTTGGAGCTGAATGGTGGTTTTGATCATATCATGGGATTAATTTCACCTCATATCACATTTGATAGCTCAAAATTATGGGCTTAGAGAGTGCAATGAATTCTCAAAGTTTGGCAAGGTTCCTCCGTGTGAATTGGGTTCAATCTCCACTTCAAATTTTGAATGTTTTAGGTGCAAGGAGACAATGGTGGCTGAAAAAAATAGTATTGAATATATTTTTGAGGATTTTATAAATTTATATTTTTAATATCTCATATTCAAGGATACATCATGAGGAGTTCCTCAAAAACATTTGGTGGAAAACGGAGATTGGAGTCAAGAGCTATGAGGAAAACTTGATCTTGGAGTTCTAGGGCACAAAGGGAGAGTTTTGCAATGTGGGAGATGAATAAATAGATAAAAGGTGATTGTTATCCCAAATTTACCCCCTCCTCCCTAGGTTAAATTTAGATAACTCATTAAAAATGTACTTAGCCATTTTTACATGTTTGTGACGGTTATATAAACCGTCAAATTGCACTTCCCAAAATACACTCTGGACGTTAGTATTCAAAACCCCCAGGGATCAAAGTATTAAGGTATTGGTGAGTTCCTATTTAAAATATGCAGTACAAGGAAATTAGAAATAAGAAAAAAAAGGTCAAAGGGTTAGTGTTGTGTGGAAAATATTAAAAGCTACTGATGCTGAAAAGGAAATCATAGGAACACGTTGCACAATCAAAGACACTAAAGAGACCACGTGATGAAATCCTGACAGTATCGGAAGATCAATTATGTGGACCTCAAGTATATGAAATCAATTGGAATTCATATTTCATTGGGTCTAGGATACAACTAAGTCAATAATTTGGCTAGGTCAAAAAGGGGACAAGTGGCACATTTCTTTTGAAGCCAATTTTTTTTTAAGTCCACCAAAGTTAAAAGTTACGATGTGAAGTGCATGGAGATTTTTTATTATCCAACACTTCAAAACTGTCAGTATGGAGATACAAAAATATGACACCATGACATGTGTGGAATGATCTCATTGGTCAATGCTTCACAATAGTCAGAGGTGGTAAATCAAAATGAATGACATGCAAAGTGCGTGGAGATTTTCTATTGGCTCACACTTTGCAATAGTTAGTCAAGGGACAGTTAAAAAGGAAATTTGTGAAGGTGCGTGATAATATTCTATTGATCACATTTTATAAAGAGAATGACAGGGTCTAAGGATAGAATGACACTATAAGGAAATGTATCATGATCTTATTAGCCTTGTATTTCATAAAGGTACACCCACTCGCCAAGGTAGGGAAATAAAGGAAAAACAAAGGCTTGATACCCAAGCCAATGAGAGTGTGATACATGGAAAAGGAGAAGTATTAGACATGTTGGTAAATCCCAATCCTCAAGAAAATCAAAGGCTTCCATGTGTCACATTTTTTTCTTCCCAATAAGAAAATATTCAAATGGCCATATCTTTTGACTCAAAGCTCCAAATAAGAAACAATTTATATCGTTGCAAAGATCTCCTTGAGCCCTTCAACTTGACATCGAGAAAATCCAATTTTGGTGGCATTTAATGGGTCAAAATGTGAAACATAACTTTTGAGTTAGAAAAGAACACTTTGGGCATGCAAACAATCAAATTAGGTAGCTCAAACACCAGAATTGATGAAACATAGCTTCATTTCCTTTACGGGATCAAATACACACAAAGGTGATGGCCTTACAAAGTGCCCATGTGCTTTACTGATGGAATTTAATGCAAACTATTGGTGGTTGAGGATAAAAATACCATTTCTTCTATTCTCTCTCTTTCTCTTCAAGCTATATATTGTAAAATATTTCATCTTGAAAGCATGGACATTATGATCTGTAAATGAACCATGTTAAAATGGCTTCCCAAGCAGACTAAAAACCTTGATCCTTCATTTTGGACTCTATAAATGCTTCTTGCCTTCTATTGCAACTGTAATGGATTGTGCATATTTCAAGCAATAAAAATTTGTTTTGTGACACATTTTATCTGCCCTAGTTTTTTTATTTATAATCTTGCCTTCCTTTTAACGTTATAATGTGATGTGCATATCTCTTTCATTTGTAAGACCCATTTTTATTGTGTTTAATGTTTGTCACCCCTTTATTGGTGCTATCAAACCCTTTTTAGCTTAAGATTTCCCTTTCTGCATCTCCTTCTATCCCTAGTCCTTGCAATATTTAGTTTAGGATTTGATTTCTCCATTAGGAGTAGTTTTAGCATTAGGAATAGGAAGAGGAACCTGACTTATTTGATGGTCTGTCTCAAGCAGTAAGGTCCCACAACTTGGAGATAGTCCCACGTTGTCTCAAAATTATTCAAATGTCCATGACTCGAGGAAAGGTGCATTTTGAGATCCAACACTAATACTTAATAGATTACTTCAATTTTTTTAACTCACTTTATGTTTTGGAGGAGTGAATAAGTGCACTTGGGTGGAGATGGAGATGGGGTTTGCACTTGGATTTGCACCTGCTCTTTTTCTTTAATTACGTTTTCCTTTTCCTTACTTTCCATCATTTAAAAATCCCCTCCAATCATATGAGGGCATAATTATGGAGTGAAATTGCACCTTATAAGTGCACTTGGTGCAAGGGGATTCAAATCTCCACTTAGAGGGAAGATGTGGGGTCCACCTTCAAGTTACACTTTGTCTTCATATCCCACCATGCACTTTTGCACACACTTTATGTTTTTCACTTATAAAACTCCAACCAACCAAGTGATGGTGTAATTATGGGGTAAAATTACACCTCATAATTATGCTTAACATGTAAGAGGACAAGGAAAGTGCGCAAATGCACCAAAGTGGAGTTTTAAACATGCTTTCCAGTGCCCGTTTTGTACCTCAGAGTCATTTGTTCACTTCAAAGTTTGTCCTTGGTCAATTTTGGTTGTATAATATATGATTTTGCATTAAAATGGGCCAATCGTCAAATTATCCTATTTAGGAAGTTTGAAAATGTATGATTGAAAAAAATATTATACCTCCATTTTTTCCTAGCATGGTGTGCCGGTAGTGAGTTGTAATAAGAGTTTTAGACAAACATGAGCCAAACCAAATTATGGGTCATAAATATAATTGAATGTAATATAAATTTATATTTTATTTTTCTTCTAACTCCACTTAAGGCTCTTGTTATCCAATTTTGCATCCCTGTAAAATTGGACAACTAAATGGACTTAGCCTTTTTTACATGTTTGAGACGTCGTAAAGTCGCCAAATCCCTTTTCCCAAATGTTCTAGCCATTGAAATTTGAAAACCCACATAACACTAAGGATTAATTCTTTGGCGGGTTATATATATTTTAAATCCACAAGACAAAGGGGTATTGGTCCAAGATTTAGGCGGGTTTTATTAAACCCGTGTGAAACAAAGAAAATTCATAGCTAATCAAAAACCAATTCATGTTGAGAGAAGGTAATGAAAGGGGTAGAATATTGATAGCTAAGTCAACAAGTCAATGGGGCCATGTGGCATCATTCCAGTTCTCATTGAGGTGCTAGACCATGGTGGAATTCAAAGTCTTGGAACTCATCCCAAGTTTATATTTCGTTGGAGTCCAGGTAGGCGAGAAAAATTCAAAGGGACAGGTGGAAATTATTTTGAGCCAAAATTTTCTAACTCTCTGGACTTAAAGGTTGTGATGTAAATGGCTACATGGAGCTATTTCATTATCTTACACTTCGTGTTCTAATAGAAATAACATGTGAAGCAATGTAGAGCTTCCTCACCGCTCGCTCGCGTTTCACAATTTTCATTAAACTATCAAGAGTATGACATGGTGCGGGGGTGTGGAATGTTTTCATTGGATAAATATTCATGGGTGTGAGAGGAATATTTTAAAAGGACTGACCTTGCAAAATGTATGGAGACTCCTCATTGTCTCATGCTTCACAAATTATCATAGGAGATCAAAAGAAGACTGACATGCGAAGCAACGTGGAATGTCCTCACCGATCAACATTTCATAGTTTGACATGTTCTTATATATGAAGGGATAATTATGGGGCTACGTGGTAATTTTATATTAACTCATAGTACTAAGGAGATGAACAATAAGCTAAAGAATAGTCTAACACATGAAGGAAACATGGTTGTTTCTTATTGTCCATTTTCTTCAAAGGATAAAGGTCGAGGAAATTAAAATAAATTATAAGGGAGGAAGATCCCAATACCGCAATCTAATGGGTGACTAACACATTGAAAATAAAAAATCCATGCACATGTGGGTAGAGGCTGATCCTCAAACCAATCAAGGGATGCCACATGTCATATTTATGTGCATCTCGATAAACAAATACTTCAAATGCCCATATCTTTTGCTACAAAGCTCCAAATATTACAAAATAGGTCTTGTTAGAAATCTCTCCTCGAGAACTTTAATTTAGCATCATCAAAATATGATTTTAGAAATATTTTATAGGAAAAATGGGTGAAAATAGTTTAAGCCATTAATGAGTAATTATAGGAAGTTCAACTACTGAAATTGATTGAGTATGGGTGCCACATTTTTATTTTACATATCCGATAACGTGCTTTGGAACATATCAGCTACCTATTCCATCTCTATAGATTGGTCCTTTACATGAGAGGGTAGTTGAATCCATTAAAACGATGTCTTTTACCTTTCTATCTCTCTCTCTCTCTCTCCAGAAAGCTATAAATCTAAGTGTTAGGCACTTTGTAAGGGGAGATTTTTTGAAAAAGTAAAGGAACTCTGTCAAAATTGTTCTAGAGCTTTTTTGAGTTGCAAGCCTTGGAATTTGATGTTTTGCAAGTGGATCCTTACCTTATTTCTTGCATTATAATGAATTGTGCATCCTTCAAGCAATAAAATTCACATTTTGTGGCTCATAGATGCCCTAGCTTGTGTTATATTGCATTTCTTGCCTTTTATTACAATTGTGGATTATTGTGCATATTTCATTCTTCTCAAAGGTCAAGTATATTGTGCTCTATGGAAATGGTCACTTAAAAGTTGTTTTTTGATTATGGCTACTATTTTTCCCTTCTTTCCTATATTTTCCCTTCATTTTCACTCACAGGAAAATCTCTAACCCTATTTTGGTGCTATCACCTCCCTTGCCTTAGAATATTTTAATCTCATGCATCATCCTTTCTTCCCCGGTTCATTGGCATGTTTAGATTATGATTTTCTTTCTCTGTAGTAGTTTTAACATTAGGATTAGGTAGAGGAACCATGTTTCTCTGGAGGTCTATCTCGGTTGGCAAGGTACCACAACTTGGAGAAGGTCCCATGTTGCCTCAAAATCCTAGGTTGTTTAGGACTCGGGAAGGGTGTAATTTTGAGCTCCAATAGTTTTGACATGCCTAGTGGGAAAACTTATAAGTTAATATTTATATTTTTTCCAAGTTTGGGTGTGTATCTTGGTAAAATTTTAGCCTTTATAAGGTTCTCGTAACAAAACATCTGGTGACTCAAACAACATGTCTACTAGTTTCAGCAGTCAAAGTGTCTTTGTCAATGAGAAGAATCCAAAAAAGGTCCAAAACAATAGGAGTTTTTGAGTACCTACAACTATCACCTGAGAGGAGAAGAAGAGGAAGAAAAATTCAAAGGTCACCTTCACTTCAAAATAGAACTCTTTCCACACCACCTCCTAGTAGGCCTTTCTTGTAGTCTATTTGATTTCTCAGACCTATCTTAATGGCACAATAGGAAAATCAAGGATTTGTTAACAATCCTCTTGCCCTCAATGCTCAAAATATTATTCTAGCATAAGCACTTAAGAGTATCCCTTTCTTCACTGGGAAAATCATACCACTCCAGCTTGACCACATACAAGATATAGCCAATATTTGTGCTATTCATCAAATTGTTGAACAAGATGTGGTTATTAGGTTATTAGATTCTTCATTCGGGGAAGATATTTGCAATGGTTCGTGAGTCCGACAACAAGATCAATGGATAAACGAGCCAACAAAGCAGTGTGGCATAGCCCCTCTTTGAGTCAGCAAAGTGAAACTGGTTTATTGCTATTCTACCAGCAGGAATCTATGCAAGTCTCACAGATTCTGCCTTCGGGGGTTTGGGATCTCATCCCAGTAGGTTTATTTCCGGCTGTGAAGAGAAAGGAATGAAAGAGAGGAGGAAGAAGGAACAGGTCCGAAGGGAGAAAAGAAATGAATTCCAAAGCAGAAAGGTCAGGAGATTTATGTTTTCGGGTTGGTAGTAAACAGAGCCAAACCTACTTGCATAAATAAACAAAGCAATACTGATGATAAATAAATGACAATAAAATAGAAGCAGATCCAACAGAATAAACACACAGATCTAACATAAGAAAGATCTAATGTATATAACACAGGTATTCAGCACAAAGTCTAAATATTGTATTACTAATTTGTTCTGTTACAAAAAGCTCAAAGTCTTTTCTCCTTACTCCTATTTCTCATCTGAAAAATATTCATCCATCCATCAACACAACAAGTGTTGGGGTATTTATAGAAGAAGAGGAGAAAAGAAGGCAAAAAGGAGCCAACAACTATTTACAAAGATATTTACAAAATATCTAAAAGTCATGTTGACTTTTTACAACTTGATGGATGACATCATCCCATGATGCAACATGGATGATGTCATCATTTGCATCAACATACTTCAGACATTCCAACAAGAAAGTCGAGAAGAGAGAGAAGAAGAAGAAGAAGGAGGAGGAGCAGCTACTCGTCGTCATCATCCTGCGGCCGAAAGGGAGTAGCCTGCTTTTGATGCTGCTCAGGTGATGAGATATGGAACTGAGCGCGGTATTCCAAAAACTTGTTAATCATCGGCCCAAATTGATCCTGAGAAGGATCCTCAGTTCACTGATCACCTCACAAGTCTCCCGCTCATCTATGAGCTTCTCTGGGAGTTTGGAATAATCCTTTTCCGCCTCAATGAGGAACCCGATGAAGTCCCTACAGGCCAGCAGGTTGTTGATAGATTCAGTGTCAAATGTGACCTCTGGCCCTTCTCGAGAAGCGATCTCCTCAAGATCCGGATGGTTTCATCACCGACCTTAAGATAAAGGAAGGAGTGAGCAACCCCGAGACATGTTGAGAACAATTCACTCCATTTGGTGCATTGCATCCGGATCGCTTCCTTTACCTTGTCGATTTTTTCCAGAATAAATTCAAGCTGATCCACCCGGTAGTCCAGAGTGGACATGGTTTTGTTGAGGGCCCTTGGATGGCCGAAGACACCGAACTTGACCAGATCTTCGACTGAACAGTCGAACATCTATTGAAAGGTCTCGTGTTGGAGTCTAGCATGATCTAGCTCTTCTGATATGGGCCCCGCTAATGCTTGGAGCTCTTTGTTCGCCTTTCCGATGCTCAGATACAAATTGACAAACTCGGCGATCACTCTTTCACTGTCCTTGAGGATCTGGCTCCTCCAAGCAGAAACGGCCATACCTTGCTCGCCAATCTTTGCATATTCGTTGATTTTCTCCTGGCTGAGAAGCTCAGAAGTTTCGGCGGCAGTTGTGGGAGGCGCACTACCCATCTTCTGTAAGGCTTGGAGCAGATATTTGTTTTGCTCTTTTAGTAGCCTTTTCTCTTCTTTTGTTTCTTGAAGCTTTTGACAAAGGGCGCGACCACGAAAGAGCTTCCCCGGAGACTTTCGTAAGATGTCCCCATCATGTGACTTGGGTCACGAAAATCTGGCTCGAGACAGATCCTTTTTCTCTTGAGGGGATCGGGGTATGCAATTTCCATGATTCTCTCACCTGCAACACTTTTAGAGAAGCGTGCAACAGGCTTCAGCTTCTTTGCCCCTTTGGTTGGGATCACTGAAAAGTCCATCGGAGCGATGGGAACTTTCCTCTTTTCGCTCACACCGAGAGATCCAGCTGGTCCTATGGAAGAAGGACCAGAAAGAGGAGGGGGGGCAAATGCAGAGAAGAGGGGAAAACGTGGAGACACGCGGAGGCGGATTGAGAGAATAGCCAAGAAGTGTCCACAGGAGGAAGGGAAACCGCAATTGCGGAAGACATAGAAGGGAAGGGAGCCTGAGATGAGGGAAGAAATGGAGGAGGAAAGATCAGTGAGGGAAGAGAAGATAGACGAAGAAGCAGGGGAAAGAGTAGAAGAAGGGGCGGAGGACACGACCAAAGGGATGGTCGCTTGAGTCACTCGAGGAGGGGAAGGAAGAGAAGAAGAAGGGATAGAAGGGACCTCTGTTGTGGTAGCAATGCCGACATCCTGAGTGGATGGGCCAATTGGACTATCCCCGCTTCTTTTCTCTCCGCGAATCCAGAGTTATTACCTGTTCTGGCGCTGTGGAAAGAGGACTCTCGGGGCTTCTTCCTGAATGGTGCTGGATTCACCTTCTACACCTTTGCCTTTAAGCTACTTTTTGGACCGTGAAGGTGCGTTGCCCAATGGGGAGGTTGTGAAATCTACCCCGAGGTAGATTAGGCCGTTCATCCGCACCAGTGCTCTATCCTACGCAGAGTTTCCTTGACCCTCTCCTCAATTGTCTGAGGAGCCTTAGTTCTATCAATGGCCGGAAAGGGCCAATCGTCCCCATCTGTATCATTATATACCTTGTCCACTTCATCTTCTGTTGTTTGGTAGCCTTTGGGGACAATGGCTACCCCATACTGGATAATTTCTGCCAATGCTAGGCGAGAATGATCCTTTCTTCTGAGCTCTACCTCATGGAGGACGTCAATATAAATATCCTCGATCTGAGGAACATGGATCGATCAAGCTTTGCTTCGCAGCAGCCCCTTGGGTCGAAGGTGGGCCTGGCTGGGAAGTCATGCTTCAAATTGAGTAACTCCAGCTCTGCAAACATTTCCTTCGCCTTGTGGTGGGTAGAGCATGTGTATCGGCCCACTGTGAGGGGGAAAGGAGTTCCACCCTTCTTCCTTTTCAGGCATTTTTCGTGATATGTGATTAGTGCCTTGATAGTACCCAAGAGATCACTTAGGCCCAAGATACCTTGGTAGCTCCGGTTGGCTCTCCCAAAAAGTCAGGCAGCCCTCGATAGGTGAATGTAGGAAATTGGGTGAACAGGGCTCCCCATTTCTCCGTGGCTGCCACTATGTTTTTGGTCGTATGACCATGAGTCAGATTTGGCCTCAATAGGCAGATGATGTGATAAAAGAATGCATCGTTGATTTTGGCAAATTGGGCGATGCTATTCTCCAGCTTCAACTCTGGATAATACTCATATATTTTGACCTGAGGCCAAACTCCACTTCGTGCTAGGCCTGGATAATCCCTCTCTGATGCTGCAGCGTAGACCACGTAGGAGTTCATATGGAATACTCCCGCAGGCCGAATCGTCAGCTGCTTCGAAATGGTGCTGCTTATAATTTCCCCCCAGCAAAAGCGTTGCTCAGGCACATTCTTATTCATTGTTTCCAAGTAGCGCAGCATCCATTTATGGAAGTAATGGGCGTCAGAGAGCCCGAAGACCCTGCTCAGGAAGGTAATGGTATCGCTGAGCTCTTCTGAGAAGTCACTGCGGTGGATGATTTGGGGCCACCGGGTTACCACCTTCTTGTTCTTCAAGTAGACTTCTGCTCATTAGTCGCATGCATTGGTCTTCATTGTCTTCCTGTGCCTTGATGCACTCTCGGTCGACCGACGGCCACGGCGTGCGGTGGTGAGGGATGCCAAGTATCATCTCAAAATGACGGGCAGTGAGGTTAATGACTACCTCGCCTTATCGCTTTCGACACATCTGTGTCTTTGTTGTAAGACTGAGCAACCACCATCATAAATTCATTGTTGACGTGGCCGACGGGGATTCCTCCGCGAAGCGCAGTGGCACCGCTATCAATTTGTCCATCCATGGACTCCTCAGAATCTTTCTCGAGTTCTCGCCTGCAATTCCTCCATGTCGACATGCCCCACCCCGAGTCTCCGACATCCATGCCGCATTCGGCCCGTGACTCGCATTCTCGACCTTTTGATATTTATACTTCATCTCTTCCTCGCAAGCTTAGCCTTCCTTTTGATTTGGTGGGTCTCACTGATGTAGACATATGTTCTTCTAAGATTATCTCGCTGATCTCGCATGAAGAAGAAGCGAGACCCAATCCGAAAAAGTTGAATTAGCCATTTGATCTTCCATTGAATGTTAGCAGAAGAAAGAGTTAGAGATTTTTAGGCTCAGGGCGCAGGAAAAATGCAGCTTACAGGGCTAAATAGGCAGGGCGCACGGAAAGGGTCTTTTGCAAAGATTAAACTGGCGCCAAAGGCGCATGGCGCATGCATACTGCAGAGTGCATTTTAGTAAAGGGCGCATGAGAAAATCGTGTTGCATGGAGACAGGATGCGCCAAAGGCGCATGGACCTTTCATGTTACATTGGGATTTGGTGCGCCCTTTGGCGCATGGGAAAAGCGTGTAACAGGGACTTTTCATGCGCCAAAGGAAATATGGCGCGGCGCACGGAGGGTTTGCACAACACGAATGTTATGAAAGGAGCGATGCGCCTGCGCTTTTACGACTATACTTGGCACAGATATAACTTGTGTTGCATGGGCGCAGGGCGCGCTAAGGGCGCATGGAAAGGCGATGCAACGCTCTGAATGATGGTGCGCCAAAGGAGCGCAAGTTTAGCTTGTGCAGCATGTGGAAGAGGCGCGCCTTGAGGGCGTATGAAAACTTGATGCAACAAGCATGATGGGTGCGCCATTGGCGCGGGTTCTAGTTATGCTGCAGGGGGACAGATGCGCCATGGGGGCGCAACTGTTTATGATGTTGCACGACGCGCTGGTGCGCCCAAGGAAAAAAAGGGTTTGTTCTCCATGGTTTATCACTTCATTCTTTTTAGTTCAAAAGCTGCTTTGGGATATTCAATGGTTCAAGACAAAGGGGTTCGCACTCAAGCTTTCAAACTAACACCCTACAAAATGACATCCTCTAAAGAGGGATGGAGATTTTGGAAAGAGAGGGGGAGGCTAGCTCAACAAATGCATATCAACAAACCAACCAGCAAGCCAAAAACCAGAAAATAAAGCACATGGACGAGAAAAGAACCTCTTACCCGGATAAATAGTGAAAATCTTGAGCACGGGTCCACAACGTGTTGAAAACGACGAGGCAGAGGCTGACAGGCTCAGAAAAATCACGTGCACAATGCGAATAGTGAAAATGACATTTGGGCGCAAACCATATATATATAGGTTAGCTGGACATTAATGCGCCACCCACCTTTTGAAAGGCGCATGAGAAAACTCACCGACAGACAGAAAAGCGTGCGCCCTTTGCGCAAAATATTTGACAGCAGGAAATTAAGCGCGCCTTTGGCGCACCAAACGCTATGTCGACACGAAGTTATGTGCGCCCTTTGGCGCACCAAAACATTGTGTTGCAATAAGATTATGTGCGCCCTCTGGCGCATCAAAAAGTGGCGCACCAAACGCTATGTCGACACAGGCGCATGCGCCTTGGCGCACGCAGGGAAGGCTCGACACACTTTGGCGCACCAAAAGTTGTGTTAACACTGAAAATCACGCGCCAAAGGTTTTAAAGGGGGCGCACCAAACGTTGGTGTTACATAGAAATTTCATGCGCCCAGCCAAAAAAGGCTCAAAAGACTAAGTTCGAAAAACCAGATTTCCCGGGAAGGGATTTTACAACGTTTCGAACGCAAGGGATCCCTAACGAGGGATCGGAACAAAATTTCGGTATAGTTATCGGTAAAATTGCCCTTGTCAATTTTACTGATAACAAATGCTCTCTTTCTGGGGACTATCCCTGAGCGAACTCGGGGGTAGAGAATCCCAGTTTCATGTGTGCTATCCATTGGGTAACAGAGTCAAAAACAAGGGCGACCGGAGGGGGAGCAAAAGAAAACACACAACAAACCAAAAGCAAACACACGACGGAAGCAAACACACAACAAAAAGCAAACTGTACAAAGAAGAGAGCAAGCTCTACTTCCTGAAGATCTTCAGATGCTGCCCGCTATAAGGAAGCGGGAGTTCGGTTCCATCCAGATATGAGAGATAGAAACTATTCTCTCCGTTGAGCTGCTTGATCTTGAAGGGCCCTCTCCACAGGGAATCAAACTTCCCATGCATGCCCTTTGGTTCTCTTCGCTTGTCCCACAAAAGGACGAGATCTCCCACTTGAAAATCTCTTTGCTTGGCTTCTTATCAAAAAGCCTCTTAACTTGATTCTGATGTTCAGTGATCCTATCGACCACCCTCACTCTCTTTTCTTCAAGTTCTGCCAGATACATGATTCTCTTTTCAAGAGAACTTTGGAAAGTTTCATCTTCAATGGCTCGTGCCAAGCGCAGAGCAGGAAGTTCCGCAGAAATGGGAAGCTCGGCATCAATGCCATATAACACTTGAAAAGGTGACATGCCGAGAGATCTCTTGGGAGTAATACGATCGGCCCACAAAGCGTCGTACAAAGACTTGTGCCACATTCGCTGATTCTCATCTACTAACTTCCGTATGATGGTCACCAAGTTCTTGTTACTGGATTCCGCCTGACCATTTCCCTGAGGATAATAATCTGAGGCGTGAGCCAAAGTTATCCCATATTCATAGCAAAAACTAATAACTTCCCGTGAGGAGAAGTTAGAAGCATTATCAGCAACGATTTTGTTTGGAACGCCGAACCTGACAATGATATTTTCTTTAATGAAATTGCAAACCACCTCAGAAGTGGCATGCTTGACAGGTATGGCTTCCACCCACTTGGTAAAGTAATCCATTGCTGTAAGGACATAGCTATGTCCGACTCGATCGAGGATTGAGTGCGCTAATAAAATCAATTCCCCATTGCCCAATGGTTCATTGATAATGACCGCCTTAGGGAAAGGCAGCCAACTTGGGCTTGCCGACGAATCATCAAGGGCAGTGTTCACATTTCGCCACCCAGTGGTCAGTATCTCGAAGAGCGCCGCCAATAGTACCTCGCTCGAATGATCTTGTGTGTGCAGTTATGAGGAAGAGAAATGCCCTCCACAAGCTGAATTGTGAAAACTTTCCAAAGAGTTTTACTTGCTTGGGTTGTCAACACATCGCAAAAAGATGCCATCTATCCCACGTTTATATAAACCGTCATCCCGTATGACATATTTAGCCACTCTGAGCTTTATAGTGCGCTTCTCCTTTGCAGTTAGGTGCATCGGGCATTCGCCATAGGTAAGGAAGAAAGCGATGTCGGAGTACCATTCATCACTAGTCGCAACAAATAGAACCAGAGGCAGAGAATCAGGCTCTTCCTGCCGGTCCTGTGTTTCATCGGTGTAGTCACCCCTTTCACCAGGGTTTTCTGAATCTTTGTTTTCAGCCATTAGCTGACACAGGCCCTTGCCCTTACCAGCTTGGTTGGTTTAATATCCAGGTCATACTCCTGGACCTTTGCGATCCAATTTCCTCGCAAGCTTCCTAACTCCTGCTGAGTTAGAATTGATTTCACCGCCGTGTCTGGGACCAGCACTACCGTATGCGAGTTTAGAATGTAATACCTGAAATTCTTCACTGCTTTGACAACGGCAAAGGCATGCTTTTCCAGTTGAGTCATTTTTAGTTCGTGAGGCTTGAGGGGAGAACTCATGAACG
Source organism: Taxus wallichiana var. yunnanensis (assembly GCA_018340775.1). Lineage (NCBI taxonomy): Eukaryota > Viridiplantae > Streptophyta > Pinopsida > Cupressales > Taxaceae > Taxus > Taxus wallichiana. The sequence goes on along the minus strand of CM031234.1, from coordinate 240,772,936 downwards.
CGATTGGAGATTCAACATCCTCCGAGTTCTTTTGCATTAAGATTGCGGACACAGATGCTCTGGGATGCGTAACTATACATGATGAAGTCCTTGGAGAAATCGACATACCAGATCGGTGCATGAGCAACGGAAGCTTTTATTTCTTCAAATGACCTTTTCCCTCTTCACTCCATCTGAAAGTTGGTGACCCCTTCATCATGTTCAATATGTGACGGGTCTTCTCAGCAAAGTCAGGAACAAAACGCCTGAGAAAGTTCACCTTTCCAAAGAAAGAATGAACACCAGTCTTGCTTGTAGGCAGAGTAAGGCTTTGAATAGCCTTAACTCTTTCGGCATCTATCTTTGTTCCTTCTTTGCTAACCACATGGCCTAGCAACTTCCCTTCCGTGACTCCAAAAATAGACTTTTTTGGGTTTAAGGAAATCCCATGTTCTCGGCACTTGGCCAACACTTGCTCCAAATGATCACAATGATCATTTCATTGCTTAGAGAACACGGTTAAGTCATCTAAATAAACCACAATGACTTTCCCCATCATACCTTTGAACGCAAAGTCCATGGCCCACTAAAAGTGGCACCAAAGATTAGTTAGGCCAAAGGCATCCTCGTCAGTAGGCAAATGTACCCTGTGAGTAGTGAATGCTGTTTTAAACCGATCTTCAGTGAAACTTCAACTGATCAGAACCTCAAAACCACAAGCATGGATAAGATCTCTCCGATCCAGCTTACTCTCGCGTAACCCGATCCATTATCTAAGAGGGTAGTTGTCCTTCAAATCAAGCTTGATTCAAATTTCAAAGTCTACGCATATGCGTATCTCGCCGCTTTTCTTGCGATCTCGCACACAATATTTGCTACCCAAGTGTCAGTGATGGATAGGGAAGATGATTCTTACGCCCAAGATCTTCTCAATTTCAGCCTGATGGTACCCAAATCTCTTGGGATTATAGTGCCTCTCGCTTCTCGCTAAGGCTTTGACATCGCTCTTTCAACGGAATGTCATGGCAACGCCCTTCGCTTCAAGGACTTTAAATCGGCATAGACCATGCCAATACATCCATATATTTTTTTAGCAACTTGACAAATTTTCGCTTCTCCTCAGGCGTGCAACATTTGCCAATGTTCACGAATTGTGGGTGTTCTATCGAACCTATATTGACCGGTTCGGTTTCTGGGGACGAGCTAGGGTCGTCCCGCTTCTTCTTTTTTACAAAACGGTCATGCTCGCTTAATGGTGCTCCAGAAACCAGGCCCTTTGGAATTTTATTTCCCTTGAGCTGACATATGCCATCGTTACCTTCAGATTCATTGCCTTGATCGGTGACTGACTCACGGCAAGTGGAAGTAGACCCTTCAAAGTGCAATTCTTTAAAATTTTCTGCCTTCTCCAGAAAAGCAATGAGTTGATTATCGTCGTTGAACACCTGCCAATGCTGAGAATTGTCTGGTACGCTCGGGTGGAAAACCACCTCAATGGTGTACTTGTTCATTTTCAAACCTGGGTGTGGGAGCATGAGAGATGCTGAAACAGCCAATGAATCAGCCATGTCATTTTGGGCTCTTGGAATAGATTCAATTGAAAAGGCATCAAACTCTTCAATGCTGTCCCATACCGCATTACGGTAATGTCTGAGCCTTTCATTCTTCACTTGGTAAATCCTTTTGACCTGATTTACAACTAGCTCAGCATCACCTTGCACTTTTAGATTTTTAATTCCTCTTTCTTTTGTGGCTTGCATACCGAGTAAGAGAGATTCATACTCAAAGAGATTGTTAGTGTTGAAAACTGCAATTTGAAAGAGAGAGGAATGACTTCTTCCTCAGAGATATCAAAGACGGCCCCAAGCCACCACATCCACTAGTCAGCACAAATTCTCCCATCGAATCGCAATGTCCAGATTTTATTAAGATCTCCTTCGAACGAGGACACCCGCTTTATCCGTCTCAGTAGATAAGAAGTAATTCCCCATCCCTGATGATTCAAAAAGGATTTGAGCTTTGGGGTCTTCAGAGCTAGTGACCAAGTACTTCTTTTGGGATTCCGGCTCCAAAGTTTGCATTACGCCTTTGACTGGAATTCTAGCTTTAGACCAGTCCATATGAATTTCTCCACCAACTTCGCCGCAAAACTTCTTCCCAAAGAAAATTCCATAGGCTGCCGGAATGTCAGCAACGAGGACTGTCATTTTTACTCTTTTATCCGGGAAAGCCGCAAATGCAAATTGCGCGTCTTTGATTTGGCCAACCAACGGAACTTGCTTAGTTTCCAAGGAATAACACCTGCCGAAAGGCTTGGTAAGAGTGAGGCCCAAAGCATGGGTGACTTTTTTCCGCATGACGTTATCGTGAAGCCCCTAATCAATTATGCAATTACTCACCAGGTCCATTGATCAGAGAGAGAGATAGAAAGGCTCTATCTTGCCTGACGCAGATGTTGAAGCTACATTTATATGGGATTCAGGGGGAGTGGAAAGGATTCCTTTTGGGGAAACCTGATTAGATATAACAGCTTGACTTTGGATATACTTAGTCAATCTTACAAGTCGTTTCGGGGTTTGATCAAGGTACTCACTTCTTAGACATTTGATCTTGGTCTTTTTTGCATGATCTATAATATCAAACGCGGCCAAGGGTTGCGTTGGTAAAGGAATGAGTCCCTCACCTCGCGATGATGGAATAGGATTGGTGGTCTTAGTAGGAATGTGAGAGGATTGATTTGGAGGAGAGATAGGGGGAAAAGATTTCCTTGTAAAAGATTTGCCAGGGAGTTGAGCAGGAAGAGGATTACCTCTTTTAGCAATGATCGGAGGCGCGTTTGACACGGCCTTCTCCTGCTGGACATGGGCAGCAACTTCCGCTTCTTTTCCTTGCGAGCGAGTAAAAACAGCATATGACTGTCCGCTTGCATATCCCTGGGTACCCTCTTCTTCATCAGATTCTTCCTCATCAAATTCCATATACCCGATAGTAGAGTCGCCAGTCGGTTCACCGACATCTTGATCATCTTCGCCTTGAGACGAAGGTTCTTCATAATACTGCTCTTCTTCTTCAATTTCAGCCAGAGCGTTGACCGGAGGGGCCTCAAGCGCCAACCGCGGAGCAGCTGTAGGTAAGCGCGGTCTTTGTGAAACATTGTTAGGAACGAAATTCCTCCATGGAATATCCCGGTATGAGGAACTGGGAGAGGCCTGGGCCAACTGCTTCTTCAATGCGAGCAAGTCATTCGCCATCTTTTGAAAGGCTGGATCAGACGAAGTAATGGGCGCAGGGCCCGAAGATTTAGGCTTGGCTGATTCCTTTTTTAATTCACCGATATTATCAGATTATCCTCTATGCGAATGGCAGCGGCTTGGGCGAGAACCAAGGTGGCAACTCGTTCCTGAAGGAGCAAGAAACTAACTTTCGAGCTCATAGCATTTACGAAGAAACACTTTTGATTTTCCGCGCTTAAGCATGGCAACAGGGACACGGTTGATTAGTGCATATCAACCGGTGATAAAATCGCGCATGGTCTCATTCACCTCCTTCTTCAGGTGAGTGATTCATGATAATAATGCAAATGCATCCTCTGAAGGCTTGACTGTCTTCGAAAGCATCCCGTAAGGTGGCCCAACTGGTGATAGATCCAGCCGGCAAATGCTGAAACCATTCAAATTGCAGTCCTCAGTAGGGTTTCCAGAAAAAGGTGAACCGACACATCTTCGTGGGTCACATCCAAAATACTACACGACATGATGAATGCAGATATGTGGGAATCCGTGCTTTGATTTCCGCTCCCGTCAAATTTGGGAAAATTCTTTCGATTTCCGTGAGGGAGAGCGCGTGAACTGGATGTGGTAAAGCCAAAGGACCCATCGCGTTTCCCCATGGTACCACCATCTGAAGCCGGAAAGAGAACACGAGCTGGAAGTGTGGTTCCGCTGAGTAACAAGGCACTACAAAGGGATGTGGATGCCCCCTGCAAAAGACTTTTTCTTCGTGAAGGTGAGACACTCCTGGATGACCGGCTAGCCGAGCTTAGCGCTGAAAAACGTGCCGGTGTCACGCTGAAATTATGCCTTTGAAGCAGATCGAAAGTAGGATCAGCTTCTCCACGGCTCGCCGCCGCGCGCGTAAAGGTTCACTCGCCAGTGTTCCTTCCAGATCTGCAATGTTATGGCGCAGATTCAAACTTTCTTTTTGGTTGTACTTGCTGATTTTCTGGTTTTTCTGACAAAAACCAGCAGCAAATACTTTTCTAAATATTTAAAACTATCCTCTTCAGAAAACCGATTGCAGTTAAATGACAAATAACAACGAGGATAAGATGGCAGGAAGATTAGTAAGCTGATTTTGATCTGATTTTAACTTTTTCCAGAGGGTTTCAAACTTTTTGCAAACAGTCAAAACTCAGATCTACGGCAAAATACTGATTTTTTGTAAAAACTCAGCGAACTAAAGATCTTTAACTGGACCAGATCTATGACTCTCAGAAGAAAATTTTTCAATTTGAGCACTTTTGCAAATTTTTGGATTTTTAACAAAAAGTTCAGATTTGCAAACAGGCAGCAATCTTCTGATTTTTCTGATTTTTTATCTTACTACCATCATAGATCTGACAGATCTATTCGATCCCCAGCGGAGTCGCCAAAAACTGTTGGTCCAAAATCACTCGCTTGGGCAGATCTATGGATAAACGAGCCAACAGCAAGGTGTGTGGCATAGCCCTCTTTGAGTCAAAGAAAGCGAAACTGGTTTATTGCTATTCTACCAGCAGGAATCTATGCAAGTCTCACAGATTCTACCTTCGGGGGTTTGGGATCTCATCCCAGTAGGTTTATTTCCGGCTGCGAAGAGAAAGGAATGAAAGAGAGGAAGAAGAAGGAACAGGTCCGAAGGGAGAAAAGAAATGAATTCCAAAGCAGAAAGGTCGAGATTTATGTTTTCGGGTCAGGTAGTAAACAGAGCCAAACCTACTTCGCATAAATAAACAAAGCAATACCGATGATAAATAAATGACAATAAAATAGAAGCAGATCCAACAGTAATAAACACACATGATCTAACATAAGAAAGATCTAATGTATATAACACAAAAGTATTCAAAGACAAAGTCTAAATATTGTATTACTAATTTGTTCTCACATAAAAAGCTCAAAGTCTTTTCTCCTTACTCCTATTTCTCATCCGAAAATATTCATCCATCCATCAACACAACAAGTGTTGGGGTATTTATAGAAGAAGAGGAGAAAAGAAGGCAAAAAGGAGCCAACAACTATTTACAAAGATATTTACAAAATATCTAAAAGTCATGTTGACTTTTACAACTTGATGGATGACATCATCCCATGATGCAACATGGATGATGTCATCATTTTAGATCAACATACTTCGACATTCCAACAAGAAAGTCGGAGAAGAGAGAGAAGAAGAAGAAGAAGGAGGAGGAGCAGCTACTCGTCGTCATCATCCTGCGGCCGAAAGGGAGTAGCCTGCTTTTGATGCTGCTCAGGTGATGAGATATGGAACTGAGCGCGGTATTCCAAAAACTTGTTAATCATCGGCCCAAATTGATCCTGAGAAGGATCCTTGTGCAGCTTCGCTGATCGCCTCACAAGTCTCCCGCTCATCTATGAGCTTCTCTGGGAGTTTGGAATAATCCTTTTCCGCCTCAATGAGGAACCCGATGAAGTCCCTACAGCCAAAGAAAGTTGTTGATAGATTCAAAGTCAAATGTGACCTCCGCCCTGCTCTCGAGAAGCGATCTCCTCAAGATCCGGATGGTTTCATCACCGACCTTAAGATAAAGGAAGGAGTGAGCAACCCTGGAGACATGTTGAGAACAATTCGCTCCATTTGGTGCATCGCATCCAGGGCTGCTTCCTTTACCTTGTCGATTTTTTCCAGAATAAATTCAAGCTGATCCACCCGGTAGTCCAGAGTGGACATGGTTTTGTTGAGGGCCCTCGATGGCCGAAGACACCGAACTTGACTGCATCTTCGACCAACAAATAACATCCGTCAAAAGGTCTCGTGTTGGAGTCTAGCATGATCTAGCTCTTCTGATATGGGCCCCGCTAATGCTTGGAGCTCTTTGTTCACCTTTCCGATGCTCAGATACAAATTGACAAACTCGGCGATCACTCTTTCACTGTCCTTGAGGATCTGGCTCCTCCAAGCGTAAAACGGCCATACCTCGCTCGCCAATCTTTGCATATTCATTGATTTTCTCCTGGCTGAGAAGCTCAGAAGTTTCGGCGGCAGTTGTGGGAGGCGCACTACCCATCTTCTGTAAGGCTTGGAGTAGATATTTGTTTTGCTCTTTTAGTAGCCTTTTCTCTTCTTTTGTTTCTTGAAGCTTTTGACAAAGGGCGCGACCATGGAAAGAGCTTCCCCGAGACTTTCGTAAGATGTCCCCATCATGACTTGGGTCACAAGTAAAATCTGTCTGAGACAGATCCTTTTCTCTCGAGGGATCGGGTATGCAATTTCCATGATTCTCTCACCGCAAGACTTTTAGAGAAGCGCAACAGCTTTTAGCTTTCTTCGCCCCTTGGTCGATCACTGAAAAGTCCATCGGAGCGATGGGAACTTTCCTCTTTTGCTGGCTCAGCTGCTGAGAGATCCAGGCTGGTCCTATGGAAGAAGGACCAGAAACAGAGGAGGGGGCAACTGCAGTAGAAGAGGGGAAAAACGTGGAGACACGCGGAGGCGGCATTGAGAGAATAGCCGAAGAAGTGTCCACGGGAGGAAGGGAAACTGCAGCTAATGGAAGACATAGGAAGGGAAGGGAGCTCGGAGATGAGGGAAGAAATGGAGGAGGAAAGATCAGCGAGGGAAGAGAAGATAGACGAAGAAGCAGGGGAAAGAGTAGAAGAAGGGGCGGAGGACACGACCAAAGGGATGGTCGCTTGAGTCACTCGAGGAGGGGAAGGAAGAGAAGAAGAAGGGATAGAAGGGACCTCTGTTGTGGTAGCAATGCCGACATCCTGAGTGGATGGGCCAATTGGACTATCCCCTGCTGCTTCTTTCTCTGGCGAATCCAGAGTTATTACCTGTTTTGGCGCTGTGGAAAGAGGACTCTCGGGGGCTTCTTCCTGAATGGTGCTGGATTCACCTTCTACACCTTTGCCTTTAAGCTACTTTTTGGACCGTGAAGGTGCGTTGCCCAATGGGGAGGTTGTGAAATCTACCCCGAGGTAGATTAGGCCGTTCATCCGGCACCAGTGCTCTGTCCTACGCAGAGTTTCCTTGACCCTCTCCTCAATTGTCTGAGGAGCCTTAGTTCTATCAATGGCCGGAAAGGGCCAATCGTCCCCATCTGTATCATTATATACCTTGTCCACTTCATCTTCTGTTGTTTGGTAGCCTTTGGGGACAATGGCTACCCCATACTGGATAATTTCTGCCAATGCTAGGCGAGAATGATCCTTTCTTCTGAGCTCTACCTCATGGAGGACGCCAATATAAATATCCTCGATCCGAGGAACATGGATCGATCAAGCTTTGCTCTCGCAGCAGCCCCTCGGGTCGAAGGTGGCCTGGCTGGGAAGTCATGCTTCAAATTGAGTAACTCCAGCTCTGCAAACATTTCCTTCGCCTTGTGGTGGGTAGAGCATGTGTATCGGCCCACCGTGAGGGGGAAAGGAGTTCCACCCTTCTTCCTTTTCAGGCATTTTTCGTGATATGTGATTAGCTCGCTTGATACCTTCAAAGAGAATCACTTAGGCCCAATATACCTTGTAGCCTCGGTTGGCTCTCCCAAAAAGTTGGCAGCCCTCAGATAGGTGAATGTAGGAAATTGGGTGAACAGGGCTCCCCATTTCTCCGTGGCTGCCACTATGTTTTTGGTCGTACGACCATGAGTCAGATTTGGCCTCAATAGGCAGATGATGTGATAAAAGAATGCATCGTTGATTTTGGCAATTACGATGCTATTCTCCAGCTTCAACTCTGGATAATACTCATATATTTTGACCTGAGGCCAAACTCCACTTCGTGCTAGGCCTGGATAATCCCTCTCTGATGCTGCAGCGTAGACCACGTAGGAGTTCATATGGAATACTCCCGCAGGCCGAATCGTCAGAGCCGCCGAAATGGTGCCGCTTATAATTTCCCCCAAAGAAAAGCGTTGCTTGCTGAACATTCTTATTCATTGTTTCCAAGTAGCGCAAAGATCCATTTATGGAAGTAATGGGCGCGAGAGCCCAAGACCCCGCCAGAAGGTAATGGTATCGCCGAGCTCTTCTCGAGAAGTCACCGCGGGGATGATTTGGGGCCACCGGTTACCACCTTCTTGTTCTTCAAGTAGACTTCGCTCATTAGTCAGCATGCATCGGTCTTCATTATCTTCCCAGGCCTTGATGCACTCTCTCGCTTGGCTGACGGCCACGAAGTGCCGGTGGTGAGGGATGCCAAGTATCATCTCAAAATGACGGGAAGTGAGGTTAATGACTACCTCGCCTCTTATCAAGCTTTCGACACATCTGGTGTCTTTGTTGTAAGACTGAGCAACCACCATCATAAATTCATTGTTTGATGGTGTCAGACGGGATTCCTCCGGCGAAGTGCAGGGCACGGCTATCAATTTGTCCATCCATGGACTCTCAGAACTTTCTCGAGTTCTCGCCTGCAATTCCTCCATGTCGACATGCCCCACCCCGAGTCTCCGACATCCATGCCGCATTCGGCCCGTGACTCTGCATTCTCACCCTTTGATATTTATACTTCATCTCTTCCTCGCAAGTTTAGCCTTCCTTTGATTTGGTGGGTCTCTCACGGATGTAGACATATGTTCTTCTAAGATTATCTCTGATCTCGCATGAAGAAGAAGCGAGACCCAATCCGAAAAGTTGAATTAGCCATTTGATCTTCCATCGAATGTTAGCAGTAAGAAAGAGTTAGAGATTTTTAGGCTCTGGGCATAGGAAAATGCAGCTTACAGGCTAAATAGGCAGGCGCACGGAAAGGGTCACAGAAAGATTAAATCAAGCGCCAAAGGCGCATGGCGCATGCATACTGCAGAGTGCATTTTAGTAAAGGGCGCATGAGAAAATCGTGTTGCATGGAGACAGGATGCGCCAAAGGCGCATGGACCTTTCATGTTACATTGGGATTTGGGCGCCCTTCGCGCATGGGAAAAGCGTGTAACAAGGACTTTTCGTGCGCCAAAGGAAATATGGCGCGGCACACGGAGGGTTTGCACAACACGAATGTTACTGAAAGGAGCGATGCGCCTGCGCTTTTACGACTATACTACTGGCAGATATAACTTGTGTTGCATGGGCGCAGGCGCGCTAAGGGCGCATGGAAAGGCGATGCAGCACGAATGATGGTGCGCCAAAGGAGCGCAAGTTTAGCTTGTGCAGCATGTGGAAGAGGCGCGCCTTGAGGGCGTATGAAAACTTGATGCAACAAGCATGATGGGTGCGCCATTGGCGCGGGTTCTAGTTATGCTGCAGGGGGACAGATGCGCCATGGGGCGCAATCGCTTATGATGTCAGCACGACGACGCGCTACAAGGTGCGCCCAAGGAAAAAACAGGGTTTGTTCTCCATGGTTTATCACTTCATTCTTTTTAGTTCAAAAGCTGCTTTGGGATATTCAATGGTTCAAGACAAAGGGGGTTCAGACCAAGTTTTCAAAATGACATCCTCTACCAGCAGATCTGGAAAGAGGGGGAGGCTAGCTCAACAAATGCATATCAACAAACCAACCAGCAAGCCAAAAACCAGAAAATAAAGCACATGGACGAGAAAAGAACCTCTTACTGATAAATAGTGAAAATCTTGAGCACGGGTCCACAACGTGTTGAAAACGACGAGGCAGAGGCCGATGTGCTCGTAAAAATCACGCACAAAATAATAGTGAAAATGACATTTGGGCGCGCAAACCATATATATATAGGTTAGCTGGACATTAATGCGCCACCCACCTTTTGAAAGGCGCATGAGAGTGGCTGTCGACAGGGAAAAGCGTGCGCCCTTTGGCGCATGAAAATATTTGACAGCAGGAAATTAAGCGCGCCTTTGGCGCACCAAACGCTATGTCGACACGAAGTTATGTGCGCCCTTTGGCGCACCAAAACATTGTGTTGCAATAAGATTATGTGCGCCCTCTGGCGCATCAAAAAGTGGCGCACCAAACGCTATGTCGACACAGGCGCATGCGCCTTGGCGCACGCAGGGAAGGCTCGACACACTTTGGCGCACCAAAAGTTGTGTTAACACTGAAAATCACGCGCCAAAGGTTTTAAAGGGGGCGCACCAAAATTGGTGTTACATAGAAATTTCATGCGCCTAGCCAAAAAAGGCTCAAAAGACTAAGTTCGAAAAACCAGATTTCCCGAGAAGGGATTTTACAACGTTTCAACGCAAGGGATCCCTAACGATATGTTCACACTACAACATAGATATTCCTAACATTCACCCCCTTAGTGTGAACATGGGGCAAGAGCACCTGAAAACATGAGTATGAGAGAGTTCCACAGTTGCTACTCTGGATCTTGCTGCACATGATCACCTCTCTGGCTCACCAGCTGATCATGATCACCTCTCTACGTGAATCTATTCACTGGATGATCATCTTCCAATGAAGTATAGAATTCAGAGGACCGTATGACAGTTAGAGGATCGTATGTAGAAGCTTCCCTCCTGTAAAAAATGTTCTCAGCATCCAAAATTCACATCCTCCTCTTTTCAATCTTTGACAAGGAACATGTTTTATTTCTGCACACGTCACTCAAAGAAAACAACTGAAAATATTATTAAAATGTGCCACCAGTGCTATATGCGACCCCGTCAGTTGGTGACTGACGAGAGGCCCTAAAATTCCTCCTTCCTCCTATTCCTCCTTCCTCCAAAAAGTGAACTATTTACCATAAGAATTCCTCATCACTAGGACAAGAAAGTTCCTCATCTTTAGAGTATTCATCCCAATCAGTTTCTTCTTCAACCAAAAGATATTTTTGATCTATTTTTCATCAAGTAGATCTTTTTCCCTCTTTTTATAGTTCAAGGCTACATGTCCCGATTCATTACAGTAATAACATTTCATTTTACCTTTAAAAGGGAAAGGTTTTGGTTTGAAATTTCCTTTCTTAGATGAAGTACTTTCTTTATTCTGTACATACATTACTTCTTCATATTCTTCATAATTACTTTGATCAAGTAATGTGGAGATTACTCCTAATCTAATTGTTACCTTTCTTAAAGTAAACACAATATTTGAATAGATTTTAGGCATACTATTTAGGAGTATTGCTTTAGCATCATCATCTTTTACTAACTCTTTAATTCCAACTAGTTGATTTAGCAAAGAGTGAAAATTACTTATATGATCTACCATTTTTGAGTTCTCTTCCATTTTCAACCCATACAAGTGTTGCTTCAATGTAGTCTTTGTTGTTTCAGCTTCAGAACCAAACAATTTGTTAAGAGACTCCCAAATTTCTTTTGCAGATTTTGTGAAATCCACATGATGCAGATAGGCTTTTGATAAGCCCAGACCAATGGTACCCAAAGCTCTCTGATCTTTTGCATTCCATTTAGCTAGATCATTTGTAGTCGTTGGTGGAATTGCATTGGCTTTAACTACATCCCATAAGTCCTTTTCTATTAAATGTAATTGCATTTGTAGTTTCCATGTATGGAAATCTTGTCCTTCAAACTTTTCAATCAGATTTAATTTCTCCATTATTTTGTACAATACTGATAAAAAAATACATAATTGAATCAGTACTTTAAAAATTTATATAGAATACCTTTGAACCTCCAAGAAATCCAAGAATCTGTATTAACAATTCAGTATTGTTGGAAATTGGAGAAAAATTTCAGTAGAAGAATTGATATGTTGAATTTGATAGATGCATTGTGAAATTTGTTTTTCTTAAAAATATGAACTGGGTTATTCTAAATTTCATTTGTCGTTTCGACCAACATGTGGTTTAGCGTGAAAAATTATATAAAAACCCAAATCCGAAACAAAAAATAGAATCTATTCTTTGAGACATATTTGATCAAGAAAACACTAAAATTTCCCGCATCGACCTGCTCTGGTACCAAATGAAAATTTAATATCATAATTGCATAAAGTAAATTTAAATCTTACTCTTCATTCTTTTTATTACATAGGAAGTATTATACCCATATATATAGGATAAGTAGTTACTATATTTAAGGAGATATAATCTTCATAAATATCTCCACACATAACTCCTAAAACAACTCCATTTTATTTTGCATGAGATTTTGTTTTGTCACAAAACTAATATTGTTAATGAGTTGTTTACTCAACAACTCCTAACAATATTTAATCACCCACTCATAATTACATTTACAATAATGTAATTAATTATTATAACATATATTATATTATCCTAGATAATATAATCACTCACATAATATTCTATGTTCACACTACAACATATATATTCCTAACATACCAAATCTAGAAGGTGATTTTCTCTATTATTTAAGATCTCTTAATTATGATATTGTTGTCATGATCCAATCTATAGGGGGTACAACATTGCCTGGGGCTTATGCATTAGCTATTAGAGATGAAAATTGTTTAATACAAGTTGGGAAACTAGCTCCTAGACCACCCATGCCCTTATATCCTAAATTACCTCAAGTTGCTCAACCCTCTATTGCTCCTATTCCTGAGAAAATTTCCAACCCATTACCTCCACATATAGTTCTCCAACACAATAAAAGGAATATGAATACATGAAATCCTTAATTAGAACTTAAAATAACAAATTCATATCCTTGGAAAAACAACAAGCCTAATCCTATAGAAATTATCAAAATCAGGGTCAATCTTCAAATCAAGGATTTAGCCAAGGATATCAACCATATAAAACCAACAACCTAATTAGAGATATGGAAAAATCAACAAAAAAATAGGGGATAGGGTCAAAATTCACCTCTTAGATTGGTAACAGTTGCTCTCTCTAGTCACTTCCTTCTCCTAGCTCAAGTCAAACATTAGTTCCCGTATAAAATAATATAATAAATGACACTGAATGGTGTTTTCCATGTAATAAGCCACATAACCAACTCATTTGTGAAAGGGAATTGCATATTAAAGATTACATGGTTAAAATAAATTCCAATCAGAAGGAGCCACTTCTAGAAGCACCCAATCCTAATGTGGAAGGATTCCAAGAGGTCAATCTTGATATCAATCTCATGTTCTTTAGAGATGATGATTTTTTTGCAGTAAATCAAGTGGTGGGAAGTTCTAGTAGACCTCAAGTCAATATTTTTGATAATACAAGGTATAAGAAAAGGATGTTGGAGTCATAACCTTCATCTTCTTCGAACAAGGCAATGTTGTCAACAAGGAGAAATAATTTGGATTAGACAAGAATAAATTACCTCAAGTTCATGATAAGCCTGTTTTAGATAAAGAGGCTACTCCTCAACCAAATTTACCTATCCCAACATTGCAATAGCAGAAAAGGGAGAATGATGTGTCAAAAATGTAGAAATAATTGGTCCTTCCTTTTAATATTGTTGAGAAAATGAAGAATACCAATGTTAATGTGACAATGTGGGATGATTTGGCCATTCCATCACAAAGGAACTCTTATGTGAATCTCTCAAGAAACTTCCCCAAGCTGATCCAATGGTGGAGAAGACTCATGTTACTTGTTAAAATATGTCAAACGAAGGAAGAGCAAGTAAGTAAAGTTATTAAGACCCCACCATTCTATATGTCATTAATTGTGGGAAAACACTTGGTGTATAATTGTATGATTGATTCAGGATAACACCTCTGTAATGCCCAAGAAAATTGTTGATGTCATGGGTCTCAAATGTAATCCTATTTCTAAGGGAGTTTTGCAACTTGATGGGTCAACCATTGGTGTATTAGAGTAATCAAAGATATTGATCTAACCCTTCATGCTTGCCCAAGTCTTACTATAACCCATGACATATCAATAATTGAATTTCCTCCCATGTTTGCTATTTGTTTGTCAAGATATTTTACTACTAAATTAGGTGGCTATTTGTCTTCGATTGGACCCATATGCTTTTAAGAACTAGGTATGGTACAAGATTTACCATACAGGTTGAGCCCATATTTTCCTATCACATTGAGTCATATGATCCCACCCTAGTCAATCAAACTACTTAATACAAGAAGAACATGACCATGAGTCAGTTTCAAAAGAGAACCCTATTCCTCTTCATATGTTTGATTTATTGCTTGATGAATGGGTTGAAAGGTGCCACAAATTTGATCCTTATGCCAAAGCTCTTGAAGCCTTTAAAAATGGTCTCGATTCTTACTACATTCTTGAAGAAGGATCTACTCTACTTTACACCATTCAAGAAAGTAAAGGATAGTGCTCTTAGATTTTGGAGGATGTTATTTGATGGTTCTAGAAGTAGAAATGGAGCTGGGGTAGGTGTTGTGCTAATTTCTCCAATAGATGAGAAATTATTCTTTGCACATAGATTACAGCTTTTAATTTCTCTAACAATGTAATAGAGTATGAAGCATTGGTTTATGGTCTTCTAATTGCATAAAAGAGAAACATAAAGGCATTGCATATTTTTGGGACATTGAGCCAGGTTGTCCACCAAGTGAAGGGGAAGTGTTCCAAAAGAATAAGATTTTAAAATCTTATAAATACAGAGTTTGATACCATTTAGAGAGTTTTTATTCTCGTAATATGTAGGTAGTGCCAAGAAAGTTGAATAAAGAAGTAGACCAGATGGTAGCCCTTGGTTCACAATTCTCACATCTTCTGAGGATATGATTAAAGGAAATGTGCAACACATTAAGATGGTGGTTAGGCCTTCCATTCTAGATAATGAGACCAACTGGCAAGTATTTGATAGTGATGATAAAATTGTGCAATTTATCCAAAATGAGGTTGAGTTTTCTTTGAATATGTAATTTGATTTGCATAATGTTTATGGTGATCAAATTATTTAGCTAAATACAAAAAAATTTCCAAAAGGATTGGTCACTTTGGAGTAGATATTCAGTCATGATGATGAGTTCATAGGAAAATAAAATAATATGACAAAAAGACAAGAAGACTGTCAATCAATCACTATTGCACAAGGAAAATAACTTCTGCTTGGAAAGGTATGTGCTGAAAATGAAAAGCAAGCCTTTATTTCTTTGTGCCAAAATTCAATGATGTATTTTCTTGGGACTATGAAGATCTGAAATAATTTAATCCAGACATTTTCCAACACTCTATTGATCTTGATCTTGATGTAAATCCAATTAGACAAAA
Source organism: Taxus wallichiana var. yunnanensis (assembly GCA_018340775.1). Taxonomy (NCBI): domain Eukaryota; kingdom Viridiplantae; phylum Streptophyta; class Pinopsida; order Cupressales; family Taxaceae; genus Taxus; species Taxus wallichiana. The sequence continues at coordinate 240,757,695 of CM031234.1, read as the reverse complement.
ACAAAGAACATTTAATTATACGATAGAGCCCCTCATGAGGAAGGAGTTATCCAAACTCATTGAGGAATTTTTTTTCTATTAAATACTCTACCTAGGTGGCTAATATTTTTCCAGTTAGAGATAAGAGTGGGGAAATTAGACTTTGTGTTGATTTCAAGGATTTAAACAAAGCCTCCCTAAAGGATCATTATCCGTTGCCTCTTATGGAAAAGATTCTATAGATAGTAGCAGAGATGACAAATTTTCTATGCTTGATGGATATTATGGTTTTAATGAGATCAGGGTTAAGGAATAAAATCAATATAAGATTGCATTTACAACCAAGTGGGGAACATATGCATATCATAAAATTCCCTTTGGTTTGTCAAATGTAGGTGCCACGTTCCAAAGGGAAATGAACATTACTTTCAAAGGGTATATTAATGAATTTATCCTTGTTTATCTTGATGACATTACTATTTTCTCAAAATTCATTCAAGATCATATTAGCCACTTAGAGAAGGTATTTGAAAGATGCAGGGAATTTGGGGTGTCTCTTAATCCCAAGAAATGCAATTTTGTAGTCCCTAGGGGTAAGATTTTGGGAACATTGTTTCTCGGAAGGTATTTCTATTGATCCAGAAAGAGTCTCGGACATTCTCTCTTCTTTGCCAACTAATGTGCTTTGGATTTATCTAAATTTTTATGAGATTCATTCATAATTTGTAGAGTTGGTTAGACCTATTAATCTCATGTTAAAAAAGATTCAACTTTCAAATGGAAAAAAAGGAAGGATATTTTTTTCAAGATCAAACAAGAAATTACTCAAGCTCCTACACTTATCAATCCTAACTATGCTAAATATTTTATCTTGTATGCATATGGAGCTAAATCTAGTGTTGTTGTTTTTTGACACAACAAAATGATCAAGGAATGAAGCAACCATTCGACATTTTCATTCAAACATTAAAGGAATATGATCTCAAGTACAATCACATTGAGAAACATGTTTTTTCTATCATGAGATCTCTGAAGAAATTTAAAGTATGATTTCCACTAGTCATATCAGAGTTTTGGTATCACATTCTAGTGTGAGAGACTTCATTATGGGAGTAGATATCAGTGAAAAAAGAGTTGGATGGGTAACTAAGATAATGGAGTATGATGTGACTATTAAGGCCACAAAATTGGTAAGAGGTCAAGGATTATGTGATAATGTTTTTTAGATGCTCAATATGATCAAGAAGTCTCCCTCATGAATCAAGAACTTCCACATAATGCTTATTCTCAAGAAGATGAAGGAGATACAATCAATAATCACAACTAGGATTAATGATATGGATACCTTTTTATCTACTGGTACTTACCCTTTTGGACTAAACAAAGCAAAAATGAGACATCTAAGGTTACAATCTATTCCTTATGCACTAATTGATGGTTTTTTTTCAAAAGAAACATTTATGGAGTCTTTCTCAGGTGCATTGAAGGTGAGCATTGTAACAAGATCTTGACTGAATTCCATGATGGTTTCTCAAGTGGTAATTTCTCACCAAAACCACAACATTGAAGATCATAAAAGCAAGTTATTTTTTCCCAAGTTATTTTGTTACTGTCACAAATGGGTCATAAAATGTAAGGAATGTGATTTATTTACTAGTAAGAAGAGGTTGGATTCCCTTCCACTCCATCCAATTCAAGAAGATCAACCATTTTCCCAATGGGGCCTTGATTTCATTAGCATGATTAACCCTCCATCAAGTGCTGGTCACAAATGGGTTTTAATAGCAACATACTACTTTACCAGTGGACATAAGTTGTGCCATTGAATAAAGCCACGGAATCAGTCATCATTTTCTTGAAGATATTGTAACAAGGTTTGGCATTCCTCAAACTATCATCTCTGATAATGCAAAGGATTTCTTAGGGTCTAAAATTTTTGGTTGGGCTTTGGAACTTGGAATTTATTTGAAGACTTCTTCCAACTATTACCCTCAAGGTAATGGTTTGGCAGAGTCTACTAACAAGAACTTGATCAGAATCATGAAGAGAGCCATGGATACTTATAAGAGAAAGTGACATAAAAAGGTAATAAATTCTCTCCGGGGTTGATAGAATACCAATAAATAAGGCAATTAACAATTGTCCTTACAAGCTTGTGTATGGTAAAGAAGCTAAAATTCATTTTTCACTAGAGTTTCCTTCACTTGAATTGGCCTAGTACCTATAATTTGAAGGGGAAGATCATAGAGAAATCATAATGGCAAAGCTAGTAGAATTTGAAGAATTAAGGAACTATTCCATGATCAAATTAGAGCAGCATCAAAGGTCAACTAAGTAATGGTTTGATAAAAATTCTAGGTTTCAAATGTTTAAAGTTGGTGATTTGGTCTTAAAATGGGATGTTGATAGAGCTAAACTAGGAAGACACTCCAAGTTTGATGTAATTTGGAGCGAGCATTATATAATTGCTACTTACAATGAGGATAAATTTTAGTTATAAGATCTTAATGGTGATGTGTTACAGATCCCATTCAATGGGATTTACCTCAAACATTCCCACTAAGTTATTTCATTGCATCTTGTACATATTAGATTATTTGTTCGATTCCTCTAAGTGTGTGTAGCACATTTTTCTTGGTATTTTAGGTCTCTTTCCACTAGAAGAAGTGCAATGAAACACTCTACATTCTTTACTTAAAGTATGTATGTATTTTATTTTTGTACATATATTGTGCCTTATTATGGTTGCATGTTTCAGTTCGGGTAAGTTCTACAAGTTTATGGGTAAGTTGAAAATTTGGGGCAACTTTCAAGTGCATGCTTTGGCCCCTATAAATAATTTTAATTACGGAAGAAGAGGGAAAAATTTCAAGTTTGGAATAATTTTCCACTCTCAAAAAATTAAATTTAGAATATTTTTATAGTGAAATGACCAATTTGGGCTTCAAGGCGGATCATGATTGGGTAGAGCAGCTTTTCATGGTGAAATCGATGGTTGGAACAGATTCAAAGCTTCATTTAGAACTTTGTTGATCAAGCACGAGAAGTTGCACTTTCATTCTAAGTCAATGTAGGTTCGAGGGTAAGATTTTTAAAGAAAACATAAGTTTTCCAAAAAAAATTGGGCTCAACTCCATGCCCAATAGATGCTTTCGGCTACTCGGTCATTTAATATAGTGAGAAAATTATCCATGAAAGTTATCAAAACTATTAGCCAATTTTGCATCCTTGCCAAAATGGACAAATAAATGGACCTAGCCTTTTTTAATCTGGTCTAAGACATTCAAAACTATCAAACCCCCTTTCCCAAATGCTCTAGTCGTTGGTGTTTGAAAACTCATGGAACACTAAGGCTAAAATATTTGGTAGGTTATATATATTTCAAATTCATAAGACAAAGGGGAATCGGTCCAAGACTTAGGTAGGTTTTATTAAACCCGCAGGAAACAAAGAAAATCCACAACTAATCAGAGACCAACGTGTGTTGGGAGAAGGTAATGAAAAGTGGTAGAATATTGAAAACTAATTCATCAAGTTAGTGAGGCCACATGGCATCATTTTGGCTCTCATTTAGGTGATGGACCCCGGTGGAATTCAAAGTCATGGAACTCAGCTCAAGTTTATGTTTCATTGGGTCCGGGTAGGTCAGAAAAAAGCAAAGGGACATGTGAAAATTCTTTTGAGCCAAATTTTTCTAAGTTCCTTGGACTCAAAGGTTGTGATGTGAATGGCTACGTGGCTCTATTTCATTAGCTCACACTTTGTGTTATGAAAGGACTAACATGCCAAGTGACGTAGAGATTCCTCATTGATAATGTTTAACAATTGTTAGTCGAACTATCAAGAGTTTGGCATAGAATAGGGGCTTGGACGCTTGTATTGGCCAAAGCTTCACGAGGTGTCGAGAGGAAGCTTTTAAAGGGACTCAACTTGTGAAATGAATGGATCCTCCTCATTGTCTTACATGTTGCAAATTTTTGCAGAGGAGATCAACATAATAATGACATGCGAATCAACATGGAATATCCTCATTGGTAGGCATTTCATAGTCCGAAAAGGTCTTATATATGAAGGGAAAATTGTGGGGCTACATGGAAGATTTCGATTAGCTCACACTTCTAAGGATAATTTTAAAAGGCTAAAGGACAGTCTGATAGCTTTAGGAAATGTGGTTATTTCTTATTGGCCCATTTCTTCAAAGGAAAAGGCCAGAAATTAAAATAAAAGTAAAGGGAAGTAGAGACCTATACCGCGATCCAATGGAAGACTGACACATGGAATATACAAAATCAGTGCACACGTGGGCAAAGTACAATCCCTAAACCAATCAAGGGATGCCACATGTCATATTTATGTGCTTCCTAATAAACCAAAACTTCAAATGGCCATATATTTTGCTACAGAGCTCTAAATCTTACAAAATTAGTCTTTTTGGAAAGCTCTCAAGAAATTTAAATAGGCTTCATAAAATCTAATTTTGGAAATATTTGATATGCAAAAAGGGGTGAAAATAGTTTGATCCATTAATGAGTAATTACAGGTAGTTTAACTACCAAAATTGATTGAGTATGGGCACCATATTTTCATTTCAAATCTCTAATAATGTGCTTTGGAGCATGTCGGCTGCCCATTCCTTCTTTGCAGATTGGTCCTTTACATAGGAGGGTAGTTGAAGCCATTAAAACATTTTTGTGACCTCTTTTTCTCTCTCTCTCTCCAGAAGGCTATAAATCTAAGTGTTAGAACTTTGTAAAGGGAGATTTTTTGAAAAAACGTAAAGGAAATTTGTCAAAATTGTTTCATATATTTTTTTGAGTTGCAGGCCTTAGAATTTGATGTTTTCCACGTGGGTACTTGTATTATTTCTTGCAATGTAATGAATTGTACATCCCTCAAGTAATAAAATTCATGTTTTGTGGCTCATATCTACCCTAACATGTGTTATATTGCATTTCTTGCCTTTTATTACAATTGTGGAATATTGTGCATATTTTATTCTTCTTGTAGAGGTCAATTCTGTTATGCTCCATGGAAATGGTCACTTGAATGTTGTTTTTGGATTGTGGCTATTCTATCTTCCCTTCCTTCCTACATTTTCCCTTCATTTTCACTCACATGAAAATATCCAACCCCGATTTTGTGTTATCACCTCCTCGCATTAGGATCTTTTAATCTCATGCATCATCCTTTCTCCCGTGTCCCTTCTCATGTTTAGATTAGGATTTTATTTTACGATAGGAGTAGTTTTAGCATTTGGATTAGGTAAAGGAATTGACCTTCTCTCGAGGTTTTTCTTGCTTCGTAAGGTCCCAAAACTTAGAGACAGTCCCATGTTACCTCAAAATATTGGGTTGTCTATAACTCTAAGTAGGGTGCAATTTTGAGATCCAAAATTCCCAATACCTTCAATGCAAAACTCATGTGTAAAAAAGGGCACCTTGTATCGCTTTGGAAATGTTTCCACTTTATATACTCTTAGAATTCCAATGTACTTTTTCCACCATGTAGTAAGCTCTAAGAGATTTACAATTCCTAGGATATGAGCTCCCAACACTATACGGGTTTCCCAAAACCTTTCATTGAATTTGATTATTTAATGAAGCATACACACTCTTTTTTCTCAAAAATCGCATAGGAATGAATATTTTCCACAATCATTCGAAGCTCCCAAAATTATTTATAAGTTAAATCATCACAGAGAAAAATCCAAGACCTTTCCATTTACTATTACTAGGACTTCTGAAATGCTCTGAGGCTCCCAAAAACTATCCTAGAATTTGGACTTTGAGAGTGGACAATTTTGACAAATTAGACTATTTTGACTAGTTTGACCAAAAAGGAAAATGTTTCAATGGGGTTTCTAGATAAAATGCATTAAAATTTATTATAAAAAAAAAAAAATCAATCATACTCGTGGGACTTGAATTAGTTTGACATGAAACAAAAATGAGACAAGAAGGAACACCATAATCTCAATCAAGGCATTAGTAGAACAATGCATTATCCATTAGGAAATAGAGTCTTAGAATTGATATGGAATGAAAAGGGAAAAACACACCACACAAAAAGAAAGGGAAAAACATACAACAAGGAAAGGGGGAACACAAAAACCTAAATCACCTATGGTACATGCGAGGGACAACCTGCTTTCATTTCTTGTACTTATCCAAATGTTACCCATATACAAGTAACACCATATTATGTTGCTTCACATACTCATTCACCGGTTCCATGAATTAAGGCCCCTTCCTCATGATATGAAAACATAGTAGAAAAATATTTGTACTAAAATAATGCTCACTTGGATATTAAAAATTTATCAATTTCAGGACTCTAATTAATCCTTAAAAATTCACCAAAATATGATTTAAGATTGAATCAAAATTGATTTTCCAATCACCGCATTGGTCAAGCCATAAAAAAATAATATCCCCATTTTTACCAATTTACCTGAGATGTCATTACTAATTTTAAGAGGTAAATTTAGATTAAATTATTGACTTAAAATAAGGAAATAAAATCAGAAATCGGAATGCAATCAGGGATTAAATATGACACCAAACATTGATAACAGAGTTTGACATATAAGCCTATGTCTTTGGTTCATGTGAACCGATCTATTAAAATTTTCTAAAATTGTAAGTAAAATAACCATTACAATCAAAAAAATTGATCAAAACCTATAATTATGTACTTTCAAAGCTTCTAAAGATTTTGATAGAGCTCGAAAACATATTTCACCTTCAAGAAGTAATTTTTCGAGGTCACTCCTTAGGAATTTAATAATTATTGAATTTCGCAAATAAAACAAGATCACAAAAATTCCAAAATAGGAAAATAATTACACCATTAGGAGTGTAAAAAAATTCTAATCATTTCATCAGTTTACTCCAAAGGTTGGTTTTGAGCATGTGTTCAAAAACTGGACATTTCTCAAAGTAGGTCTATTCTCTGCATACCTCATAGTCTAAGACACTGTGTGTCTATAACACTTACCGAATCCCTTTTATAGCTCATCAAGATAGCATGGGCCACTAGTGAGGCATTATAATTTTTAATGGGTGGTGGAGGTTTGATTCTCCCCACCACCATTTCCCTCCTTATTCACATAATCATGGATATAACACTATGGCTATATAAAACAATGCATTTTAACCCCACTTTGCATTTCTTTAAAACTCCACGCTTTTTCCACATTCCATGTGGCTTCCCTTCATTTACCATCCACCGTCCACTAGACATGGATAACAAATATTTAGAAAGCCTTTCATTTGGGTGTGCGCCCCAAATCTCCATGTGGCTTCCTTGACTCAATGGGAGGAACTATTTAAATGTCCCATATGCGTGGGTGGTCATAGTGAAGAAGTATTTTAAAAGGACCGGATAACCAATGTAATCGTTGGTTGGGCCACGTATCACCCTTTTATTGGGCCATGCAATCTCTACCAAGTTTTTAATCTTGAACCCGATCTTTGCAATTGTCATTGGTCGTTGTGCATTGAATTTCCACACATCGTGGTGAGATGTATCATGTAGATTTGAGCTACTATATTCCCACCGATTCATGGGATGAGCTGTACAATTTAGATCCTATGCATTATTTTAACCTGCCCTCATGGATAGGGCTGAGATCATTACCGATTTGTGTTTGTTACCGAGCTATGAGGTGGAAACTATGCTTTGAGTAATCACCGAGCTATACACACCGAGTCATGGGTAACTCAACCAATATGCTTTCCAAGGTAATGGGGATAACAAAAATAGAACATTGTGGATATAAAATGTGATCAAATCTACTCGATGGGGAGTTGATCACCCCACCGAGCTATTAAAATAGCTCATTCGAGATAAATTACAACCCCGCATGCACAAACAACTCTCCAATGCAATATGGCATATAATATCAAAAATTTGATACTCGATAATATGTAAAGGTGGAAAAGGCATCCCTCCTATAAAAGAGTGTGCCAAACTTGGAGAGTCCTGGCTAGGAAATAGCGGGGCCCACTAATTTTTTGTTTGGTGAAGACTACATGTGCTAAAAATAAACTTTTCAACCTTTTCACCTTTACTAATATGCCAAGTGTCACGCATAAATTGTATTGTAGACCAATTTGACCCCATTTTACGCCAAACTTTGACTGACCATATCTTTCATGTATGAGCTTCATTTTCTGCATTCCACCTATCGTTGTAAATCTCTAAAAACATTCTACCACTTGGTCTTAGTTTAGGGAGATTCAAGGAACTCCCAAACATCCCATAATTTCCTCTCGGATCACACCTCCCTAATGGGAAAGGCTTTTATTCCACAAAATATCATTAGAACTTTTTTCACATTGTCTCCGAATCAATGCTCTATTGTCACATCAAAAGTACTAATGTAGTGAACTTTTTAGTCTACTATACTACGTTCTTCTCACTTTGAAAACTTGGTCCTAATCTTGGCTCTATGGGTTATGGTCCTACTATGCTTCTTCCTTTTTCTTGATTGCCACATCTTCCCTCTAGGGGTCTTACACTTCGACAATTCCCGACACTTGTCTTTGTAACATTTACTGTTAAGGTCTTACTCTTTGGAAATACATGAAGAATATACTACTACATCTTCCCTTTGGGGGTCTTACACTTCAACAACATATAGTCTACATGGAAGTATATATTGCCACATCTTCCCTCTAGGGGTCTTAATCTTCAAAAAACCTAGAAACATATAACTGCAAGTTACATCTTCCCTTTAAGAGGTATTATACTTAAGCAATACTTAAATGTCACCACATCTTCCCCTGTAGGGGTCTTACACTTCGAAGATGTCATGTCCATGATGATCAGCTACCATTATGTTGTACGGTCATAATGCTTTGACATAAACAATGACCCAAGCTAACATCGTGGGCTCAACTATCTCGCATAAATGGCTGAAAAATCTCCAAGCTTATAAATATGAGTTAAATCCTATATCCAAGTTGTATCAAGAGCTTAAAATTTAATTAGGATATGATTGGAGTATTAATCAAATTATTCTCAAGTAAGAAAATACACCGAGGATGGTAAGCCTATCTCTAATCTTTTCTCACAAAATTTAAACTCCGTAAAAATATTGCATGCTATTCACAATCAGAGCTATGCAATATATAATTGAAAAATTGTTGATTAATGCATTTTAGAGGAATTTCACTTTTAGATCCTGAGTCGAACTATCAATTGATGGTAGATTAGGAACTTCCCTTACCTTTTCAACAGGATTATATTCCATCTTAAATTTACCATTCTTTTGATGGCAAGATAGAAGAAGTTTCCAAAAATTTCCACCCAATGCCCATTCCTCTAAAAATGAGCACAAAATGTCCTCTTATCCTTCTTGTAGACAAGTAAACACCACTATAATTTCTCACTTCTAAATGACGAGATTAGTCTTTTCCATTTTCATTGTTCTTAATGAACGACATAAAAATTCTTCATAATTGTCCTTCACTTCCAACATCTGGAAACACAATGGTTATACATCCCACAAAACATACAAGGATAGGCATCCATCATTTTCTAAATATCAAATCCAAACTTCTTAAATTGAAAGAGTAAATTAGAATTTTTACAACCTTTATTATGCTTATGATTATAGTAAGAACGTGGAGGTGGAATCTCAACACATCTTCACCGAACCTTCTTACCAACTCCATCCTCTGATGAAGAAGCACCTAATTCCTACAATGAATCTATCAAAGAGGTCTAGTGGGGTATTTTCTTGCCTTTCAAAAGTTTTTCTCCCGTTAGCGTGCTTAGAGCATTCCCCAATATCCTTTGCCACACTAGTAAAACCAAATCCAAAAAAATGAGGATGAACCTCAACATGTATTGGTTTAGTAATGCCTTGGCTATCTTTTCCAAGACATATTTTGTCAAAACCCCTCTTAAATATCAATTTCGATCCAATTCATCTAGTATGCTTTTCAAACAAACCAAAGACATCATTACCTAAATTTGAAACTAAATGGGAGGAAGAATAAGACTCCCTTGGTGAGTAAATTACAGCTGCACTCCATTATAGGCTCGATATGAAGTATAAGGTAATTCCTTCTTCTAATCACCACACTGCAAATTGATCAAGATCTCATCCTTTAATGATAACTCCTTTTCAACTCGATCAACTTTCTCTTCAAGGAGTAGAGCTTTTGTGCATAGTAGAACACATTTTCCTCATGGATTTTTCGTTGATTCTCTTGAGATATTTTGGTATTTCCTTTTAATGCTTTCCCCATGATTACCTATAAACTAGTGATCCCCAAAATAATTCTAAACTTACGAATAAGAAGATCAAGCCAAATAGTCTGCACTTATGGGATTAGAAAATCACAAAACTAGATTTGATACCAAATGATTCAAAAATAGGATAAAATTATTTCTACTAAAATAATGTTCACTCGGATATTAAAAATTAATCAATTTTAGGACTCTAATTAATCCTTAAAAATTGACCAAAATATGATTTAAGATTGATCTGAAACTGATTTTCCAATCATTGTTTTCAAGCCATACAAAAATTAGATCCCCATTTTTACCAATTTACCCAAGATGTCATTACTAATTTTAAGAAGTAAATTCTAATTAAATTACTAATTTAAAATGTAGAAATAAAATTAGAAATTAGAATGCAATCAAGGATTAAATATGACACCAAAAATTGATAACGAGTTCGAATACAAGCCTACATCTCTGGGTTCATGTGAATTGATCTATTAAAATTTGCTAAAATTAGTAAGTACAATAACCCTTACAATCAACAAAATAGATCAAAACCTGCAATAATGTACTTTTAGACCTTTGAAAGATTCTCGATAGAGCTCAAAGAAATATATTTCACCTTCCTAAAGTACTCAAATGAGGTCACTCCCTTAGGAACTTCACAATTAGTGACTTTCGTAGCATAAAACAAAGCCATAAAACTTCTAAAATAGGAAAATAATTACACCAATAGGAGCATAACAGAATTCTAATCATTTCATCGATTTAATCCAACAAATTAGCTTTGAGCCTAAGTGCTCAAAAAATGGACATTTCTCTAAGTAGTTCTATTCCATCTACCTCACAGCCTCATGCCCGTGTGTATATAACACATACCAAGTCCCTTTTATAGCTCATCAAGATAACATGGCCCATCCGTGAGGCATTATCATTTTGAATGGGTGGTGGAAGTTCAATTCTCCCCACCATCATTTCCCTCCTTATCCACATACTTGTGGATACAACACTATGACTATATAAAACAATGCATTTTAACCCCACTTCACATTTCCTTAAAATTCCACGCTTTGTCCACATTCCACATGGATTCCATTCATTTTATATCCACGGTCAACTAGACATGCTGAAAAAACATTTAGCAAGCCTTTCGCTTTGTGTGTGCCTCCCAAATATCCACATGCCTTCCTTGATTTGGTGGGATGAACTATTTAAATGTCCACATGCGTGGGCGCTTAGTGTGGAGAATCATTTTAAAAGGCTTTGCTGACCAATGTAATCATGGCTTGGGCCATGTATCACCCTTTTTTTGGCCCATGTAATAACTACCAAGTTGTTTAATCTTGAACTGAATTGTGCAATTGTCATTGGTCAGATGTGTATTGAATTTCCATGCATTATGGCGAGATGTGTTGTGTGGCTCGAGTTGTTGTATTCACACCGAGTCATTGGACGAGTTGTGTAATGTATAACCCATGCATTGGTTAACCTTCCCTCTTGATAAAGCTGAGATCATTACCGAGTTAGCTATGAGGTGGAAATCGTGTTTGAGTAAGCACCGAGCTATGCACACCGAGTCATGTGAAACTCAACCAATTTGATTTTCAAGGTAATGGGGATAACAAAAACCCAAATATTGTTGATATAAAATGTGATAAACTCGACTCGGTGGGGATTTGATCACCCCACCGAGCTATTAAAATAGTTTTCCCAAGCTCAATCGCAACCATATCTTTCATGTATGAGCTTCATTTTCCTCGCTCCACCTATCATCAAAAATATCTCAAAACATTCTATGACTTGGTCTTATTTTAGGGAGATTTAGGGAACTCCCGAATGTCCCAAAATTTCTCCTGATCACACTAACCTAATGGGAAAGGATTTTGTTCCACCAAAAGCTCATTGGAAATTGTGTCACCCTATCCCGAATCTAAATGCTCTGCTGTCACATCGACAATACTACCGCAGTGAACTTTCTAGTCCGATGTTCTATTTTCTTCTCACTTTGACAACTTGGTCCCATCAGGATAATTTTAGCGGCGAATATTCGTAATATGGCGAAAATTTCATTTTAGGAAAATTTGAAAAGGCGAATTATTCGGAGTGGGTCGGTGTCCTGTTCGCCTAAAATATAAAGTATATTTTTTTTGGGGGGTCGGCTTCGCCTTCATTTGAAAACATCTCCTATAAAAACCTATTTGATTCGCCGGGTAGTATACCTCAAGTAGCTTACCAAATTACCAATACTGTGAAATTTGAACTCGCATACCCTTCTGCACTTAGATTCAGTACATGTTATCCTGTGATTGTCGACGCCGCCGACAAATGCATTATTGACGCTGCGACAAGAGAAATACTTGACGCGCGATTAAGGCTTTACGCGCGACAGAGAAGGCTTGACGCGCTTACAGAGGAAGGCTCGACGCGCGATGCAGGAAGGCTTGACGCGCCGGCTGAGAGAAGGCTTCGACGCGCGAGCAGGAAGGCCCGACGCTGACAGAGGAAGGCTTGACGCTTTGAAGGCTTGACGCGCGACGACCTGGTGCAAAGATTGACGCGCGACATCCGACGCTTCACGCGCGACAAGACCTCGGTAGACTGTCTGAAGTCGCTTCTTGGTTCTTTTTTGGCGACGCACGACTCTCTTTTCGAATAATGGAAGGTGCCACCTCAAAGAATACGAATAACCTAAAAGTAAGTAAGAAATCTCGAAATCACTCTTCAAGTATTTTGGAAACTCTGGGATACGAGATAATGTAAATACCAATCATATAGATGCCACCAAAAGAATCCTTGGAAGGCATTATTGAGGTGGACATGCATTCCCGCAATCACGCCAAACAAATGAAACCTACGATAATATGCCGATCTTGAAGATATTGTTCTGTTGGGGTGCAACCGTGGCTGCAATAGATATCACGTATACAAACACCGAGCAAAATGGAAGATTAAATCAATATCAAACTCGGTCCAAGAAAGAGGAAACCAGTGATTGCGATATTGCTCAAAATTCGACTCAAAAAGTAAAGCATTGAAAACAAACAAGAATATGTGGACCATCGCGGGACATACAAGTTTGATTGGGCAGCTAAATTTCCATTTATCAACTCCGACAATCATCAAATTCTCAAGAAATCCCATGTGAATGTACATGTACAATATGTACGTGGAAATTGGGAAAGCAACAAAAATGCAAATCAAGCTTGACGACCATTGTGGAAAACAATATTTAATCAGAATAGTGGGCGGATGGCTGTAAAATCAAAACACATAGGTGGAAATCAAAAGGAGTGCATGCATGCGATACGCAAATGGAATATGAGGCATAAAAACACATGACATCTCGTTGGAAAAGGGAGGAACAATCACATCACATATTGGTAAGATGAAAGAAACAAATCTACATGCAAAATTCATACAATTCTCTACTCTTTTCAAATACTTAAAAAGGAAGGCGATGTCGATTTCCTTGATTTCAAAGTTTTGTATCAATTTAACGGAATGCTTGAATGTACATCAGGTCTCATTGTCCGAGAGTAGTGGATGGGAAATGGCAAAATGCCTCTCGATGATAGAGAAGGAAGATTTGAAAGAGAATGTAAAAAAGCAAACTTTATCTCTCGCTTCAATTGATGAAGTGACAAGAATGACAACACCGCATGGGTATGTATCCACATCTATACATTAGAAAATCATATAAGGACACCTCATCTCTGGTGTTATGAAAATGGTTGAAAATCTATGCAATGCTGAAAACCTATACAAAATAGTTGTTTCTCATTCAAAGATGTCTTGTATGACCGATTATGAAATTGCTACATGGTTGGTATGCCTTGGAGCAGATGGTGCATCTGCATGCAGGTCACCGAGCAATGTGGCTCTGTGTTAGATTACAAACAACAAAGGGCCCCATATATGCTACCAATTCACCGCATGGCTCACGAATTTAGCGTATAAAATGGTAAGCAACCATGAAAATGTTGCTAAATTAGAAGACATAATAAGAGAACTCCATGCCTATATGTCAAGCAGCTTCCAAAACGCTTTCGAGTTCCAAAATTTGCAATTGGAATTACAGACGGCAAAAACTTCAAGGATGTGGAGACTAGATGGATCTCTTTGTATGAACCAAAGATGCAGAGTTCGTGAGGAGTATCCTTCATCGGTTGGTTTCATGCACAAATACCGCCATGAAGTGATAGGCAAGGGACCCGTTGTTCCGCTTTAACCGATTTGGAGACTTTGCTTACATTGCTTGTATTCTTCCAATGTTAAAGGAGATCAATACACTCATGAAGCATGCACATGGCGATTGATCTATATTGTGGATTTTATAAGGATGAGGAAAATGGTATGTCAAAGTCTTGATATATTGTATTGTTTCAGGATAGTTTTGATGCACTGTTTTTAAAATTGGAGAGATTTATTAGATCTTAAAAATCCTAACACCTATTTGAGATTTAATATTCACGATCACCTATGCATCTCTCAAGTTAATGGGAAGGAAATACCTATGCACATTTTGCAAAGACGCTCAAGATATTACGGGTTCAGCGAGAAGATGTTCCCAGAACACGTAATTTGTTTGAGTCTGTGATAGTTGAAACCGAATAAAGCTTAAAAAAATTTCTGAAACCTTGTAAATGTACAAATTAGGAACGTTTCAGAAGATAAAATTGGAAGCCATGGGTGTGATGAATCCAAATTTTTGGAATACGAAGGTGGCGTCGCAGACTTTGTCAAGAAGCATTTCCATAAATCAATGGGTACAATAATGGAACAATTTACTAAGACGTCGAGCTCAAGGGCATGGAAATCAAAGGTATACCAATGCCGATTTATTAAAGTTTCAACCAACCAATTTTGCAACAACAATGAGGAACCAATATAAGAATTTAGATCAACCTTCCCAAAGTGGTGCTATTACAAGGTCATGAGAGGAATCTATCAAAGTTCTATCTTACAAGAAGATATCGTGAGTATTTCAGACTATATGAATTATGCCGCATAATGATTTTGGGGTCTGTGGAGGATGAAAGAGTTTTCAATCATTGTCATTTATAAAATCAAAATCGAGAAACAAAGTTGATAAAAATCGGAAAGTTGCATGAGGTGTTACGTTTCACGATACTCCCCTCGAAACCTTCCGCTTGACAGAGCAATTGCGCACTGGAATTCCCTTTGCATAAATAATGCATGACTACAAGTACAAATATACCCAACCTTGAGAGTGTAATTGCACTTCGTCACATTCTACGTAAGACAACATCGACTTTGGACGAAGCTTTGATAATGGATTGTTTCAACTTTAAGTAGGTATCTTCTTTATCTATCTTTTATCTTTATCATTTAAGATGTTACAGTCTATATACTAAAAATATCAAAGCATTCACCCATCTATCTACTAATCCATTTCACGTGTTGGATTCTTTTAAATCACGATCTAGCTCATTACCAATGGCGTTGATGATTTCAACTTTAAGCAAGTATCTTTTCCCCTTAACTTGAGAGTGTAGTTGGCTCTTGTCACATTCTACGTAAGACAACATCGACTTTGATGAAGCTACCATAATGGATTGTTTCAACTTTAAGTAGGTATCTTCTTTATCTATCTTTTATCTTTATCATTAAAGATGTTACAGGTCTATATACTAAAAATGTCAGGCAATTCACCCATCTATCTACTAATCCATTTCTCGTGTTGGATTTTTTTAAAACAAAGATCTATATTGTACCAGTGGCAGTGATGATTTCAACTTTAAGCAGGTATCTTTTTCCCCTTAATCTTATTGTTTGTTACTATTCATTTTTTCAACTCTGGTTATAATTAAAAATGTTACAGGTGTATGTATTTACATTTAGTTAAATACAAAATTTTTATTTTTTGAAAACGTGGGTTGACATCCGTCCGAGGAAGCTTTTACTTCTGGACCATAAACATCGTGTCTCACCCATCTATCTACTAATCAATTTTTGTGTTGAATTTTTAAGACAAAGATCTAGCACATTACCGTTGATGATTTCAATTTTAAATAGGTATCTTCTTCAACATAATATTTATATTTACTTGACCTTTAAAGATATTGTTGGTCTATATATTTAAAGATGTTCTTTGGCACTTCGGGACCTGATAATGTCAAGCAACTCACCCTCCATCTACAATGTCATGTGAAACAAAGATCTAAATTCGTTACCCTTGATGATTTCACAAAGCAATCTAATACGCAAGAGGTAAGCTAAATCCTAGCATATTTGCAATTATGTTTAATTTCTTACCGTGATGATTCTTTCTTGATTTCTTAGAATTATATTTTATTTATTTTTAATATATTTTATCTTCCTCGTAGACTCAAGGATTTTTTTTTCTATTTACTATCTCTTTATTCTCCATTTGTTGGTGAGTGGTAGCTTCCCAAAAATAGATATTCCCGCCACCTTGATAGGATAAGGATACCTAAAATAACAAAAATTAAATTGGAAAGTGATGTCAAACATGTCACAATACTACCAAATTCAATATTCACATTTCCCCGATTCAAACCACAAGAGCCTTGGGAGTCACCCTCCGTTAATATTAAAGTACATTGATCAGAATTCTTCCCTCCTGCTTGATTTGCATCAAGTTTGGGAACATCAATTAATTTCCCCTTCTTGGTTCCATCAGTTTTCTTAAGATCTTTTTTTTGTTTAAACTTTTCCACTGCACTCCTCAGGTCAAACAAAGTTACAAAGCTCATCTTAGATAACCTGACCATACACCATGAATCTTCTTGTACTGGAAGAGACTGTTTCCAATTACCACTTATACCACTTTTAGAGAATTTTCATCACCAACTAGGACTGAGTCAGCTTGAAGCACTGACAGAGTAACTTGCATTTGATTGAGCTTTACCAACTAGATAACAGGACAGATTGCTAGACCTTAGCATCATTGACTTGGCTATCTTTATTTTAGACTGATAAAGGTCATTCATAAAATCCAAACACACTTTGAAGTCCTCAACACGTTGAAAAATCATAGTACAACAGAGATTCTTAACCTATCAACCTTAAGTCTACTTTCATAGACAAAAAGATAACCCTGGGCGTATACAATTAAAGTCCCACGACATAATTTTAAAGATAATTAAAGTCCCACAAGATATTCAGGCACTAAATTTTAGATTATACACATTAAATCGATCATCGTATTTCATCATCATCTATCATTGATTATCAATTGTCATCATTCATCATCTACGTCCACATACTATTCATGACAATGCAAGTAAACAAGAAACATACATATAATTCATGATAATCACCATCTAATCACCATATAATTAAATTCAAATAGATAGTACAAACTCAATAGTTGAAGTTTTCAAATTCAATATTAAAAGTTTAGTCAATAATAAAAGTTTCTAATTTTCACAACCATCTAATGTAATCAAAATTTAAGATTGTATATAATTAAATTCAAATACCATACTCAATATTAGAAGTTTTCAAACTCAATATTTATAGTTTCCCAATAATAATAAAAGTTTCTAGTTTTCAACCCTCTTTTCTTTATCCAGCTTGTACAACTCGCTCCTTTCCCAACGGCTTCTTCCACTATGGTCAGTAACCCTTTCCCCAACAACAGCAGAAAATAACCCCCGAACTTATAAGATCTTCTCGCAAAGACACTGTCATTTGTTTACAATGTGCACATCATTTGTTTACAATGTCGCAAGGCGTCATTTGTTTACAATGTCGCTACGTCATTTGTTTACAATGTCGCTGCGTCATTTGTTTACAATGTCGCGTCATTTTGTGACTGTCGCTATCATTTGTTTACAATGTCGTGCGTCATTACGATCTAGTGTCGCTCCAGTGTCGCACGTCATTAGGAGCTATTGTCGCTCGATGACGTGCGCTTTAAGGATTCTGATTTAGCCTTGAAAACCAAAAAATTTTGTTTTTTAATACTGTCAAATTCGCCTTTCGCTGAAACTGGTTACGGGGATATTCGCCAGGTATTTTCCACCTTCAATTTTATAGGGGTGTCTTAAAATGAACCCTGGTCCCGATCCTAGCTCTATGGGTTATGGTCCCACCATGCTTCTTCATTTTTCTTGATTGCCACATTTTCCCTCTAGGGGTCTTACAATTCAAAAATTCTTGATGCTTATACTCCACATTTTCTTGCTAAGTTCTTACTCGTTTAAAACACAAGAATAATATACTACTACATCTTCCCTTTGGGGTCTTACACTTCCTGCATGGAAGTAGATATTATCACATATGCCCTCTAGGGGTTTACGGTTAAACACCTATAAACATGTACTCGTATATCTACATTTCAAGAGGTCTTACACTTCAGAAATACTTAAACATCACCACATCTACCCTCTAGGGGTCTTACACTTCAAAAGATGTCACGTCCATGATGATCAACTACCATTCTATTGTATAGTCACAATGCCTTAACACATAATGATGATTTAAGCTGACACCAATGGATCAATTATCTGTATAAATGGCTGAAAAATCTCCAAGCTTATAAATATGAGTTAAATCTTGTATCCAAGCTATAACAGGCACTCAAAAGCTAATTAGGAGATATGATTGGAGTATTAATCAAAATTTTCCCAAGTAAGAAAATACATTGAGCATGGTAAACCTGTCTCTCATCTTTTCTCACAAAATTTGAACTCCAAACAAATATTGCATATTATTCACAATCGAGCTACACATATATAATTGAAATTTTTTTAACTAACCCGTTTTAGAGGAATTTCACTTTATGGTATAACCTAATCCTAGGTTGAACTATCAACTGATGGTGGATTAGGAACTTCCCTTACCTTTGCAATATACTTGTATTCCATCTTAACTTTACCATTCTTCTAATGGTGAGATGGATGAATTTTCTAGAAATTATCCACCCAATTCTCATTCCTTTGAAAATGAACAAAAATGTCCTCTTGTCCATCTTCTAGGATGAGGAAACACTGTTGTCGTTTCTTTATTCTAAACGATGAGATTGGTCTTTTCCATTTTTCTTTTTTAATGAATGACATCAACTTATTCATAAATGTCCTTCTCTTCCAACATCTAACAACACAATGGTTATGCATCCAAAAAAATTTACAATGATATGCATCTATCATTTTTAAATATCAAAGCCAAACGTCTTAAATTGAAAGTAGATTAGAAGTTTTACAACTTTTGTCGTGTTTATGATTATGGTAAGAATGTGGAGGTGGAATCTCAATACCTCTTCACTAAACTTTATTACCAACTCCATCCTTTGATGAAGAAGCACCTAATTCCTGCACTAAATCTATTAGCAAGTCTAGTGTGGCATTCAATTTCCTTTCAAAATCTTGTCTCCTGTTAGCGTGCTTGGAGCATTCTCCAATATCCTTTTCCACACTAGTAAAACTCAATCCTGCAAAATGAGAACGAACCTCAACTTGTATTGGTTTAGTAATGACTTGGCTATCTTTTCCAAGACCCCTTTCATCAAAACCCATCTTAAATATAAATTTGGATCTAATGCCTCTAGTATGCTTTTCAAATGAACCAAAGACATCATTACCTAAATCTGAAACTGAATGGGAGGAAGAATAAGATTCCCATGGTGAGTAACTTACAATGCACTCTGTCATGGTCTCTACATCTAAAGTAGAAGGTAATTCCTTCTTCTGATCACCACGCTTAAAACCGATAAAGTGCTCACCCTTCGATGCTAACTCCTTTTTCAACTGATCAACTTACTCTTCGAGGGAGTAGAGATTGCATCACAAGAACACATTTTCCTCCTAGATTTGTCTATTGATGCTCTCGAGATCTTCCATTATTTCCATCTTAAATAATTTCCCCATTATGACCTACAAACCAATTGATCCCCAAAATACTACAAAACTAACGAGTAAGAAGATCAAGCCAAATAGTCTCGCACTACTTGGATTAGCAAATTAGAAACTGGTATACAAATGCAACTGAAGCAATCATGAAACCAACTCTGATACTAGCTGATTCGCAAACATAGTAGAACATTATTTCCACTAAAATAGTATTCACTCAGATATTAAAAATTTACCAATTTTAGGACTTTAATTAATCCTTAAAAATTGACCAAAATTTGATTTAAGATTGATCCGAAATTGATTTTCCAATCACTATTAGTCAAGCCATAGAAAAATTAGATCCCCATTTTTACCAATTTATCAGTAGATGTTGTTACTAATTTTAAGAGGTAAATTTTGCCTAAATTACTAACTTAAAATGTGGAAATAAAATTAGAAATCAGAATGCAATCAGGGATTAAATACGACACCAAAAATTGATAATGGAGTTTGGTATACAAGCCTATGTCTTCAGGTTCATGTGAACCGATCTATTAAAATTTGCTAAAATTGTAAGTACAATAACCCTTAAAATCAACAAAATAGATCAAAACCTGCAATAATGTACTTTCAAACCTTTGAAAGATTTTGAAAGAGCTCAGTAAACATCTTTCACCTTCTTGAAGTACTTTGTCGAGGTCACTCCCTTAGGAATTTCATAATTAGTGACTTTTGTAGCATAAAATGATGTCACAAAACTTCCAAAAGTGAAAATAATTACACCATTAGGAGCATAACAAAATTTTGATCATTTCATCAGTTTACTCCAAAGGTTGGTTCTGAGCCTAAGTGCTCCAAAATTGGACATTTCTCCAAGTAGGTCTATTCTTCCTACCTCACGTCTCAGACCTATGTGTCTATAAAACCTACCAAGCCCCTTTTATAGCTCATCGAGCTAGCATGGCCCATCGGTGAGACATTATCATTTTTGAATGGGTGGTGGGGTTTGATTCTCCCCACCACCATTTCCTCCTTATCCACATACTCGTGGATATAACACTATGACTATATAAAACAATGCATTTTAACCCCACTTCACATTTCCTTAAAACTCCATGCTTTGTCCACATTCCATGTGGCTTCCCTTTATTTTCCGTCCACTCTCCACTAGACATGAAAACCAAACATTTAGCGAGCCTTTCATTTGGGTGTGCTGCCCCAAATTTCCATGTGGCTTCCTTGATTTTATGGGAGGAACTATTTAAATGTCCCACATGCATGAGAGGTCATAGTAGAGAAGCCTTTTAAAAGGCTCTGTTGACCAATGTAATCATGGCTTGGGCCACATATCATCTTTTTTTTAGGTCATGTAATCTCTGTCAGCCAGCTATTTCATATAAAACCGAGATGTGCAATTGTCATTGTTTGTTCCCAATGAATTGCCACACATCGTGGCGAGATGTGTCATATGGCTCTGAGTTTTTGTATTCCCACCGAGTCATGGGCCAAGTTGTGTAATGTAAATCCTATGCTTTGTTTAAACCTTCCCTTATGGATAGGGCTGATCTCATTACTAAGCTATGTTTGATATCGAGCTATGAGATGGAAACCATGTTGAATAAGCACCGAGCTATGCACGCCGAGTCATGTGAAAATCAACCAATGTGATTTCCAAGGTAATGGGAGATAACACAAACTCAAACATTATGGATATAAAATGTGATCAACTTGGCTTGAGATCAATTAAAACCCTACAATGCACAATCAACTCTCCAATGCAATATGACATATAATATCAAAAATTTGATAATGATAATATGCAAAGGCGGAAAAGAAACCCCTCCTATAAAAGAGTGTGTCGAACCTGGCTAAGGGTCCTCGGCCAGCAAATAGTGGGGCCCACCAATTTTTCATTTATCGAAGACCAGAGGTTCTCAAACACAATTTTTCAACCTTTTCACCTTTCCCAATATGCCAAGTGTCATGTCCATATTGGATTGTTGACCATTTGAATCCATTTTACACCAAACTTTGAATGACCATATATTTCACATATGAGCTCCATTTTCTCGCATCCCACCTATCGTAGGAAATATCTCTTAAACACTCTACCATTTTATCATATTTTAGAGAGATTTAGGGAATCTCAAACATTGCAAAGTGTCCTCCAGGATGACCTTAACTACTTATGAAAGTTAGTTGCTTTGCAAGAGATATCTATATGTTTGAGAAGGATGAAGTGGCATGTTTCTTCTTGAGAAATTTTGTATGACTCTTACAAAAATGAGAATCCATCCAGATAGCCCATTGTATTTTCTATCCCAAAATCCCAATTTTATTTTCTAGTCAATTTTTAGATTCATTTCTATTTTTGATTTCTAAATTTTCACTTTACTACTACTATAAGATTGATTCATCATCATGCCTATCTTTCCATGACCACAACTAGCCTTGTTTTTTCTAATGGGCATTTTATATTTTCTAGTCATGCTCTGCATAACCATTGTCTCCATAAAGTTAATCTTGGTAGATATTTGGATACTTGTGACACTATCACGGGGTTCTTGGTGCTCCACGTGTTTATTATTTTCCGAATGGTCCTCTTTCACATCTGATGGATCATTCTTGACTTGTTTCTCACTATGGTGTGACTTAAACAAAGTGCTTCATCCTCTTAAAAGGAGAATGAACACAAGGTTATAGTGAAATATCAAGATCATCACTTTCCTCATCTTGATCATCTTGGGTTATTGTAGCCATATCTATGATGGATATACCTTCTTCTAGAGTGGAATCATCCTTGAGATATTGGAGTATCTTTTCATCTATTTATTCCTTATTGGGAAGGTCCTCTTCTCCAAATGGAAAAGAGAAAGATTCATATTCATAATAATACTAATGACGTGGGGTATCATGTTGGATGTCGAGAAGATGATTCAAATTATGGGGATCATATGCCAAGAATTCATTTGAAATTAATTTTTCTCCATGATATGTATTTCTTATCATCTCAGGTTTGATCTGTGATAAGTCAAGATATTTATGATCATCATCCTCATCAAGTAGGGAATATGTATCCATATTCAATGGGAAGTGCATAGTGTCAAATTTTGAATCCATCAAATCATAATGAAGTTTCTCAACTGGATCAATTAAATTTGGGTACTCCTCCATCAATATGGGTAGCTCAACATCTTCCTATGAAGTTATAAAATAGTTTTTTTAATATTGAATCTTAGTACAAAACGTATTCCCTAGGGCCGTCTTCCTTTTGAACAATATATCTCATATTTATTATATGAAGGAGATTATTCATTTTACCAATGGCTTGTATGGTGGCATATGACCAATCCATACATATATCTCCACCAACACCTTTACAAAAAATATAGCTCAGTAACATCCCATATGAAGCTAAAATATTGGCTACAATTATTTTCATCTTGAATTTCTTATCTAGACAATCTATAAATGCCACTTCAGAATATTTTACTTGGCCAAATGAGAGGCAATTCTTCAGGTTTCTATGGAGTAACATTGAACAATAGGATGGGTGAGAGTGATACCAATGGCCTTGGAAAATTTGGTGGGCATGATATTGTCGAGGTCTTTGATTGAATGATACAATTAGTTAATTATACCCATTGATCAAGAAATAGAGGTAAAGGGGTCTATTTTCTTAGAAGTGGGGGATGTTGAGGTAAGAAGGTTATGAGAAGGATTGGTACTAGGAGCAAGAATTAGTTCTTTGGTAATGGAATTCATGGGACTAGAATTTAAACTACTTACTTTTATAAACTAGACAAGGTTATCAAATTTCTTGGGATGGGTACTCGGATGCTCAAACTCAAAAACTTGGAATTTGGATTTCTTAACATGGTCATTGATGTTAAAGGATAAATAATTGTATACTTCAGGAATAATGAAATCCTTAAAAGGTGTAGGATTTATATTCTTAGAAGTATAAGAAGAAGAAGTGGGAGGTGATTTTACTAGAGGAGAGGAAAGAGACTTACCCAAAGAAGTAGATGTGACTTTGGATGAGGTGGTCTCATGATTCTTCTTCATTTATTCCATGGATGTGGGTAGTGGTGATCCTCCTTTTGTTTTTGTTTTCTTTAGAGTCACTATTTGAGGATCTAAGCACTTTTCATGGGTAGTGGAGGAAGAGGCCTCTTTATGTTCTTGTGAGCGAGTGAACACTGCATAAGAGTAGTTATTCATATCATCCATGGAATCCTCAAAATCTTCATCAGATGAGTATTCAAAATACCCAATGTTTACATATCCAACTTATTCTTCTCCTGTATGTTCTTCTTCAACAATTTCATCTTCTTCATATTTTCTTGCTCCACGTGCTGCATTTACAGGTGGAGCTTCCAAGGAAAGCCTTTTGGGTGCTCCAATAATTTGATTCCATTTCTGATTTTGATATGGAACACATTGATCCATTTTCTTCTTCATTGTATTCAGATCATTGACCAAATTTTTTAGTAATGAATCAATGCCATCATATTGGGAAATCTAGAATTTTTTTTCGTTGAATGGTTCTTGATCTTCCCTAACATGATAAGATTATCTTCTACCTCAATGGAAAGTTCTTGAACATTGTACAAAGTGTTTGGTTGAGCTCTCCATAATATGAACCAAACTTTTAGTAACTAATCATTTATGAAGAACCTCTTTTGACTATCTAAAGTAGGATGAGCACCAGTAGGAATCTTATTAGTAAAATTATTTAATTTGACCACAAATTCTCTCATGGGCTCCTATGGTTCATTATTTATTTTAGTCATGGTTCATTATTTATTTTAGTCTTCAAACATAAATTTCATGCCTCCCCAATTGATAAATGGGAACCACTCTATAGAAACATGATAATAATATTTACTAAATTTGGACTTGTTTTAAATTTGGACTCTAGTTTTCAAGTATTTCCATCTCCGTTATTGTATATTGATTCCATTTCACCCATTATTACTATTATTAGTCCAATCCAATATTGTCATTAACTTGTTTTAGTTCCCAATTTTGGATTCCAATTTCACCACTATTGTAATCCAATTTATAAATCCCAATTTTTGGATTTTAGTTTTGCTATTTTAGGATTTCTATTTTGTTATTATTTGAATCCCCACATAAGCTAAGAAGCCAATATCTTACCTAAGCCTCACGGCCACTATCTTACATAAGCCTAGCGGTTGCTAACTTATATGATGAAAGCACATGCTAGGTGAAATAAGCCTAGCAATGTCAAAGTTACATCGCCTTGCGACCACTAAGTTACATAAGCCTTGTGGCCTCTAAGTTACATAAATGGATGATAAGCCTAGCGGCCACTATCTTACATAAGTGTATAGGTTGTTAACTTACATAAGCCTAGCGACCGCTATCTTACATAAGCATATAGGTTGTTAACTTACATAAGCCTAGTGGCCACTAATTTACACAAGAGTAGATTTGTCTAGGTGAAATAATCCTAGTGGCTAGAAAGTTACACTAGCCTACCGGTAGCAAGTTTCATAAGCCTACCCACCACTAAGCTACATAAGCCTAGCAGCTGCTAAGTTACATAAGCCTAGGCACCACAAAGTTACATCAACCCAAGGGTTAAATTTGACGACCAGCTATGTATGTAAGATAATCTTTAGATGGTGGTAAATTTACAATATATCTCTTTAATAAATACAAAATAGTAGTTATTTAAATACTTAAAATTTATATTTATGTAATATTTTATGTGTATGTTGTCTTGTAAATGTTCAATAGGAAATTGACAATTTCCAAGCATGACAACGATACCCTTGTACCATTTTTTTCAAGTCCTATCATTCCAAGACACCCAAGTCTACCTAGTCATTCTAGTAACCTCTTGCTCGGTGTTTTATTCATTCCCTAGATGATTTAGGAAATTCAAATCAACTCCCTAGGTTATTTTAGGAGTTCATCAAAAGTTGCAAGCTACAGGTAGTTGTGGGAAGGGCTATCACTAGCCTTCTAGGACTAGAGAAACTCCATGAAGCATAGAAGAAAAGCCAAAATAGGTGTGAAAGAGATTAAGAGGCATAATAACATCGTGAAGGTGATTTTCCAAGGTTTAGGGAAGATTTGGAGCAGTTGTGGCATTTTCATCAAAGTTGGGGATTCATAGGCCTAGGTAGTGCACATGCCAAAATAAGTTGCGAGCTTCGAGGATGACTCAGGGAGCTCTAGATGGTGTTAGGAGAAAAAAAAACATTGGCAAAAATATAATTCCAAGCCCTATGAGATGGTTAAATCATATTTCAACAACACTTTGGCACATCAGGTGCAAGAATTTTTCTCGCACAAGAGAGTACCAAATCAAAAATCATAGTTTTCAGGGATAAAATGGAAGAATCAAGACAATATACCCCACCATTGGAAATTTCAAGTCAAGATCATATAAATTTTTTCTGAAAAAGTCCATCAGGAGCTCAAGTTATCATTGTCATAAGTTGTCCTCTTGGAGCAAGTTCATGATTTAACCAAATATTTGGAGGACACGTGTTAGATCCCGAAGCTCCGGGGATTTTATGTCCCCAACGTCCCTCGTCAGGTAAATCAACCTTGGAAAAATGTACCCATCTCCCATGTGACCTCTGGAACCCCATACGACCATCAAAATTTCCAGCTTTATCCCCTAGGTGTAATTTGGAGCTCAATCTCCATGCTATTGAATCAACACCACGTGTCGACTCTAGGACCACTATGGAATGTGATGTCCCCAATGTCCCTCATAGGTCAGGGACATAAGACCTTGAAAAATTCTCCTATCCCTCTAGGAGAGTTTTGGTTACCCACGTGACTGTTTCTAGCCCCTCAGTGCTTTAAAGTTAATTTTTTATCACTCACTCCCCCGTCGGATCGAGGATACATGTTAGATCCTTACTTACCATGGAAATTGATGTACCTAACATAAATTTGAGGTGAGGGAAATAAAGGACAACAAAATGTGCCCAGCCTTTGTTAGCATGTTTTTAAAAATTAAAATATTTACCGCTTCCCCTACTTTAACTTCATGACCACTCCCGTGCACAAACATTTCGCATTCTTCCTCTGCAACCTCCTTGCCATCACTCCACCATTGCTAAACCTCAAACTAGACCTATCATAGAAATACTATCCTTCACTCCATGAAAGTATACAGGTCTCAGAAGGAATCTTGAGCAAACAAAGAAGGAGAAATGAAGAACAATGAAGAGAACAGTAGAAAATCTCCATAGCCAAAAATAGAGATTCATAAAAATATTGCAAACCAGTGCACGAATCAATGAACCATTTTTTTATACATTTTTACTCTATCCAAGAACATAAAAAACATACTCTCAAACTCTCCTCTCATGTAACAGAGCATTCACAATGAAGAAATCTCCTTTCCAGCTCAACGAAGGAAAAAATGGATTTCCCATCAAACCGGTTGTCGGATTGAAGTAAAATTTCGCGTGAAGCACTAGAAGAAAAAAACCATATCAGATATATAATTTTTTTCAAAAATAGAGGAGAAAACTAGACCTACAATTTTGAGGTCCATTAATGGCTATTGCATCTAGAAGCCTTGTCAGGCTTTGAAATTTGAAAGTTTAAAATCTCTTAGACTATTAAGCGGGTAGAGATAAAATTTTAGAGGGCGATATTGGGAAAAAACCCATATCAGAAAACTTTGTTGCATGTCAATCTATCCTCCAGAAGTCCACTTTCTAAAAATAGCAAGTCTTCCACATAGGAAACTACTATTTTGGGAAATCCATCAATAGAAGAACTTGCGAAGGAGACAGAGACATTGAAGATGTATAACAGCTGAGAAATCATCAGAATGGGCATTTGTTCTAGTTTTGGCACTTACTAAAAATATTAAGTGATCCCACGAGTACCCACAAAAATAGAAAGTTGATCCAGAAGGAGTGAGGAATGCAAGGAGAAAGGGGAATCAAGGTTGTCACACTCAGTGGAGGTTCGAGGGAGTTACTTTTTCGTACTTACTATTAATAGTAAGTTACACTCAAAGGGAAATTTTGGCACAAAAGGACATAGAGGGATGATCATTCAAGTCAACATCATCATGCGAGATCATCATAGACATTTCTCATAGGGAATTCAAGATCCATCTTAGGGTATAAAGAGTTTGGAGATGCACTATAGTGGAACACCTCATCGGGTCATCTCAAAGGAGATGTGGGCTTCATCGAAGGAAGATTATTCGTCACTAGTGTTTCTTCCCCTTCTTCTTCCTTCTTCCTCTCCTCTCTTCTCTCCCCCTATTTCTCTCTCCTTCATGTTCTAATTCTTTGTTGGGGTGTAATTTTTAGATGTCCTTTAATGAAATTAAAAAATTAACTTCATGCTTCTAATGTAAAAGTCACCTTTATGTTATAAAAAGGACTTAATATTCTCCTAGGAAGTTGAAAAGTTTTAAGTTACGCAAGGATATATGAAAAGCCATTGGGGAGTATATGATAAGTCATTCCCATTCTATAAATTGTAAAGCCATACCCATTTCAAAGGGTTGGCGATTGATTTTGTGAACTCAAGATAGCCAAATTATTCCATTCCCCTCATTCTCAAAATTTCTCTATTTCCCCATTATGTAAAAGTTTGTTTTGAGCAATCAATACAAGAAGAATGAGTTTCTAGCTTTCTTTGACTAGTGGGTTTCTTGATAATTTGTGATCAATAAATTCTATTTGGTCTTGTTATTTTTAGGGTTGTTTCTTCTCATGAATGCATGTGATGAAGTTTCCAACTAGTGTGGGTGCAGAATCTAATTTTCTACCTACAACATTAGTTCTCCACCTCTTTATCACTCACCTTTCTCGCTCTTCAAAAAAGCCTTCCCTAGCAAGAGATTTCTAGATTTACTTAGGATCGGTCGAGTGCCCTGTTGGATCCCCACCATAAGGCCACCCAAAAAAACTCACTTTCACTCAAGCATGCATATATGACAAGCTGCATTGGTTAAGTAGAGGGACTTAGATTCCCAAAGCATTGGTAAGAAATCCACAAGTTTTTCCCATAGAAAAATTGTCTCACCAACAGATTTTGACACCCACCTGTGGGGCGATTTAGTAGCATTGCACCAAAATACGACCGCAAGGTCCAATTTTTAAAAAAAAATATTGAAAAAAAAGTTCATGAAATTCCTTTCTTTGAAGGCTACATTGTCAATTCCTACACGTGACCTTTCATATTCCACAGTTTCTTTTCATATTCGCACTTCAAGAATTTTAAAAATCTGGCTTAAGGAAGATACACTAGGTTGAGCAAGTCAAGAGGTATTGTTGATTCAAATTTTGAGGCTTTACAAAATCAACAAGAATGAATTAGAGATAATCCATACTTCTTCTCTCAAGCCTCCTCTCCATCTAGCTCTTCAAGCAGTTCACCTGGAAATCCTGTCAAGACTCCTGTTGATACTCCCCTTCAAATTATCCCATTTTTCAATCACCCTTGAGCATTGAGTTCCCGAAAGAAAGAATTTGAAGAAAAAATTGTAGAAGCAAGAGCTGAAGAGAAGCAAAAATACAATGGAAAATGAAGTAGAAAGACCCCAACCCATTGTTCCATGGGGAAGGAATAAATGCTGATTTCTCTTGAACCCCCTATTCATGATTTACCAATGGGTTCCCGCAAGAACTTTCCAAATTTCAAAGGTGATAACACACAACATCTTGAAGAACACATTGTTGCTTTCACAACATCATGTGGAATCCTCGATGTCCAACATGAAGATGTTGATGTGAGACTGTTTGTGGAGTCTTTCCAAGAAAAAGCTGCGGAATGGTTTTATCTCCTTCATGCCTGATCTATCACTAGTTGGAATGACATCAAGACTACCTTCAAAGAGAGATTTAAATCAACTGAAGATTGTTAGGACCTCTTGGTGCAGTTGGCTCAAATGAAGAAAGGAGAAAGTGAAACTATGAGATACTTTGTGGCTCATTTCGAATGGTTTCTTTGTAGGATACTAGAAGAAGATTCACCATCTCAAAATAATATCAAGAGATTCTTCATAAATGCTCAATCACTAGAGGTAGGATTTCTCCTATGAATATTTCAACCAAGGAACATTGTAGAAGCACAAAGGATGGCCATTGAACTTGATGATGATCTCATCCTCTCTAGAAAGATCAAGAATCCATCAAAGGGCAAGGCCCAACATCATGGAGATGAGAGAACCAATCCATCGCTGCAAAAGTTGGCAAATGAGATGGCATCTTTGAAGAGGGAATTATTTGAATGAGTATCTTCTCAAAGAAGCAATAGAAACCAGATTGTAGGAGCACCCCAAAGGCTCGCCTTGGAGGCCCCACCCATGAACGTAGATTCCAAGATTCAAGAAAATGAAGAAGATCTTGAAAAAGAAAGTGAAGGTGGTAATTTCCTAGAAATTGATGAACTTGAGAACGATACACAAATCAGGTTTTGTGAGTATTCTAGAGGTGATGAAGAAGACAAAGAAGATGTACCCAGTTTTTCATGTGGTATATTCACTCGCTCTCAGTCCGAGAAAGGAGCACCTCCCTCCACTTTGCTGCAAATAAAAATAAGGTTGATGATCCTCCTGTGGTGACTCCGTAAAACAAAATAATCAATCGAGGATCCCCACTTCCATCTTCCATGAAGTCCGCAGTGTTAAATTTGTACCCTGTAGCAAGTAACAAAACTCATGCTATTCCAAGTAAGTTTTCCAATTACTCTTCCATTTCTAAATCTAAATCTTCTCTTACAAAATATAATACCTTGAAATCTCCGAGTGTGCCATCAAAAATACCCTCCATTCCTCAAACATCAAATCCTTCTCCCAAGCTTACCCAGATTCCAAAATCAGTCCCTTCACCCCATTTGTCTGCATCTACTCCCTTTGACTTCATAGAATATGCAAATAAATCCAAAGTGTAGATTACCGAAACCAAATATTTATAGACCCATCCTAAACAGTTTGATAGGTTTGTTTAATACATTAGGAATGTTAGTCTAACACCGAATGATATAGCTCCTTGTCCTAAAGGAATAATACCAAACCCACCTACACCTCCCTCACAGAACATGCTTTCTCTGAGTGCATCAAAGACTGATAAAGTTGAACCTTTCTATGTCTCCCTTCTTGTTGGAGAATATGTATTGAACAACTACATAATAGATTTGGGTGCCTCAGATAATGTCATTCCCGTGAAGGTTTCCAAAGCTCTCAAACTCACCATGACTCCACGTGGTGGCTCTTGTTACTATTTGGAGTCAAAAGAGGTCACACTTGTAGTAAAGGTCAAAGATAAATAGGTGACTCTTGCTAGATTTCTAGACAAGAAAATTTCAGCGAGGATTTTGGTAGTAGACGTCCTAGCTTCATTTGTAATGTTCTTTGAGTAGAAGTTTCTACCAAGACTTAGGAGGGAAAATTCGGATGAATTTTCATCTACAACTATATCATTTAAAGGAGACATAGAGAAATTTATTCCGAGAGAAGAAGATGAGGTACATCGTAAAAAAAGTAGGAAATCCTGAAGCTAACATCTTGTACCAAAATAGCAGGAAAATGAATCACTTTTTTGAAACCAAGGAAGAAGATGATATTCCCATCTTGATAGGTCCAGACATGCCTTCTCAGAGATATTTATATTTTTAAGAAGCATTGAGGAGATTTGAGTTACAAGAGGGAAGTCTGAATTACCAGACGATGCAAACCATGAGGAAGAGGAGATGGTTCTTGATGATTTTCAAGAAGAAAAATCATCTTATATGCTTATCCAATATGAGGAGTTATTCTCATTCCCATTTGGGGATGAAGATGATCTTAGTCAAGCCATCTATGGAGAGACAAAATCATCTTGTGATGAGCCCATGAAAGGCTTGAAATAAATCTCTATACAAGAACTGCTAAGAGCCACAAAAGAAATAAAGGACCCCGAGTTCGGTCTTGAACTCTTGATGCAAGCCATGAATATGCAAGACAAGCATGAAGCTGATTTGGAATCCTTAACCAATGTGAAGGTTGGCCATATTGAGATAAGGAAAGATGAAAAATATGATTCCACTCTTGAGCTAATGGTTGATGGATGTAATAACGAAATGGAGATATTTTCTTTCCCATTTGAAGATGAAGAATCTTTCCATGATGAAGAAATTGAAGCAAGGAGTTTCAAGAAATCTGAAGATCAATCTATTTTTGATGAAGGATCGGTAGAGTGCCATGATTCCCAAAATGATGAGGTTATCCCTCTAGATAGTTGCCTTGAGTAGCATTCTTCAAAGGTGTATAAAGATGAGTTGTAAAAACAACGAAACATAACCGTGCAAGAAATATTTGATGTAGTAGGAGTTTTGGAATATCTTGAGCTGATTCTTGATATCTTAACTCATGCCATGGACATACAAGACACATAGGAGTTTGAATCCTATTCTACCACCTATCCTCAACTACCTCATAATAGAATAGAGATAAAGGATGAATATAATGTTTCTCATGGAGAAGATGTCAATGAGCATAGAATTGAGAAATAAATTAACTCGAGAATATTCAAGAAATTGGAATGAAAATTAGCTTTGGGGCAATGATGAGATGCTTGATGGAGATTAAACTATATGGATAAACATTGAAGGAAACTAGCACTATGAAACCAATTCCAAAGAACATGAAGAATGTGGAATTTCCAAGCGAAGACCCGAGCATCAAAAATCTCACATGGACTCACTTGTACAAAGTAAAAGAAGAATCATGGAAGCACTGGAGTCCATAATCAATTAAGTAAAGGAGGTTACTTTCTTGAACCACTCAATGGATTTGTAGAACAACATCACTCAAGTGTTTCCCACTCAAAGGTGTTTCCAACTCATGGGTAAGTTTTGAGAAACGAAAAATACTTTAGTGAAATAGGGTTATCCCCACCATGTACCATAGGTGATTATTAGGTGTGTTTCCCTTACTGTGGTGTGTTTCCCTTTTTCCTTGTTTTGTGTGTGTTTCCTTCTTCTCTTTATCTCTCTCTCTCTCTCTCTCTCTTGTAATTTGTATGCAACTCCACAGGGGCCTAATGGGTAAGGCAACTGGTAAATGGATTATATGGTATAAAGTTGAGATTCTAGGATTCTTCACACCATGTCTTCACTGAGCTGAGTCCATGTCATGTCCCGAAGCTAGAGCCAACAGTTTTTTCATGCAAATGTGCAATAGGGAAATTAACAATTTCCAAGAAAAATAACAATACCCTGTACAATTTTTTTCATGTCCTATCATTCCAAGACACTCCATGTCTACCCAATCAGTCTAGTAACCTCCCCGATCAATGTTAATTCATTCCCTAGGTGATTTAGGAAAGTCAAATCAACCCTCTAGGTGATTTTAGGAGTTCATCAAAAGTTGCAAGCTACATACGGTTGTGGGAAGAGCTATCACTTGCCTTCTGAGGACTAGAGAAACTCCATGGAGCATAAAATATGTTATGTTTGTGGAGCCTATTTTCATGTTAGAGTGTGGTACACCTTCTATGTGTTACACTCGGGAATTTTTACGGCGGTCCCTCTCATCGGTGAGCGGGTCAAGGGGGTTTGGGGATGAAGCCCCCGAAGCAAATTTTCATAGGTGGTTTATTAACCCATGGGTAATGGGTAACCGTTATGGGCTGTTTTTGGGCCCATGGTTTTTCGGTACCCATTGTTTTGATACCCATGGTTTTTTTCCCATGGTTTT
The DNA here is from genome assembly GCA_018340775.1 of Taxus wallichiana var. yunnanensis. Lineage (NCBI taxonomy): Eukaryota > Viridiplantae > Streptophyta > Pinopsida > Cupressales > Taxaceae > Taxus > Taxus wallichiana. Next base: position 240,723,957 of record CM031234.1, on the reverse strand, counting down.
GATACCCATGGTTTTTTGCCCATGGTTTTGATACCGATGGTTTTTTTTATCAAAATGCTTAAGCAATTGTCTATTTATATGGTCTTACGTATATGATAGATAAACAAGAAAATGTATTACAGATGTGCTTTGAATTTGGGTGTGAATTATGTAGATTTTGTTGAGCATAGCTCCAAACGGATCTGGGTATTGTATTGAGAGAGTGGAGGCTTGTAATAAAATCTGAGCAAGTGATTCTTAGTGGACATAGCCCAAATTGGGTGAACCACGTTAAATATTGTCTCTCTATGTTGTGTTATTTATTCTACACTTTTATTTGAGATCTGTAATATTTTTTGCATATTAGTTTCTACTGTTGTGATTCTGTAAGGGATTATTCCACATATTTTATCTCTTATTTCCTAACAATTGGTATCAGAGCCTGGTTTGGTTTGCTGAAGTGTTGAATCACAGGAAAGTTTTTAGCTTGAGTGGGAGCTATGGCAAATGATGGAAGATCTAGGGTTGATAAATTCAACGGTAGAAATTTCAGTCTTTGGAAGATGCAAATGGAAGATTACCTTTATCAAAAGGATATTTATACTCCATTGTCTGAGAAGGTGAACAAACCACCGAGTATGACAGATGTAGAATGGGATTTTTGGATCGGAAGGCACTTGGAATGATCCGCTATGTCTTGCATCTTCGGTATTATTTAATGTTTCAAAGGAAAATACTACAAAATATCTAATGGATGCATTAGGGAAGTTATATGAAAAACCCTCTGCCTCTAACAAGATATTTTTAATGAAAAAGTTGTTTAATATGAAGATGTCTGAGAATAGTTCAGTAGCAGATCATTTAAATGATTTCAATATGGTTGTGAATATGCTAGCTTCGGTTACAATAGAATTTGATGAAGAAGTTAGGGCTTTATTAATTCTATGCTCTTTACCTAAAAGTTGGAATAGCCTAGTAATGGTGGTAAGCAACTTGGTTCCAGCTAACTCAAAGTTGAAGTTTGAGGATGTTGTAGGGGTGATTCTAAGTGAGGAAATGTGAAGAAAAATCTCTGGGAATCTTCTACTTCAGGGAATGCTTTGACAGTGGAAACTAGAGGGAGACAAAAGAATAGAGGAAACCGTGGAAAATCGAAAGATCGGGAAAGGTCAAAATCCAAGAGCAAGATTGTATGTTGGAATTGTGGAAAGTCTAGGCATGCAAAGAAGGACTATTAGGAGCTTCGAGACAAGAAGAAACAACAGAAGAAAACAAGGAGGAAAATGTGGCATCGGGTAATGTATGTCAGGATGCTTTAATTCTTTCTTTGCATAATATTACTGAATCTTGGGTTTTAGATTCAGGGGCTTCTTTTCATGCTACTCCACATAGGCATTATTTTGTTGATTATGTTCAAGGGTATTTTGGGCATGTTTTTCTTTGTGATGATGAGCCTTGCAGTATAGTTGGAAAAGGTTCTGTTCAAGTTAAGATGTAGAATGGGAATACATGGCTATTGAAGGATGTCAGACATGTGCCTACATTAAGGAGAAATTTGATATTGGGGGGCAATTGGGAAGTGATGGTTGTAATGTGATATTTACAAATGACTCTTGGAAGGTTACCAAGGGTGCTCTTGTGGTGGCAAGAGGTAAGAAGGTTGGAACCTTGTATTTATCCACTGATAGTACTAATGATTGTAATCTTGTGGCTTCAGATGTAGATACAACATTATGGCACTATAGGCTTGGTCATATGAGCCATAAGGGCATGGACATCATAAAGAAGAATTTTCTTGGATATACAGAAATAGGTTTGGATTTCTGTGAGAACTGTATATATGGGAAACATAAGCGAGTAAGGTTTCTCAAGGTTGGACCTACAAAGAAAGAGAGTAAGTTAGAGCTGGTACATTTTGATGTGTGGGGGCTAGCTTAAGTATCATCTCTTGGGGGTTCAAGTTATTATGTTACTTTTATTGATGATGCAACAAGGAAAGTTTGGGTTTATTGTATTAGAAACAAATATGATGTATTTGATACTTTTGTTAAATGGAAAGCCTTGGTAGAGAATGAAACAGTCTTAAGTTAAAATGTCTCAGGTCAGATAATGGAGGGGAGTATTGCAGCAATGAATTTGATGATTATTGTTCTAAGAATGGAATCCACAGGAAAAAGACGGTTCTAGGAACCCCACAGCAGAATGGGGTGTCAAAAAGGATGAACAGAACAATAATGGAACATGCTAGGAGCATGAGGATACATGCAGGACTGCCTCTTTATTTTTGGGTAGAAGCGGTGAGCACAACTATGTACTTAATAAATAGAGGACCCTCAAGTGCCTTGGATGGAGGCATACCTGAGGAGGCTTGGTACGGTAAGAAAGTCGATTACTCATTTCTTAGAGTCTTTAGATGTGAGGTGTTTGTTCATATTGACAAGGATGATAGGACCAAGCTAGAGGCTAAATCAGAAAAATGCACTTTTATTGGTTATGGTGGTGATGACTTTGGATTTAAATGTTGGAGTATTAAGGACAAGAAAATAATTCGGTCTAGGGATGTGGTCTTTAATGAGAAAGTCATGTATAAGAAATAGTTATAGGAAAATAGGGAAGAATCCAAGAAAGAATATGCAGTGGTAGAGGATCTTCCTGGATGGGACAAAGTGACCCATGAATCGCCAGAACCTACTCAACAGAACCCCAAATTCCTACAAAGTGAGGAGGTCTTCTAGGGTAAGAAAAGAACTCCGAACATTTTTCTCCTTCTCTTTATTATTTATTACTCACTAATAGTGAGAGCCGAGAGCTTTGATGAAGCAATGCAGGTAGATGCCAAGAAGAAGTGGGAGCAAGCCATGGATGAGGAGCATAAGTCTCTCATGGAGAACCAGACTTGGGATTTGGTGAAGCTACCGGAAGGCAAAAGAGCATTGTAGAACAAGTGGGTGTACAGAGTTAAAGATGAAGGAGGAAAGAAAAGATATAAGGCCCGGTTGGTGGTTAAGGGGTTTGCATAGAAACAAGGTATAGATTTTGATGAGATTTTTTCTCCTGTAGTAAAAATGACTTCTATTAGAATTGTTCTTGGAATAGTGGTAGCAGAAGACTTGCACTTAGAACAGTTAGATGTAAAGACTGCATTTCTCCATGGTGATTTGGAGGAGGAGCTATATATGCAGCAGACTTAAGTATATAAAGTCAAAGGTAAAGAGGAGATGGTGTGCAAACCGAAGAAGAGCTTGTATGGCCTTCAAAACAAGCTCCATGCAATGGTATAAGAATTTTGATAGCTTCATGATGGAGCAAGGTTATATCAGATGTCATTCGACCATTGCGTGTATATAAATAAATTTGAGGATGGAAGTTATATTATCCTGTGTTTCTATGTTGATGACATGCTTGGTTGTCAGGTAAAAATGTAGGAAATAAAAGTACTCAAGAAATAGCTAAGTGAATCCTTTGATATGAAGGATTTGGGGCTGCCCGAAAAATCCTTGGTATGAGGATAACTCAGGATAGGAAGGAATGGAAGCTGACTTTATCTTAGGAAGAGTACATTAAGAAGGTATTGATAGGTTTAACATGCAGGATGCTAAACCGGTTGGACTCCTTTGGCGTGTGCCATTTTAAGTTATCAAAGGAGCAGTGTCCCAAGACAGAGCAAGAAAGAAACCATATGTCCAAGGTACCTTACTCATCAGTAGTTGGTAGTTTTATGTATGCTATGGTATGCACTAGGCCTGATATTGCCCATGCAGTAGGAGCTGTGAGTAGATTTATGAGTGATCCAGTAAAGAGCATTGGCAAGCAAAGAAAGTGGATCCTTCGGTATTTGAGAGGGACCATGGGGACAATTTTATGCTATAATGGATTAGACACCACTTTACGTGGTTATGTAGATTCAAACATGGCTAGAGATGTAGACAGTAGGAGGAGCACGACAAGTTATATTTACACTGTAGGGTGGATAAATAGTGAAGCTAGATTTCACGACTACAGAAGTTGGTGGCTTTGTCAACCATGGAGGCTGAGTATGTTGCTGCCACAGAGGCAAGAAAAGAGATGATTTGGTTACAACAATTGCTTGAGGAGTTGGGGCATAAGCAGGAGGAATGTAAGCTGCATAGTGATAGTCAAAGTGCTATACACCTAGCTAAGAACTCTACTTTCCACTCCAGGATGAAGCATATACAATTGAGATATCACTTCATCAAGACAACTTTAGAGGAAGATAAGTTGAAGTTGGAGAAGATTCATACTAGTCAGAATCCTATAGACATGATGACCAAGGTGGTCACAAGGGATAAACTAAAGCTATGTTCAACTTTGGTTGGCCTTTGCGGATGATAGTGAAGGGTTGAGAAGCTTGCTCAGTGGAAATCAGTCTCCAAGTGGGAGATTGTTATGTTTGTGGAGCCTATTTTCATGTTAGAGTGTGGTACACCTTCTATGTGTTACACTCGGGTATTTTTATGGCGGTCCCGCTCACCGGTGAGCGGGTCAAGGGGGTTCGGGGGACGAAGCCCCTAAAGTAAATTTTCATGGGTGGTTTATTAACCCATGGGTAATGGGTAACCATTATGGGCTATTTTTGGGCCCATGGTTTTTCGGTACCCACGGTTTTTTTCCCATGGTTTTGATACCCATGGTTTTGTATCAAACTACTTAAGCAATTGTCTATTTATATGGTCTTATGCATATGATAGATAGACAAGAAAATGTATTGCAGATGTGCTTTGAATTCAAGTGTGAATTCTGTAGAGTTTGTTGAGCATAGCTCCAAATGGATCTGAGTATTGTTTCAGAGAGTTGAGGCTTGTAATAAAATCTGAGCAAGTGATTCTTGGTGGACGTAGCCCAAATTGGGTGAACCACATTAAATCTTGTCTCTCTGTGTTGTGTTATTTATTCTACACTTTTATTTGAAATCTGTAATATTTTCTGCATATTAGTTTCTACTATTACGATTCTGTAAGGGATTATTCCACATATTTTATCTCTTATTTCCTAACAATAAAATCCAAACTAGACATGGAAGTGATTAAAAGGCATAACATCATCATGAAGGTGATTTTGGAAGGTTTAGGGAAGATTTGGAGTAGTTGTGGTAGTTTCATAAAAGTTGGGGATTCATAGGCCTATGTAATGCACATGGAAAAATAAGTTCTGAGCTTCATAGGGTGATTTCAAAAGGTCCAGATGGAATTAGGAGGAAAAAAACATCACCAAAAATATAATTCCAATACCAAAAAGATGTTTGAATCATATTTTCCACAACATTTTGGCATATTAGGTTTTGGAAGTTTTTATCGAGCATAGGTGGAGTACCAAATAAAAAGTCCACTTTTTCAAGGATAAAATTGAAGAATAGAGACATGATACCACCACCATTGGATTTAAAAAGAAATTTCAAGTCAGTATCATATTACAATTTTCAAAAAAGTCCATCGGAGCTCAAGTTATCATTGTCATAAGTTGTCCTCTTGGAACAAGTTCAAGACTTAGCCAAATTTTGGGAGGACACGTGTCAGATCCAAGATCCTGAATGATTTTATGTCCCCAACGTCCCTAAGGGTTAGGTACATAAACCTTGGAAAAATGCACCCATCCCCCATGTGACCTCTGGAACCCCATATGACCATCAGGATTGCTAGTTCAGCCCCCGAGTGTAATTTGGAGCTCAAAGTCCAACTGTCGGATCAACGCCACGTGTTAGCACTAGGACCACCATGGAATTTGATGTACCTCATGTTCCTCACAGGTTAGGGACATCAGACCTTTAACATTTTTCCTATCCCTTTAGGAGAGAGTTTTGGTCACCCACATGACTCGCTTCCAGCCCCTTAGTGCTTTAAAGCTAATTTTTGAGCACTCACTCCATCTGTTGGATTGAGGACATGTGTCAGCTCCTTGTTTACCATGGAAATTGATGTCCCTCATGTCCCTTTGAGGTGAGGGAAATCAAGGAAAAGAAAATGTGCCCAAATCTCTCTCATCATATTTTTAATAATTCAAATATTTACCTCCTTCCCTACTTCTAACTACTTCCACTCCCGTGCACAGACATTTCTCCATTCTTCCTCTACAACCTCCTTGTCATCACTCCACCATTACTGAACCTCAAACCAGACCTATCAAAAAAATACTCTCCTTCACTCAATGAAATCATACAGGTCTCATAAGGAAGCTTGAGAAAATGAAGAAGGAGAAACGAAGAATAATAAAGAGAACAATAGAAAATCTCCATAGCCAAAAATGGAGATTCAATAAAATATTGCAAAACCAATGCAAAAATCAATGAACCATTTTTTTCTATTCATTCCTCGATCCAAGAAACTAAAAATATACTCTCAAACTCTCTTCTCATGCAATAGAGCATTCTGGCAAAGAAATATCCTTTCCGGCTCAACAAAGGGAAAAAATGATTTCTCGTCGAACCCGTTGTTGGATTGAAGTAAAATTTTGTGTGTAACACTAGAAGAAAAAACCCATATAAGAAAACAACATTTCACATCAATCCAACCTCTAGAAGACCAATTTCTATAAACAATAGGTCTTCCACATAGGAAACTACTATTTTGGGAAAGCCATTAAGAGAAGAACCTACGAAGGAGACAAAGACATTGAAGATGCATAGCAGCCGAGAAATCATCAGAATGGTCATTTGGTCCAATTTTGGCACTTACTAAAAATAGTAAGTGATCCCATGAGAACCTGCCAAAAATAGAAAGTTGATCCAGAAGGAGTGAGGAATGCAGGGAGAAAGGGGAATCAAGGTCGTCACACTTAGTGGAGGTTCGAGGGAGTTGCTTTTTCGTACTTACTATTAATAGTAAGTTACACTCAAAGGGAAATTTTTGCACAACATGACATAGAGGGATGATCATTCAGGTCAACATCATCATGTAAGATCATCATAGGAATTTCTCACAGGGAATTCAAGATCCATCTTAGGGTATAAAATGTTTGGAGATGTACTACAGTGGAACACCTCATCGGGTCATCTCGAAGGAGATGTGGGCTTCATCAAAGGAAAATTATTCGTCACTAGTGTTTCTTCCCCCTTCTTCTTCCTTCTTCCTCTCCTATCCCCCTTATTTATCTCTCCTCCATCTTCTAATTCTTTGTTGGGGGTGCAATTTTTAGATTTCCTTTAATGAAATTAAAAAAGTAACTTCATGGTTCTAATGTAAAATTCACCTTTATGTTATAAAAAGGGACTTAATATTCTCCTAGGAAGTTGAAAAGTTTTAAGTTGTGCAAGGATATATGAAAAGCCATTGGGGGGTAGATGATGAGTCATCCCTCATTCTATAAATTGTAAATCCATTCCCATCTCAAAGGGTTGGTGATTGATTTTGTGAACTCAAGAGTGTATTGAGAGAACAAAGGAGATAGCCAAATTCTTCCATTCCCCTCATTCTCAAATTTCCTCTATTTCCCCATTATGTACAACTTTGGTTTGAGAAATCAATATAAGAAGAACGAGTTTCTATATTTCTTTGACTAAGGGGTTTCTTAATACTTTGTGATCAATAAATTCTATTTGGTCTTGTTGCTATTTGTAGGGTTGTTTCTTCTCATGAATGCATGTGATGAAGTTTCTAACTATGTGTGTGTGCAGGAATATGATTTTCTACCTACAACATTAGTTCTCCAACCTCTTTTCTCACTCCCCTTTCATGCTCTTTAGACAAAGTCTTCCCTAGAAAGAGATTGCTAGCTTTTCCACAGGTTAGTGGAGTGCCCTTGTTGGATCCCCGACTGTAAGGCCACCAGGAGAAAACTCACTTTCACTCGCACATGCATATACAACAACTGCATCAGTTAAGTGGAGGGACTTAGATTCCCATAGAGTTGGCAAGAAATCCAAAAGTTTTTCCACTTGAAAATTTTTCTTGCCAATACTATATTATATATTGATATAATTTTTATATAAAACTATATAAAAAATGATGATGATATTGTAAATATGAAAGTTATGTGTGATAACGTCAACTACTTTTATGCTTTTCCATTCTATAAACCATAAAGATCAACAAAGAGTTAAGAATTACATTAAATAAGCTGATTTGAGGAAATGGTTTTGAAAATGTATTTCCATAGGCAATCAATTCTTGTGGGAAAATTACATTGAAAATTACATAAGCATTGATCTCTCACAAGGGTATTAATTATTGTTCTTGAATTTGTGGAAGGTATTCTTTGGATAGATTCATGAGCACGATTTAGTATTTTAATTTGATCCCCTTTCCACATTTTTCTTGGAATCCATGCCCAGATGATGTTGTCTCGACGTGTCCCTTGATTTTCATCACCATTTCTTTTTCTTTAAGAATTATTGCTACCTTTCTTTTTCTCGTATTTCTTTTCCCATGGGTTCCCACCAGTGTACCCTTATCTTTTGAGTTTTTGTGAACATCCTGTATTAGTTTTAGTTTTTCCTTACACATCCATAGAGGTACATCATCATCAGCTGATATTGCTAGTATCATCTTCCCAACATTCCCATCCACTACTTGGGTTGAATTCCTTTCGAGATCTATCACAAATAAACCCAACATATATATCCTTATTTGAAAGGAAATTTTGAATATAGTAGCTATCCATGTCAAGACATGGTGCACCAACTATCTGATCATACATTGCACTATCTTGAATTGTTTTTAGCAAAAAAATCTCTCCTCGTCATGCTACAATTGACAAAGGTATTATCTAGGGAACGTATATTTTTTTTTTCCAATATTCAATCTTCAGGACCCACTATGCTTCTCCACCATCAGTTGAAATATTTTCCATGTGTTTGATGTATCCCTAAATGCCTCTCTACATGTCTCCCATCTCTTTTATTTCTTTGAAGGTGCCAATGGAGGATCCCCTTCAGGAAAGAAAGGTTTCTCATCCACTATTTTCCAGATCTTAATTGAGTGTGACCAATCGGACTCCATGATTGATGTTTGAAATCCATGATGAGAATGTTGTATTTTACATAGAATTTAAACATCCTTGGTTTGCTGATACCCATGATCTTGTGGTTACCATATAGTAGGTGTAGTTCCAAAAATCCCTTGAATTTGTATACTTCCTCGATAAGGTACAAAGTGAATGTGCTAGAATCCTCTTGAAATTTTCTGTAAGTGTCCATTATTTATGGTAAAGACAATGGATCCAATTTTCACAATGTTGTTGATAATTAGCCAAATGTACCATCTATGACTTCATGTGTGTGAACCACTAGAAGGAAACCCACATACACTATTTTGAAAACCATTCTTGTTGTTAGAATCAATAAAAATGCAAAAAATGTGGGATTTTTATTGTCACTTGCAACATTATCTAGTTTCAAGTAAAGAATTGGTGTTTGTTTTCTAAATGAATTTGAAAATCACTTACGTATATTAGTTGTATGAGCACCCCCATTTTTCTTCTTGTATTCCTTGCACTTTTCATATGCATCATTTTGCAACAAAGGCATAATGTAATGGGTTTTTGATGTCCCAATACTATATAGAAAATCACCATACTTGATCTATATATGGTTCTTCTAGCTTTCAGATACATAATGCCAATGATGTTATTGTGATGTTTTCTCCTCACTCAACAAAAGGGACACCAAAGTGACCGAAACCCCCATTTTGTGCTCATATGTCAGCATATCAGTCAAGGTGATGGGGAGATTAATAGCATTGCTTATTGATTTTTCTTTTTTTCCCGTCCTTGGTATTGCAGTTTTCATCTTTTCCATTTTTTCATGCAAAATGCTCAAATAGCTATTAGGATTTTGTTGTGATTGCACTCTATGTGCATAGTAAGTTACATGAAAACTTTGAATGTAATCATTGTGCCATTTCTAGCATTGATCTATTTGTGCCAGTGTTTTTGGACATGAGGTCGTTGCACGTGCTCTATACACTCATCACATTTGGCAAAGAAGTTGTTCTTGGTGATTGAAACATGAGAGAAATTTTCTTTCCATATTTTGCTGATATTTGACTATGACGTTGGAGGAAGGTCCAATAGTGAAACGCCCTTGTTACCCTTTTGTATTATGTAAGAAAAATTATAACATGTAGGCACCAGTCTTATTGTTACTTTAGTACCATCTTTTCCCACTGAATGAGACATGTGAGGGGATATATTAGAATTATTCTCCATATTTTGGATATCAATGCAATAGTTGTGGCAGTGTTTGGCATTTTTTCCTTTATTTCCATTTATTTCCCTCCTCTCACCATTGATCCAAGATTATATGTATCCATAATAGGTGCTTTTCGATTCCACGACATATGTACCATGCATTCTGACATACATCCCTTCCACATAACTTCAATTTATCTATTGTATGTTCTAAAGGTTGACCTTGATCACAACTGCTAACATTTGTGGTGAATGTATTAAGTACAAAGGTTTTGATGGTAGGTTCATTCATACCTAGAGTTAAATTCCAACTATGATTGAAAGTGCTTAGAGATAGATTGGAGAGACATCCTTTCTTACAACAAGGTTTTTTCTCAACTTCGAGACAAATTTTTTTCTCTTTTTTTCATCATTTTCCCTTGCCTTTGGTGTACTAGATGGAGTAGAATTTATCTTTTTGCATTTGTAGGTGTTGTAAGGTCTTTTTATCAAGTTTTCATTACTACTACATATGGAGGATTCATATGAATTTGGGTATACCAGTTGAGGCAATGGATCTTCAAATACACTCCATATTTTTACCAAAGAACTCTTCTGGAATTTATTTTAGCCTTACTTCCATAATGGAACTATCTTAATGGGCCAACTGGATGGTATGCCATTGGATGAAAGATCCTTTTGATATGGAGAAACCCTTGTAAAAGGCACAATTAATTTATAAACATGCAACCCAAATGTATTGCCATCTAATTTTTTAAAGTGCACCATGTCTTCTTCACAGACATTTGTAATTGTTTCTTCTGCAACAAATTTGTGTTCTTTTGAAAGAAAATGTATGAACTTGGTAGTAACCCTATTGAAATTAAAATTAAAGTCAATGTTTGATGTGGTGGTTGTTTCTTGGAGTTCAAAATTTCCATTCACATGAAGTGCAATTCTTGTTTCTAGATAAACTAGGTTTTTGATTGGCCAGGAAACTTCATTGTTGCATTGTATACTTGGATAGCAATCATTACATGTAGTTATAATATTCTCTACAAAAACACCAAACTGTGTGGGTCCCAACACTACTCTTGAAATCACATGTTCTTCTTGTACCAAGGATATAAACCCTTCAACTATGTCACCTTCTTTCTGAGCACACTTATGTTTTAGCACCACGTAGGTTGTAGAAAATTCATCCATGTCTTTAGGAGTTGTGAAAAAATGGCTATCACTGTTAGAATTCAAACCCTCATCCTCATTAAATGCATTCTTTGAGTCACTTCTCATGATGTTTTGAATGCCATAACCCCCACATGGGAAGCATTTGAAATCACATGCTTAATCATTTGCTTCCTTTCCCATGGGGTAAAGTATCCCTTGTTTTCAATTTCTACCAGGGTTTCACAATCATCAATTATGTATGATATTATTTCTCTATTGAATACAATACTTATTGTGATGATGAATAAGCTAGACTCCACATCTCTACAATTGAGTGTATCTTTGAATGGATACAATAGCCCCTCCGTAACTTTCACACCTTTGGATAGTAAATCCACATGTGCTCCATCTTCAAAAACATAATTCATTTTCAACTGTATCCACAAATAAAAGAGAAAATTAGTACTAAGGACACTTAAATCTTTAACATTAATATGGAGAATTGAAATCACAATGAGAAAATAAAAATATATGTCTTATATGAACATCTTTAAAACCTTATTTAATCCAAATATTTAAACATATAAAAATTGTATTACACCCTTAGATCCCACTTTGTGTGTATAATATTATCCATAAAACACATAGTATAGGGGAAAGGAGCCAATGATCGTTAATCTTAATGTAGGACGCTGTTAGAGTTACTTAATTATCATATATATTTTTTTAAAATATACCCTTTATAAGATTAATATTTTTATAATGCACACATTTTTTTGTGCACTTAAATTTTGTTTAAAAAAATTCCTAAGGGATTTAAAATAGGTAATTTTAAGTAAAAATAAAATTAATATTGGCCCTTTCTTGTGAATAAAATCACCTTTTCCGGACATCTGATGTGTCACCTTTTTATTGGATGATTTGTACATGTGACTTGATTTTACTTGTGTTAATGAATACCTTTTTTCTAATTTTTTAGTATAAAAGTTATAAATGTTGCCTTCAATTTTTACAACTAGTGGTACTATACTTCACATTACCACTTCGATTCATTGGCTCTTGCATAATCATTGGATTATTTCCCCTATGGCTTTCAAAATTTGTATAGCCTAGTGGCCATTGTGATGTAGTTTTTTTCTTACATGCTAAAATTCAAATATTGACTAGAATGGGAGGAAAAAGTTGGTAATCACACTTCAATGTGTGAGTGAGTGCAATTCCACGTTAAAAACTTTCACTTGGACATGACAGTGATAGCTCATCGTAGTGTGAGAGAGTCATGGCCTCGTACATCTTTGAAGTGCAATTCCTCGTACGATGACGTGCAATCCCTTGCACGTCGAAGTGCAATCCCTCATAGGTCGAAGTGTGATCCCTTGCACATTGAAGTGTGATCCCTTACACATTGAAGTGTGATTCCTCACATGAAAAACTATGATAATTTTCAAGATGAAGTGCGAGCATTCACACTTGAAATTAGCAATCACTCACATATCAAAGGTAATATTTTCACCTACCATTCTAGTCAAAAATTGTCTAGCCTAACGACCTCTTGGACTTAAATTTAGGGCCATTAATATTGTGTCAAAGTAAATTATTCATGTATTTAATTCTCTAATTGTATAGCTATGTTTATTTTATGGTATAGAGTTCAATTTTAGTATTTATTTGATTAACGATGGTGGTATATGATTTGATACAATTACATTGTGTATTAATTGTTTCTAAGATTTTTATATCTTATGTAATATCTTAACAATATAAGCTTATTTTTTAATAATTGTGTATAATATTGAGTAGAAGTAATCCATGCTATGTAGTTTTTATTAATAATTGTCAATATTAAAGACTTAATTTCAATTAAATATATGTATGTCAAATTTAAGTTTCAAACAATGTCGAATTTTAGTTTTCATACATTAAAAATTATATTATAAAAATGTTACCTTAAATCTTTACAATAAATATTACACTTTTTTTCAGTCAAATATTACCTAATTAATATTACGTTTCCGAAACATTAAATGGCCATCAAACCATATAATGTAAAATCTGCCACTTGAGAGTATGTTTTTATTTTTTCATATTGCATTTAATGTTAAGTGGTACAATATTAAATTTTAATCCACATAAACTCTGTTAATGTCTGTATTCAATGCAATTAAATGAAAAAAGGTATAATCATTTCAAAGGCAACAACACCAAAACAAGGAACACATATACACATCGGGAAAAAAGTTACAAAAAATGAAAAGAGATAAAACATTGTTATTTTATTTTGAAGAATTTCATTTTATACACCCATTTCATAGTAATTATAAATATTGCATTTGTTACTAGGTAATTAACCAATTTTCAATGTTTCTCCACATGTTTTGATTCTGTGAATTTACAGAGTGCATGACCCCTTGTATATTTCTTATTAGAAAATGAAGAATGAAATTGAGTTTAGATAAAAGATGGAGTACGTAAATTGTTTCATTTGTGAATTTTTATAGTAACTAATAAATTTACATGACATGGAAATATCACAATTTTCATTTTTTTTCACATTTTGATTCCCAAATTTTCAAATCATCTCCAAGAAACTATGCAAAAATGTGATTTTATTAACACAACGACATGATTGTTGTGTAAAGGACTTATGCATGCAAAACTTAGATGGAAATAGTGTCTCAAATTTGTAAAAGAATACAACCGGCACACGTAAATTGGGTCCTTGCATTCCACATTCACAAATTAATCTATATTCTCCATATATTGTTTATGATGTTGATGGTTCAAAATTAGAAGAAACATCTTCAATCATGCATATGAAAGAGATAGAAATAATGAGGAGTGATGAAAGAATAAAAAGAAGAGTTGTGGTGAAAATATGATGTGAAAACATTTATTTCAAAATATGAAGAGGTGTATGAACATTTAAACCGTGGAAAAATCGAAAAGAAACATTGGGATAATATAGCAGATGCTTTGATTCAATTTTGTGGAAAAACCTTCACCGGGTGCAATGCAAATACAAGATGAACATGTTGAATAAAACCCTCAAGAAGGAGAAACAATTGGAAAACACAACATTGGCAACACATTCAACATGGACTTTTTATGAAGATATGGATCACATTACACAGAAAACACACAAGGTTATTGGTTTTAATGGAAAAGAGAGGGTTAATATAACCACTTATACTTCTGAAAAATACATGAGAGGGAAATCGAAATCCCTTCTATCAACATTGAAAATTTGGAAGGAGAAAAGATAGAAACCCCTTTGAATAAAAATGGAATTCAGAGAAAAGATGTGAAGAGAAAAAGAAACTCTTATGGAGATTTGAAAGAGGTAATCGAAAATAACATGCATCTATTCATTCAAACATTGTTTAAAATTGAGTAGGAAGGCTTCAACTTGAGCGTGAAAGAATGGAATAAGAGAGAAATCTAATGGAGAAAATATTGGATTCTAACTTCAAGTCTCAAGTCTTTTTCCCTAAGTAAATTACAGTTTTTTAACCATAGTAATATAGTATTGCATCATTCATTCCATTATAAAAGATGGTATACATTGTGTAAGAAAAATATAATGCATTGGAGTTAGCTAATACTTTTCTATTTTGCATTCTTCCTTTTTATTTCAGAACAATTCCAACGATCAACATCATGGGTGCCACCAAGATCATTGACACACACATCCAAAGATATTGTTTGTGTAACAAAACAATTTTAAAATGATGTCAGTAAACATGTATATTTTTTTAGGACAATATGATAATTCAATATGTGAGACATCAATTGAACCACATATCATTGGTAGTATAGTCAAAGTATGGAATACTTATATACTCTCTATGTAATTTATAGATGATAATATTTCCAATGAGCATGGTGTTCTTTTGTTGATAATGTTGATAATTTTGATAATATTTGTGTGTGGCATATATGGTTAATATTTGTGTGTGCCATTAAACCGAACAATGTAAAGTTTGTGCGATATTTGAAATATGATAATTCAATATGTGAGACATCAATTGAACCACATATCATTGGTAGTATAGTCAAAGTATGAAATACTTATATACTCACTATGTAATTTAAAGATGATAAAATTGAAAATGAGCATGGTGTTCTTTTGATGATATTGTTGTTAATATTGATAATTTTTGTGTGTGGCATATATGGTTAATATTGTGGTTCCCCTAAAATTAATTGGCCATTAACCGAACAAAGTAAATTTTACATGATATTTAAAATATGTGTGCCATTTGATATCCATTAATTAGCCATTAAATATAAATCAAATTAATGATAGCTACGTGTCTTTTGTAATTTGCGTGCAAAGAAAGTGGCGGTTAGAAGTGTCAGTTCCATGTAATTATAGATTTTCATTCATTAGTATATTTAAATAACAATTAAATTTGTGAAGCTTCTGCAGAGAACATTTACGTAAGGGAAAAAATCCATAAGCATAATAATTCATTAGAAAATTTGATCACGGTTTGATTGCAAAAATTCTGAGCACGGTTTGTTTTTGTGAAGGCGTAAAAATTGGTATGCATTCTCACATTTGCTCCTTCCAAATTTTTAAAATTATATGAATGTATAATTTTCTGTATCCTTTTCAATGAAACCCTTTTTTGTTTGCTTCTAGTAGTCAAATCTGTCTATTCTTTAACGCTCTTTAACAAACACTTCTCAACTGATAGGGTTTGACATCATTTTTTCATTATATTTGCTGATCCCTAAATGATTTTATAAATATATGTGTACCCTGCTTGTGAGTAATGTAAAACATGTTATGGGTATTTTTTTCACAAAAGGACTAAGAATAATTCATAAAATACCAGATATGGACATTAATGATTACTGGAAGTTAACAAAAATGGGTGTTTCTGAAAAGGCTGAGGAAAATAGATTTTGTTTAGTTAGGGTTGTTAATCATTTAGGGATTTTGGACCACTAGTGGCTGGTTCTATAGAAATTTCATTATAAATTAAATTATAGTAATGAAATAATGATAGTAACTTCCAATAGATGAAATAGTAATAGTAACACAAATAATTGTTTGCTTGTTTACATGTAATTTTTGATTACATAAGGTTAAAAGGAATGATAACCAAATCGTACCAAGCCAAGAACTCAAATGCTAATCAAACCACAATAAGATGAAAGCAATTTTCCATAATAACTTTACATAAAACTTTGCAAACAAATGAACAACAATATCAAATACTATTATGGAACTCTATAAAATACAATAAGAATGAGCCTTTCTTATATAGGCAAGATATAACAATCTAAGAGCTAGTCAAGGTCATAGATCAAACCATAAATCAAGGAAAGAACTAGTCATCAAAGAACTAGTCAATACCATAGATCAAGGAAAGAACTATACCTAACAACTAGATAATATGCCTCTAATATCTAAATAAATAAAAAAAATATTCACACACATAAGTGGGTGAAGATATAAATATAATAAAAGTAAATAAAGTACGTAGGTGACATGAGATAAGGTAAATAACTACTCTAACACCCCCTCAAGTGAAGCTAGGGGCCAAAATAGAAGTGGCATGTCCACAGTATGAGTCCCAAAAACTAGGCCTGATGAGGTACTCATGTACAATATATCCATGAAGAAATCTTGAACAAAAAGAAGGAAAGAATCCGATAGAAGGAAAGAGAAAGAATAATTAGAAGAAGGAAGATGTTCTTACGAACACCCCTTAAGAACAAATTCCAAAACCCCAAGCATGCCACACAACTCAAGGTAGCGAGGTGATGCAAAAGGATTTGTAAAGATGTCCACAACCTACTATTGAGTCAAAATGTACTCCAAGAAAATAACTCCATCTTGAATGTGTTGACGAATGAAGTGGATGTGTATCTCAATATGCTTGGTCCACTGGTGCTCAACTGGGTTGTGAGAAATGTGAATTACACTTTGGTTGTCACACCAAAGTACATCGATGAATCTTGTGGGAATCCAAACTCACAATAAATGTCGAAGCCAAATATTCTACTAACTCACTATAATTGCTTCCCTATACTATGCCTCTGAAGATGAAAGTGCAATATCTTGTTGCTTTTTGCATGCCCAAGCAATTGGAGAAGAAGCAAGAAAAAAATATAGCTAGAAGTGGAACATTTGTCATCAATAGAACCTACCCAATTTGAATATGTATACCTAACCAACTGAGTAGAACCCCTAGTGTAGTGTTGGCCAAAGTGGGAAGTGCCTTGTAAATATTGCAAAATCCTGTTAGTAACCTGTCAGTGACTACTATGAGGATAGTGTGCAAACCGAGATACAAATCCTACTACAAATGAAATATCGGGGTGAGTATGGTTTAAGTACATGAGACTCCCAACTAAATGCCTATACAATATAGGATCACAAAGTGGTGTGGTACATGTTGAAGTAAAAGTGACCCAAAGATGAAAAGGAGATGGACTTGGCTTGCAATCAACCATATCAAAATGCTGAAGAAGATCATGGGTGTAATTTTTTTGACTCAAATGAATCCCTAAATCTTTCTGAGAAATATGAAAACCAAGGAAATAATGCAATAACCCAATATCTGTCATGTCAAACTATGTATAAAGAGCCCTATGAATACTTTGAATGTGGGAAGAAGAGCTACCCGTAAGTAACAAATCATCAACATACAAGACAAGTATCACAATATCCTCACCAACATGTTGGGGATACACTGTATGATTAGAGTGGAAATGAACAAAAATAGTAGGTAGAAGAAAATATTCCATCTTTTCATACTAAGCTCGAGGGGCTTGCTTGATACCATAAAGAGACTTTCGAGAGCCTACAAACAAGAGAAGAATCCTAAAAAAATCCATCAGGTTGCTCCATGTATATTTCCTCTTGTAAATCTACATGTAAGAAGGCACTCTTCACGTCCATCTGGTATATGGGCCACCCCTATGATGCAATAATAATAAGTACAAGGCATACAAAATCCATCTTGGAAATGGGTGCAAAATTCTCAGAGTAATCAATACCTTCAACTTGTGAAAAACCCTTTGTAACAAGACAAGCCTTATACTTGTTAATGGACCCATCAACTACATATTTGGTTTGGTATACCAACTTAAACCTAACCATATTTCTTCCTTTAGGAAGTGATACCAAATCCCAAGTATGATTTTTCATCAAAGAAGAATACTCAGCTGTCATCGCATCATCCCACTCCTGTATCCCACAAGCCTTTGAAAAGACTGTGAATCCTCGAAACCGCCTAACACAAAATTATAAAACCTGTAGAATGTGTGTGATGATGCTTAGTGGGTGGAAGGACCTGTTTGAAAGGTGCCACCTAAGACACTTTAGTACGAACCCACTTAGGTAGAGTGAAAACATCACCGGGAATAGGATCGTTAATGAAATCTATAACATCCTCATCAACTTCCTCAAAGAAAGGATCCTCAAGATGAGATGAAGAATAAGGAGGCATGGAAGAAGATGAAGAGTTACGAAGAGTGAAGTGCTCATCAAACTGAACAACTAGAAGTCGATAAGCTCTCATGTCCTCAAAATAAACTACATAGATCAAGGGTTTTCTCTTCTTATCTAAAGCTTTCCTTTTCTTCTTTGGCACAAAGGCCCAAGCATGGCTCCCAAAGACTCAAAAAAATTGAGACATATAGCTTAGTGTTGGACCAAACTTCCTCTGAGTCAAATTCTCATGTGCTCTCTGTGGTGTGTGATTCTAAATGTGGTTAGCACAATTAACTGATTCTTCCGCCTAGTAGATAGGAGGTAAATCTCTAGAATGCATCATACAGTTAGCCATTTCCTTCAAAGTTATTTTTTTGTTCTACTAAGCCATTATGTTATGGATTATGAGGAACAAAATTCTTTTGAATAATGCCTTGAGTTTCCAAAATATCGAAAACTCATTTATGAAGTACTCCACCATTATCAGTGTGAAGGTTCTTTATGCAAATAGAAGCTTGTTTCTCGACCAAAGCCTTAAATAAATTGACGTGTGAAAAAACATCACTTTTGTATTTGAGAAAATAAACCCAAGTATTCCTCGAGAAATTATCAATAAAGGTAAGTGCATACTTAGCTCCATTGAAAGGAGTAGGAAAACCCATTAATTCACTATGCACAAGCTCAAGTGGTGAAGAAACTCTCTTATAAAAATTCTTAGGAAATGGATCTTGGTGTTCTTTCCATAATGCACAACCAGAGAAAAATCCCTCAAGACAAGAAACTCTAGGAAGACCATCTACCATACCATGAGTGCTTAACTCCTTCAAATATCTGTAATTGAGATGTCTAAATATTTCATGCCAAAGCTTACTCTCTAAATCTATATGAGAAACCATTCCTATCCCTATAGAGGAAAAGTCATAAAATCCCTCAAAGTGATATAGTCTAGAATTATGATCAACAATACCTTGAGAAAAAGTGAATGAGGCTCCAAAAAAGTTTGTACTTCTACCCCATGTGGTGTAAAAGTCACTGTTTTTCCTTGACTAGAATGAAAAATTTGATATACGAAAGAAAATTTGTGGTAATGTTAGGAACATACAGTGCATCTTGGATACTACCAACATCAAGGTGTATATCAAATTTTCCCTCTATATAAAGAAAGGAATAATCTCCAACCTCAATTTTGGAAGTAGAACTCAAACCTAGAGAAATAAAAGACTCCTTGGTATAATTCATGTGATGAGAAGCACCGAATCTATAACCCAATTGTCTGTAAGTGGTGACTGAGATCTCCCAACAACATTAAGTTCTTTTCCATGCTGATTAGAAGGAGGTGGAGTGGAGATGGAAATTTTTTGTTTCTTGACTGCATCCTCTAAGGCTTGCATTCACTTATAACATTTATGTTCTTCATGACCACTACCCCCACAAAAATAGCATGAAATGCTAGATTTATTCTTGGATTTAGAAGACTCCTTGGGTTTATAGTTGTTTTATTTGGGTTTAGAGTACTTTGAGGTGGAGAAGGGGTGGATTTGGTTTTACTTTTTGTTTTTCCTTGCCCTTAGGATTAGATGCAACTAATGCCTTTTGAGAGGTGGAAGAATCAAGATGAGACAATTTAGATTCTTCCCTAGTAATTCTTTCACAAAATGTTTCTAAATCAGGAATTTTGAATGTGTCACATAAGGAATTCATCTTTGGAGAAAAAAGTAGAAGAAAATATTTGAAATTTTCCTCTCAAATTGGATAGAATCAAGTAAACACACTCTTAATCTTTATTATCTCTTCCACTCCCTTCAATTGTGTCAACACATGCTTGAACTTGGTAATATAGTCTATAATTGTTGGAAAATCTTCATGATTAAGAGAGGTGATCTAAATTTCAACTTACATGGCTCTCATATGAACCACCTTACCAAATAAATCCTCCAATTTATCCCATATTTTGAAAGGAGAGTCACATTTTTCCAAATGAAACAAAATATTGTCACTTACATAAGTTCCTATCAAACCCATACACTCATCAAATTTGCACTGGTACTGAAATTTCTCATATTCTCTAGTGAACACTGGTTGTTACAAGAAGTTAAATCCCATAATCCTTTCCACTTAATTATTGTTTCCATTCTTGGTTTCCATGTGTGGTAATTATGTGTTATTAATGGCTCAACATGATCTAATGCAAAATTAGATAAAGACACCATCCTAAAAAATCATCAAAAGAAATGTAAGAACCAAGCAATGCAACAAGACCCCCAAGCAATGTAACAAGATCCCCCAAATTTTGACACTTTATAATGAGTGTGTGTTACAATATGACACTTTATAATTATATTGCAATTCTTAAAATAAATATTTCCAATGGAAAGAGCACAAAAAAAAAGCACTTTTGCAAAAAAATGGCACTCAAAACCGAGTTACCAATCAAAAGATACAAGCTTTTCAATATTATGCTCTACTATTTATTTTAGTTGCCACTAAAATAAAATAAAATGCTCTTTCCTTCACCACATAAATAAAATGAAAGGGAGCTAGAGTTAAGCACCTAATTAGTTAAGCCCTCATATGACCTAATATGACCAGGGGCAAATGATTTTAATATCTAAATAAATAAAAAGAAATATCCAGCATAATGAGTGAGGATAAATACAATTAAGGTAAATAAAGTACCTAGGTGAACATGAGCTAAGGTAAATACCTACTCTAACAAGGTAATTGTTGGAAATAAAATTTTATAAAAATATATATGTAACTACCAAAGCAAAAATGCAAAGAGTTCCATCTGTGTAGGTTCCTATTTGAAAAATAATGAATCAGGGAATTATAAAACCTACTATTTGAGAAGTTAAGCTAAAAAGATTTTAGATAATGTTTCACTTAATTGATAGTTCTGAAACACATATACAACATTTAGAGATTAAAATTATAGGCTCTGGCTAGTTTTAGTTAAAGTAGCTAATGATATACCAACACTAAAAATTATAAGATGTCATTGATTTTCTTTTTTAATGTGACAATCAACATATGCAAATAGGGAGATGTGATATCATGGAAAATTATGATGCTTAATTACAAGGAGATTATACATAGGGTTTAGAGTTTGTATGTTCATACTAACACTACAAAGAGTGTGTTCATTATATTTATTAAAATTATACCATGGCCTTTGAGACTTCATTTACTAACTAATTATAGATCACCATCACTTTTGATATTTCATTTATAATTAAAATGTGGAATTTTTATATTCCTTTCAATAACTTATAGTAAATAGTATGATAACTACATAAGGCTTGATCCCTCTCGAGGGTATGTAGTGCAGCACTTGGCTCAAAAAAATTCATGGAACAAACTAATGAGAGCTAAACAAAGCATGACCCCTAAAGAAAACATGTAATGCAACTCTTTTCTTAGTTCAATAATAGATGTCTAGTGAATGATACCTGGCAAACACTAAGTTTAAAATATTTTGTCAATGCTTGATCATAGTGACTACTAAGCTTGTAAATTTTTTGTTGTGGTTGACCTTATAGATCGCTGGGAAGAAAAGTTCATATGTGTTAACTCATTGTGATATTTAATGACCTGGGAGATTATACAATTATAATTAATTAAAGAGATGTCCATTGAATGGTGTTTAGCTAACACTAAGTTCAAAATATTTTTTCGAGGAAGATGTTATTAACCACTAAGATTTATATATTTTCTTGTTAATAGTTAATTTTCTTGTTAATGATGCCTAGTGACTGCTAAGCTATAGGTATATCCTTGTGGTTGATCGTAAGTAACTATTTATTTGTGCTTTTAAATAATCTCCTAGATACAAAGAAGGTCTAAATAGTTCATTGTGGATGAAATTAGCAATAACTATTGTGCTTTGAAATAAGCCTAGATACTAAGATAAAAAAACTACGTCTATCTAGACCCCTAACCAATTCAAAGATTGTAGAAATTTTTCTCATCCTCTAAATAATCCTAGATACAACCAATCTCTAAATTTTTTGTTGTTGATCAATTTAGTGACCTACTAGGATCTGAACTACGTAAGCCTAGAAGCCTCAAGAGTGCTTGTATTGATAGATTTTCTCATTGCATAAATATTTTTTTACTAGAGTGACACCTAAAAAACACCATTGTTAAAACTATGTATATCTTGGTCCCTTAGTGGTACATGTCCAATAGAGATTCGGTCATTCCATTAATAGTAAGTCTATGAATGATGCCTAGCAATGAGATGTATTCATGATCCTACAATGAACTAATTAGACCTAAGTAAAGGTTGATCCCTTACGAATACATGTATTACAATAATTTTCTCAAGTTAATAATAGATGTCCATTGAATGGTGCTTAGGTAACACTAAGTTCAAAATATTTTGTTGAGGCGGATGTTATTGACCGCTAAGATTTATATATTTTCTTGTTAATGAATTAGTAGTTTTCCTGTTAATGATGCCTAGCGACCACTAAGCTATAGGTATATCGTTGTGGCTGATCGTAGTAACAACTAGGATAAGAAGTATGTATTTATTTGTTAATGATTCTTATACACTATTAAGCTCTAAATTTTTTTACAACTGATCCTAGCGATCACTAGGATCAGAAATACTTATGTTTGTACCCATCAATAGTGCAAGGATTGGTATTCTATTGCTCATCGCAATAATAGTTGGGATTTGAAATAAGCCTAGATATGACGAATCTATAAATAATTTGTCATAGATGAACATAGAGGTCACTAAGATCAACACTACATATATATCTTGACCCCCACCCAAATATTGGAGAAATTTTTCTCATTCTAATAATAGTTGTCTAGTGGATAATACATAGATACAACCAATCTCTAAATATTTCATTGTGGCTAAACTTAGGTGATCACTAGGATCTGAACTACGTAAGTCTTGAAGCCTCAAGAGTGCTTGTATTGACATACTTAGATCATTGCATTAATATTTTTATTAGAGTGACGCCTAGCGAATGCCATGGTTAAAAATACATATATCTTGACCCCTCAATGGTGCATGTATAGTCGTGCTTTTCTCATTCCATTAATAATAAGTATGTGAATAATGCCTAGTGACCACTAAGATCTAAATATTTAGTAATTTTTGACCCTAACGACCACTAGGATAAAAACTTATTTCATTTATTTGGAAATTATTTTCTAAGCTTACCTAATATTCATAATAAGGGACATATGAATGTTTCGTAAAATCAATTACATCATTTGTCTCAGTAATTTTTTTGTTGATGATGTATGTAGCGTTTGTGGCCCTTTAATTTTTCAACATGGCAAGAGAGTGGGTAATGTCAATGGTAGATTCTTATTTATATTCCAACAAGGATGAAAAATTAATAAGAGATACTAGTGTTCGATCCAAATTGCCTTACATGACGAATTTCAGCATTACTCAACTCTATTTTCTGCAATTTAGGATGAAAGTGTTGATGTTGATGTCGTAGACAAAAAGGGTATATCGGAAGAGAAAGCACTACGGTTATGAGACATAAGGGTGATAAAAATAGATGGTCTCCATTTAATTTCCACTAAACCAAAGGTGCTTCCATTTCCAGAAGTGATCACTTCCTATCTAACTTCATGCCAAGTCCAAGGATTTGTCATTATTTTCTAAATCGGGAAAAAGAGAATAGGTTTTTTTGTTGGGAATACATACAAAAGTTATTATAAAATTCTAGATCTAGAATTCTTTTACAACTCAAACATAGTCGAGTCCTGGATGGCCCAAAGGAGAGTAAGAGATGTTTTGCAGAGTTGGCATTTGACCCATTTGATAATATGGATGATTCTAATCTATCTGATATCCTTATTAAAAGGTTTAGACTAGGATTTCATATTGTATGGCACTCATGAATAGATTATATGGAAATTTTCAATCTCTAAGGTGGATATTTCCTTGATCCCATTACTTTCTTTTATTATTGATGATGGAAAGATTCCCTCCTTAGGTTAGGTGTTTTGTGTCAATTTAGTGAGACAAAGAAATAATTTCGTTGACAAAGGGAAATCATTTTACATGGCTTCCTATCTTCTCGATGCTATCTTTAGTGTTCTTGAATGTCTATATTTCGAATCAAATATGGTATCCTTCAATCCCTTTGAAGGTAAATGAGCAATATTCATACTTGTATGCCCATTATTTCAGATCGCATATTCAAGATATATGCACTTATTTGTATCCTTCTCTCTACCAACAATTACATGAAACAAAGACACTAAGAATATCTGATGCCATCCTCACTTCCATAAGGAAAATGGGATTTGTATTATTCTATCCAAAATATACATTTATCATGATTGAGGGGCTCCTTACACCTCCTTTTCAGTTTCCATATTATGTGCCAGAAAAATTGGCAGAACAAGAGGTTGTATATCAAATTTGCAACACC
This sequence comes from Taxus wallichiana var. yunnanensis, assembly GCA_018340775.1. Lineage (NCBI taxonomy): Eukaryota > Viridiplantae > Streptophyta > Pinopsida > Cupressales > Taxaceae > Taxus > Taxus wallichiana. The sequence goes on along the minus strand of CM031234.1, from coordinate 240,698,826 downwards.
ATTTATTTAAAGTGTAAGGAGAAAAAAATTAAAACACATCCCCCTTCCCAATCTATGTGGGACATAAAATATTTAATAGGTGGCCCAATTTGAAGGATGCCTCAACCCATATAAATTCATTTCATCTCCCCGAACACCCTTTAAGGCAATATGACAAAAGGAAAAGGGTTTTCCAACACCTTAATTTTCAAAAAGGACAATTAAATATACCGTATGATCACATGCATGATGATAATGAATAGGTATAGATTACCCAAACACAAGATAGCCTTGTGAATTAGAATATGAAGGAGACAAGGGTGGTTCCACCTTTGAGAGCAATTATTAAAAATGAGGCTATGAAGAGAAAACAAGATTTGTATTCATAACATTCACAACAGCCCCTGTGCTACCTTATATCCATAAAATGAATCTCATATGAGTTTTCAATAAGTCTTGTTTGAACCAAATAAAGCTCCAAATTTGGTCACATATTCCTTAACTTCATCAAGTGAAGAAGAGGATACTACCTAAACTGAAATTCCAACCAACGAAGCCCCAGTGTAACCCTCTCAATCTTCTCCCTCCACTTCACATGAAGTGAGACATGATTGGGTAGAGAAATTCCTAACTACCTATAAAGAACATATAGATTGGGAGGCACAAGAATATACCTTAGTGAATATTGAATTCAATTCAAGGAAGGGAACCTTGAAAAGGGTAACCAAAAAGAAGATGTCAACACAACAAGCCATTGTTTGGCACGAAACTTCATAAAGACCTCTTCACTCTTACAAATAAAAGGAAAGCCAAAGGATCCCAAGTGGTGCAATATGAGGAATATCTAGAATCCTTGATAAGGGATACAACTAAAGCATCGTAGAAGTAGTGAGGGAGTACATGCTAGAAATAAAGAGCTTGAAACTCAATTAAAGGCCACAGTTCCTCCCGACACAATTTCTGATGTAGAAGAGGCATTACATGGATTGTAAAACAATATAAAGGAATGCATCAGTGTAAAGGTGTAGGAAGAACTGTCATTGAATTAAGAATGAAAAACTCATTATATGGATGACATCATTGCAGAAAACATTAATACGAATGGGGCATGCCATTGAAAAAGGAATTTGTAAAGACCCTTCAATTATGACCATGGATGATATTGGTATATGCCAGACATATGCTAATTATATGAAGGAAAGACTAAGGGAATGGAATGGATAGGTAAGAAGAGTTTCTTTGTAGTTTGAAGACATTATTTTTAGAGGAAATCATGTTTTCATAGAAGCTTTGGGTCATGAAAGTATTTAACGGAAAAGATGAATTGGTTTTCAATGAAGGAGAAATTATTAAGTTAATTTTCAAAGAATAATAATGAGGAGAATGAAGGAGAAACTTCACATGTCATTGAGATTGTTTCCAAAAAAAGGGAAAAAATATAGAAAATAGAGAATCTGAAGGAAATTTCCAAAAATAAATTGGTAGTCAAAAGGATTTACTTGACAAGTCCACTGTGCTATATAGAAGCCTGATTTTGAAATGAAAAAGATAACGAGAGATTATCATATTTGTAAAATAGCTATTGAGGAGGCATGACAACGAGATGATGAAACAAGTCTAGAATGAGAGCAACAAACCTAGGAAGCAAATGTGTTTGTAGGATCGGTTCAACAACAACCCATAATTAAGGAAGAACCACAATGAATCATAAATGTTAGTATTTGAGATAGGTGGGTAAGAAATTTAATATGCATGACATGTTAATAGATGAATATTTATAATTGATTGAATGTTCGTGTATATATTCCAAATTTATACTCACCTAAACATGTATTTGTTGTTTTGAAATACGCTAAGCTCCAAATATGTCATTATGATCAAATATCCATAATTGAGTACCAATCACTAAGCTCACAATATCTTACATGTTTTTTGTTAAATCATAGCGATGAAAAATCTTAAAAATATATGTTGTAACATAATATGGTGATCGCTAAGCCAAAAAATTCATTATTGACTTATTAAATGTGGAAATTTACAATAGTGGTAGTGACTTAACAGCCTAAGAGTCCAAAATATCCATTGTTGAGTACCAATCGCTAAGATTAGAAAAAGTTTTCTAGGTATATCCTAGCAGCCGCCAAGCTTGTAATTTCATACTACCCTAATTTAATCTGTGAAATTCTAGCGACCACTAAACTACAAATAATATGTTATGGAAATATCTAGCGGACGCAAGACTCTAAATATCTTTCTTTATTTTGTTAAATCCTAGTAGCCACTATGTTCCAAATATTATGATGTGGTAGTGTCTTAACGACATATCACTTCATGATATTTGTTATTGAGAACTGATCGGTAAGCTCATAAAATGTTTTTGAGGCATAACCTAACGGCCAATAAGCTAGCAATATCTTACTTGTTTTTAGTTGAATCCTAGTGATATCATATCTTAAAATAATATGTTGCAACATAAGATAACAAATGCTAGGATAATAATTTTATTATTTGTCTTATTAAATGCTCGAGACATATAACCTTGAAATATTGTATTGTGGAAGCAACTAGATGCCATGTAGCTCAAAATTTGTTAATTTGATTTAGCATATGAAAACTTGCAAATATTATGAGTACACATATTCTAGTGATAGCCTCCTTGAATCTTAACTTAATGTGTTAAATTCTTACGACCGATATGCCCCAAATATTATGTGTTAAATCCTAACGAGTGCTAAGCTTAAATTATTACATCGTTGTAAAGGCTAGCGAATGCTAAGCTCAAATAAATTTATTTTAAAATGTTAAATCTCGTTGAAATACTTTTAAATATTATGTTGTTTATAGTACATAGATGTCACTAATTTAATACTACCTTAATTTAATTTTTGAAATCCTAGTGACTACTAAGCTACAAATAATATGTTTTGGCAATACCTAGCAGATGCTAGTCTTGAAATATATTTATTGTGTTAAATCCTAACAGCCACTATGTTCCAAATATTATGATGTGGCGAGTGTCTTAAGTGATATAACTTCATGATATCCATTATTAGAACCGAAACATTTGCTAAGCATAGAAAATGTTTTTGAGGAATAACCTAGTGACCACTAAGCTCGTAATAATTTAATTGCTTTTAGTTGAATCCTAGTGAAAAATATCTTCAAATAATTTTTTTGCTACATAAAACTAGTGGATGCTAAGCTAAAAATTTCATTCTTCTCTTGTTAAATGCTCAATGCTAAAATATTATGATTAGATGCATAGTTCAAAATATGTTAATTTGATTTGTTAAAGCATATTGTAGAATGTTTATGAGTTAATGTGTTAAATCCTATTAATTTAATGTGTTAAATTCTTGTGACGCTATGCCCTAAATATTATGGGTTAAATCTTAACAAGTGCTAAGATTAAATTATTACATGGTTGTAAAGGCTAGTGGCAAACATTAAGCTCAAATCAATTTCATTTAAAATTTTAAATCTCATCTAAATATTTTTTAAAATATTATGTTGTGGAAGTACATAACGATCGCTAATTTCATACTCGCTTAATGTAGTTTATTAAATTCTAGCGACATGTTAAGCTACAAATAATATGTTACGTGAAATAAATAGTAGACACAAGAATCAAAATATATTTCATTATTTTTTAAACCTAACAATCACTATGTTCTAACTATTGTGATGTGGCGGTAGTGTCAAGCGGCCTAAGAGTTCAAAATAAATATTATTATTGAAAGTGATTGCACTAAGCTTAGAAAATGTTTCATGACGCATAACCTAATGGTTGCTAAGCTCCCAATATATTATATGTTTTTCATTGAATCCTAATGACGTAACATATCTTAAATAATATGTTGTAAATAAGATTCGGACACTAAGATCGAAATTTCTATCTTGGAAGAAATGCTTCCATCTAAGCTCAAAATTTGTTAATTTGCCATGTTGTTAAAAAATTTGCATTTGTTAAAGCTACCAACAAATTGTAAACACTATGACTATGCATATTCTAGCAGACACTAGCCTCCACGAATCTTAATTTAATGGGTGAAAATTCTTACAGAAAGGCTATTCCCCAAATATTATGGGTTAAATCCTAATGAACACTAACATTAAATTATTACAATGTCAGTAAAAAGCTAGCGACCGCTAAGCTCAAATAAATTTCATTTAAAATGTTAAATCCTATCGAAAATTTTTTTAAATTGTATTGTTTTTAAATATTTGTAAATATTTTTGAAGGGACTATAAATGGAAATGTTATTAATAATAAGGCTCAACCCAAATAGAGCTTTAGAGGGACAAAAAGAGGATCAAAATCCGGATATAAAGCATTATGCCCAAAATAAATAACTATAGATTAGTTAGTAGAAAATATCGAAAGAACATAAACTGCAACAATTTTTATGACAATAAAATAATAGTAGAAAAACAACGAAAGACCAAACTATAGTTGTCAGAATGAATCCCTATAGCTCGAGGGAGATAACCTAAATTATTTTTCTTCAAGCTCACGATCCTGGATTTTTTTATTTGTAATTCGAATGAGAGAAAATAAGTTCAAAAATAATGGGGTCATTGCATTCAACTAAGATATGGTCTAATTTCTCTTCCTTGTTTCCCAGATAGTTTGGGGACCCCACTAAGCATCTAAATGCTATGAACATGTTGTTCCAAAAATTCACTAATGTAGCAAAATAAAGATAGCCATGTTATGGTCATCAGATGTTCTATATCTCCCCAATATGTTATTCTAAAGAGTTCAATTTCTTGTAATGTTAATGTGTATGATCATTCCCATTAAGCTTTCATCATTAACCTTTATTTTTCATTCGTTTGGTAAACTAGACTACAAGTCCTTCTTTAAATGATCATCTCATTTTCCAAAATCCAACTTATGAGGAATATTATTCTCCTCCTATTGCAAGTCAAGGTATCCTTTCTAGCATTACTAATTTATTTGTGAAATCTAGCCCACTAGTGAGATTATGCAAAAATTCCAACTCTTTAGTGCTTCAAAAACCTAATGATCCAGGTAGAGTGAGGGATGTCAATTTTGGGAAGTTTTGGGTTGTTAATTCTTGATATTTAGAAGAGGTGTTCAAGGGAAAGTGGGAAAGTGATTTTAGGAATAACCTGCGGATCATAAAAGGATAGGGTAAACTTTTTTTGTTGAATTCCAATGAGACAAAATCTTCAAAAAATAATGCCTTGGTGAAGAGGAAGTGGCACTAAGATAAAAAATGCATTCTTCATCTTGTTAAATGGTATTCTCAAGCTAGAATATTATATTAATGTGGGAAGCAATAGATGATCATGTGAAAATTTGTCTTTAAAGTGGTTAAGAAAGACTAGTGACTTATAAACATTTATATGTATGCATATTCTAAAGATATAGTACCTAAATCATTTTTAATCTCATAAATTCTTGGGGATAGAGCCCCAAATATTATGGGTTAAAAATTAACGATCTCGCTAAGTTCATAAATTATTACATTTGTCCTCGGTAGTCTTATCGATACTTTAAGCTGAAATCAATTTATTTAAAATGTTAAATCCCTCCAAATCGAGGCCTATTTCCTCAAAGCTTAAATATTGTTGTTGCAATACAAAGTGACCGCTAATTTTATACTACCTTATTTTAATTTGTGAAATCATAAAGAACCACTAAGCTAGAATAATATGTTGTGGAAATACCTATCGGACGTTAGACTCGAAATATCTTTATTTATTTTTTAAATCCTAAAGTCTTATGTTATGTATTATGATGTGGCATTGTCTTAGTATAAACTTCATGATATATATTTATTGAGAACCAATCACTAGTCGAGAAAATTTTTTGAGGCATAACCTAGCGTACCTAAGCTCACAATATCTTACTTGTTTTTCATAAATCCTAGTGAAACATATCTTCAAATAATATGTATGCAATAAATATAGTGGATGTTAAGCTAAAAATTTCATTCTTCATCTTGTTAAATGCTCGAGATATCTAAGCTCAAATATTCTATTGTGGAAGCACCTAGATGTCATGTAGCTCAAAATTTGTTAATTTGATTTGTTAAAGCATACCATCGACAACTTGCAAACATTATGAGTATGCATATTCTAGTGGATGCTAACCTCCTATAATCTTAATTTAATGTATTAAATTCTTGTGACCACTATGCTCCAAATATTATGGGTTAAATCTTAACAAGTGCTAAGCTTAAATTATTACATCGTTGTAAAGGCTAGCGATTTAAGCTCAAATCAATTTCATTTAAAATTTTAAATCTAGTCAAAATCATTGTTTTAAATATTATGTTGTGGCACATATAGTAGTTACTAATTTCATACTACCTTACTTTAGTTTGGAAACCCTAGTGACCATAAGCTCCAAATAATATGTTGTGAAATACCTAGCGGACGACTAGAGATTATGGAATATATTTCTTTATTTTGTTAAATCCTAGTGACTTTTATATGTTCCAAATATTACAATGTGGTAGTGTCTTAGTGGGTCCTCTAAATGAAGAGTTCAAAATATCCATTATTGAGTACCGATCAAGCTAAGATAAAATATGGTATTGTGTTATAACCTAGCGGTCAACATGTACTAATCTATCTCACAATAGATTTCTTGTTTTTGTTAAATCATAAGCGATACCAAATATTAAAAATATATGTTCATCTTGAAATGCTCGAACATAAGTTTGGTGAATGCAACTAATGTCATGTAGCAAAAATTCATTCTTTTATTTTTTAAATCCTAGCGACATTAAATATGAAAATTTACAATAGTGGTAGTGAATTAGGTTAACCTAAAAGTCCAAAATATATGTTGTTGAGTACCAATCGCTAAGCTTTCATAAAATTTTTTAAAGGTATGTCCTACCAGCTCAATTTTAGATTACAATTTCATACTACCTTAATTTAATATGTGAAATTATAGTGTACAAGAAACATAATACTTTGAAATAGTATGTTCTTAAATGCTTAACAATAAGGTAGATTCAAAATATATTTGATTTTTATTTTGTTAAATCCTAACGGCCGCTATGTTCCAAAAAATAATGATGTGGTAGTTCTTAACGACATATCACTTCATGGTATTCATTGTTGAGAACCGATCGTTAAGCTCATAAAATGTTTTTGAGGCATAACCTAGTGGCCACTAAGCTCGCAATATCTTGTTTTTAGTTGAATCATAGCGATAAAATATCTTCAAATAATATGTTGCAACATAAGATAGCGGAGGCTAAGATAAAAATTTCATTCTTCATCTTGTTAAATGCTTGAGACATCTAAGCTTGAAATATTCTATTATGGAAGCAACTAGATGCCATGTAGCTCAAAATTTGTTAAAGCATACCGCTAAAACTTGTAAAAATTATGAGTATATATTCTAGTGAAAGACCAACCTCCTCAAATCTTAACTTCATTTGTTAAATTTTTGTGACCACTATGCCCCAAATATTATGTGTTAAATCCTAATGAACACTAAGCTTAAATTATTACATCATTGTAAAGGCTAGCGACCACTAAGCTCAAATAAATTTCATTTAAAATGTTAAATCTTTCAAAATATTTTTTAAATATTATGTTGTTGCAATATGTACATAGTAGCTGCTAATTTCATACTACCTTAATTTAATTTGTGAAATCCTAGCAATCGCTAAGCTATAAATAATATGTTGCAGTAATACCTAGTGGATGCTAGACTTGAAATATATTTCTTTATTTTTTTAAAATCCTAGTGGCCATATGTTCCAAATATTATGATGTGGTAGTTCTTAATGGCATAACTTCATGTTATCCATTATGAGAACCATTATCTAAGCTCATAAAATATTTTTGAGGAATAAACTAGCAAGTCGCTTAAATCGATAATTTACATTGTTTTTAGTTGAATCCTAGCAACAACAACATATCTTCAAATAAAATGTTGCATATAAGCTAGTGGATGCTAAACTAAAAATTTCATTCTTTGTCTTGTTAAATTAACAAATTTAAGTAAATATTCTATTTGTGGATGTCATGTAGCTCAAAATTTGTTAATTTGGTTAAAGATATCTAACAACTTTAAACACTATGAGTATAAATTCTATTGTTATAACCTTCTGAATCTTAATTTGTGTTAAATTATTGCCCCCCAAATATTATGGGTTAAATCCTAATGAGCACTAAGCTTAAATTATTACATCATTGTAAAGGCTAACGACCATTAAGATCAAATCAATTTCATTTAAAATGTTAAATCTTGTCTAAATATTTTTTTAAATATTATGTTGTGGCAATATGTAGTGGACACTAATTTCATACTACCTTAATTTAGTTTGTGAAATCTAGTGACCATTAAGCTACAAATAATATGTTACAAAAATACCTAGCGGAAAAGACTTGAAATATATTTCATTTATTTTTTAAATCCTAGCGACCACTATGTTCCAACTATTTTGATGTGGTAGTGTCTAGCAGCCTAAGAGTTCAAAATAGCCGTTATTGTGTATCGATCACTAAGCTCAGAAAATGTTTGTGACGCATAACCTAGTGGTTGCTAAGCTCATAATATCTTACATGTTTTTTGTTGAATCCTAGCGACAACATATCTTCAAATAATATGTTGCAACATAAGCTAGCAGATGCTAAGCTAAAAATTTTCATTCTTCATCTTATTAAATGCTCAAGATCTAAGCTCAAAATATTCTATTGTGGAAGCAACTAGATGTCATGTAGCTCAAAATTTGTTAATTTTATTTGTTAAAGCATACCACCGACAACTTGCAAACATTATGAGTATATATATTCTAGTGGATGCTAGCCTCCTCAAATCTTAATTTAATGTGTTAAATTCTTGTGACCACTATGCCCCAAATATTATGGGTTAAATCCTAAATGAACGCTAAGCTTAAATTATTACATCATTGTAAAGGATAGTGACTCTAAAGCTCAAATCAATTTCATTTAAAATGTTAAATCTTGTTGAAAGATTTTTTAAATATTATGTTGTGGTAGTACATAGTGGCCACTAATTTCATACTACCTTAATTTAATTTAAAATCTAATAACGATACTAAGCTAAATAATATGTTGTGGAAATACCTAAGGGTGCTAGACTCAAAATATCTTTCTTTATTTTTTAAATCTTAGCTCTAGTTATGTTCCAAATATTATGATGTGGTATGTCTTACTTCATATAATTCATGATATCCATTATTGAGAACCAATCACTAAACTCAAAAATGTTTTTGAGGCATAACCTAGTGGTTGCTATAAGCTCACAATATCTTACTTATGTTTTTCATTAAATCATAGCGAAAACATATCTTCAAATAAAATATTGTAACATAAGCTAATGAGATGCTAAGCTAAAAATTTCATTCTTCATCTTGTTAAATGCTCGAGACATCTAAGCTCAAATATTCTATTGTGGAAGCACCTAGATGCCATGTAGCTCAAAATTTGTTAATTTGATTTGTTAAAGCATACCACCGACAACTTGCAAACATTATGAGTATGCATATTCTAGCAGAGATGCTAGCCTCCTAGAATCTTCATTTAATCTGTTAAATCCTTGTGACTACTATGCTCCAAATATTATGGGTTAAATCTTAACGAGCAAATTAAATTATTACATCGTTGTAAAGGCTAGCGACCACTAAGCTCAAATCAATTTCATTTAAAATGTTAAATCTGGTCAAAAATTTTTTTTAAATATTATGTTGTGGTAGTACAAGTTAGTACCGCTAATTTCATACTACCTTACTTTAGTTTTTGAAACCCTAATGATCGTTAAGCACTAAGCTCCAAATAATAACTATGTTGCAATACCTAGTGGATGTTAGACTCACACATATAATATCTTTCTTTATTTTTTTAAATCCTAAAGAACCATTATGTTCCAAATATTATGATGTGGCAGTGTCTTAGTGGCCTATGACTTCAAAATATCCATTATTGAGTACCGATCGCTAAGCTACAAATATGGTATTGTGTTATACCCTAGTGGTTGCTAATCTTGCAATAGATTTCTTGTTTTTTTAAATCCTAACGACAACTAATATCCAAATAATATGTTGCAACATAACCTAGTGGATGCTTATGCTAAGAATATAATTCATTAATGTGTTAATTGCTAGCAACCCTAATGTTCAACATATTATTTTGTGGCCTTCCATAGAGACTAATAATATTGTGGCCTTCCATAACAACCCTAATGAATTAATATATATGACAACACTCTATCTTCCACCAATAATACATGGCCTACTAATAATATTGTTTTAAAATAATTATATCATCATGAATAAAATACATAAATACATAGTGATTAAAATATTTAATACATAAATTTAAATACATAGTGATTAAAATATTTAATATATAAAATTTAGGTGTATATATAATATGTTTACCTTCCATTACACAAAAATTATCTCTCAATTGAAAACTTAATATGATTTTACAATTTTAAACCATTTTGTTAACCTCGAATATCTTCTCACAAAGTCAATGTGCAAAATAATCCATATAAACAATAAACAATGATATACAATGAAATATTTACCTCGGGTTGTTTCTATCATCATATTAAAAGGAAAAAAGGTAGACGTAATGAATACCAAAAAATATTTTGAGTCTCGCTAAACATTACAATTTTAAAAACTAGTGATTATGCGACTGGCCATCATTATCGGGAAAAAAAATCCAGAGGGGACATAGATCGGTGGAAACTTGAAAGCGTTCAAATGAAATAATAACCAGAGATGAAAAAGGGATTAAATTTTCTTGATTTGGGGTCAATAGATTCCTTATTTTCTTGAAGAACAAGGTGGTGTGAAAAATGATTAGAAGGAAAGGTAAGCGAGATGGGGCCAGAAGCATTTTTTGTAGGGAAAAGTAGGGTTGGATTGATGTGAAAAGACAATAACTAGTAAGCACAAGGTGGTTTGAAAAATGATCAGAAGGAAATGGTATGCAGAGAGTTGGGCCTCACAGAGCACACTTTTTTAGTAGGAAAAGTAGGGTTGGATTGACGTGAAAAAGACAGGATCTAGTCAAAGACAAAATGACTGAACAAGCCCGCAAAAAAAAGGTGCACATTTAGTATAGTATACATTTTTATAAATACCTTATTTAGATATGATATTATTTTGTGCTTGGTGATGTCATTCAAACCACCATCTTTGCATCGAACTAACTATCTACACTATTTTTCCACAACCCCTTTTTCTTCCCTAATGTGTGTACACCTTTTTGTTACTTACTTGATTGTTCCCTTTTTGTTAATCCATGAATGAAGATTATAATTACTACCTAATTTTTCCTTGGCCAAAATGACCAGGATTCTTGCATTTGGCCCTGCAATCTTTGTTTTTTGTATTGTTCTATGATTTCACAAGTTTCTCTTCATGCAAGACCTAAAAAAACAAAACCCTAAAAACTAGTTCTCCGGGGTATTTAATATTTTTTTCCTAGCATAGTCCATGTTAGAAAATTTGAAAATATAAAAAAGTGCGGATATGGAAATTTGAAAATTAGAGTGGGGGAATTTGTGTTAATATTGAAATTTCAAATTCTCAAAAATGCGGGGGAATTCACAATTCAAATTTTGAATTTACCACTCATTAAGAAAAGGTGTGGGATATCAAAAAATAAACAATATTGAAAACACTAATTTTGTTATTGGCTATAACTTAAAATAGTTAAAATGTAATAAAACATATAATATTATAATAAAACAAAAGAAATAAAGTGTATGAATGTATAGGCACATTTATTTTATTTTTATCAAAATCAACCTAGACAATGTTAGATGTAGTGCGCTAATGAAAATAATTATCTAATTACTCTGTGCCATGTGGCATGTTTTGAACTGATAATTAGAAAACATTATAATTGACACATTTATTACAAAATTTATATATAAAGAAATGATTATAAAATATTTTAAAACTATATGAAACCACAATATTATAATATAAATAGATACCAGTAAAACAACATGACACATGGCATGAAAATTATGAAATCCCAGAAGGTGTTGTTTTTGCATTAAAACAATGAAAAATAGTAGCGCCTCAAAGTTGTAAAGATAGTGTTTACAATGACAAGAGGTATTGGTATATAGCTAGCGGCACTAAGCTATATCATGATTTTTATTCTATCACTATTTCCAAATTAAGTAATTATTTTGTGCCCAGTGGACCATATGTCATTTCAATCAATAAATAAAGCATATTAGTGGTCGTTATGCATTTTATTTGATAAGAACCGATGTGAATTATATGTTGCAATGATTTATCTTATCAAAAATACAAAAATATCACTTACTCTCAGGGGTATATATGGATTCCAATTTACAAAGATATATCTTATACGAGATAAATATGTAGTGCAATAATTGGGGCTGCCATGTAAAGTCCACCCAAAATGATACAATTACAATCAATGAAAAACACTATCGATCCAAAGAAGAACAAATAGTGATTACAATGACAAGTGATAATGATAGGAGCCTAACGGCCTAAAGCTAGACCATTGTTTGTTATTATATAGCTATTCACAAATTAGAAATTGTTGAGCCTAATAGCCTTATTACATTATTCCTTTCAACTAGTAATGGAGCTTAGTGGTCACTAAACATTTTCTTTGATACAAACCAAAAGTCTTGATCCCTCTCGATGGAACGTAGTGCAAGAATTGGCTCCACTGGTAATATGTGAACCAATTTGATACAATTATAATCATTGCAAATTACAATCGATCTAAAGATGTAAAGATAGTGATTACTACGATAAGAGGTAATGAAAGGATCCTAGCGGCCTCTAAGCTAGACCATGAGTTGTTAATCAATAGCTACTTTGAAATTGAGAAATTGTTAAGCCTAATGGCCACTAGGATTTTTCTTTGATACAAATGAATATGGATTATAATTTACAAAGATATATCTTAGGAGAAATAAATAAGTCTTGAATCCTCTCGATACAATTAAGTTCAATTAAATCAAAAAAAACACTATCGATCTAAAGTAGAATAGATAGTGATTACAATGAAAAATGGTAATGATAGGAGCCTAGTGGTTGCTAAGATAGACCATTGTTTGTTATTATATAGTTATTCTCAAATTTAAAATTGTTGAGCCTAGCGACCACTACATTATTCCTTTCAACTAGTAATGAAGGTTTGGAAGTCATAAGCATTTTCTTTGATAAGAATAGAAAGTCTTGATCCTCTCGATGGAAAGCATTGCAGGAATTGGCTCCACCAGGTAACGTGTAGACAATTTGATAACATTATAATCATTGAAAATTACAATCAATCTAAAGTTGTACAGATAGTGATTGCTATGACAAGAGGTAATGATATGATCATAGCATGGCCATGCTAAGCTAGACCATGATTTTTATTCAATGGCTATTTTGAAATTAAGAAATTGTTGAGCCTAGTGGTTGATACCCTTTTTATTCGATATGAACAAATATGGATTACAATTTTCAAATATATATCTTAGGAGAAATAAATAAGACTAGATTCCTCTCGATGGAATGTAGTGCAACAATTGGGTCCGCCATGTGAAGTCTACCCAATATGTTACACTTACAATCAATGAAAAATACTAACCATCCAAAGTTGAATAGATAGTGATTACAATGGAAAATGGTAATGATAGGAGCCCAGCGACCACTAAGCTAGACCATTGTTTTGTTATTATATATCTATTCTCAAATTTAGAAATTGTTGCACCTATCGGCCACAATGTTATTCCTTTCAACTAGTAATGGAGCTTAGTGGTCGCTAAGAATTTTCTTTGATACGAAGAAAGTATTGATCCCTCTTGATGGAAAGTAGTGCAACAATTGGCTCCACCAGGTAATGTGTGGCTAATTTGATACAATTATAGTCATTGAAAATTACAATCGATCTAAAGTTGTACAAGCTAGTGATTGCTATGACAAGAGGTAATGAAAGTATCATAGCCACTAAGCTAGACCATGATTTTTATTCAATAGTTATTTTGAAATTAAGAAATTGTTGAGCCTACCGGTCGCTAGGATTTTTATTTGATACAAATGAATATGGATTATAATTTACAAATATATATTTTAGGTGAAATATATAAGTCTTTATCCATCTTTTTGGAATGTAGTGTTATAATTGGGTCCGACATGCAAAGTCCAGCCAATATGATATAATTACTATCATTGAAAAAAATATCAGTCCAAAGTTGAACATATAGTGCTTACAATGACAATCGGTAATCATAGGAGCTTAGTGGCCGCTAAGCTAGACCATTGTTTGTTATTATATAGCTATTTTCAAATAAATAAAATGTTGAGCCTAGCGGCTGCTACGTTATTCTTTTCAACTAGTAATGGAGATTAGAGGTCCCTTTTTCAAATTGAGAGACTGTTGAGCCTAGCCACCACTATGTTATTCCTTACAATTAGTAATGCAACTTAGCGGTATCTAAGCATTCTATAATATAAGAACCTAATTGAATTATATGACATAAATAATATATCTTATGAGAATATATAAGGCTTCATCCCTCCCAAGGGTTTGTAGTGCAACACTTGGCTCCATCAGAATAGTCAAGCCAATATGATAAAGTTATAGTCATTGAAAAACAATATCTATTCAAAAGTGTAGAGATAGTGGTTACAACCACAAGAGGTAATGTCGGGAACCTTGAGGCCGATAGGCTAGACAATGATTTGTATTTTATCTCTCTTTTTAAATCAAGAACTAGAAAATCCTAGCGGTCTTTATGTCATTCCTTTCAATTAGTAATGGAGATTTCGTGGCGTGCATGAAGTGTTTTTTTGATATGAATGGATGTGAATTACGACATACTCCAATGCTCATGATTTCAAATAAAACTCATTAGGTCTTAGGGGGCACTATGTTATTCTTTGTAAAATGTGTTATGGGACAACTAAACATTTTTATGTTTAAAAATTCTACTTAGTGACCACTGGACCCATTATTGTGTTTTGTTTCTCACACTCTTGCTCAAAATTTGAAAAATTAAATCTTAATGGCCTTTACACTAGTCCATTCAATTGGTGTTAATTACCAACAAGTAATGTTAAAAACTATCCATTCATATGTCAACTTAAATCCTCTCTCTCACTAACATCTATGTTTTCAAACATTCCTTTCATGTTATCTACATGTAATGTGGATGGTTGTCAGACAATGGATAATCCTTCCAAAATATGTTGCATGTTAATTGTCAAGAACAATTTTTCATAGTTTCTGGTATTAATGATGTGATCCACAAAATATGATTTATAGTAACTAATTGAAGGTTAGATATCATGTCCGGTCAAATCCTAACGATCACTAACCATTTACATTGATTACTCACCAATGATAAAAAGTAATGTATTATAGAGATTGGTGATCGTAAAAGGCTAATACTTACATTCATTATCATATAATGGGAAAAAAAATTACTCCATATGTGAAGTAATTATTAATATATTCTACTCCAATTATAGGTACAATGTCTTCCATTGGTCACAATCCATTCTTGGAAATTCCATTCATTGAAGGCACTAAGTGCTGGAAGAAAAGAGATGAGGAATGGTTTGTTGAAATCCATGGCCCTGAAAAACTACTACATGACATGTGGTTGTTTTTTGTTATAGATGATGAACATGAGGAAGTTGGAATGGTTATATCCTTTATTTTTGATTCGAGTACACTTGTGTGTTCAAGTCGAACACATTGACTATGAAAATAATAAGTGTCTTATTCTAGGATATGGAGTTGGATGTTTCTTTATTCAGGAAATGGGAAATGAGGGCCTCATAAAGAAAAAAACACAATGTTCTTGTTCAATATATGGTTGGGATTTGGGGTTGTTAGTAGATAAAGACAAAATTGGTTATTCAAATGCAGAAGACATTCATAGTGGCATGCTTGCAGTACTTAGAAAATTGTATAGAGGTGATACAACCTCTTTTGTTTGTCATTTTTGAATAGAAAAGGTTCACTTTCACCACCTAAACATGCCAAGTTGTTTACTATGCTGAGGAAAACATATTTGGCTAAATTGGAGCTTGATCCATCTAGATCAAAGTTGCATGGGTTGAAAAAGAATACTAAATCAGTTGCATTGCTGAAGAAAACAACCACTATATTCATGAAAAATAGAACCTTCAACTATTCAACAGTTTGATTACTTTTTGTTCAATGGTGAAGTATTTTCAATTGATGTTTCTAGGTGCCATGTAACACCTCTAGAGTATCAATATCATCCTATAGATGATGAGAATGTTGACCTTCTTGTGCACTCCATGTTGATAAATGTTATTCCTACACAGAGGGACACAATTCTTCTTCCCTTCTTGGAGTCTATGAATAAGGTTGTGGAGCTCCAAGATCTGAAAGACTTGGAAAGGGATGATGTTAAATTTTATATACTTGATGGCCAACATATAATATGTGCACAAAAAAATATTTTGGGCTCAGATACTTACAAGTATTTACATAAGAGGCTACGGTTTCAAGGGCTCACATTCTTTCTGCAAATGCAACTAATGAAGCCATTACTAATATTTGTAAACAACATAATGAAGTGAATAAACTTGGATAGAAACCAAGTTTATTGATTTGTTGTACAAAGCTAGATCGGTTTGGAAATCACTTGGATGTCCTCAACGTCCCGGATTGGAAAAAAAAAAAATAGAGGAGTGGAGGGTAATGTATTTTAATTTTATTGCATTTGTTATTAACATTTATCTTCCTTATATAAAAAGATAAAACATATGATTGTCCTTTGAATGCAGAACTTTGAGAATCAATGCCTTTTGATTTTCAAAATGGACAAACCAAAATCTATATGAAAAAATGGAATTTTCTATTATTTCCGATGATATATGGACTAAATGGACTACAAAATTTGATTGTTTAGATCTGGTGGCCTTGCTTGTTCACCTATTAAAGATAATCAGGATAAATTTCAGCCTAATTCATTGGAAAGATTCACAACCAATTCATTCAGGGATGTTAGAGGAATGAATGATGAAGAACTATCAGTACTAGTAGATAAAGTACAATCAAGGGATGTCTAGTTAACTAGCCTTGTTCAGGAAGGCGTAATAGCAAAGAGACATTTGATTCTTACTACTAGAGAATAAAAGGAGACAAAAAAATGAGAGAAAAATTTCTACAATATTTTAAAGACAAACATCCAGATATTGATCTATTGACATCCTGTAGTGAATCCAATGTAATTGAAAAATTTAAATTGCATGAATCACACTACTACCAGTTGTTTTTACTATTGGGTGAAGAGAGAAAAGGAAAGAGAAAATTGATTCCCACATAGGGGAAAAAAACTAAATGAAAAAAAAAAGGACCAGGTGGTGGAAGAAGTTCTTCCCATCGAGGCTCAAACAATATTAGACAACTATGTGGTGTCAATGGAAGACAATATACCCAGAAAGGATGGAGGACACAAAATAATTTACTTGTCAATGTGCATACCCATTCCATCTTTCATCAACTCTAGCAACTATTCCTACCACCAATCCTTTCAATGCAGAATGTGTTATCACTGATTTTTGTAATTTTTCTAGCGATATTTCTTCTGAAGTAATAATGGAGCTACTAATAGTTATTGGAACTAGTGTGTTGGATTGTATTATTATTGTTCTCATACCAATTGAATATTCAAAAATGTTGAGAGAAACAATAAAAAATACATGGAAAAGGTTAAAGACAGTGAAGAATCGATTCTGGATGGATGCTACAAACTCTATGATAGCAGTGGGAAATTTAAAATTTTGTGTCTTATGTACACAATAACTGGAGTGCACAATTGTGATGATAAAAATGATGAAAGAGAAGAAGTAACTAGGGATTGGATGGAAAAATTTCCACAACAATTGATAATTGCAAGAAAAATTGGGCTAAAAGGAAACAAACATCCTTTTCCTTGTGAGTGATCATATGAGTTTTGGTATGAGATGTTCACTCGATGTTGTTCCCATAATTCTTTAGTATTAGTGCTTTACGGTGGTAGTGTCACACTACGTGCATTAGTTGAATCCAATCTATCTATTATTTTTATTGTTGAGACACATAGTCAGGAAATGTTTTTGAAACATTACTATTCTCATATGAAGAAAGGTTTGTACTGGAATACAACTCAAACATGTGATTATGTTAAATGTATTTCAACCAAAAAAATCTACTTACACATTTCTTATTTACGTAGAACAACCAAAGAACAATAGGAGTTGATGTACAAACCTCTCAACTTGATGCTACACAACCAACTCAACATGGTGATTGACCTTCAATCATTTTATAAATATGTTTAATGAGCTCTGTTTTCAATTTCCATTGTTTTCATTTTTTTAAATACTCTATGCTCACCATCTCTGATGATAGATGAGGAGAACTCAACCACATCATGCACAAATATGCAATCAAATCTGGTATGTTAGTTGTGTGCATTTATAAATAAGAACCGCTACTAAGCCCCACAAATTTATAAAAAATTAATGGTTTATGTAGATGACCAACAACTAGAGAAAGTAACAGTGGAGTGCATGGTGGTAACCAACACAATATGCAGACATAACCAGGTATGTTAGCCATGCATATTTTTTAAACATAACCATTTCTAAGGCTCACAAAGTTATAGAAAATGATATCAAATAATTCTAGAAGTGGAACCATTTTCAAAGAAGGAATTACCAAATAACCTATTTCAAAAGTTCATGGTGGCATCCAATGCTACATAGTTTGTAGTTACTAGGTTGTTGGTTGTTTGCATAAACCATTAGTATCGACATAATGATACAAACATTAGAATCGATGCTTATTCCAGCCAATGATGGCATAGCCTAGCGGTCACTAATCCACATCAATATCTCAAAAGTGTTGTCTGCCAATGGGTGGTTCAATGGATATAAATGAACCCTAGTAGGCACTACAATTCATTCAAAAGACATAGAACATTTTGATTTGTACTTACCATATTACCACGGAGACCAGTATGATTTTCAATTATGCTTTCATTTTCCATAGCATGAAATTGTTTATGAATTGATTATTGTTGTTTACAATACATCTTGCATCAAAAAACTAGCAGCTAGTAAGGTCTATGCAAGCCAAGTCGAAAGCTCAGTCGGTAAGTGGTAGCTACCTAAAGTGCTAATATTGAATTTACCATTTTACCACATAGATCACTATGTTTTTTTCAAATACGCTTTCATTTTCCATAGCAATAGCTATATTAATAATGAATAGATTGATGTTTTTTTGAACAGATCTTGCATCAAAGGATCCATTGCTAGTAAAAAGAAGATGCAATCCTACATGCAAGGCCCATCGGTAAGTGGTAGCCACAAGCTAAAATGTTGATTTTTCCATTGGTTAGAATTGATATGAGACCGATTAAAAAAATTATTTACTTCCCTGCAGTTAGCCACAAGAATTACTTGCTTATTTTAGATTTGGAGGGCTTGTTGTATGAGAAAAACCAATCACCCTCTAGGGACATGTCATTCAAGTTCCACAAGGAGACTATCAATGTGCGTGAGTGGCTGAAAGAGTTTATAAAGTCATTATCAACAAAATTTGAAATGGGATTTTGGTCAGAAAAACTCACTTTGCTGATGTTGAAAAGCTGACAAAGGCCTTCAATAAAAAATTATCGATTAACTTGAATCTAATACTCACCTGGGGAAAAGAACATTGCAATATAGTCGATGGAATTGCAATAAAATATCTAGAAAATGTTTGGAGTAGAAATGATGTTCCCTACAATTTTGAAAGACACAATGTGTATTACATTAGGTGCAAAGGGAAACCCTCCAGAAAATTTTATGGTTGGGATGACAAGAAGAGGAGAAAATTTCTCAAAATATATGTGGTTGATGACCATTTGTATAAAATACTTATCACTAATAGTGTCAAAGGGATTGAATGTGGTAGAGGGCATCAAATATTTGGAGCGAGTAAATGCTAAATAAAAATTTAGCATTTCAAAATGTTATTGTGATGATACAACTTAACATTGTAAATAAAATACATTCATATGTTTTAGTGATGGTTACTATAACTATTTAAATTATGATTGTATGATTATAAGTTGGGAGAATTTAAATTTTCCTGATTATAAGTTCAGAGTGTGAGTGTATAAGTTGAAAATGAATTAACAAAAAATATTTAATGTAACAAATCTTTGAGCAATTTTTATTAATGAAATATGTATTCCTAAATTAATTTTGAGCATGCTTAAATACTAGTTTTTGCTTTGATATTAGAAAATGTATACCACTTTCCAATGCAATGAAATAACTACAATACGGTATGTAAAGACTCATCACGTTGAAACATTACATTCTATTCAAATAAATTTTGCACAAAAAAATATTCCTAGTATAACAATAAGAAATGAGGAACACCCTTAGATTTTACCTTCATCACCACCTACAACCATTTGATTTTTGATATAACAATATCGAAAGGGACTTGTTTTTTATTTTTCAATTGATTCACCGCCCTCAACCATTTGATTTTTTTTTTCATTTGCAGATACAAACACATGCAACATGAAACTGA
Source organism: Taxus wallichiana var. yunnanensis (assembly GCA_018340775.1). NCBI lineage: Eukaryota > Viridiplantae > Streptophyta > Pinopsida > Cupressales > Taxaceae > Taxus > Taxus wallichiana. Next base: position 240,678,276 of record CM031234.1, on the reverse strand, counting down.
TCATATTTGATATAAAAATGTGTTTTGGCACACACCCTCCACAAGGTGATTCGACATTTAAACAGTTAAAAATTTTGGTGGCATCGAGCTCAAAAAAAATTTTATTTTCTCAGACCTAATGTGAAAGAGTTCTTGCAAATGGTGCAAAAAAACATTTCAAAATAGCAATATGGACATCGGCGAGAAAGTCAAATGTTGATGACATGATGCCTTCATTCCTTCAAAACATTGGCTTGGAGGTTGCAAGCTTTGAGTTCATATTTCACAAGGAAGATTGTGTCGAGACCAAACACTCTTGATTATGAAGGTTATGGGAATCCCAAATTATATCTCAAGAATCTTAACTCCATTTGGTGGTGGTTTAATGCATCATACAATTGTAAAAATACAATGCTTGTAGATGACTCTTTAGAGAAAAACAAGTTCAATGATGTTGTGAACTACATAATTCTTGAAAATTTAACATAGATTCTAAGTTAGAAGAAAAATACTTGTTAGATGTGTTGTGGCCTTTTTGTAACCATTGAAGGATGTCAAGATGTTTGGGATTATATTAGATCACAAAAAAATTATAGGGAGATTTTTTTTGGAGCTTTACTATGTTTTGTATTGTTGATTTGGAAGCCCATCTTCGGGAATAGTGTTACATTATAAATTCAAATTATTCTTCAAATGTTTTACTATAATTCTACCTTTAGTAAAGGAATTTCAATTTATTTCATAGCTATATTTAAATACTAAAATATATATGGGATAGTTTTATAGTTAATTTTAAATAAGTTCATATCCATATTTGAATATGAAAAATTTTTATGCCATGTCTCTTATAGTTGATTTTATATCTAAATTTAAATATGAAAATATATCTGGTATGGTTTTACAATTAATTACATTCTCCTACACTTGGATCATTTCCCTCTACTAATTTCTTCATAACATCTTCAAAAATTCTCTGGTTGCGTTGAGGTTCAATCACACCATAATAAATGAAGTAAATTTGAGATCTAACTTTAAATATGAAAATATATCTAGAATGGTTTTACAGTTAATTACATTCTCCTAAATTGAATCATCACCCTCTTTAAGTTTCTTCATAACATCTTCGGTAATTCTCTGGTTTCCCCAAGGTTCAATCGAACCATAGTAATTGAATCTGGAAGTGTCTCACATCTCGTGAATGTCATTAGCCTAGTGACCACTTGGCCAATGGCATTTAAATATTCAAATTTGCATAGTTTAATCTTAAAAACATCTTAAAACTGATAAGAGCATTATTCAGAAATCATTAAGCCTAGCACAACCTCTAGCCCTTATAAAACATAAATGTATATTTTTCTATAATGGGCTAGGCCACCACCACTGAGAATTATTTCTCAGATCAATGTTGGATTCCCTGAAATCATTAAACATTTTTTTCACATATTCATAAATTTAATTCATGACCAAATATATTGGACTCTAAAAGGAGAATTAACGAATTCCAATATTTTTTTATTTTGATTCCAATATATGTGATTTTGGAGTACAGTTAATTCCAATATAGGTGATTTTGGATTCCAATATATGTGATTCTGGATTCCAATATATGCGATTTTGGAATCCAATATGTGTAATTTTGGAGTGTAGATAATTCCAATATTTGACATTTTGGAATCCAAAAATAGTAATATTGGATTCCAATCCATAGGATGTGATAAAAGTTGTAATATGCTCAGAGAGATGTTTTCTTCTATCCTGTGTAGAACTTGGGAAAGTTTTTTCTTGGTCCTTTGGGTAATTCGTGAATTGGATGAGTCAAAGCTAATGGACCGATGTTCTGACACCAAGGTATTGGCTCAACCATCTCTGGAATAATCTTGTTCGGTGGTTTTGGAGATATGGGAGATGCTCTAGGACTAGTAGTAGGATCTTTAAATGGATTTTTAAGAGCTTGTCTTGGAATATGTACAAGAGAAAAAAAAATAGTTTTTTTTTGTAATTCAAACAAAATATTATGAAAGAATACAATTCCATTTTATAAGTCACTACTAGTGAATCCTTCATCTGTCATCTTGTAAATGAATTTTCAATGAGGAATATGAAATTTTACAGCGATGAATATGTAAATCCACTTTGGAATACAATTTATTTTCATAGAAATACGCAGTGGGCATTCAAGTGATGAATATCATATTTTTTATATTTGTATTTTTTTATATTTCTATGGATTTTGTGGATTGTTATAGGGTGTTGAGAAATAAAATTTGAGCCATGTAGGATCCAAAAAAATATTGAAAAAATATTTTTTCAACAACAAAATATGTGCTTCATTAACACGTACGGTATTGAATCCCTCCAGTTGGGAATGGGGCGGATCAAATTTATTAAAATATGGAAACTATTTACACTAGACTAATATCCTTGGGTGGCCAGAGGTTAGGGAATGTGTAGAAACACCCTTGTTGTAACTACAACACTAGACTAAAGAGGATACAAATTGGAGGTAGGGAGAGAGATAAATGAGAATGAGAAATGTATTGATGATAAGAATTCATATTTTATCAACTACAATTCAGAGGTGATTCCAGTTTCAATTGGAGGAAATAGGCAAGCACAACACAACATCACAAGATAATGAAATGGATAATTACAAGACAAATACAAAGCTTTATCAAGTTTTATTCATTCCACAAAGAAGACACAAAGTCATTCAACTTCGTACAAATTTCAGCATGTGCTTACCGATTGATAAGATGAGAATGGAGTAAAATTAAAATGTAAGGGAAAGGAAGAATATATCTTTCTAGAGATAGGAAAAAATGATCTTTTGGAATGGAGAGAGCATTAAAATTTATAGCCAAAGTTAGTGGCTCTTCGCATTTCCATGTGACTTTTAGAATTAAAGTGTGATTTCCAATAAAGAAATATAAAATTTAAGTGACTAGAGTCACTTTTAACAAAAGATTCTCCTCAAAAGAGAAATATAATTCTATAAAGAGAAGAAGACAAAAGGATAGAGAGAAGATAGATGCTATAGAATGAAGTCCCATTCTTCCTTTATTATGGAGATGGATGTTGCGATTGGATATGATCTTCCTAGACTACTTCCATAATCAAGGTATGATTTATATATTGTTGAGACCCAAAATATCAGCTAAGTATAAGAAGGCACGTGGGCACTCGAGACCTAGTTAAAGAAGGGTGCACAGGTTGAAGGTGCACATGGAAAGGGTTCCGGAAGGGTTTTATAGAACACACAGTGTGCACGCGCAAGAAAAATGGGTTTTTATACTTAGCCACATTCGACATCCCAGGAAGCACACGAGAAAGGCATGACCCTTGTGGATAAGGTGCTAGCCTTGGTATTGTGTGGATCAAAAAGGTAATATTCTAGGAATGTGATAGAAGGTTCCAGAAGACATCATTGTAAGAAGTGGAGAGCTCAGATCGGAGAAGGCATGATCCCATGGAGGACCATTTCAACACTTGGTGACCGATCTATAAATTATAAAAGGTGTGGTAGTGGTTGCTTAGGCTATATATTCAAGTGCCCGGTAGAAGAAAATAAGTTGGTGAGAAAGAAGTAGAGTAGAGGAAAGAGATGAGAGGCAAAGCTCTGCAAAAATATCATAGAGATTTCTATGGGTTGGGTTTAGAATATATGTATGAGTAATGGAATATCAAGGGGATGGGATTTTGTTTTCTATGTAATATGAGGACCTAAGCCCAGCTTATGATGCATGACTTTGGTCTACACTATTATATTGATCTATGATGGCCTCAATGAATGTAATTTGTGATTATCAAAGATGTTGAATATGAATATATGTGGTTCCTAGTTTATACTTATATATATATATATATATATATATATATATATATATGGATCTGTTCTATGTATATTTTTGTGAATGGATGTAAACCCTTGTGCATTTTCTTTCTATTATGGTCCGATCTATATTCTGTTAATGCTTTCCTTTTCTGAATGGATGCATTAGTCTAGAAACTTGTCATACACTCTCAATATGAATGCATGGTTCTTTTCCATTCTCTACATTTAAGTATCTATCATAGATGATGCATTCTCACACAACTCACACAAAGGAGGGCTCGGCACCCATGCATGCCTTGGGTGAGCACCCAGCGCCCACTTGGGTGATAGGTCGACACGCATGGGATTTTCCTATTCTTTGAAGGGTACAAAAATGACTACATCTTGGTTATGTTTCGGGACCTATTTTCAAAGTTGTTGTGAGAAATGACATGCATCTTTGTCCCTATGATGCGTGATGACAGAGTGCCTAACCTTAGAAAGTGTTGAAACATGGTTCAAGAGCACGGAGGATGAGTTTTCTCAAAGATTCAACACTAGACCTGAGTTTGATGCACGTAGATGGGTAGAAGAGAACCTATACCAAGAGATGTATGAGACATTATTCCGTTGCTTCTAAGTAAAACCATATGAATGGCTTTCAACATATGCATCTAGATCAAGTTAGTACCATAGATCACGCGTGTGGACCCAAGATGACTATCGGAGGTCAGGATGCGGAATCGACTTAGATGCGTCTATTGATCACTAGTGAAATGGAGTGTTGGACAGTTATACTTTAGAATACACCATTTTGACGTATTATTTCCCAAATTTTTCTAATTTCATATTTGTGAGGGAGACTAGAGGATCATTTTTACGTGTAATTCCTTTGGCTATAAAGATCTTGGTCATTACTTTGAGTTTAGAAGCATTCCCCATGGCCACTAAATCTTCTCTAAGCACTAGGAGAGGAAGCTAAGGTGGAGGAAGATGGTGGACATTACGACTAAGAAGGAAAGGTAGGAGAGATGACTCAAGTATAGTGAAGCTCGTGAAAGGGAGATGACTAGACAACGCAAGATTATAAGTGTGATGGATGTAAGGAGGTAGACATTGTGGGATGGAGTTGAGGTTCATGCGAGGAGGATGTGGAGACTGAGAAGTCAGTGCTACCCCATCTTGGCAAGTGCGGGAGAGATGACCCTTTAGCTTCGATGAGAGTTTGTCACATAAAGAAAAAGATCCCTCGGTGTGCATCTTAACCCACAGGTGACCAACGCTTGGTTTTCCGGATCAAGAGAGAAGTTGTTTTAACCCGGTTGGTATCGGTGGGACTAAACGATTTCCCAGTAGATATAATTTCTCATTTGGAATATCCATGGCTGCAGAGAATGAAAGTAAAATTTAAAATTTTGAGTTATGAGTGTTTTCCTCTAAAGTGCCTAAGTTGAAAATTGAGAAAATGTGTTTCGGGTCATTTTGTATGTAATTTCGGGCACATCGGACATTTTTCCCTTTGTCCCAAGTCAAAGTGCATTCTTGTTCCCGATCGGCGAAATCCTGAAGTTGTTCCATTTTGGGCCATCGGAACTTTTTGTCCCAAGTGTCCCAAAACTTATTGTGTAAGTTGTTTTGATTTTCGGCTGAATCCCCAAGTTGTTCCGTTTTCGGGCCTTTCTTTTGTCCCAAATGTCCCAAAACTTAAGTGGAGTTGTTTGTTTCACCATTTACTCAAACTTTTTGTCTCAAATGTCCCAAGTTCAAACGGCCTTTTGTTCCATTTTCCCGATTCGTCCCATGTCCCAAATGTCCCAAAGTTAATTGGGCAAGCATTTGTTCCATTTTCGATCGATTCCGAACCGCGTCCTTCGCGCAATTTTGTCCCAACTGTCCCGAGTTCCAAATTGCTCTCTGTTCCCCGATCGGCCGAAACTCCCGAGTCGCGTACCTCAGAGCTCTTTGTCCCAAATCAAAAAAATGCAAACTGTTCCAATTTCGGCCGAAACACCCGAACCGCGTCCTTCACGCGTTTTCGTCCCAAATGTCCCAAAATGCATTTGTGCGTCTTCTCCCTGTTTCACCCGAATCGGCCGAACCACGTGTTTCGCACATTCGTCTCACATGTCCCAAGTGAACCTAATGCAATTCATACTTAGTTTTTCCAGCTCGACCCGAATATGCTAAAATATGATTTTAAGTTGCGGCTCTGATACTATCAATCCGAAGATCAAATTTCAAGGACAGGTGGCGGAAGGGCGAAAATCTCAAGGCGCTTTGGATACATCGGTTTTCAAAGATATTCATTGTCATCCTCAAGATTAAAATTCAGTGTGTCCCTCGTGGCAAGGACATAGCTGATACGTGGAAGAAAATTCAAGCAGCGGTTTCCGAAGACGGTGGGTCCCTCTCAGTGACTGTCCACCTGTCTCCTTCTTCATTCTTTTCTCTTCTTCCTATTCCTTTCGTATTCCTTGTAATTAGTTAAGGTATTGCGATTGGCGGTCCTTGACTATCCGTTAGTTAAAAGAAACGGTTACGAAGAGTAACCGAATTGTAAGCTATATAATGGCCTTCTTTGCGCCATTTTGAAAGGGAGGAAGAACTTGGCATATTTTCTGCAAGTGTAAATAGATTATAGAGAAATCAATACAGAAGGACTTTCCTTTCTTTGTCTATCTGATCTCTGTCTGTTCTAAGCTTTCATTTGTTTTCTTTGTGAAGATCATTTATCTCAAATTCGTTAGTCTCATCGATTGCATACTCTTCAACTTTGCAAGCACGGTGATCTTGCATAACCAAGAAGGAACTTTGTTTCCTTGATAATGAATCTGTGTTACATTAAGAAACTTTGCGTTCTGGCAGATGTTATTTACAGAACTTTGTGTCTTTAAATTCCATCTTACTTGTTCTATACGAATGATCTTGTTTTCAATTCACGGTGACTTCGCATACATAAAGAATTACTCTGATATCTATAATTCTGCATGTTTGCCTTTCTGCTCTTTTCCATGCTCTCATTTCCTCAGTCCTTTTGTAATTGATGACCTTCATAGAAAACACTTTCGTGGTATCCAAGTTTAACCAACAAATCATGTCTGTATATTTGTAAATAAGTTCATTTCTGAATAAGGAACCTCTCCCATTAAAGAGGAGGGACTTCTTGTCCCCACATTTGTTCTCTTCTTAAAAGTCATATTTGATGACCAACGATTTTGGCGACTCCACTGGGGAAAATCACATTCCAGTTCTATAATTTTTGATCATCTTTTGATCTGGCGACTCCACGTTTTACTCGAGGGAGAAGGACCCTTGGTATTGAAGACTCTCAGTTTCAGCTTTTGGAGCAGCAGGGTTTTCCTCTTCCTTCCACAAGAAATAGAAGGACTCGTTCGACAAGCACACCACCTGTTCAAGAAAGAAGTCCTGCGGGTGGTATTCCTTCAGAGCCAGCTAGCCCTAATCTTCAAGCTTTGATTCTTGCTGGTGTTACAGTTCCTCTCCAAGCCGTTTTTCAAAGAATGGCGGCACCATTACCATGGGGTCATCGTGTCGGGCCCCTGGCCCTTGCTCAGCCTCTGCATGAGTTACCCAGAGGTAACCGGAAGAACTTCCCCAAATTCAAAGGTGATGGCAAAGTGCATCCTGACGAACACATCGCAGCCTTCATTGTTGCATGTGGAGTTCTGGGAGTCGAACATGAAGACGTCTCCGTAAGGCTGTTCGTTGAGACGTTACAAGACAATGCTGCTGATTGGTTCTACCACCTTCCGGCTAACGCTATCACCGACTGGACCACAATGAGAACTCAGTTCGAAAACCGTTTCAAGCCGGCAGAAGATGTGCATGCTTTGCTTGCCCAAATTTCTCAGATAAAGAAAGATTCGCAAGAACCTATGAGAGAGTTTGTGGCCCGATTCAACAGACTGATCAACAAAATTCCTGCAAATACTCGGCCTGTTGATCAAATTCAAAAGTGTTTCTTCCTGAATGCTCAATCGCCCAAAGTTAGTTATGCACTAAGAAGGGCTAATCTCGCAACATTAGTCGAGGATCAAACTCTTGCTGTTAGTATCGAGGATGACTTAATCATGTCAGGGAAGTTGAGAAGAGACCCTCCCAAATCTAAGTCTGCTGCTTCTTCCTCCTCCACTCCTGGACCTAACACTGATCCATTAGTTCAGAAACTTGCAAATGATCTTATCGCTATAAAGAAACAACTGGCTCAGCACGCTCCTTATGCAGACGTTCCGAGGAGAAATTTCCAGCCCAGGAATCATTTGCCTACTTCTCAAACAAGATTAGCACTTGAAGGACCTCCTGTTAGAGTCCCTGTCAATGCGACCTGCGAGGTGGAAGAACCAGATGATGATGAAGATAACGAAGCTTGCGAAGAGTTTGCGAGAGAATTTGATGATGAGGCAGAGGAACTTGAGGGATCTCGAGTGAATTTCTTTACCACTGAGGGCATTGATGATTATGATGAAGTGGTAGCAGACATGAACAGCGAATCTTTTGCTGTCATGACTCGAGAACAGACAAAGCAGAGGGAGAAGGTGACCCAGCCACCTAAGAAATCCAAGGAGCAGTCGGCAACTATCCCTGTAATTGCAAGAAGAGGATCTCCTATCCCTACTTCGTCTACACCAAAGGTGAGTCCTATCAATCCAGCTACCAAAGTTGCTTCTTCTTTTTCTCCTAAAGTTGATAAGCCTAGAATTCCAAATGATGATGGCCCGTCCATACGGATCCTTTGATATTGTTGATCACTGAAAAAGACCAAGGTCAAATCTCGGAAAGTGAGTACTATCAAACCCATCCCAAAGCCTTTGCCAAAATGATCCACTTTGTTAATTCCAACTCTAAGACCACTTCTAAAGGCCTTTTACCTACTCTCCTCTGCACTTGACCCGATCACAGTAGGCTGCTTTTGTCACCTCGCTTTGGTGACAAAATTAAACCATTTTATGTAACACTTCTATAGCTGGCCATAGGCTCGATGGTTGTGTCATAGACTCGGGAGCTTTAGATAATGTAATGCTGCTAAAGTAGCTCATGCTTTAGGCCTGACCCTCACTCGCACTTATGGATCCTGTTACTCCATGGAAAGTAAAGAAGTGCCTCTGGTTGGAAGGATTAAAGATGCACAAGTGGCTTTTGCTGCCTTGCCTGAAAAGAAAGTGTTGGCTACCATCCTAGTAGTAGATATCCCTCCTTCATACGGGATGTTGCTAAGTAGGAACTTCTGCAAAGATGTGGGTGGGGAAATCCAGATGGACTGGTCGCATGCACTCGTGCCTGTCAATGGACAAATGAAGAAGTTGTTGCTGACAAAGCGATCGAGTATATTGTGCAGAAAACGGATGATCCTAGAGCACAAATACTCTATGAGGATATGGGTCATGGCAACTACATGATTATGTCCCCTGATGAAATCCCACCCCCCAAAGTGTCTCCTAGAGATCCTAACGGGGTTTGGATTTTAGAATTTGATGGAAGTTGTTCCTCAGCTGGTTCTGGAGCTGGTGTCCTGCTAGTGTCACCTGAAGGAAGCCTACACCCCTTTTCATTCAAGTTACAGTTTGAGAATACTAATAACACAGCAGAGTACGAGGCTCTCATTCTCGGATTACAGGTGGCCAAAGAACAAGGTGTGAAGAATCTTCTGGCTCGTGGTGATGCAGAGCTGATTGTAAAGCAAGTCAGAAGCCTTTTTCAGGTAAAAAATGGGAGGCTGAAGCATTACCGGAATCAGGTTTGGGATTCCATTGAATTCCTTGATGCTTTCTCTATTGAAGCAATACCTAGGGAAAAGAACAGCAGGGCTGATTCACTAGCTGTCTCAGGGTCACTGCTGATTCCTCATCCTGATTTCTCTCAGGACAAATTCACCATTGAAATGGTCCATCGGCCTAGTGTACCTGACAACACCAATAACTGGCAGGTTTTCAATAATGATCAGCATTTGCTTTCCTTCCTGGAACTCAAAGGTAATTTTGAACAACTGTATTTTGAGGGAAGTGACAACCTGCCTCGTGAAAGTGTGTCCTTTGGCCAAGCTGTCACCCAAGGAGAAGAAACAGATCAGGAAGGGTGCATTAAACTCAAAGGAAACAAGATTCCTAAAGGCTTGGTGAGTTTGGAGGAACTATTTGATAAGCATGACAGGTATGTGAAATCTAGAGCTTCTTAGGCCTCGGCCAATCAGTTTGAGTATGATAAGATTGATATTGGGAGTTCTACGACCCCCAAGCTTGTGAACATTGGAAAATGTTGCATAGCGAGATGAGAGGAGAAAAGCAATTGATCTTCTAAAAGGTATAAAGATGTTCTCGCTTACTCTTATGAAGATTTGAAAGCTTTCAAACAAAAGATATGCGGCACTCTATTCCCCTCAAGCACAGGAATTAAGCCTTTCAAGCGAAAGCAGAGACAATACAACCCCAAAGTAGCTGACACCATCTTTCAGGAGATACAGAAGTTGTTGAAAGCTAAAATTATCTTTCCTATTCACCATTCAACATGGATTGCAAATATTGTGCCTGTCAGAAAGAAGAATGGTGAGATCCGCATCTGTGTTGATTTCAGAAACCTGAATCAGGCTTCTCTGAAGGATAATTACCCTTTGCCTATGATGGATCAAGTATTGCAAGCAGTAACAGGATCTGAAATGTTATCTATGCTTGATGGATTTTCTGGATATAATCAGGTAGAGGTGGATACTGTAGATCAACACAAAACAGCTTTCACTACTCCTTGGGGTACCTTTGCCTACAAGAGAATGCCTTTTGGGCTTATTAATGCTGGTGCCACTTTCCAGAGAGCTATGGATCTGGCTTTTGGAAGCTTAAAAGGGAAGTGTATTGTCATCTACCTTGATGACCTGACAGTGTTTTCCAAGACAAGAGCGGATCATTTTGATCACCTAGAGACAGTTCTGCTGAGATGCCGAGAGCATGGGATTTCTTTGAATCCTAAAAAATCTGTCTTCTGTGTTACAGAGGGAAAACTATTAGGGCACATTGTCTCCAAGGATGGTATTAAGATTGATCCTGAACGAGTTCAAGCCATCCAGCAAATTCCTCTCCCAACCAGTAAAAAGGGCGTGCACTCCTTCTTCGGTAAGATCAACTTTTTAAGAAGGTTCATCCCTGATTTTGCTGAATTAACTTTGAATATTTCTCAGATGATGAAAGGGAAGAAAACATTTGGTTGGTCTTCTGAAGGAAAGGAATCCTTTGAGGGTATCAAGAGAGCTATCGCTAAAACTCCAGTTTTAGCCTGTCCTGATTTCAGCAAAGATTTCATCATCTATTGCTATGCTACAGATAATACCTTGGCTGCTGTGTTAACTCAAGAAGACTCTGATGAGCATGAGCTACCAATTGCGTTCATGAGCTATATTCTGAAGGATCATGAGTTAAAATACACCATGATGGAGAAGCATGCTTTTGCAGTGGTCAAAGCTGTCAAGCAGTTTCACTTTTACATCCTCAACTCTCACTCCATGGTGTTGGTTCCAGATACCACTGTTAAGTCAATTCTCACACAACAAGAATTTGGATCCAAGAGAGGGAATTGGGTTGCTAAGGTCCAAGAGTATGACATTGACATTAAGCCGACCAAGCTGGTTCGTGGAAAAGGTCTTTGTGAGCTCATTGCTGAAGGAGCTAAACATGAGTTGCTGGAAAAGAAAGTTGACCTTCCTACTGTTCTGTTCCTTAGTTCAGTTGACGAATGGTATGCTGACATCGCCCATTTTCTCACCTATGGGGAATGCCCCTCTCATTTAACTGCCAAAGAAAAGAGGACTGTTAAATTGAGATCAGTACAATATGTATTATGGGAAAATGCTTTGTTCAAGCGTGGCTTGGATGGGAGATTTTTGAAGTGTGTGGACAAGGAACAACAGAGAAAATTGCTCTCAGCTTTTCATGATCAAGCATGTGGAGGGCACTATTCATCAACGGTCACAGCACATAAGATACTCCGTGGAGGGTACTACTGGCCTTCTTTGTTCAGAGATGCATCCAAGTGGGTGGAGAAATGTGAGGCTTGTCAGACTTTTGTGGGAAGACCTAAATTGGCTTCTTTGCCTCTCAAGCCAGTTGTGATTGAGGAACCATTTCAACAGTGGGGTTTGGACTTCATTGGTGCACTCAATCCTGCTTCTAGTGCTGGTCACACTCATGTGCTAACTGCCACTGACTACTTCACCAAATGGGTGGAAGCTATTCCAGTTAAGAGCACTACTTCCGAAGTGGTTTGCAACTTCATCAAGGAGAATATCTTGGTAAGGTATGGTGTACCTAACAAGATTGTAACAGATAATGCCTCGAATTTCTCTTCAGCTGAGATAATGGACTTACTGCTTTATGGATATGGCATTTCTTTGGCTCACTCTTGATTACTACCCTCGGGGCAATGGGCAAGCGAGAATCCACAAACAAAAATTTGGTAACTATCATAAGGAAGTTGGTCAATGAGTCTCAGCAAAGCGGCACAAGAAGCTCTATGATGCTCTTTGGGCAGACAGAATTACACCAAAGAGAGCCATTGGAATGTCTCCTTTTCAAGTGATATATGGAGCAGAAGCTCAATTGCCAGTGACAGTGGAACTACCAGCCTTGCACCTAATGAAGGCCATTGAGGATACTAGTTTGGTGATGCTGGATAAGAGGATTATGTACCTGCATAAAATGAATGAGGAAAGATTGATGGTTGCTGATAGGATATCATTCACCAGCAAAAGGTAAAGGCCTTGTTTGTGAAAAGCTAGGTTCGAGAGATTTCCAAGTTGGAGACATTTGTGTTCTTTATGGGATAAAAGACATGAACCTCGTGGCGCCATGGAAAGTTTGATTCCCTTTGGCTCGGCCTTTCAAGATCGGGCACTTTCTTTGGTAAGAATTCTTTCTATCTTGATTACATGGATGGTTCCCCCCTCCCACTTCCTTATAGTGGGCAGTACCTCAAGTTGTTCAAGTCCTAGGTGATTAGGGAGTCCCTTGTATATTCTGTACAGTGTTTTTGCTTCTCTGCTTTTGGTGTGTTTTCCTTTTGTTGTTCTGGTGTGTTGCCCTCTGTATTGGTGTTCTTTTTGACTCCGTGGCCCAATGGATAAGGCACTGGTCTGCTTTCCCCAAGTTTGTCTAAGTTCTTGCCTTGCCTCATTCCTTGAATTTATACCAAGTCATCCCCAGAAGGAGCCAGCTGTTGTCCACTCAAAATTCCCTGCCCTAATGAAAGTAAAATTTCAAAATTTTGAGTTATGAGTGTTTTCCTCTAAAGTGCCTAAGTCGTGAAAATTGAGAAAATCATGTTTGGGTCATTTTGTATGTATTTCGGGCTGTCGGACATTTTGTCCCTTTGTCCCAAGTGCGAAAGTGCATTACATGTTCCCCGATCGGCGAAATCCCGAAGTTGTTCCATTTTCGGGCCCGTCGGAACTTTTGTCCCAAGTGTCCCAAAACTTATTGTGCAGTTGTTTCAATTTGGCCGAATCACCGAACCGCGTGCTTCAGTTCCCGAATGTCCCAAATCAAAAAGTGCGAGTTGTTCCATTTTCACCCAGAACTAGGACCGCGTACTTTTTGTCTCAAATGTCCCAAGTTCAAACGGGCCTTTTGTTCCATTTTCAGGCGATTCGAACCGCGAACCCCGCCTTTCATGCCCAAATGTCCCAAAGTTAATCGGGCCTTTTGTTCCATTTTGTTCAAAGATGCGTCCTTCAACCAGCAATTTTGTCCCAAACTGTCCCAGTTCCAAATTGCTCTCTGTTCCCCCGATCGGCCGAAAATCTGAGTCGCGTGCCTCGAGCTCTTTGTCCCAAATCAAAAAAATGCAAACTGTTCCATTTCAGGCCAAACACCCGAACCGCGTCCTTCGCGCGTTTTCGTCCCAAATGTCCCAAAATGCATTTGTGCGTCTTCTCCCTGTTTCACCCGAATCGGCCGAACCGCGTGTTTCGCGCATTCGCGTCTCACATGTCCCAAGTGAACCTAATGCAATTCATACTTAGTTTTTCCCGCTCGACCCGAATATGCTAAAATATGAATTTAAGTTGCGGCTCACGATCTTTATCAATCAGAAGATCAAATTTCAGACGGTTTGTGAAGAAGGACGAAAATCTCAAGGCCTAGTTACATCAGTTTTCAAAGATATTCATTGTCATCCTCAAGATGAAAATTTTGGTGTGTCCCTCGTGGCAAGGACATAGCTGATATGTGGAAGAAAATTCAAGCAGCGGTTTCCGAAGATGGTGGGTCCCTCTCAGTGACTGTCCACCTGTCTCCTTCTTCATTCTTTTCTCTTCTTCCTATTCCTTTCGTATTCCTTGTAATTAGTTAAGGTATTGCGATTGGCGGTCCTTGACTATCCGTTAGTTAAAAGAAACGGTTACGAAGAGTAACCGAATTGTAAGCTATATAATGGCCTTCTTTGCGCCATTTTGAAAGGGAGGAAGAACTTGGCATATTTTCTGCAAGTGTAAATAGATTATAGAGAAATCAATACAGAAGGACTTTCCTTTCTTTGTCTATCTGATCTCTGTCTGTTCTAAGCTTTCATTTGTTTTCTTTGTGAAGATCATTTATCTCAAATTCGTTAGTCTCATCGATTGCATACTCTTCAACTTTGCAAGCATGGTGATCTTGCATAACCAAGAAGGAACTTTGTTTCCTTGATAATGAATCTGTGTTACATTAAGAAACTTTGCGTTCTGGCAGATGTTATTTACAGAACTTTGTGTCTTTAAATTCCATCTTACTTGTTCTATACGAATGATCTTGTTTTCAATTCACGGTGACTTCGCATACATAAAGAATTACTCTGATATCTATAATTCTGCATGTTTGCCTTTCTGCTCTTTTCCATGCTCTCATTTCCTCAGTCCTTTTGTAATTGATGACCTTCATAGAAAACACTTTCGTGGTATCCAAGTTTAACCAACAAATCATGTCTGTATATTTGTAAATAAGTTCGTTTCTGAATAAGGGAACCTCTCCCATTAAAGAGGAGGGACTTCTTGTCCCCTGACTGTTGCTCTTCTTAAAAGTCCTATTTGATGACCAACACCGCACAAGCCATCCCTTTATTTGAAGGAATCTTTAGAGAAGGTGCAAGTACACAAGCTTTGGGTATCGCATCCGGGAGTGGCGCGAGACATAGAACGGGTAGTGGATACAATATCACAAACCATCGATGGCATAGTTTAGTGGAAAGATGACAACTTCTAGTCCTTTGGCGACCACAAGAGGTGGATCGGTGGGTGAGGAGGAACATGACCTAATGGATCTAGTGGATCATGGTGGGTTAGGGA
Organism: Taxus wallichiana var. yunnanensis; assembly: GCA_018340775.1. Classification (NCBI taxonomy): domain Eukaryota; kingdom Viridiplantae; phylum Streptophyta; class Pinopsida; order Cupressales; family Taxaceae; genus Taxus; species Taxus wallichiana. The sequence continues at coordinate 240,663,166 of CM031234.1, read as the reverse complement.
GGAAAAACCGAAGGGAACGAAGGCTCAGGTCGAGAGGACATGGACCCCATCCACTTCCCCAAGTGTTTTTCAAAATTTATTTTCACTTACTAGACTATAAGGGTATTGAAGATGTTGCGAGCATGTGCACAAGTGTGAGTTACTATGGTGTGCGAGACGGGATCACTACCCTAGAACGGAAGGCAAGTCATTTAGAAAACAACGTTCTGATAGTGCGTGCATAGTTGGTATAGGAATTTTGAACCCCATTAGACGGTGGTAGACTACACCGCATTAAAGAATTCCTTCTTAGCATAGTTATATATCCCAAAGTTTGAGTAGAAAAGCATCATCACTCTTAAAGAGATCTAGCATGGAATGATAGAGAGTGTGCGGGAGTATGACACATGTTTCAAGAATCTCTTATCAAAACTATCCTATGACATTCATCCTTCTCAACATACTCAATGGTTTTTCAGAGGATTGATAACACCATTTAGAAGGGCTTTGTCACACAAGAATTTCACAGACCCGCGTGAGGCATTGGAAGCTTCCTATGCGCCGAAGTTTGTGAGAGAATTGACACTAGTTTTAGCCATTTTTTGGAGGCTCAAATCACTACGATGGCCAAGCGGTTGGAGAACTATATAAAAATTCAGCATATGAGGTTCATAATGGGCTTTGATGTACAAGATGTGAAGTCGAGGGCATGTAAAAGAAAGTTTCCTCGAGAATTCAATGTGTGCTATGGAGGTAGACTGTGAGATTTTCCATGGGGATCATGATGCAAGTAGATTCCCTCTACTCCAGTGCACAATCCATAAGAATGTTTCTTTCTATTACAAGATTTGTACATCTATAATCCATGATACCAAGGATTATAAATTGATTGATTAGATCCATGATGCTATTGATTTGGGTGTGTGCAAGAATAGCCTTACAAGCATTTCAAAGGATGATGACCAATTGTTGATCAAAGAACACTTGACAAAAAGCACACAAGAAGCCCACGCGGAAATCAAGTCATATTCAAAGGCCCGAATGAATAGGGGTAACACATGCGCGGGGTAGAAATTTAGCTTTCGAGACTTAGCCATTTTTGCTCATGAAGGTCTATTTTTAGAGATGGCGTGTAGAGCACACAAACGAGGTAGAGACGTGCATGCCATGCATTGGCTATTTTTTGAGGATCATATACGAAGCACTTTACATAGAAAAAGGCCGAGAAATAGATCTACTACTGTCAGTTAACTACTAGTAGTCTATTATTAGCGCACTTGCATGTGTGGCTAGTTTTGTAATGATGTGTGGCTAATAATAGCATGTGACCTATTTTGGGAATAGATAAGCGGTGAAGGGAAAGTCCCCACCCTTATATATATGTAGTGAATTACGTAGTAAAAAGAAGAAGAATGTATGATGGTGAATACAAACGATAGATAAGTGCATACAGAGAGATATTATCTTGTTATGCGCATACTACTATCACCGTAATGAAGCTTACGTATAATTGTTATCATTAATATAATGGATGATGTTGGATGAATCAAGTGTTAGTTACGTGTGTATCTCGAATCTAGTATGTTTTTGATCTCATCATGGTTAATACTTAATTTTGGTCTCCCTTAGATATAGATCTGGTATGCTCTATAGAATGATGTGTTAGTAATGGAACTATATGTGTTAAAGTCTACATCATGATAGCATATTGCAAAAATAACTCTAAAGAAGACCGGTACCTTTGTGTGCTTGGGGTGAGAGCCTAGTCCAGGTTGAGTAATGTGCCAACGTGTTTAGGGTTTTATTGGATTTATATCATGGATTCAAGGATGGATCATTAGTTCCATTGCCAGGATATCTTTTACAGTTGTTTTTAGGATGGTTCACAATGAATACATAATGGTTTACCTTTGCACGTGTTGAGGAGTGGATATATGATTTGGAAGAAGAATATGCATGGTGGTTTAATACTCGGATATGAGTAACACACACATTTGGGTGGAATGGAATCTATATGATAGTTTATATGAGAGATTTTTCGCTATCTTTCCAAAGTAGAATTATTCGAGTGGCTAATTGCCTATGCATCTAAGTAGAATTGGAGGTATCACGCTCTTATCTAGAAATAGGAAGAATTATAGGCCCTTCATGGTGCTGATCTGATTTGGAATCGAGTTGTGGATACGTGGTTCGTGGTGTCTTGAATACTTATATATTGGAATACTCAATTTACACTTATTCATGTCTAGAGGTAGCTGAATTCTAGTTTTATGATATCCAAGGAGCTTACCTACAAGGCATTCACACGAAATCAAGATCCCGATGGTAACTTTTAATTTGGAGAGTAAACAGATGGCTAATTAAACCTCACCACCCACGGGGTAGGATCAAATTTGGTGAAAGATGGCATACCTAGTGGTAGAAAGGAAAAGAGAAGAAAGGAAACTTAAAGTATAATGAGGCATGCAAGAGGGAGATAGAGAAGCAACATAACATTGCAGAAATTATGGCGTTGAGGAGAGAGATGGCTCGTAAAGGATTTGAAGCTCACATAGAAGATGTGGAGCCGAGCATCGAGAACTCCCCATCCTGGGAAAGGATAACAAGGATTCCCCCTCGGCCTCACGTAGAATCTCGCTAGTAGAGACTACCTGGGTCATGGGCGTGCATCTGAATCCACCTGGTAACCTCACCCTTGCGTTTGGTTTTTCAGCATCTAGTACAACAAGCTAGTTCAAGAAGTGAGAGAGTAGGAAAAAGTCTTATAAGAGGCAAAGAAATGGCAGCACAAACAAATTTTTTGTTATATAGAAGTACCTTTTCGGTATTCATCCACACGAATACAAGCGCGCTGATTTTTGAGTTAACCTCTGGGAGTAGTAACGCTTCGCTGCAGGATCGTCGAGGTGTAGTTTAGTTTCTTGTTGGGACATATGGAACTACATCTTCTAGTCCAACCCTAGCTACGAGTTCGAGGATCGGGAGGCATAGGTAGCTCTGGTTCAAGCAGATCTGAAGGTTCTAGAAGTAGGGGAAACACAGGAGGTTACGATCAGGTGGGAAAGGTCCACACCAACCTCAAAATATTTATATGGAAATGTCTCTTTGTCTTCTAGAATATAGGGGCATAGAGGATGCTGTTGAAAATGTGCATATGTGAAAAATATTGTGGCACAAAAAAGGATTCATGGCTGCTGAGCAGAGGGAAATCTAATTTTCCACTACATTACAAGGGTGCGCACACAACTGGTACATAAAGTTTGACCTTGATTAGACTTGCACAGATTATATAGCTTTAAAGTATGCATTCCTTAAAGAGTTTCATATCCTGGGTTTGAGCATAAAATTATAAGTGCACTCAAGGATATTAAGCAAGGCACTACTGAAAGTGTTAGGGAGTATGATGCACAGTTTAAAACACTATTATCAAAGATTTCTTATGACATAAATGCAAGCCAACATGCACAATGGTTCATTGGGAGCTTAATTACCCCTTTTACGAGGAAATTATCACATAAGACATACATTGATCCATGTAAAGCACTTAAATTAACCTTGCACGCTGAGGTAGTTGGAAGCATAGATACGGGGTGAGCCCATTTTTAGAAGCAAAAATATCGGTAATTACAAAACAGTTGGAGAAACTATAAGCAAATTCAGCGCATGCGACACGCATAGGGTTTGGTGCATGATTGTGAAGTAGAAAGTCACACAAATGATAGTTGCCCTCGCGAACAATACACTCATTACTAATGGATTGTGAAATATGCCACTCAAACCATGATGCTATTTTCTACCCATTATTAAAATGCGTGATAAGGAAGAACATTTCAAGCTATTGTAAAATTTGCAGGTCCATGACTCATGACACGAAGGATCTGCTGATTGGACAGATCCATGATGCTATAGATATTGGTGTATGACAGATAGGAGTTTCAGATAAATCTAAGAGAAATAATGAGCATCAGGACCAAGATCACAATCAGACGTGCTATGATCGGGAATGAGGGGCGTTCGAAGGAGGTCATGGTAGAGGACGAGGATATCATGGTGGATTCGAAGGACGAGGCCGTGGTGGTGGAAGAACTGAGTTTCCTCATAGAACATGTTATACATGTGGATGTCTTGACCAATATAGGCGTGAATGTCCTCAGAATATTGCATGTTCTTTCTATGGAAAGAACCATAGCTAGCTACAAAGAATGCCCGGAATTATATGAGCATCGAGTAAGAAACATAAATAGGAAAACAAAGGTGAAGGGATGGTTAGGATACAATGCCTTGTGGACAATCAATGGATGCCCATGATGGAAGAAGAATTCGAGGAAATACAAGTGAAGATCATGACCCGCACTTTGAGGCAACACGTCTAGGGAAGCTTTGCAGCCAGAAGCCTACCATCACTAAAGATGAGGTTCATCATGCGGTACCCAAATCCTACCTATCCGAAGGAGGTTTATCGAAAAATTGTGGAAGTTCTAAGGAATCTTCAAGATGAGATCTAGTACTTAACGGAGTAGGCGAAAGCATCCAGATGGTCCAAACTGATATAGATGACTTGAGATAAGTGTGTAAAATTTTGTGCAAGGAGAACATCATTCCACTATTAGGGATTTTTTTAAAAGGAAATGCTCCACATGTAAGTACGAAGATTGGATGGTAGATCTTACATACAAATATTCCTCCTCATAGCCTAGATTATGAAAAGGAAATAACTTTGAATGTTGTTGTGGATGGGTGGCTATTGAGTAATATACTGATTGATACAGTGTGGAAGTCAATGTTCTTACCTTGGATGCATGGGTACAAATGGGAAGACCCCCATTGCAGCCATCCTCTAATGTATTATTCATGGCTAATCGGACTAAGGCCACTCCTATAGGATTTTTGAAGGATGCATCCATTACCATACAAGGAGCCAAGTTCACAAGAGAATTTGAAGTTTTAGTCACTGGCAGAGTCATATAGCTTCCTAGCTCTATTAGGGCATCCTTAGTGCTATGCAAATAATGTTGATCTTCGGTTCAAAAAAGGCTATATTAGTTTTGAAAATAAAGAGAAAAGATTTATTATCCCTTTAATAGATGGAAATTCCGTGCCCCATGTTGAGCCCTTAAGTGAAGAATATCTAAATAGGATTTAGGTACGCACCATCCGAGATCCAGAGATGATTGAACCAACCAAATAAGTACTAATTCAGTGGGGGGATACACAGTCTATAAGCGATACTCCAAGTGTTGCTTGTGATAATTGGGCTCACAACACTTATGAGTTGGTAGGGCGCGAAGTAAAGAGCATATTCCCTCGAGGCACAAAACCATGTTATGTCAAGAGGATAGGTAACAACTCGGTACCTTGTTACACAGAGAAGGGGATCCCATGGTATTCTTGTGCACCATGGAAGAAAAATGAATAGACCCATTGGAAAGAATAAATATGCTAGCATATAGAATATGTGGGACAACAAAACATTGGTGGGTGACCCATAGGGATAATCTTATCGGATGGAATGAAATTGGGATTTCTCTTACTACTAGGTTCTTTAGGAGCAATGCACCTACTTAAATAAGTACTTATCATGGTAGTCAACCTATTCAAAGACCATGTTCGAAGTGTGAGAGAGTTTGGATAGAAGGGCAGGAAGCTTTACCACCTTTGCTATGGGTGCACTGGTTTTATTCCACTTTACAAGGTTGCATGCATGCTTGGTATGTCTATGTAGAACTCCATAGAGAAACTGGAAATTGGTAGAATTTAATTATAGGAATGGCCCAGATGTTGACTTCTTCTCTACAAAGCCTCCGGTTGAAAAAGCATTAAAAGTTATCCGATGCCTAACTATGGGGGATAATGCCAAGGCTAAATAAATCCTTTAGGAGTTATTAGATAAAGAAGACTCAGGAGCACATCTTGATAAAGAACCAGAGGCCGATGCAACATTACTTCAATGCACTTGCCTTGAGAAAGAGAAAGGAAAAATGGTCTACTTAGTGGATGATGAAGAAATAGATAATCTGGATGTAAACCATTCAACAGGGAAGGTGTGAGGTATTGGACAGTGTGGATAAGACCACGCATGCCTATCATGAGCCTATGAAGATAAAGCGGGTAAATATTGGAATAGATACTGAGCCTAAGGAATCCATAATTGGAGACTATTGGTTAGACTCAAGTGGAAAAAATCATAGAGTTACTAAGGGATTACCAAGACCTATTCTCTAGGGGGTACTATGAACTTAAAGGCGTGCATGAATCATTAGGGGAGATGAAGATAAAGCTTAAAGAGGGTGTGCACCCAGTTAGAAAGAGACCTTATAGAATGAACCCCAATTTGTGCAAAAAGGTCAAAGAAGAGATTGATAACATGTTGAAGTCTGGAATTATCAAGCCCCTTGATGAGTCAGAATGGGTTAGTCTAATGGTGATTAGTATCAAGAAGGATGGACGGATTAGAATATGTGTGGACTACAAGGAGTTGAATGTTGCATGTGTAACTGATCCATTCCCTACACCATTCATTGAGGAAATACTAGAAGGAGTTACAGGGTGTGAAATATATTCATTTACAGATGGGTTCTCTGGGTATCATCAGGTTAGGATTTCCCAGGAGGATCAAGAAAAGACTACATTTATTACTAAATGGGGTAGCTTCACCTTGTTATCCTGCAAAATTGATAAGGGCAATTTTGCAGGTAACCATACCAATTTTGTTCTGGGTCCTTGTCAAGGTCCCTCAGCGTTCGAATGGCGTAAAATCCCTTTCGAGAAAATCCAGTTTTTCAAACTTAGTCATTTTGGTCCCTTTTTGGTTGGGTGCACATTTTGTTCATGTAACACGAAGTTATTTGCGCCCCCTTGTATTCCTTTGGCACACCCTTTGGAATGTTAACACAATAGTTGTTGTGCCTTCCCGTGATGTGCCTTTCTTGCATGCGCCAAGGTGCATGCGCCAACCTGTCAACAACAAAAAATGTTGCGCCCTTAAGCGGTGTGCCAAAGCACTCAAAATCCCATGTTGATAGTCCTGAATCTGCGCCAAAGGTGCAGATAGTTTCTTGCTGACAGACGCATAACCGCGCCAAAGGGCACAAATATTTTCATGTCGACATACCTTTTGGTGCGCCCTTTGAAAAGTTGGTGGCGCATTTATTGCGCCTTTTGCTATATATAGGCGCATCTGTCCTGTCATTTTCACGATTGAAAAACATGTGAAAAATTTATTTCTCTACACCTGTCAGTGCTCCCATCATCCTCATGTCACATTCGTGGACCCCACTTTGTTTCTTCCAGTCTATATATTTCCGGTAAGTGGCTCTTGCTTTTCTTGTGAGTTTTTCTCGTTGCTCTACTATGGTTTTGCTTGTTATTGATTAGATATATAAACCTAAGTGGCTTCCCCCAAAACTAGTCTTCCCCTCCTTCCAGATCTGCTGGCCTAGAGGGCTTTGTCTCAAAAATGAACCCAGATCTTCTCTCGCTCTGTCCCCCTTCACTTTGTCAAAATTCATGTTGAAGGAGGCCTAAAAACCGCAAATCATCGGAAGAAAGAAAACCTAATAGCTATCGGTTAAGGCGCAATTTTCTCTTGGCGCAATCGCCATCCTTGTTACAAAAAACATAGTCACGCCAAGAGGGTGCACTATCCCTAATTGTAGCACGCATCCTTCCTGCACCATACAAAACTAGAAAATCCTTACACAGCACGCAGCGCAACCCTGCTTACACCAACAAAGTTTGTCATGCAATCTCTTCTGCACCGCACCAAAGGCCCCCTTGGTGCACATAAAGTTAGTGATACACCTTTTAATGTTGTGCCCCTTGGCACACCAAAATTCCATGCAACATGTCCCATATCTATGCCATTGGTGCATCCTACTCCCATGCAACACCAAACTTATTTGCGCCCAGTTTAAAACCTTATGTATTGGCGAGAGGTGCAAATTTTTCTACGACAACATTGGTGTTATGTGTAATATTCTTGCGCCCTGCACCCTTTGGCGCTGTTTTCTTCCTTGCAACACTCTGCATCAGTGTGCCTTACTTTATTGACCTACGACTGTAATATTCTTACACCCTACGCCCAGAAGTTTTTAAATTACTAACTCCTCATTACTCAAAGCCTTAATGGATAATCTAACACTAACATGGCTCATCATCGTGTTTGACTTCACTCCTTCTTCTTGTCGAACCAAGTAAAAGTAAAAGGCCAAAAGTCACCAAAATCACGAGAGAAGATGAAATACAAATATCAAAGGGTCGAATGCCCGAGTCCCGTGCCGAATGTGACTTAGACATCGAGAGATTCTAAACTTGGCCATATAGACATGGAAGATTTTTGGGCTAGAACCCGAGAAGGGTCATAGCAAGCCCGGTCCTTGGATGGACAAACCGGTGGGTAGTGGTCTACATTTCTCGGGAAATCCTCCTGTTGGTGCGTATTCCCCACCAAATAACGAATTTATGATGGTGGTAGCTCGGTATCCAAAACAATGAATAAGAACGTGCATCGGCGTTTCTGAGTGGGCGAAATCATCAAGTAGCACCATCTCCACAAATGGATGCTCGGCGACTCCAACAACTCACCACAACAAGGAGGTTCTCACATGAACTCCTTCATAGTCTATGCTTTGCTGCCTTAGAGAGAGACTATCCAACACCGAGATGATGTGGGTATGGCGCCGATTAAAAATATATGAATACTACCTAGAATTAAAGTTGGAGAACAGCATCCCACAGTTCACCAAGATCAATGATGTCTTCTTCTATGGCATCATCTACCTATTGAGGCACAATATGACTCACGGTCGAACAACCAAGAGCATATTCATGGCAACCAAGAAATGGATGCTCAGGTATCTGGAAACAATGAATAAGAACATGCCTGATCAGCATTTCGAGTGGGTAGAAATCATCAACAGCACCACCTCTGAGCAGCTCCAACAACTAACCACAACGGGGAGGTTCTACATGAACTCCTACGTAGTCTACGCTGTAGCCTCAAAGAGAGACTATCCAGTGCTGAGCCGATGCGGGTATGGCCCCAGGTAAAAATATATGAATACTACCCAGAGTTGAAGCTGGAGAATAGCATCCCACAGTTCACCAAGATCAATGATGCCTTCTTCTACGACATCATCTACCTATTAAGGCCCAATATGACTCACGGTCGAATGACCAAGAGCATAATCACGGAAACCGAAAAGTGGGGGGTGTTATTTACACAATTCCCCACTTTCACCTATCTCAGAGCATCTAACTCCTTTTGAGAGCCCACCAAGTTACCAAGCTATGCAGGCCCTAAGCTGATCCTGTTAGAGCTGTCCAGGGACGGCTCATAACATATCATGAGAAGTGCCTGAAAAGGAAGAAGGGTGGAACTCCTTTCCCCCTCACAGTGGGTAGGTACACCTGTACTTCTCACACCAAGGCCCGATAAATGTTCACAAAGTTGGAACTACTTAATCTAAAGCACAATTTCTTGGCAAGGCCAACCTTTGATCCACTCAAGAAAAATCTCCTAAGAGCCCTCCTCCCGCCGCATAGGAAAAGGTTGTAACCACAGTGCCTCCAGAGAAAGAAATGGCATAGAGTGTTCCAACAGCATATCCACTCGTGGATGTTGCCACTTTGCTACAACCTGTTGAGTTTCCTTCCATCTTTTCTCCCTCTCCTCCTTCCCCTCCTCATGTGACTCAAGTGACCATTCCTTTGGTTGTATCCTCTCCCCATCTTCTTGTTCCCCATTCCTCTTCCTCCATTTTCTCTTCTCTCGTGAGTGTCCCCCACCATTTCTTCTCTCATCTCTCGGTCCCTTTCACTCCCACAACTACCTCCCCTGCAGTGTCTCTTCCTCCCGTGAGCACTTTCTTGGCCTCTCTCGATGCCGCCACCAAGTGTCTCGACCCATTTCCCCATCTACCGGAGCTGCTCCCTCTTCCACCTCTAGTCCCACTCACTTAAGTCCAAAGCATGGATCTCCCAAAGACACTTAGTCAACATAAGAGGAAAGTCCCCATTGCACCTATAGACTTCTCCATCATCCCAACAAGGGCTAAGAAGCAAAAGCCTATAACCCGTTTCTCTCGAGTGCATTGCGAGAAAGAGTAATGGAGATTGTGTATCCCGATCCCATAAAGGATAAAAATTTCTGTCCCTTACAGATTATACGGTGGCACGACGAGTTACAATGGGAATGTCATCCGAAATCCTTCAAGGAGAGGCCCTATCTCATGCGGTGGATGCCCTTTGCAAGAAACTTCAAGAAGCAAAGGAAGAGAAGAGGCTACTAAAAGAGCAGAATAAGCATCTTCTCCACGCCCTGCAGAAAATGGGCAGTGCACCTCCTATAACTGCCACTAAAACTCCTGAGGCCCTTAGTTAGGATAAGATAAATGAATATGCCAAGATTGGTGAAAAAGGCATGGCAGTATCCACCTGGAGAGACTAGATCCTCAAAGACAACGAGGAAGTAATTGTCAAGTTCACCAAGTTATATCAGAACATTGGTTGGGTGAACAAGGAACTCTAGGTGATTACGGGACCTATCTCCAAAGAGTTGGACCATGCTAGGTTACAACATGAGACATTCTAGAAGATGCTTGACTACTCAGTCGATGATTTAGTTAAATTCAGCATCTTTGATCACCCAAGTACCCAAAAAAATCCTTGCTGCTTTGGACTACTAGGTCGATCAGATGGAATTTGTCCTAGAGAAGATAGACAAGGTCAAGGAGGAAGCCTTGGATGCAATGCATCAAATGGAGAAAATTGTCCTAAGGATGTCTTCGGGCTTGCTCACTCTGTCATTCACCTTGAGGAAGGAAGATGAAACCATCCAGATCTTCAAAGAGATCATCTCACAAGGATTAGGGCCAGAAGTTACTTTTGACACTGAATCCATCAATAACCTTCTGGCCTGCTGCGATTTTGTAGGGTACCTGATGGAGGTAGGTAATGAATATTTCAAGCTCCCCAAAAAACTCAGAGATGAATGGGAGACGTGCGAGGTCATCGGCGATCATACCAAAGGTTCTGCCTAGGATCAACTTCAGTCGATGGTCAGCAAATTCATGGAGTACCGGGCTCAATTCCACATTGCCTCTCCTAAGCAGAAGCAAGATACTCCCTTCCAGCCGTGAGACGATGACGAATAGCCTTCCTCCTCTTGGCTTTCTTTTTGTAAATATCTAAAAGTATGTTGGCGCAAATGATGACATCATCCATGTTGCACCATGGGATGTTATCATCCACCAAGTTGTCCCAAAAGTCAACAATTGACTTTTAGATATTTTGTAAATTTTGTAATTAGTTGTTGGTTTCTTTTTGCCTTCTCTCTTCTCCTCCTATAAATACTTGAATACTTGTTGTATTCAAGTGTGGACACTTTTTAGATAAAAAATAGAAGTGAGAAGAAAAGGATTTGTACCTTTTGTAACAAAAGAAACATTAATACAAATATTAAGACTTTGCGTTGAATATGTGTGTTATGGGCATCTGATCTTTCTTATGTCAGATCTGTGCGTTTATTCTGTTGGATCTATCTCTACTTTCTTGTCATTTGTTCATCAGTATTGCTTTGTTTGTTTATGCAAGTAGGTTTGGCTCCATTTATTACCAATCCCAAAACATAAACCCTCTGACCTTTCTACTTTGGAATTCATTTCTTTTCTCCCTTCGAACCCATTCTTTCCTCATCTTTCTCTCCATTCCTTTCTTTTCACAGTTGGAAGCACCTCTACTGGGATGAGATCCCAAACCCCCGAAGGTAGAATATTGTGAGACTTGCATAGATTCCTGCTAGTAGAATAGCAATAAACCAGTTTCACTTTGCTGTCTCAAAGAGGGGCTATGCCCCACACACCTGTTGGTTTGTTTATCCATAGATATACTCTCTCGCGATATATTTTCAAACCAACGGTTTTGGCGACTCTACTGGGGATCAAACAGATCTATTTGGTAAAACTGTAAAAATCACTACCTGTTTGCAAATCATAACTTTTGCTTAAAATCCAATTTTTTTGCAAAAGTGATCCAAACTGAAAATTTTCTTTAGAGAATCATAGATCTGGGCCAGTTAGAGATCTTTAGTTCACTGAGTTTTTACGGAAGCCCGTATATTTCCGTAGATCTGAGATTCTGACAGTTTTCAAAAATTCAAAACCCTTGCAAAAAGTCAACTCTAAGATCCGAAAATCAGCTTGCTAAGTTGACCGTCATTTTATCCTTGCTAATATTTGTCATTAAACCACAACCAGTTTTCAAAAAAGGATAAAATTAAATATTTAGAAAAGGTACATGCTGCTGATTTTTGTCAGAAAAATTAGAAAATCAACAGGTACAACCAAAAAGAGTTTTTCTGCCCCAAAATATTGCAGATCTGAGAGATACACTGGTGGGTGAACCATTTACTCATAGCAGGAGAGCTCATGGAGAAGTTGATCCTACTTTCGATCTACTTCAAAAGCACAACTTCAGTGTTACACCAGCACGCTTCTTGTCACTAAGTTCAACTGATCGGTTGGCCAGAAGTGTCTCACCTCCATGAAGGAATCATTCTTCACAAGGAACATCCACATCCCTTTGTAGTGCTTTCTGCTCAGTGGAACCGTCCTTCCGGCTCGTGTCCTTTTTCCAGCTTTTCAAATGGCAGTACCATGGGGAAATGCTATGGGCCCACTTTCTTTGCCACATCCTGTTCACACGCTCCCTCATGGGAACCAAAATAATTTCCCCAAATTTGATGGAAGCAAAAACCAAAGCAAGGATTCACACATATCTACATTCATCATGTCATGCAGTATCTTGGATGTGACCCATGAATATGTGTCAGTTTCCTCTTCCTGGAAACCTTGCAAGGACCCGCAGCGGAATGGTTTTAGCATTTGCTAGCCGGATCTATCACTAGTTGGGCCACATTATGGACTACATTTGAAGAAAGGTATAAGCCTTCAGAGGATGCATTCATGTTACTGTCAAAGATCACTCACCTGAAGAAGGAGGTCAATGAAACCATGTGTGATTTCATCACCCATTTCAATTCACTAATCAACCGTGTGCCGCCTTGCCATGTTGCCCACGCCAAAAAATCGAGTGTTTCTTTGTGAATGCCATGAGCTCGAAAGTAAGTTTTTTACTCTTACAAGAACAAGTCACTACTCTGGTCCTCGCCCAAGCTACTGCCATTCGGATTGAGGATAACTTGCTAATATCTGGAGAATTAAAACAAGAACCATCCAAGCCTAAAGCTTCAACTCCTTTTCCCTCCACTTCGTCAGATGCGGAATTCCAAAAGATGGTGAATGACTTGCTCGCGTTAAAGAAGCAACTAGCTTAAACTTCCCCCAAATCTTCATACCGGGATATCCCGCAAAGGAATTTCACTTCCAACAACGTCCCACAAAGGCCACGTTTACCTGCAACTACTCCATAGTTGGTGCTCGAGGCCCCTCCGGTCAATGCTCTAGCCGAAATCGAAGAAGAGGAGCAAAATTATGAAGAACCTTCATCTCAAGGTGAAGATGACCAAGATGTCGGTGAACTAACTAGCGACTCTACTATTGGGTATATGGAATTTGATGAGGAGGAATCTAATGAAGAAGAGGGTACCCAAGGATATGCAAGCGGGTAGTCATATGCTATTTTCACCCACTCGCAAGGAAAAGAAGCAGAAGTTGCTGCCAGGATACAAAACGAGAAGGCTGTGTCGAAACACGCCTCCAACCATTGCAAAAAGAGGTAATCCCCTTCCTGCTCAACCTCTTATTAAGTCTTTTTCAAAGAAATATTTTCCCCTATCTCCCCTCCGAATCAGCCCTCTCCTATTCCTATTAAGACCGGTAATCCTACCCCACCATCGCAAAATGAGGGGCTCATTCCATCATCAACGCAACCCTTGGCCGCATTCGACATAATCGATCATGCTAAAAAGACCAAGATCCAAATGTCTGAAGTGAATATCTTCAGTCTAACCCTGAGAAGCTTGTAAGATTGACTAAATATATCCAAAACCAAGCTGTCATAACTTCTCAGACCTCCCCAGAAAGGAATTCTTTCTACTCCTCCTGCATCTCGCATAAATGTTGCCTTGACTTCCACGTCAGGAAAAATAGAACCTTTCTATCTCTCCCTCCTAATCAATGGTCACAAGCTAAGCAACTACATAATTGATTATGGGGCTTCCGATAATGTCATGCCGGTAAAGGTCACCCATGCTCTGGGCCTCACACTTACCAAGCCTTTCGGCAGATGTTACTCCTTGGAAACCAAATAGGTTCCGTTGATCGGTCAAATCAAAGATGCGCAGTTTGCATTTGCAGCGTTCCCAGAGAAAAGAGTAAAGATGACTGTCCTCATTGCCGATATTCCGGTAGCATATGGAATTCTACTAGGGAGGAGCTTTTACAGTGAAGTTGGTGGAGAGATTCATATGGACTGGTCTAAGGCTAGAATCCCCGTCAAAGGTGTAATGCAAACATTGGAGCCAGAATCACAAAATAAGTACTTGGTTACTAACTCTGATGACCCCAAAGCCCAAATTCTCTTCGAATCATCAGGGATGGGGAATTATTTCTTATCTACTGAGTCTAAAAAAATGGATGTTCTTGTCTGGGAAGAGGATCTTAACAAGATATGGACGTTGCAGTTTGATGGCAGCTGTGTAACTAGCGGATGCGGTCTTTGGAGTTGTGTTAATTTCCCCAGAGGAAGATATTTTTCCTCTCTTTCAAGTTTTAGTTTTTCAACATGAATAATACTGCTGAGTATGAATCTTTGCTACTTGGCATGCAAGCCACAAAAGAAAGGGGAATCAAGAACCTAAAAGTACAAGGTGATGTAGAGCTAGTCGTAAATCAAGTGAAAAGGATATACCAAGTGAAAAATGAAAGGCTCAGGCATTACACAACGCGGTATGGGACAACATTGAGGAGTTTGACACTTTTTCAATAAAAGCCATTCCAAGAGCTCAGAATGACATGGCCGATTCATTAGCCATCTCAGCATCCCTCATGCTCCCCACCCGGGTTGAAAATAGACACATATACCATTGAGGTAGTTTTCCGCCCAAGCGTGCCAGATAACTCTCAGCACTGGCAGGTATTCAATGACGACAATCAACTTATTGCCTTCCTGGAAAAGGTAGAAAATTTCAGTGAGCTTCATTTTGAAGGATCCACTTCTACATGCCGTGAATCTGTTACTGATCAAGATAATGAATCAAAAGGAAGTGATGGCATATGTCAGCTCAAAGGAAATAAAAATTCAAAAGGTTTGGTCTCTCCGAACATTTGTTTGATGACATGATTGCTTTATCGGAAGAAAATGCAAGATAATCCTAACTCCTCTCCGAGAGACCGAGGCGGTCAATCTGGTTACTGCGGAGTGTCTGGTTTGTGAGCATCAGAAAATGTTGCACACCCGAAGAAAATTGGAAGTTTGTCAAATTGGTGAAGAAATACATGGATGTATTGGCATGGTCCTATGCCGATCTAAAGTCTTTCAAGCCAACGGATGTCCAACATAACATCCCATTGAAGGAAGATGTCAAACCCTTTCGCTAGAAACAGAGGCACTATAATCCCAAGATCTCAGGTACCATCCAGGCTGAAATATAGAAGATGCTGAGATGCAAGGATCATTTTTCCTATCCATCACAGTACTTGGGTTGTGAACATTATGCCAGTACGTGAGAAAAATGGCAAGATACGCATATGCGTAGATTTTCACAACTTGAATCAGGTGTCCTTGAAGGACAACTACCCGCTTCCCATAATGGATCAGGTTCTGCAGGCAGTAACTAGATCAGAAATGTTGTCCATGCTTGATGTTTTTCAGGCTATAACCAGGTTGAAGTCTCACCTGAAGACCAATTCAAAACAAAATTCACTACCCCACAGGGCACATTTACCTATAACAAAATGCCTTTTGGTTTGACCAACGCTGGTGCCACCTTTCAGTGAGCAATGGACTTCACGTTCAAAGGTATGATGGGAAAGGTTATCGTAGTCTATTTAGATGACTTAACTATGTGTTCTCTAAGCAGCGAAGTGATCATTATGATCATTTGGAACAAGTATTGACTAGATGCCGAGAGCACGGGATCTCCCTGAATCTGAAAAAGTCTATTTTTGGGGTCACAAAAGGAAAGTTTTGGGACACGTTGTTAGCAAAGAAGGGACAAAAATAGATGCCGAAAGGGTTAGGGCTATTCAGGGCCTTACTTTACCCACAAGCAAGACTGACATTCACTCTTTCTTCGAAAAGTAAACTTTCTCAGATGCTTCATTCCCGACTTTGCTGAAAAGACTCACCACATATCAAACATGATGAAAGGGTCGCCAACTTTCCGGTGGAGCAAAGAAGGAAAGATGTCATTCGAGGATATAAAAGCCTCCGTCACTCGCACCAGTCCTGGTATGTCCCGATTTCTCCAAGGATTTTATCATGTATAGCTATGCATCTGAGCATACTGTATCGACCATCTTAATGCAAAAGAATTCTAAAAATGTTGAATCTCCAATCGCGTTCATGAGCTCTCCCCTCAAGCCTCATGAGTTGAAGATGTCTCAGTTGGAAAAGCATGCCTTCGCCATTGTCAAAGTAGTTAAGAACTTCCGGTATTATATTCTAAACTCTCATACAGTAGTGCTAGTCCCTGACACGGCAGTCAAGTCAATCTTAACTCAACAGGAGTTAGGGAGTTTGGGGGAATTGGATCGTAAAGGTCCAGGAGTATGATCTAGATATAAAACCAACCAAGCTAGTAAGAGGCAAGGGCCTATGCCAGCTTATGGCTGAAAACAAAGATTCAGAAAACCTTGAAGAAAAGGATGATTACATTAATGGGACACAAGACCAGCTGGAGAAAGTTGATTCTCTACCCATGGTTCTATTTGTTGCAACTAGCGATGAGTGGTATTCTAATATCACCTTCTTTCTCACTTACGGTGAGTGCCCAACTCATCTAACCTCAAAGGAGAAGCATACTATAAATCTCAGATCAGCCAGATATGTCATCTGGGATGACGGTTTGTACAAACATGGAATTGATGGCATCTTCTTGCGATGTGTTGACAAGCCACAATAGTTAAAGTTACTCAAAAATTTCATGATTCAGCATGCGGTGGTCATTTTTCCTCTTCCGTGACAGCACACAAGATCATTCAGGCTAGGTACTATTGGCAAATGCTATTTTGGGATACAGCCACTTGGGTAGCTAAATGTGAGCTTTGCCAATAGTTTGTTGGCAAACCTAAATTAGTTGCTTTTCCCCTCAGGCTGGTCATTAGTGACGAACCATTTAGGCAGTGGGGAATTGAATTTATCAGAGCACTCCATCCCCAATTGAGTGCTAGACATAGTTATGTCCTAATAGCAAAAATTACTTCACCAAATGGGTGGAGGCCATACCTATTAAGAATGCCACTTCTGAATTTGTTTGCAACTTCATCAAGGAAAATATCATCGTAAGATTTGGTGTTCCACACAAAATTGTTGCTGATAATGCTTCCAATATTTCCTCTCGGGAAGTTATCAGTTTTTTCTATGAATACGGGATAATCTTGGCCCACGCCTCAGATTATTACCCCCAGGGAAATGGTTAGGCCAAATCCAGTAATAAAAACTTAGTGACCATCATACGGAAGCTAGTTGATGAGAATCAGCGGTCATGGCACAAGTCGTTGTATGACGCTTTATGGGTAGACCGCATTACTCCAAAGAGGTCTCTCGGTATGTCACCTTTTCAGGTATTATATGGAATCGATACCGAGCTTCCCATTTCTGTAGAACTTCCTGCTCTGTGCTTGGCATGAGCAATCGAAGATGAAACTTTCCAAAATTCTCTTGAAAAGAGGATCATGTATCTAGCAGAGCTTGAAGAAAAGAGAGTAAGGGTGGTCGATAGGATCACCAACATCATAATCAAGTCAAGAGGTTGTTCGATAAAAAGGCCAAGTAGAGGGATTTCTAGGTGGGATATCTCGTCCTTTTATGGGACAAGCGAAAAGAGCCAAAAGGCATGCATGGAAAATTTGATTCTCTATGGAGGGGACCTTTCAAGATCAAGCAGCTCAACGGAGAGTATATCTTCTATCTCTCATATCCAGATGGAACCGAGATCCCACTTCCCTATAGCAGGTAACATCTCAAAATATTCAGGAAGTAGAGCTTTCTCTCTTCCTTGTATAGTTTTCTTTGGTTGTGTGTTTGTTTTTGTCGTGTGTTTGCTTTTTGTTTGTTGTGTGTTCCCTATTTTCCCTTTTAGTCGCCCTTGTTTTTGACTCTGTAACCCAATGGATAGGCACATGTTGATATGGGATTCTCTACCCTTAAGCTTTACTTAAAGATAGTCCCCAGAAAGAGCCAACTGTTATCCTGCAAAATTGATAAGGGTGATTTTGCAGGTAACCATACCAATTTTGTTCTGGGTCCTTGTCAAGGTCCCTCAGCATTTAGAATGGCGTAAAATCCCTTTCAGGAAAATCTAGTTTTTGAACTTAGTCATTTTGGTCCCTTTTTGGCTGGGCGCACATTTTGTTCATGCAACACGGAAGTTATTTGCACCCCCTTGTATTCCTTTGGCACACCCTTTGGAATGTTAACACAACAATTGTTGCGCCTCCCCGTGATGCACCTTTCTTACATGTGCCAAGGTGCATGCGCCAACATGTCAACAACAAAAATGTTGTGCCCTTAAGTGGTGTGCCAAAGCACTCAAAATCCCATGTTGATAGTCTTGAATCTGCGCCAAAGGCACAGATAGTTTCTTGTTGACATATGCATAACCGTGCCAAAGGGTGCAAATATTTTCATGTCGACATACCTTTTGGTGCGCCCTTTGAAAAGTTGGTGGCACATTTATTGTGCCTTTTGCTATATATAGGCGCATCCATCCTGTCATTTTCACGATTGAAAAACATGTGAAAAATTTATTTCTCTGCACCTATCAGTGCTCTGTCATCCTCGTGTCACGTTCGTGGACCCCACTTCGTTTCTTCTAGTCTATATATCTTCGTAAGTGGCTCTTGCTTTTCTTGTGAGTTTTTCTTGTTGCTCTGCTATGGTTTTGCTTGCTATTGATTAGATATATAAACCTAAGTGGCTTCCCCCCAAAACTAGTCTTCCCCTCCTTCCAGATCTGCTGGCCTGGAGGGATTTGTCTCAAAAAATGAACCCAGATCTTCTCCGCTCTGTCCCCCTTCACTGTCAAAATTCATGTTGAAGGAGGCCTAAAAACCGTAAATCATCGAGAAGAAAGAAAACCTAATAGCTATCGGTTCTGGGCATAGTTTTCTCTTGATGCAATCGCCATCCTTGTTACAAAAAACACATAGTCACACCAAGAGGGCGCACTGTCCCTAATCAGTAGACGCATCCTTCCTGTGCCATACAAAACTAGAAAATCCTTACACAGGCATAGGCGCAACCCTGTTTACACCAACAAAGTTTGTCATGCAATCTCTTCCTTCGCTGCGCCAAAGGCCCCTTTGGTGGACATAAAGTTAGTGATACACCTTTTAATGTTGTGCCCCTTGGTGCACACAAAATTCCATGCAACATGTCCCATATCTACACCATTGGCGCATCCTGCTCCCATGCAACACCAAACTTATTTGCACCCAGTTTAAAACCTTATGTATTGGCATAGGTGCAAATTTGTCTACAACAACATTGATGTTATTTGCAATATTCTTGCACCCTGCACCCTTTGGCATTGTTTTCTTCCTTACAACACTCCGCATCAGTGTGCCTTGCTTTATTGACCCTGCAGCCTACAATATTCTTGCACCTTTGCCTAGAAGTTTTTAAATTGCTAACTCCTCATTCTGTAAAGCCTTGATGGATAATCTAATAGCTAACATGGCTCTTTTGCGTTGGACTTCGCTCCTTCTTCTTGTAGATCAACAACTGAACTCAGATTTACATATGTCTACATCAAGCAAAAGGCCAACCAAGTCAAAGGGTAAGGCCAAACTCACGGAGGAAGAGATGAAATACAAATATCAAAGGGTCAGAATGCCCGAGTCCCAGGCAGAATGTGACTTAGACATCAGAGATTCTAAACTTGGCCATATAGACATGGAAGATTTTTGGGCTAGAACTAGAAGGGTCACAGGCAGTCCTTGGATGGAAAAGCTGGTGGGCAGTGGTCTACATTTCACTGGGGAATCCCTATTAGTGCAGTAAATAATGAATTTATGATGGTGGTAGCCCACTGTTATAACAAAGACACAAGGTGTGTCGAGAATGAAAAGGGCGAGGTCATAATCAACCTCACTGCCCGACACTTCAAGATTATGCTAGGTATTCCCCACCACCGGCATTTTGTGGTGTAAGCCAAGAAGACTGCATCAAGGCATGGGAGGAAAATGAAGACAAATGCACCCAGTTAATGAATGAGGTGTACCTAAAAATAAAAAGGTAATAACCAGGTGGCCACAGGTTATTCACCGCAGTGACTTCTCTGAGGAACTGAGTGATACCATCACATTCCTAAGCAGGGTATTTGGGATTTCTGATGCCCATTACTTCCACAAATGGATGCTCAGGTATCTAGAAACAATGAATAAGAACGTGCCTGATCAGCGTTTCGAGTGGGTAGAAATCATTAGCAGCACCATCTCTGAGCAGCTCCAACAACTCACCACAATGGGGAGGTTCTACATGAACTCCTACGTAGTCTACTGCTGTAGCCTTAGAGAGACTATCCAGCACTGAGCCGATGCAGGGTATGGCCCCAGGTAAAAATATACGAATACTACCCGAGTGAAGGCTGAGAACAACATCCCACAATTCACCAAGATCAATGATGCCTTCTTCTATAGCATCATCTACCTATTAAGGCCCAATATGACTCACGGTCGAATGACCAAGAGCATAGTCAATGGCAACTGAGAAGTGGGGGTATTATTTATGTAATTCCCCACTTTCACCTATCTCAGAGCAGCTAACTTCTTGGGAGAGCCCACCAAGTTACCGAGGTATGCAGGCCCTAAGCTGATCCTGTTGGAGCTGTCCAGACAGCTCATAACATATCACGAGAAGTGCCTGAAAAGGAAGAAGGGTGGAACTCCTTTCCCCCTCACAGTGGGTAGGTACACCTGCATTTCTCACACCAAGGCCCAGGAAATGTTCGCAGAGCTGGAACTGCTTAATCTAAAGCACAATTTCTCGGTAAGGCCAACCTTTGATCCATGGAATTTCCTCCCAAAGGAAAAAATCGATCCGATCCACGTTCCATAGATCGAGGACGTCTACATCAACCTATATCACGAGGTCAAACTCAAGAGAAAGGATCACTCCCACCTGCCTATGGTAGAAATTATTCAATATGGCATGGCCATTGTTCCAAAAGCTTTCCAAACAACCAATCAAGAAGTTGATCAGGTATATCTAGATACGGATGGGGACAACTAGCCGTTTGCCAGATTGATAGGACAAAGGCACCTCAGACCATTGAGGAGAGGGTTAAGGGCACATTACAGCACACAGAGCATTGGTGCAGAATGAACGGCCTCATCTACCTTGGAGTAGATTTCACCACGTCCCCTTTGGGAAATGCACCTACCAGTCAAGCATTTGCCGAAGGGAAAAGGTAAAGATAAAGAGAGAATTGAGCTCTGCTCAAGAAGAATCTCCTGAGAGCCCTCCTCCTGCCACACAGAATAGGTTGTAACCCTGGTACCTCCAGAGAAAGAAGTGGCAGAGAGTGTTCCAACAGGCACATCCACTCAGGATGTTGCCACTACTACAACTATTGAGTTTCCTTCCATCCCTTCTCCCTCTCCTCCTTCCCCTCCTCATGTGACTCAAGTGACCATTCCTTTGGTTGTATCCTCTCCCCCATCTTCTATTATTCCCCCTTCCTCTTCCTCCATTTTCTCTTCTCTCGTGGAGCTGTCCCCCACCATTTCTTCTCTCATCTCTCAGCTCCCTTCCACTCCCATGACTACCTCCCCTGCAGTGTCTCTTCCTCCCATGAGCACTTTCTTGGCCTCTCTCTCGATGCCACCACCAAGTGTCTCGACCCATTTCCCCTCATCCACTGCAGCTGCTCCCTCTTCCACCTCTGGTCCCACTCCCTTAAGTCCAACATGGATCTCCCAGCACCTGAGTTAACATAAGAGGAAAGTCCCCATTGCACCTATGGACTTCTCCATCATCCCAAAAAAAGGGGCCAAGAAGAAAATCCTATAACCCACTTCTCTCAAAGTGCATCGGAGAAAGAGTAATGGAGATTGCGTATCCCGATCCCACAAAGGATAAAAATATTTGTCCCCTACAGATTATACAGTGATGCAGGTCATAATGGGAATGTCATCTGAAAGCCTTCAAGGAGAGGCCCTATCTATGGTGGATGCCCTTTGCAAGAAACTTCAAGAAGAAAAGGAAGAGAAGAGGCTACTAAAAGAGTAGAATAAGCATCTTCTCCATGCCCTGCAGAAAATGGGCAGTGCACCTCCTACAACTGCCACTAAAACTCTTGAGGCCCTTAGTTAGGATAAGATAAAAAATACACCAAGATTGGTGAACAAGGCATGGCAGTATCTACCTGGAGAGACCAGATCCTCAAAGACAATGAGGAAGTAATCATCAAGTTCACCGAGTTATATCAGAACATTGGTCGGGTGAACAAGGAACTCCAGGTGATTGCAGGACCTATCTTCGAAGAGTTGGACCATGCTAGGTTGTAACATGAGACATTCTAGAAGATGCTCGACTGCTCAATCGATGATTTAGTTAAATTTAGAATCTTTGATCACCCAAGAGTACCTAAAAAATTCCTTGCTTGCTTTGGACTACCAGGTCGATCAAATGGAATTTGTCCTGGAGAAGATAGACAAGGTCAAGGAGGAAGCCCTGGATGTAATGCATCAAATGGAGCAAATTTTCCTAAGGATGTCTCTGGGATTTCTCACTCCGTCATTCACCTTGAGGAAGGCAGATGAAACCATCTGGATCTTCAAAGAGATCATCTCGCAAGGATTAGGGCTAGAAGTTACTTTTGACACTGAATCCATCAATAACCTTCTGGCCTGCGATTTTGTAGGGTACCTGATGGAGGTAGGTAATGAATATTTCAAGCTCCCTGAAAAACTCAGAGATGAACGGAGATGTGTGAGGTCATCGGCGATCATACCAAGGGTCCTACCCAGGATCAACTTCAGCCGATGGTCAGCAAATTCATGGAGTACTAGGGCTCAATTCCACATTGTCTCTCCTGAGCAGAAGCAAGATACTCCCTTCCAGCCACGAGATGACGATGAATAGCCTTCCTCCTCTTGGCTTTCTTTTTGTAAATATCTAAAAGTATGTTGGTGCAAATGATGACATCATCCATGTTGCACCATGGGATGTTGTCATCCACCAAGTTGTCCCAAAAGTCAACAGTTGACTTTTAGATATTTTGTAAATTTTGTAATTAGTTGTTGGTTTCTTTTTTCCTTCTCTCTTCTCCTCCTTCTATAAATACTTGAATACTTGTTGTATTCAAGTGTGGACACTTTTTAGATAAAAATAGAAGTGAGAAGAAAAGGCTTTGTACCTTTTGTAACAGAAGAAACATTAATACAAATATTAAGACTTTGTGTTGAATATGTGTGTTATGGGCATCTGATCTTTCTTATGTCAGATTTGTGCATTTATTCTATTGGATCTATCTCTACTTTCTTGTCATTTGTTCATCAGTATTGCTTTGTTTGTTTATGCAAGTAGGTTTGGCTCCATT
Source organism: Taxus wallichiana var. yunnanensis (assembly GCA_018340775.1). Taxonomy (NCBI): domain Eukaryota; kingdom Viridiplantae; phylum Streptophyta; class Pinopsida; order Cupressales; family Taxaceae; genus Taxus; species Taxus wallichiana. The sequence continues at coordinate 240,639,462 of CM031234.1, read as the reverse complement.
TATTACCAATCCCAAAACATAAACCCTTTGACCTTTCTGCTTTGGAATTCATTTCTTTTCTCCCTTCGAACCCATTCTTTCCTCGTCTTTCTCTCCATTCCTTTCTTTTTACAGTTGGAAGCACCTCTACTGGGATGAGATCCCAAACCCCCGAAGGCAGAATATTGTGAGACTTGCATGATTCCTGCTTTGGTAGAATAGCAATAAACTGAGTTTCACTTTCTTTGTCTCAAAGAGGGGCTATGCCCAAAGCACACTGTTGGCTTGTTTATCCATAGATATACTCTCACGATAGATTTTTGGACCAACACGCCTATCTTGTAATGCCCTTCGATCCGAAAAATGTGCTTGTTGTATTTTTGTACATAGTTGTCCAAGAATTCAAAGAATATATTCACAACTTCTTATAGGTATATTTAGATGATTGGATGGTGTATGGATTAGTTAAGAATCAATGTGACAATCTATGTATAATGTTTGAATGGTGTAGACAGTTGAGTATCTCTTTGAACATCAAAAATTACATATTTTCTACACCATTTGGGATACTTTCAGGACACATAATCTGCTAGGAAGGTTTGTTGGTTGATCCAGAAAAGGTTGCAGTCATTATAGGCCTAAGGGAGCCTTCCATTCAAAGTGAGGTGTGTTGAATTTTGGGTCATACAGATATTACAATTTTTTTATCAAAGGCTATGCCAAAGTTACCACACCATTAGAAGAGTTACTAAAAGGGAAAGGTACGTTCTACTAGGGAGAACAACAACAACGCACATTCGAGACATTGAAGGAGAAACTTACTACCAGTGCCTATTCTGTGTTTTCCTTCATGGGAAAAACCATTTCTTGTACATGTTGACACCTTTAGAATGGCCGTTGGTGTGGTGTTGGCCCAACTTGGAGAAGGTATTGTAGATCATCCTATCTATTTTTCTAGTAGAAAGCTAACTCCTATAAAATAGAATTACACAACTACAAAGTGCGAAGCTTTATCAATGATCTATGTGTTGCATAAATTCCACCAATACCTACTAGCTACACCATTCATATTTTATACAGATCAAATGGCATTGAATTATTTTGTAAATAAACTTGTTTTACAAGGGCACATATGTCGATGGGTACTCGATTTCGAAATTTGATTTCATAGTTTTGGTAAAACAAGGAAAAAGTAACTCTGGACCAGACCATCTATCAAGAATACAGTCAAGATAAGAAGCACAAGAAATTGAGGATACCATGTCAGATGCATAGTTATACAGGTTACAATGTGTGCCATTAGAACTAGAAGACATTTCTATCTTTCTACGCATAGGGATGACACCAGAAGGAATGAAATCCTTGGAGAAGAAATAACTTACTATACACGTTGCACCTTATATGTTAATCAGTGGTGACTTGTATAAATTGGGACAAGACAAATTATTGTGTTGTTGTGTATTGGAACATGAGCACATGGGTATTATGGAAGAAGGTCATGCTGGAATTGTAGGTGGCCACTATGTTGGTGATGCTACATCACGTAAGATTCTACTCGTTGGATTATGGTGGGAGACAATTTATAAAGATTGTAAAGGAATTTTTAAGGCATGTGATCATTATCAACGTCTTGGAAAACCAAGTCAATGAGATGAAATGCCTATGAGACCTCTTACTAGTGCATAACAATTTGAGAAATGGGCTATATATTTTTGGGTCCTATTTCACCAGCTACACATAGAACTGGATCAGGCTACATTATAACTTGCACATACTATCTAACAAGATGGGAAAAAGAAACACCTACCAAGGATTGTATAGTGGCTACAACAACCTGGTTTCTATGGGAAAATATTATTACAAGGTATGAATGTCCTTCAAGTCGACCAATGATTGAGGAACAATTTTTCTTAATGAGACAATCATAATTTTATCGGATGATTTCATGATTACACACCATAAGACTACACCCTATCATCCTCAAGAAAATGGAGCTAGTAAGGCTTTCAACAAATTTTTGGCCGACATTGACAAAAATATGCAACGTTGGAGGAAAGGATTGGGATGATAAATTATCTTCAAGATTACTTTGGGCATATTGAACAACATATGAAAGGTTAAACAAAGCCACACCATTTAAGTTAGTGTTTGGTGCAGTAATCCATTCTTCTGTGGAGTTTATGTTACCTTCTTTGTGTATTGTGTGCACTGGAGGTCTAGCTGATGAGAAAGCTTTAGAAGAATGGATTGAAAAGATAATTAATATGGATGAGTGATGAGCCATAACACGTTGGCATTAGAAGCAAGAAAAGGCCAGGAAAATCATGGCATGACAAAAACATAAGGGATAAGAAGTTTGAGATTGGACAAATGGTACTTCTCTATGACTCTAAGTTCTTGCGCCATCCAGAAACTTGAGGTACATTGGTTGGGGCTGTATGTTATGAATTATATCCTTGAAACATGCACTTTCCAGTTAGAAGCCCTTAATGGAACACATCTACCCAGTTACTTGAACGGGAGCAGGCTGAAGCCCTACTAAAACAAGTCTTCTTGATGTTTGTAATAAGGCATTATTTCCATTTAGATTAGGTTTTGATTTGGTATTTCTGTAAATGTGTTTCCTTATTTATTGCTACTCTTTGTCAATTTAGTTATTTTCCTTGTGTAATAAGTGTGCTTTCACGCATGAAGCTAATTACTATATGAAGCCTATTTATGCGTAGAATATTGTACATACTTTTAGTGTTGGGTGGTTTTCGATATCCAATTACACAATTGTGGGAATTGAAAGGTGAAAGGAATAAGCTGCTATGGGTTCTTTTCAAGTCAAAGGATTGCTTCTAGAGTATTTGAAAAAAATCTAAGTGTGATGAGCTAAAGTGATTGAATTGAGGTGCGAGAGGTGTGTAGCTAATCGTGACGAAGAGATTTGTGCACAAAAAGAGCTTGCGTCCCTGGTGGTAAAGGGTTTGAGTGAAGAAAGGTGACAGAGAAAATCTAGGGCACGTGATTTCACCTAGGGCACACTGAATCAAGCTAGGGTTTGATTTGCACATTGTAGAATTCAAGAGGTGAGTAAATACAAAGGATTGCAAGGTAGAAATAGAAACCTAGAAAGTAGTTGTGGTAGGAGTGAAGGGAAAGAAAAAGGTGGTCATAGAAGAAGAGGAGATGGCTCCCGAAAGCAATTTTTATGAAATGAAATATCCAGAAGGGGTCATCATAGACCAGGAGTGGGATTATCACATAAGGAGAAGCAAGGTGAGTGAGTATAACCATTGTAGTACAAAGAATAAGAAGGAGCTTGATGCTTTGCTACACACAAAGACAAATAAATGCATGACATAAGACATGCCAAAGTGTATGAGGATACCGACAAGAAGCTCTTGTAAAATATTAGAGTTTACTAGCTATACGAGCTCCCTTCCTTTTGGAAGTATGAGCCCTTGTACCAAAGGTGGCTCATGAGTAGAGTGCATAAATATTTTTTACTTTGTAGGGGACGCAGAGCCAAAATTTCATCCGGATCATCTCGATGGTAACAAGATTGAAGGGCACATGAGAAGATTTGAAATATGATTTAACAAACAAGGCCAAAATATCGGAGATCAAAAAGGATCTCGAGGTACACAAAGGGTTCGTGTGGCATGGACACAAATAAACCGGAGAAGTATCCAGGTTGTGCAAGAAGTCACAAATCTTGTTACAAAGATAAATGACCAAGAAAGGTGGTCACACATGAATACCATGGCTTCACATTGATAAAAAGATGTTCAAGGGGTAGTCTACAAAATTTCATGTTACATTGTAGAAACTATCATTGAGGAAGCGCGCCATGAAGGAAAGATCAACTTTGGAGTTAATCATTGTCACCGGTGTTTATGAAGATAGGAGTACCGATGGACCAAAAGAGAAGATATATGAGTATCCCATGGTGTAAAATTCACTGCGCAGAATGCTTCAAAAATTTCTTGTGTGAAGGATCCATGAAATAAAAAGTCAAGCAAAGAGATGAGAAGTGGTACAATAGGCTCCGCGTGGCCTTTGAAGAAGAATGGAGATTACCTAAGGACTTTCCTTATGTGGTTAGAAAGGTAGTGTAATTTACTATATACCAACACTTTTGAATAGTGTGGTTTGCCATGAAGGATGAAGCATGGAGCCCTTGGTGTAAGTTACCATATGCCTTCACAGCAAGGTACTTCTAGGTGTCGATACACGAGTTCTCGATTTTGCCACTTAATGTTCAATGCAGACAAGGTAAATTGTGACTACCACATGCTAAGGAAGAAATATGTGTATCTAGGACAGGGTGCATATATTGAAAGGCCCATTTCAGATGTGTTGAGTATTAAACCAGTAATTTTACTTGTGGGAGATATTGGGCAGACCGGTGTACCTCCAATTTGAAGAAGCCCAAGTTGGAGAATAACAAGTATGTGGAAGATGAGTTCACACTTCCAGCACCACCAAAGGGTAAACATACCATGGAGAACATTCCAATGCCTAAACCCACAGAGCCAATTGAATTAGAGGATGAGGAGGATGAGCATGAGGATAGTTTTGGTTTATAACATATAGGTAGAAGAATTCCTACGAATAAGGATGAAGTTGAGCGTGCCACTACACCACATCAGCCACAAGAGGGGGATGATGAGGACTTGGATGCACCAAGGAGAGCACAAATTTAAAAGTGTTCGGAGAAAAAGCACCCAAGGTGATACTCCAAAACAATGCACAAATCACCCAAAATCTCTCCGGATAAGGAGAAAATCATGAAAAGGAGAAGGAAACTAAAGTTGAATGAGGAGGCGGAATAATCGGAGGAAAGCGCGCTTGATTCTCCTACACCTCCAGAGAACGTAGAAGAACAAAAAGATGAAGAAATGAAGGATAAGAGGAGGAAAAGGGAACAAATGAGACAGCTACAAAGACTACTTAGGACATGGAGACACAAGTTCCAAATCTAGAAGCTCAAGTTCCTAAGTAGCCTAGGTCAAGAAGAACAAGTGGGGAACACATTCCACTAGCCATGGGTTATGTGGAGGACACAGGTAAAATTATCTCATGCCCATTTCCAAAGCACACTAACACAAAAGGAATTATATGGCTGGGAATTAATGGATGAAGATATGGCAATAGTGCACACAAGGAAGTAATTATCATGGTCCATGCACACACACATGGATGAGCCGAATTTTTATGTGTGTGAGGATTCATGCATATTGAGGAGGTTGAAAAAGACATCTCAGGCTACACACATGACAATAAGGCCTACTGTCATGTCAGATGAATAGGTGAGAAATGCATTGGTCAAAGTCTCAACAGAGGTGGCAAGGAGGAATATAGACAAGGATGCCACAATTAGGGTGTTGTTGTTCCCTCAAAATTTTCCTTCTTTTTCCCAAGTCTAGACTTAGAAATTTTTGAGTTGTCACCCTTTGAAAATGGTCCAGTATGAGTATTTTGAAATCTGGCACTTCCCAAGGGATCAAGGATTCTTAGAAACACCTTCATCAGATAGAGAATTCTCTCCCCTTTCTAGAAAGGTAAGGAATTCCTCCTAACTCCCTGTATTTTGCAAGTTATGGCTCGATGGAGTTTGGAGGGAAATTTCCCCTGGGCGGGCCCGCGAAGAGAAATTTTACACTTAGCCCTTTTGGCTAAAAATCACAAGAGTCATCAAGTGGCTGTAGGCCCACGAGAGAGAATGGAGAAGTGCATGGTGGGGCAGTGGGGCACGGAGGTAAATTGGGAATTTTTCCCAATGTAAAATTTCAAAGGAAAAAATGGAGTCACCCGCCGAGGAGAATGGAGAAAATTGCTTAGGGCCTGTGGATCATTCAGAGGACGATACATTTCTTGGAGCGGTAGGGTGTGGAGGTAAATTTGGAATTTTTCCCAACTTAAAATTTAAAAGGAAAATTGGATTCGTCGGCCCGCGGAGGAGAATGGAGAAGGAAACACGTGTCTCGAAGTGGCGGGACTGCAGAGTTTTTGGGAAATTTTTCCAAAAGGGAAAAATTTGAGGTTTGACCCCGCCAACCCTAATTTTGACTCTGTATTTTGCCGTTTTTCCCTAAATCTTAAGAGGGCCATATCTTTCGAACCAGAGATTAGTTTTTCACATTTTTGATATCAATGGAAATTTGTTAAAATTATCTACATGATGGACACTTCAATTTTAGATTTTGATGGAGTTTGTGGGAGAAAATTGAGAAAAAGTCTCTGGCATGCAAAAAAAGAAAAAAAAGTTCTACTTGACTTCACTCTAATGTTCTCCTATCACGTGGATGGCTTGATTTCAAAGAAATTAGGGCAAATGATCGAACGGTTCATATACAAACTAGAAAATTGAAATATGAAACACATTTTTACACACCGAAGCTCATTTTTGGCTCGTCAAAAGTGTTTTATTTCTTGCAGAGGAATCTAGAAGAGGGGAAATGATCAAATTTGTTTGTAATGACCCAAGATACAAATGCATGGATACAATCTAACGTCTTATATTCAAACCGGAAAATTAGGTTTAACATTTTCTCGCGAGGTTTGGTTTTTGACACGACATGGGCATTTTTCTTCGCAAGGATGGAATTCAAAGAGGCATGGATAATTTGAAAGTTTGTAACCATTTGAATTTGGGGAATATAATGACCCTTCAATGTCATTCATGGGGTTGGCAATCAAATTTGAAAACTAGAAGCACATTTTTGCAAATAGATGGACAAAAATGGCAACAATCTTCTTCTATTCTCCTCCTTTGCATTTTTTTCTATTCCCACTTTGTACAAGTTTCAACTCTAAGATAAATAAAAAAGAAGGAATTTTATGTCCCCTCGATGGAAAAATCGATTGGTGCTTTGTGACCAGCGTGTTTTATTCTATCTTGTGCTCAGAAGTTGCAGATTTGTCTTTCTTTTGTTAATGAATGCATGTAATGAAATTTCCAATTGATGTGTGTGGGCATCTGACACTCTACCCACAACATTGAACTCCCCTCCTTCATTCTCACTCCCTCCCCTTTCTTAGATCAATTTCTGCTATAGCAAGGAGTTGCTATTATTGCCATAGGGACAATGGAGTGTTCCTGTGGATCTCTAGTTGAAAAACCACCATAAATCCACTTAGGTTTTACATGCTAAACAATGGGAGCTGAACCATTAAAATGTAGAGGGACTTATATTCCCATAGCGCCTGAAATCCATAAATTTGTCCACAAGACAAATTTTCTAGCCAACAGTGCTCAAGGAAGAGATCAAAACTAAAGATGGGGAATAATGTGCCTAAAGAAAGGAAAGAGACTTAGCACGAAAAAAGAATGATGTATTTATCAACATCATAGAGGAAATTGGTTATAATATCATAAGGGCTATGCCACATTTGGAGCCAAAGGTGCCAAAAACATTTCCTTCGGTGATACACTATATAGGTACATTGGTAGACCTAGTGCTTGAATATGAGCCTCTACACATGCCAGTGCCAAAGGATCCAACACAAATGCGAGAGGGAAAAATATTTAGTGATGTGAAATATTTCATCATATGAAGGATTGCTATAAGCACTTTGTAAGAAGAAATTAAGAAAGCATACCAAGCCTTGAACATCTTCTCAGCTCCAGAGGTGCTCATCAATATAAAAACCCTGGAGGAGAACAATGAGGTCCAGAAAGTGATGAAGGATGAAACATTGGGATGTGTAGAAAGATTATCAACGGTTAAACAAAAGTTTGAGGCCACGAAGCAGCTAAAGAACCACACAAAAATCATCTAGAAGAGCTTGGGAAAATCATTGCATAGAAGATGGATCTCACTAGAGGGAAGAATGATCAATGTCCAACATTGTGTTGGTCTTGCAGGATGAGAAAGGAGAGATCACGAAAGATGAAATAGAGTCCATTGTTGTGGACATTCCAGAAAAAGTAGAGGAAGCACTCACTGAGTGACAAGCCTTGGAGGAAGAAATAAAGGAGAAATATCCCGAGTTGGTCCTTCAAGTTGAATCAGATGAAGCTTCCATATAGACATTATTCTTTATTTATAAAGAAAATTCTTTTTAATTATTTCCATTCTTTACTTCAGTTTTGGAGATGGCCATTGTCAGGGCGATAATGAAATTAGTGTGGGGTAATTTTGATTAGAGAACACTTGACAGAAAGCATATAAGAGGTCCACATGGGAAATCAAGTCATATTCAAAGGTACAAACGGATAGGGGAACACGCGCTTCGCGGGGCAGAAGTTCATCTTTTGGGACTTAGCCATTTTCTCTCATGAAGGTCTATTTTTAGATATGATGTGTAGAGCACACAAATGAGGCAGAGACATGCACACTACACATTGGATATTTTTGGAGGATCATATATGAAGCACTTTCCATGGACATAGGCTGAAAATAGATATACTAGTGTCAGTTAACTACCAGTAGTCTATTATTAGTGCACTTACATGTGTGGCTAATTTTATAACAATACGTGGCTAATAATATCATGCGACCTATTTTTTGAATAGATAAGTGGTGAAGGGAAAGTCCCCATCCTTATATATATGTAGTGAGCTGCGTAGTAAAAAAGAAGAAGAAGGTATGATGGTGAATACACACAGATAGATAAGTGCATACATAGAGATATTATATCACATTACGTGCATACTACATCATCTCACTATAATGAAGCTTCTATATAATTTTTATCTTTAATATAATGGAGGATGTTGGTTGAATCCAAGTGTTAGTTCTGTGTGTATTTGAATCTAGTATGTTTTTGATCTCATCATGGTTAATATTGAATTCGTTCTCCCTTAGATATAGATCTGGTATGCTCTGTAGAATGATGTGTTGGTAATAGAACTATATGTGTTAAAGTCTTCATCATGCTAGCATCTTGCAACATCAACTCTAAAGAGGACTGGTACCTTTGCGTGCTTTCGAGTGAGCACTCAATCTAGGTGGAGTGATGTGCTAATGCATTTAGGGTTTTATTGGATTTGTATCACCAATTATAGGTTGTGTCGGCGATGTTATGAAGGACGCACATATGGAGGAACGTGTGGAAGGTGTTTTTACGAAGTATTTCGTGGTCGTAGTAACCGTGGCAAAGGACGAAGTGAGTTCCCATGAGGAACCTATTATAATTGTGGATCTATAGAGCATTACAAATGTGAGTGTCCTGATCTATTACAATGCTCATGGTGCGGAAAGAAACATAAGTATGAAGAGTGTCCAGAACTTTATGAGCATATGAACTAGTAACACCAAAAGGATAAAGGAAACAGGGATGGAGAGCATCAAGAAGGTCCATTTGTAGTGGATGCCAAGAGTGGTGTGTGAGTTAGGACTAGAACTGTCTTGGTGATGACGTGAGTAGAGGTTGCGCATGTCGGGAGATTCTAAGACCAAAGACACTAGTTTTAAGAGAGGAAGTAGTACATGGAAAGTATCTGGACCCTGCTCATCAGAAAGAAGTATATCAAGATACTATGGATTTCATTCGGAGTTTACAAGGAAAGATCCAATGTTTAAAGGAGCAATCAAGGAAACAGGAGCAAATAAGGAATGCTAAGGTTCCATGAAATACTGGATGAAGTCAAAGAAGTGTGTAAAATGTTAAGGAAAGAGAATATTATTCCCTTGCTAGGAGAATGGCTGAGATAGAAGGTACCACGTGCCAAATTAGAACGTGAAAGGTAGGTATTTAATGCAAACCTTCCTTCTCATAACCTTGAATATGACAAGGAGATTGATTTAAATGCGGTTGTTGATGGGTGGCTTCGAGAAATGTCCTCATTAAATAGAAGCGAGGTGAATGTTCTTACCTTAGATGTCCGACATCGATGGGAAGGCCCACATTGCATCCATCTTTGAATGTGTTATACATGCAAAACAAAACTAAGAAAATGCCCATTTGAGTCCTAAAGGATGTAGTTATCACCATTCAAAGAGCCAAGTTCACAAGAATTTGAAGTCTTAGCACTCACCAAAGAAGAAAACTATCCAACATTGCTTGGGTGCCCATGGTGTTACAAGAACAATGTCAACCCGTGGTTTAACAAAGGGTATATCAATTTTGAAAACAAGTAAGAAAGGGTGATCATTCCTTTGACAGATGGGAATTCAACACCCTATACTCAGCCCTTAGGAGAAGAAGTCTTTAATATAATCTATGTCACTCCATCGAGATCCCGAGATATTTCACCCCAAGGGTGTTATCCAATTTGAAGATGCTCAGTTCGTAAGTGATACCACTAGTGTGGCATGTGACAATTGGGTGCATGGGAATTATGAGTTAATTGGGTGATAGTTAAGAGGATCTGTAACAAGGGTTACAAAGGCATGCTCAGTCAAGCACCTAGGAGGAAAGAAGTTTCCAAGTTACTCTAGAGGGGCATATCCTGAAATTTTCTTGCGGTGATGGAAGCTTAGTGGAAAAATAAGGGTGAGAGAAGAGGAATGCTCAGTTATAACCTACTCGGGACTATAGTGCGTTGGTGGGCTACACATCGGAGAACCTCTTGGAGTGGCACGAGGTGAGGATCACCTTTTCTATAAGGTTCTCTAGGAGTAATGCACCCATAGTCATACAAGACTACCATGGTAAAGAGGCCACTTCATTTCATATCCAAGTGTGCGAAGAGGCCTGGATGGGAAGCACAGAAGTGTTACCACCTTTGTTATGGGTACATAAGTTTTATTCCACCTTATAAGGTTGTGTGTGCACTTGGTATGTTCATTTGGAGATGTGTCATCATATGTTTAATTGGCAAGAGTTGGTGGCTGATCTCATTCAAGATTTCGAGTATAGGAGTACCAAACCATCAATGGATAAGGCATTACAAGTGATCAAGCACCTTATGATGGGGGATAGTGCTATGGAAGAGGATAGGCTACTATAATTTCTAGGTGAGCCTTCTTTGGAGACGTACCTTAGTGAAGAATCAAAGGAATTACATCTTGAGAATGTGTGTATGGAAAAAGGAAAAGGAAAAATTGTCTATGTAATAAAAGGAAACTTTAGATGTTAACCATTCGGAGGGTACATGTGAAGTCATAGAAAAACTGATGAGTGAGCATGTGCCTACCATGAGCCCTTAAAAACAAAGAAGGTTAACATTGGAATGGAGGTAGAACCTAAGGAAGCTATCATCGGTGACTATTGGTCAGAAAAGGAGGTTTCAAAGATCACTGATCTATTGTGCGAGTTCCAAGATTTGTTCCCTCACGGTACCATGAACTTAAGGCATTCACCATTCCTTGGGGGAGATGAAGATCAAGTTGAAGGAAGGTGTGTGCCTGATTTGGAAGAGGCCTTGTTGGATGAATCCAAATTTACGCGTATAAGTTAAGGAAGATATAAAAAAATGATATTATTTGGTATCATTGAGGCAATATAAGAATCATAATGGACAAGCCCAATTGTTATTAGTATTAAGAAGGATGGTAGGAAAAGAATTTGCATTGACTACAAGGATCTGAATGCAATGTGTGTCATCAATCCTTTCCCAACCCCCTTTACTAAGAAATTTTGGAGGGAGTAGTCTGGGCGTGAAGTCTACTCTTTCACAGATGGATTCTCAAGGTACCACTAAGTCAGGATTGCAAACGAAGACTAGAGAAATAAAAAATTTTCCACTGAATGGGGAAGTTTTTTCTACATGGTTATGCCTTTTAGATTAAAGAATGTGCCTATTGTGTTCTCACGCATTGTGGTACAATAATTTCAAGACTTCATCCATATGTTTCTTCAAGTTTACCTAGATGACTAAACTGTGTATGGATTGGTGAAAGACCATTGTGACAACTTAAGGCTGATGTTTGAGAGATGTCAAAAATTGAGGATATCCCTCAACATTAAGAAATGTGTCTTTGCTACTCCATTTAGAACCTTGTTAGGACACATTATATGCAAAGAAGGTTTGTTAGTAGATCCCACTAAAGTTGTAGTTATTATAGGATTAGGGGAGCCTACTAGTCAAAGCACAGTGCATAGATTCCTTGGACATACGGGGTATTATAGGAAGTTCATCAAGGGATATGAGAAGATCGTTGTGCCCTTAGAATAATTATTGAAAAACAAAATCACCTTTCATTGGGGAGAGGTGCAGTAGAAGGTATTTGATACTTTGAAGGATAGGCTTATCACGGCGCCAATATTATGTTTTCCTTCTTAGGATAAGCCTTTCCATGTGCATGTTGATGCCTCAGGAACAACTATGGGAGTAGTACTAGAATAACTTGGTGAGGGAATTTTTATCATCCCTTGTCTTTGACGTAGAAAGTTGACACCAAAGAGAGCGACAATTACACAACTATTGAGCTTGAAGCATTGTCTATGATCTACGTGCGCATAAGTTTAGGAAGTATCTCTTGGAAACACCATTTATATTCTACATGGACCATATGGCATTGAATTACTTGGTCAACAAACCCATTTTGTAAGGGCACATATGCCATTAGATCCTCGTTATTTCAAGAATTTGAATTCACAAAGGTCGTAAAACTAGGAAACATCAATTCAAAACCCTATTACTTATCAAGGATTAATTTAGGGAAGGACACATAGAGCATTAAGGATACCATACTAGATGTGCAATTTTTAGATTACAAAACATGCTCTCGACTTGGAAGATATCGCAGTGTTCTTAAAAAAGGTGTGGCGCTAAGAAGGAATGAAGGCCTGGAGAAAGCGATTAGTAATACGTGCCGCACCTTATATGTTGATCGGTGGAGACTTGTATAAGTTAGGTCATGATGAGGTTCTCAGTGCCGATGTGTATTGGAACATGAGCATGTAACCATTATAGAAGAAGCACATGGTGGGATTGGCGAAGGACACTATGCAGAAATGCTTCCTCACGAAGATTTTATTAGCATGGATTTGGTGGGAAACCATCTACAAAGATTTTATTGAGTTTTGTAAGGCGTGTGACCGTTTCCAAGACCTTAGAAACCCGAAAGAGAGATGAAATTCCTCGACCCATAGCCAATGCTTTGAACCATTTGAAAAATGGGCAATTGACTTTGTAGGGTCAATTGCACTAGCTCACGTGAAGGACTTGTTCATAGTATATCATCACTTGCACTGATTACTTGACATGGTGGGTAGAGGCAGGGCCTACAAAGGATTACACCACAACGACAGCTGTTATATTTTTATGGGAAAACATAATCAAAAAGTATGGTTTCCCTTTAAGTTTAACGTGATAGGGGTAAACACTTTCTCAATGAAATAGTTAGGATTTTGTTAGCAGAATTTATGGTGGCCCATCATAAGACTACCCCATATCACCCTCAAGCAAATGGAACTACTGAGGCATTTAACAAAATACTAAGTCACATGTTAACTAAGATTTGTGACGTTGGAAGACAGGATTAGGATAACAAAGTATCAGTCATTCTGTGAGCATACAGGACAACCTCCAAAAGGTTGAACAAGGCCACACCATTTCAATTTATGTTTGGTGTGAAGGCTATTTTACCAGTGGAATTCATGTTACCATTCTTTGCATATAGTACACACAAGAGGGTTAGCTGACGAACAAGTGCTTTGGAAGAAAGAATTGATAATTTGATGTAGTTAGATGAAAGGCGATCACTTGTTAGATGGATTTAAAAGACAAAAAAACAAGACAAAAGGCATGGCATGATCATCATATCAAGAACAAGAAGTTTGAGGTTAGGAAATCGGTATTGTTGTATGATTTCAAGTATCTTTCTATCCTGGAAAATCAAAATTCCATTGGTTAAGACCTTACATCATCTCGTACATTCTTGATTTAGGCGCTTTCTAGTTACAAGCGCTGGATGGGATGAGGTTACCAGGTCACTTCAATGGGAGTAGGCTAAAGCCCTACTATAAATAAGTCTTCTTGGTGTTTGTAATAAGGAAGTATTGCCAGCTATCTTGGAATTTCCGTTTGTGATTTTTCTTGTCTTGTGTTTCCCTTTCGTTTTGTTTTACTTTTGCGCCTTGTGCATCGATAACCACATTATTTTTCTAAAGTTGTGTATGCATAGAGGACCACACATCTATTTTAGTGTGGGGTGGAGTGATATGAAGTATAGGCCTATAATACAATTTTGAGTCGAGCGGTAGAAGTTGTGGTGAATGGCCCTTGAAGGATAAAAAGTGAGTAAGGTTAAGAAGCACGTAGAAGAGAAGGTGAACAAGAATGGTAGGTGGTATAACATTTAATGCTAGAAAGAAGAAAAAACTATAAATATAAGGTCAAGCAAATCATTTGTTACCTTGCGTTTATGAAGTAGAAGAAGCTCTTGCAAACTAGGGCATCTAGAGAGAAATTTGTGTGAAGAAAGAAGAATCCAAAATTTGAGTGTGCATCTAGAGTAGATCTCGCAAACCAGAAGGAGGGAGTACACGGGCATGAGAAAGGTTGTGTGAAGAAGTGTTGTCTTATGGAAGGATTTCCTAGTTAGGGTTTGGTAGCTAGGGCATAGAGAAAAAAAATGATTCAAGAGTTGAAGCTTTGGAGTGAGCTTTGAGATTGAGGAGAGTAGTAGAGTAGAGCAAGAGGAAGGATTGTTTAATTCAACCCAACCAGAAGAATGGCACCAAGGAAACCAACCGTTTCACTAAAGAAAACAAAGGGAAAAGGAAAGGGAAAGCAAATTGCTACTCATTGTCCTAAGTACCAACAAAGAATGGTATGCGAGAAATGTAGTAACTGGATGGAGAATTGCTAGGAAAGAATGGGAGTCACACTTGCAAAATATGGTTTTGAGTGATTATAATCATTGCACAAGAAAAAAAAAAGAAGGAAATGGTGTTGGAGTTGGTCCGACCAACTAATAATAGGATGCTAGATGGAATTCCCATTTACAATGATGAGGTAAAGGTCAAATTAGAGAAGTCCAAATTATTACAATTGTATGAGTTACCTTAATTTGGCAAGCCTGAGTGCCTTTATCAATGGTTGATGTCACGCGTGCATGAGGATCATTTTTATTTCATGGGGTGCAAGATGCGCATCACACCACAACTAATATCCAAGTTCACATGCCTCAATTGTGAAGGAGATAAAATTGATGATGACCTAAGAAACAAGGAGGCTATCAAGGAGATATTAGCCACGTATGACTACAAGAAGGGGTTGTGATAATTTGACATCACCGAGATACAAGACCCAATGATGAGGATGGCCACACGTTTAGTCACCAAGCTCAATGACCAGGAATGATGGACACAAGTAAACAAGGCATGGTTGAATGTATGTTGGAAGATATCAGAAGGAACCATCTACAACTTTTCCGCTTTCATCGCAGATGAAATTATAAGTAGCGCATAGGAGGGAGAGAAGATACTCTTCGGTAACGTCCTCCTCACTATTTTGTTCTCAGAGATTGGAGTGCCTGATGGGATAGAAAAATTTGTTTGGGAGTATCCAAAAGAGGATCCCTCACCCGTAAAGAGGTTTGTAAAATATACTTGTGAAACCATGACGACCGCTCACAAGGCACACCTGGAGAAATGGTATAAGTGAATGCGTGATGCATTCGGGGCTGAGTGGAGGATCCCGAGTAGTTTCCCATGCTCATGAGTGGAGAGGAAGAATTTGTAGTATACCAACACTTCTACATTGGAAAATTTATGATGACATATGAGAATATGAGTCCATGGTGCAAACTACCCTTCTCCTTCACCGTTATACTTCCAAGATGGAGTTAATCAATTCAAGGAGGCCAAAAGAGTAAGGTTCGAACTTAGTGAAGTAGATATAGACCACCGCAAGCCGTGTCGGAAGCTAGTCTACCTAAAGAAGTATGCATACGTGGAGAGATATGTATCCCATGAGATACAAATGATGAAGCCTTTAACACTATCAATTGTAGGAAGGACCACAACAAGGGTGTATCTACACATAAGGCAAAATTTTTAAAAGGATATTACTTAGAGAATGATGTCTCCATCCTCTAAGACCCTACAAGAAGAAATAGGGCCATGCCTACAAAGAGGAAAAGAGAAGAGGTACAAAGGGCACCAAGTGTTCAAACTACATAGATGGTAAGTGTGCCGAGAGACAAGTGTTAAGCCTAGTAATTACACATGGAGGAAGAAGTCTCTAGTCAAAGTAAAGACCCCGAATAAGAGGTGTTGGAGTATGTAGAACCCCTCACCCAAGAAGAATTTCTAAATAATACATCACCAAAAGAAAAAGAAAGAGAATAATCCTGTCTTTGGAATCCCAAGTAAGGCATAAGTAGAAGGTGACAGATGAGGCTGATTCGGAGAGAAAGAAGATCTAGATGGCTACATCGGTGACATGGATGATGATGAAGATGAACTAGGAGGAAAAGACCATCCCATCTATGAGATACATGATTCTGAAGAAGAAGGAGATGAGTATAACGAAGGAGATGAGGAGGATGAAGAAGAAGATGAGACCCAAGGCAAGGGGGTAGGTGGGGAAGAAGTTACAAAAGGTCAAAGGACCCCAAGCCTCACGAAGGAATAGATAGATGAGGCCGTAGAAAAAGAAGTGGAAAAAATCATCAAGGACTTGGTGGAACAAGAAGTGGAATGCAACGTGGATGTGGTGATGAAGGAAACTGAGGAGGAGAGTGTGGGAAAAGAATATGGCAGCATGGGAGGAGATCCCAGTTTGGTTGTAAGCTTTCCAAAGGCTGCATGCACAGGGAGGAAGAGCGTAAAAGCATCACAAGTTCAAGGAATGGGCTACATCAATGATCCGAACAAAGTGTTGTGCACATGCTTCCAGAGCATTGTGCCAATGGAAAAACTTCTAGCCATGAATTCATTTGATGAGGAAGGTGCATACCCTTGGACAAGGAAAATGTTGTCATGGGAATTTGAGTCCCACATTGATGAGCCAAAATTTGAGGTAAGCCAAGGGGCATTGATGCAAGTGCCTAAAACAAGGGATAAACCCTTTGGTGAATTCTCAGAGGCTGTCAGATGAGTAAATTTGTAACACGCTCAAAAAATTCTTATTTGAGGTTGAAACCAGGCTCTTCAAGAGAAATGACAGGGTATAGTTCTAGAGGAAGAGATGGAGAAAAAGGAAGAAGAGCCCATTTAAAAGACCAAGGAATTGAAGAATGAAGAGCTAATTAGCACTTAGTTAAGGCATGAGTTAAAATATGAGAAGGACAGGGTGCGCGATGCATAAAATAAGATAGAGATGATCAAGGATGCCATTGTATTAAATCATACAGACTCAACACCACCCATGCAAAAGTATGGATCATCCTTATGATGCCTAGAGGACTTGACCCACATAATCACTATGGAGAGGTGACCACTTACCCTAGAATCGCAGTAAAGGAGGCGTTGATGTGCCAAGTGAAAGAAAGTAAGATGAAGGTTGTGGATATTTTTTCTCGACAACAAGATCTTGGCCAATGTAAAGGCCATTGCGATAGCTACTAAGGCTGCCTATGATATAACTGTGTGGACAGAGATAGAGTGGCAAGTATCTTAGTTGCCACCCATGAAGCGGAAATTAAGGAGTTCCAGGAAAAGAACAAAGGGTATAGGGTGGAGCGAGACAAGATCCTAACCAAGGTAAAAGAAATTAGAGGCCATTGAGACCTTGTGGGGCTCAATCAAGAACCAACTAAAGAAATTATACCCTCAAATCACTCAGAGGATGGATGTGCTCAAGGATTTGGGAAATAAGATGGAGGATATTATGGAGACAATGAGCACTAAGGGAGAGGAGCTTAGTTTGTAAGAAGTGGCGCCTTGGTGAGTGACCTCTATCAAAGAATTGCGAGCACGAGGTTACTTGTTTGGGGAAGTTAGAAGATTATTTAAGGAAGGATTTCCCTCTCCTCCTCTAGAAGTAAATAAATTTCCCCATTCTTTCATTCTTTTCCCCATTTCTTTAGTCCCTCATTCTTCCATTCCAACCCTTGGTAAGGATTTACCATTCTTTAATTCTTTATTGAAGACTATTTCTAAGGATGGAGAATAGGAATAGTGTGGGGTGATGTTGGGCCCCAAAATATTAGCTAAGTACAAGAAGGCACGTGGGTGCGCGGGACCTAGTTGAAGAAGGAACACAGGTTGAAGGCACACAAGAAAATGGTTCTCAGAATATTTTTGCAGAACACATGGTGTGCACGCAAGGAAAAATGGGTTTTTATACTTAGCCGCATTCGGCATCCTAGGAAGCACATGAGAAAATCATGACCCTTGTGGATAAGGTTCCATCCTGAAATTGTGGATCAAAAAGGGAATATTCTAGGCATGTGATAGAAGGTTCCAAAATACATCATTGTAAGAAGTGGAGAGCTCGGATCGAAGAAGGAATGCTCCCATGGAGGACCACTTCGATACTTGGTGACCAATCTGTAACTTCTAAAAGGTATGGCGGTGGTTTCTGAGGCTATATATTCAAGCGCCCGGTAGAAGAAAAGATGTTGGTGAGAAATAAGTAGAGCATAGGACGGAGATGAGAGGCAAAGCTCTGCAGAAATATTGTGGAGAGTTCTATGGGTTGGGTTTAGAAGATCTGTAGGAGTAATGGAATATCAAGGGGATGGGCCTATGTTTTCTATGTAATATGAGGGACCTAAGTCCAGTTCTGATGCATGACTTTGGTCTGCACTTTGTTATATTGATCTATGATGGCCTCAATGAATGTAATGTGATTATCAAACATGTTGAATATGAATATATGTGGTTCCTGGTTTATACTTATATCTATATGGATGTGTTCTATCTATATTATTTTTGAGTGGATGCAAATGGGAAAATAAATCCAATTATCTAATTTAGTAAGTCTAAAAAATTAGATTTTTAATAATGTTTTCTCATACCTCCATTTTTTCCTAGGTTGGTGTGGCGGTGAGCTGAGTTACAAGAAGGGTTTTCAACAAACATGAGCTAAACCAAATAATGGGTCATGAAGAGCATTGAATTTAATACAAATTGATATTTTTATGCTCCCAAATTTTCGTGAGGTTTTCTTAACTGTAGTGCAAAATTCATGCATAAAGAGAGAACTTTGTGCTAGTGTCAAAAAGGTTTCTACTTTCTATATTCTCGGAATTGCACCTTACTTATTCGATTATGTATGTTGGGGTTAGTACACTAGTTATACGAGATAATATATCATATCCAAGCATACATGCAATAAAAGTGGATATTCTACCAAAAGAAATATATAAAATAAGAAATATAAATCAACACCATATTTAACGTTGTTCACCCAATGTGGGTTACGTCCACCAAGAAACAAGCCAATTTATTATCCAAAGCTTTCAGAATATATACAATGAAGATTTACAATCTTCCACACCTCTCACGATGCACTATTGGGCCTCAAAATATTTTCTAAGTACCAAGGGTCATGTGTGCACACGGGGCTAGGAAGAAGGAGGACGTTTGGGGGAGAAGTGATAAAAAATGAACTATAATAAACAACATTGAATAAAAAGAATATAGAAATTGAAATTCATTTGGGATATCAATTACAATGATAGAGGTTACATTTTATAATGTTTGATCTCCTACAAAGGTGGAGTCAAACTTCATCTTCAATCCCTCATATCACTCTCCATGAATCTCTCAAACTTATCTCCTAATATCTCTCAAAAATCCCTAGGATCACTCACACTACAAAATAGCTATGTGAATTGTTCTCACAACTCACTCAAATAATGAAACTATTACAACTATATTATTAGTATGAGTTCTAGAAACTCATTATTAATAATATTACATTTTATTTAATAATGTTACACAATATTTTGGTGACATTCACTCCCATATTGTTAACATTATTAATTCCCAATATACCCTCCCCTAATGTTGACATTATAGAATCAAAACCACACTTCCTTCTACACTTGTTTCCCTTATGTGCTCATGATCTGGATGGTTTTGTAGCACATCCAACAACCTCAACAAGGATGGTTTTATAGAACAAGCAACAACCTAAAACAAAAGATGGTTTTACAGACAACCAACAACCTTAAAAAGGATGGTTTTATAGGACAACCAACAACCTAAAACAAAGGATGGTTTTACAGGACAACCAACAACCCAAATATCATGCTGCTGTTTTTCCTTTGTGCTTTCATTTGTCCACTATGTCTTTCCTTTAGGGAATATGTAGGAACCACTGATTATTGAATACAAACTGAATAGAGGGAAAATTGAACATTGAGACCATGTTCCAGCCCCCTCAATGTGAAATTTTCACTTATTCAAACATAAACTCAAATCATATTGCGAATCTAAAATAAAACAAACAAACAAACAAACACACACACACACACACACACACACACACACACACACACACACAAACACCGCCACCATAGCTTCATATGGCCCCGTTGTTGGTGACTGATGAGAGTTCACTAATTGACCTCCAGCCTTTGTTTCCTCCATACTTCATAAATCACATTCCTTACTCAACAAATTGGACGTTGAAGCTCAAATTTGCACCACCTTTTGTCGATGCATCTTCCCCACAAATATTTTCTTTGGTTCTGAAATTCCAAAGTGGGGGTTTGGGGGCGAAGCCCCACCCAAGGGGTCAGGCGGTGCCCTAGTAGAGTCTTGAGGTAGTACCTAGAGCACTCCCTGTCGCGGTATAGGGGCGGGGTCAGGCGGAGCCCCAAGCCAAGCACATTTTCCTTCTTTGAATTCATCAAAAATATCATCAAATACAATATTATTCACCTGATTCTCCAAAAACATTGGACGTCGGGTAACACCAAAAATGTGTCCATAAGGAATTTTTTTATTTTACTGATCTTTTACTTTTTACTTTGGCTCACAAAGACAATACTTGACTACAAATAAACCCTCGACTCTTTTTCCAATAAAATAATACTTGATATAAATAACTTAAAAGTAATATTTAATTACATTTTCCATATAACTAAATGAATTTTGTAAAACTGTGACACTTTACATAACTCACTTTACATATACTATTGATAAAAAAACACAATAACATGACTCAAACTTACTAAATACAACTCTTAACACATAAACATTACAAATTTTAAAAGGATTGACTTGATATCTATGACGCAAAGACCAAAGACTAAACAATAACAATGTTTTAAACACACTGGTCACCGAGTATAAAATGAGACTCACTAAAATCTTATATGAATAATTATAAGACACGGTAGGTACTCATAACCAACATAAAACAAAATAAAAATTTCTATCAAACTTAAAATTAACAATAATTAACATTAATGACTTGGTGGTGATCTTGGACAAAACACGTGGTGAGTTTAAATGGCATGTTGAAGGTTTTGCCATGCAAACCGACCATTAGAACTACCAAGAAAACTATGAGTTGATTGACGTGAGTATATTTTTATCAGTGTGAACAGAGATTTGGTGACAACCGGTTTGAACACCTTCACAATCAAAATGCATATCTCTACAAAAATATGGGCATCGGTTTTGAAGATCTAACCACGTTACTTTAAATAGTCTACATCCATAATATTTACATCCACAATTGGAATCACGAGATCAAATTGACAAAAATATTCTCACACATCTTTGTTTACAAATTATTCCCTGATTGCATGATCTTGGCTTGGATGAAGACGTTGCGAGCTGGTCAATGAAGATAGGTGAACTTGAAGAGAGAAAATAGTGCACAATTGTGTTGGGGAATGTAGTAGTTGGCATCAGAAAATACACTCTTGCATTTGATATTCACTGGTCTGTAGAATACCGCTTTCCAAGGGATCTGATCAACGCCAAATAGTTTACATTTAAAATGCAAATGACAACACCAGAAAATCCCTTTAATAGGTATCAATCATGAATTTGAGTGTAGAAATGATGTCTGTAGTGAGAAACATGTTAATGTGATCATAGATATAAATGGCACAAATTTGGTCAATATGACTAAGATCAAATGCTTGGCAGATAATGGATAACACATGAAGTCGTCCTCTTCTATCAATAGTTCTGATAAGAAATATTTAATCAAATTGAATATTTGCATTCAATGATTCATTGCATCAATGAAATAACAAATCAAATATTTATGTGAAGCTAATTAACCCAGAGATATGGAAAGCGTGTTCCAATAGACGCTTTTAAGACTGAATAAATCTCAATGCATATAAAACAAAACTTGCTACACCACTCACAGGCATGTATGTTTGAATTTAAACATCAGATGGGCTGAGTACAAAGAACATGGCTGCCCCTATAACAAATAACTCACACTTTCCATTCGAATTCTCGACTCATGCCACCGATAAAAATGAACTATAATACATAACACTGAATAACAAGAATATAGAAATTGAAATTCATTTGGGATATCAATTACAATGATATTGGTTACATTTTATAATGTCGATCTCCTACAAAGGTGGAGTCAAACTTCATCTTCAATCCCTCATATCACTCTCCATGAATCTCTCAAACTTATCTCCTAATATCTCTCAAACATCCCTAGGATCACTCACACTACAAAATAGCTACTTGAATTGTTCGACAACTCACTCAAATAATTAAACTATTACAACTATATTATTAATATGAGTTCTATAAACTCATTATTAATAATATTACATTTTATTTAATAATGTTACACAATATTTTGGTAATAAAAGTCATGCGGGACAAGGGTTTAAGAAGGGTTTATGAGGAACCGAGGCACGCACGCAAGGTAGGACAACATGATCTAAGGAATTAGCCATATTCAGCGTTATAAAATAACTTGAGGAAAAACGTGACCCGACTAGGCATGCTAAATGGATAAGGTGACAACCTAGAGACTTGGTGGTCAAGAAAATAATATTCCACGCATGGAAGGTTCCCAAAGACATCATTACAGAAAGTGGAGAGCTCGGAATAGAATAAGCATGCTCCATTGGAGGACCACATGGACACTTGTATACAATCTACTTCTAGAGGAAGGCATGGTGGTGGGTGCTAAACCTATTTATAGAGATGCTCTAGAGAAAGGAAGACACATCTAAATGGAGAAAAATCTGAAAGACATTAGGTGCAAGATCATGAAGGAATGCATCAAGAGTATGGTGTTGCGGTGATATTAGGATTTTAGAGAACTTAGTGCTGAAGGTTTTGATGGATGTAATAGGCCTCTGTATTTCATTGGAATATATAATAAGGAATAAACTAGAAGGTTATAGTTAGAATGTCACACCAATGAAGGTCCAGAGAGATGAGTTTGAAGTCATTTGATATGTATGGTCTGTAATGACCACTTTTGAATGTAATGTGGTTCTTGGTCTTGTGATCAATATGAATATATGCGTGCATTTCTCGAATATCTAGTTCATGGGTGCAAATCCTAGTGTATCTTCTTCATATTATGAATCAAATATATTCTTAATATGATGTTTCTCTTGTTATTTTCATGGGTATATAGATGTAATAGGTCATTTGATGCTTTCATAATGAGTGCATGAAAATTTACTTTTTGCATCTAATTTGCTATAAATGGCAATATCTTCTCACAATGCTCACATAAAGGAGGGTCTTGACACCTAAACATGCCTTGATTGAGCACCCAAAACCCACTAGGTGATAGGTGGGCATGTATAGGATTAAAAGTTGTGTTGAGAGTACATAAAAATGACTACATCTTTGTTTCATTTCCAAGACCTCTTTTGAAGCTATTGTGAGAATGATGTGTGATGATAGAGTGCTTGACCTTGGACAGTGTTGAAGCATGGTTTAAGAGTACGGAGGATGAGTTTTCTTAGAGATTTAGTATTGGACCTGAGTTTGATGCACACAAATGGGTAGAAGAAAACTTGTATCATGAGTTGTATGAGACCTTATTTTGTTTCTTTCTAGTAGAGTTGTATGAATGGATTTCTGCATATGCATCTAGATCAAGATGGTACTATAGATCTTGCGTTTGGACCCAAGATGAATATCGAGGCTGAAAGATGCAGATATGACTTGGATGCATGTTGTTGATCATTGGTGAAAGAGAGTGCTGACCAGTTATACCCTATAATACACTATTTCTATGTATTATTGTCCTGAGGTTTTTGAGTTTGAGTTCTTAAACGAACCTAGAGGATCATTTTTGCATGTTATTCTTTTATCCATGAAGATCCTAATCATTACACTAAGTTTTGAAGAATTCCCTATGGCCACGGCTAAAATTCTCTTAGCATTGGGAGAGAAAGATAGGGTGGAGGAAGATGGTGGACATTATAGATGAAAAAGAAAGAGAGGAGAGACGAATCAAGTATAGTTAATCATGTGAAAGGGAGTTGGATAGACAATGCAAGGTTGTGGGAGTGATGGATTTATGGAGGTAGATGTTGTGGGAAGGAATTGAGGTTCGTGTGGAGGATGTGAATCTTAACAGTCATGCTACCCCATCTTGGCAAGTGTGGAAGAGGTACCCCTTCATCTTCCTCGATGAGAATTCATTACTTGGAGAAAGGAGAGCCATCAGTGCGCATTTTAATCCACCCAGTGACCAACCCCTAACGTTTATTCTTTCAAATCAAGAGATAAGTATTGCTAACATAGTTGGTATCGGTGGGAGTGACCGATATGCACCTAGGAGATATAATTTTTCATTTGGTACATCTATGGCTGCACAATCATTTCCTATGTTTGGAGGAATATTATTTGGAATGAAATTAGGGAAAAGTTTGATTACGTAAAGATTGGGTATCGTATCTAGGAATGACATGAGACACACATCTAGAAGAAGTGTAGTATCAAAAAAATGTTAGCACATAATTCAAGTGGAACATTTGGAATGTTAGGTGTTACCACTTCAGGCCCTTTATTGGTTACATGAGGTGGATCTGGTGGTATAGGAGCTGGAGGACCTGGTGGATCCGGTGGGTCGGAGGAAATGGACCTGGTGGATCTAGTGGTGGAGGAAACACTGGAGGGAATCAAGATCTGGATCAGTTGGATAAGGGCCTCAACCACCTCTGCAAATGTTCTTTGAGATGTCTTTGCACCTAATAGACCAAAAAGGTGTTGAGGATGCTACATAACATGTACACAAGTGTGAAATTATATGGCATGTGAAGGGGATCGATACCCCAGTGAAAGGCAAGTTAGTTTGCAACAACGTTGCAGGACACACACATATATGGCACCGTAAGTATGACCCCATCAAACGATGGTATATTACACATCGTTGTGGAATGCCTTATTGGCTGAATTTTATATCCTTGAGTTTGAACAAAAGAGCATCAACGCTTTGAAGGAGATCCATCAAGGAATGGGAGATAATGTACATGAATACGACGTGTTTTTTAAAACTCTCTTATCAAAGCTATCCTATGATATTCACCCCTCTCAGCATGCTTAGTGGTTTTTTGGAGGATTGATAACACCGTTTAAGAGATGGCTTTCACACAAGACTTTCAAAGAACCGTGCAAGGCATTAGAGGCTTCCTGCACGTGCTTTGAGGCTATCGAAGCATGGATATCGGTGTTTTCCCCTTTCTTTGAGGCTCATATTGTTGCAATGGCAAAGAAATTGGAGAATCTATCTATAAACTCAATGCTTGAGACTCGTTGTGGTCTATGGTGCATGGATTGTGAGATAGAGGGAATATAAAGGAAATTTACCCTAGGAGATCAAGTACATGCCATGATAGTGGCCTATGAAATTTTCCATAGAGATCATGTTGCAAGTAGATGCCAACTTCTGCAGGTGTGCGATCTGTAAGAAAGTCTTTTGTTATTTCAAGATTTACACCTCTACTACCCATGACACCAAGGATTGTAGATTAATTGACCGATATACATAATGCCATTTATATTGGTGTGCATCGAGACCAACCTCACAAATATTTTCAAAGACAATGGTCATCACTTTGAAGATTGCATGAATGGAGGGGCATATGGAAGAGGCTTTTGAGGAGGATTTCATGGTCATGACAACGATGGAGGAGAAAGAAGCGAGTTCCGCGTGGAACTTTGTTATTGTTGGAACATAATGATTAAGTGGTCCACTAACCCTTAATTAATATGAGTCCATCACTATTATATAGTTAAATATTTAATAATATGAAATACTTTTATATTATTAAATATTTATACCTAAATAATATACATTAAGTAAGTATTTAATAATGTGAATCATTTATGTTTATATTTATTAAATACACTCACGTAAGTATATGTGTCAACCATTTTAGGTTCAAAAGGTGGGTTGGGAGACATACCCGATCACCTTATATAAAAAGGTCTTTAGGTCCTCATTTGATATATTTGGGGAAATATATCAAAGGTGTGCAAGTCAAGTGTTTTGGTTTTACCCTTGGTAAATAGGGTTTTGAGGAGGAGGTGATCTTACTAGATGTAAAATAAGTTCTCTGAAGTAAAAAGTTATTTTCAAAGTGGTTTTTACCCTATTTAGGTTTTCCACTATAAATACTGTGTTACTTGTGTTATTTATTTCTGTAATTATTTATTTATTTATTTATGTTATGATATAATCTTTATTTAAATATTTACCGTAACATTTTGTAATATGTAAGTTGATTAAATTCATATTTATTAGAATCCTCAATTCTAACATGGTAACAGAGCGAGGTAAATTAAATAAATTAAGATCAAATATTTTATATTTTATTTATTTAATTTGTATGCATTTTTTTCAACTGACCCGAAAGTGTACTTAAAATTATTTGGTCCCCTTCTTTTTTTCCCCAATTTATTTTGGCATTACATTTGTGTAATTAAACTCTCTCGTAATTTTTTAGGGTTTTTCAATTTTAAATCCCTATTTTTTGGGGGAGATGTAATATGACACGATTCTTAATTTCATTTACATTTTATAAATTATATGGAATTAATGTTTGTTTGGAGATTGATGTGTGCATAGGTGAAAGGGGCTTCAAATATTTACAAAGTCACATATAGAAAAAGAAAGGATTTATTACTATATGAAATAATTTTCATGTTTTCTATAATTTCAAATGTTAGCAGTTAAATATTTGAAGGTAAATTCATACCCATGTTCTTTGATCCCCTCTAAAAGGATTTGATTTGAAAAACTATAGTTTATAGTTAATCTATAACTATATCCTATATAATTTGAAAACTATATTATTATTTTTAAATAAAAATATATAGAATATAGAATATGGTTTATATAATAATTTATATAAACATCATATTAAAATTTATATAGATTTTTTAAAAAAACTATATATTAAAAGCCTTAAACCATATTAAAATTATATGGGTTTGAGGAAGAGTCAACAGACCATATTCTAAGCCTAAGTTTAAATCATATTTAAACTTAACTTATAAATATAGGCATATATAATTTTTTAAGAACATGAAACAAACCTAAGTTTGAATCATATTATATATATGGTTATTTTAAACCACTTAAAATATAAATTTTATTAGATTTGGTTTATATATGTTTTAAAAAAAACTAAAGTGCTTACTTTTTTAGTAGGGGGCCCGTGTTTATTTCTTGGCCATGAAGGGATTACTTTTTAAATATTAATACTTATTAAATAAAACCTAACATGTGTCTCTAACCATTTATATTATCCATGTAAGGGGGCAGCCCCATTCATTTAGATCTTATAGTTTATAAAAACTATATAAATAAACCTATTTAAAGGTTTTCTTTTATATAAGAGTGGGAGTGGAGAATAAAATGAGATAATATCTCAGGTATAAATGTGAAACTCTCAAGTATAAATGGAGAATTAAAAAAGGGGGGTTAGTTTATTAGTGGCCCATGTGAAGTGTGGTAAATATTTATTAAAATATTGGTAGTTATAGCCACATAAAAAATTTTTTAAAGTTTTTAGCTCGCATGAACTATATAAAATAGTTAGCAATATTTCTATACTTTTAAATGTGTGCGGGTAAAATTAAGAGTAAATGAAGGGAGGAGACAAGGTTCATGAAAATAGGGATTTCAATTTATTTCATTGGTTGGGTGAAATTACTTGTCCCTCTCATAAAATATGTAAGTTAATCTATACTCTCATAAATCTACTTGCACTGGTAAAATTCTTTTAACCTAGTCTATGTCCTTTAAACCCCTTTAATAAGGGTTATGTGTTTTTAATATAAAAAAATATACTATAGTTTATAATTTTTATGAACTATATGTTGTTTTTTATTTTCATTCTATAAATTATATACATTTTTTTAATAAAAGTGTATATATTTTTACATTATAAATTATAATAGGTTATTATAATGTGTTAAAATATAACCTCCCTAATATTATATAGAAGAAGAAATTCTGGAATTTCACATTCTAGAAATACATAACAAGTTTTGAATTCATTAAATTTGACGGTCAAATGACTCATCACAGTAGACCAAACATAAGACAATATGACGGTCATTTAGATGTCAAATTTAATCTCGTAGGTTCCAGGAAACTTTGACTGTGTTAAATTTGACAGTCAAATGACTGTCACAATAGACCAAAAAGTCATTATGACGGTCATTTAGACGTCAAATTTAAGTTGGCGAATTTTTGTCTACATTAATTTTTTTAGAAATTTGAAGTTGTTATGCATTCTTAGGGGTCTCTTCTTCACTTCTATATGGTCAAAAATATTTTTATATAAATCTGGGGTATAATGTAGAGCCCTTTATAATGTGGGTTATTATTTTGATCATGGGAGGTTAATTAGTATGCATTGTAATGACAAAATTAGTTATGATCAAATAGTTTCTTTAGATCTGATTCTATTAAAAGTGTTGTTTTTATCAATAAATATGTATCTAACTCTGTGGTACATTGTATATTATAATGGGGTGTGTTTTATAGGTTTAGGAAAACAATGACATCTAACTATTTCTGTCTTGACAAAACCCAGATCCTGAATGAAACCAACTACAACATTTGGGTCAAAATAAAATTTATTGTGAGGAAACTCTGGATGACTGTTTCAGGATTTGAGGTTGCTCCCACCGGTTGCAAGCAATCAGAAATAACATGAATGCATTCTTGCAATGAATGTAAGATGCTCTTTCTATATAATTTGAATGATGAGTACCTTCTACACATTGATAATATCAAACATCCGAAAGAGGTATGGACACAACTAGAATCCATGTATGAAGGATACTTGGTATATCAAGGATAGTAATGAGAGTATAGTAGTTGAAGGAATTTAAAGAAATGATCTATATATTTTTGATGATTTCTCTTCACATCTTGTTTTATATCTCAGAGTTTGAATAATTCAAAACTATGGCATGAAAGGTTAGGACATGTTAATTATCGAAGCTTATATGAAATGTATAGATATAGTCTAGTGAAAGGTTGATATGTGTTATCTTCTTCTCTTGAAGTTACTTTATTAAATGTTTCTAAATGATGGTTTTAATTTTGATTTAGTAAATGGTCATGATGATGTTTTGATGCTATAAATGCTTCTAAAATTATTATCTTCCTAATTAAGAAATTAAATTGAATCAATCAATGTTAGAAAACTCAAATCCTATTAACCTTAGGAAAATGAACAAAAGCCATTATATGTACCATGCATTAATTACCATATAGAACCTGCACCATGAAGTATTATAGGGTCTAGGTGGATATACAAAGTAAAATATAATGGTGATGGTAGTATTAACAAACATAAAACTAGACTTATTGCTAGAGGTTTTATTCAAAAAATTGGTATTGATTATGTTGATACATTTCTTGTAGCTAAAATGAGTATTGTTAGGGTCTTATTTGTAATTACTACTCAATTTGGGTGGAGAATCCACTAAATGGATATGAAAAATACTTTTTTAAATTGCGATTTAAAACAATAACTTTACATGTTTTAAGAAACTGCAAAGAAAACTATGTTTGTAAGTTGAGAAATCCTTGTATGGTTTAAAACAAGCTCTTAGAGCTTGGTATGCAAAAATTGTTTCCTTCTTTAAACTGTTAGGTTTTGTTAATTATTCTTCTAACAATGATATATTCATTAAGCAATAAGGCTTACATATTATCATTATATGTATATATGTTGATGATTTTCTTATGTCTAATGACAATTCTGATTTAATTCATAGGATTAAAGAGAAATTGAAGTAGTACTTTGAAATGAATGAGTTAGGTATCTCACATCATGTTATTTGTATGATTGTATTTCATTCTATTGTTATTTTTTAAAACACAATATGCAACCATTGTATTGAAATTTTTCTTATGATTGATTGTAAACCATTTTCTACTTCAATGGAAGTTGAATAAATATTGATCATAAATCTGCATATGAAAAATGTTGATCCTATTTTATATATGTTGTTAGTTGATAGTTTGATTTATCTAACTATAACTAGATCATATATTTCCTATACAAAAGGAATTACTTCAAGGTTTATGCAGAACCTTTTTTAGAGATCATTGGAATCTTGTAAAAAGAATTTTTAGATATTTGAAAGGAACAATCAATTATGGGTTGCATTATAATAAGAATGAAAATGCTATCTTATATGGATTTTGTGATTCTAACCATACTAATGTTGTGTTATAAAATATATTGGATATGTGTTCAAGTTTTTTGGTGTAGGAACCATTACTTGAACAACAAATATAATCAACAGTCTCCATTTTTTCTACTAAGGCAGAGAAGTACAATGGAAGAAGTAAAGAAGCCATGTGGCTACAACGACTGTTGGTAGAGATACACATGGAAGCTAAAGGAAGTATTTATCTTCTATGTGGTGGTCAGAGTTGTATTACTCTTGATTAAGAATTCATTCAACATCAGAAGACGAAAAATTGAGATACATATATGCTTCACCCTTGATATACATTAACGGCAGATAATCTATTGGCATATGTTATGTTATCCCACTTAACATTAAGGGTAGTATTGGAACATAATGATTAAGTGGTCCAAGCTAACCCTTAATTAATATGGATCCATCATTATTATATAGGTTAAATATTTAATAATATGAAATATTTTTCTATTATTAAATATTTATACTTAGGTAATATACATTAGGTAAGTATTTAATAATGTGAATCATTTATGTTTATATTTATTAAATACACTCACCTAGGTATATGTGTCAACCATTTTAGGTTGAAAAGGTGGGTCGGAGACATACCCGATCACCTTATATAAAAAGGACTTTAGGTCCTCATTTGATATATTTGGGAAAATATATCAAAGGTGTGAAAATCAAGTGATTTGGTTTTACCCTTGGTAAATAGGGTTTTAAGGAGGAGGTGATCTTACTAGATGTAAAATAAGTTCTCTCAAGAAAAAGGTTATTTTTAAGTGGTTTTTACCCTATTAGAGTTTTCCACTATAAATATTGTGTCACTTGTGTTATTTATTTCCTCAGT
Organism: Taxus wallichiana var. yunnanensis; assembly: GCA_018340775.1. Taxonomy (NCBI): domain Eukaryota; kingdom Viridiplantae; phylum Streptophyta; class Pinopsida; order Cupressales; family Taxaceae; genus Taxus; species Taxus wallichiana. Next base: position 240,608,204 of record CM031234.1, on the reverse strand, counting down.
AAATATTTCTTTATTTACTTATGTTATGATGTAATCTTTATTTAAATATTTATTATAACATTATGTAATATGTAAGTTTATTAAATCCGTATTTATTATAATCCTAAAATTCTAATAGTTATAAATGTGGATCTACGAAGCACTAAAAGCGTGAATGCCTTGATATGCTATAATGCACTTGATTTGGGAATAAGCATAAATATGAGGAGTTCCTGAGCTATTTAAACATATGAGATAACAATACCAAAATGAAAAAGGTGTTGGGATGGTAAGTGTGAGGAAGGCCAATTCACAATGGATGCCAAGAGTTGTGCGTGAGTCGTAACTAGTGGTCAGATTTAGCTACTTACGTGAAATGAGGTTGTGCACTCAAGGGATATACCAAGGAAAATACCACTAGTTATTAGAGAGGATGTGGTGCATGGAAAGTATCCGGACCCTACTCATTAGAAATAAGTGTATCAAGAAACCATGGATGTGATTTGAAGCCTTCAAGGAGAGATCTAGTGCCTGAAAGAGTAGTCAAGATAGTTAGAGCAAAGGAAGAATTCTGAGGCTCCACAAAAGGATCTTGGATGAGGTTAGAGAAGTATGCAAGATGTTGAGGAAAGATAATATCATTCCCTTTCTAGGATAATGGTTATGAGAGAAGGTACCACACACTAGAGAAGGGCGTGAGAGGCAAGTTCTGCATGCTAACCTTCCTCCCCATAACCTTGATTATGAAAAGGAGATTACCTTGAACATTATTGTAGATGGGAGGCTCCTGAGCAATATTTTGATTAACACAGGTGTAGAGGTCAATGTTATCACTCTATATGCATGGCATCAAATGAAAAGGCTCCCATTACAACCATATTTGAATGTGTTGTATATGGTTAACAAGACAAGCAATTTCCATTAGTGTCTTGAAGGAGGCTGCTATCACTATCGAAGGGGGAACATTCATTAGGGATTTTGAAGTCTTGGTGCTAGCTAAGGAAGACAAATTTCTAGCATTACTTGGGTGCCCCTGGTGTTAAAATAATAATGCTAACCTAAGGTTCAATAAGGGATATATATGTTTTGAAAACAAGGAGGAGAGGGTAATCATCCCCTTAATCGATGGAAAATCAACATGATATACTGAACCCTTGGGGGAATAAGTTCTTTATAGGATCTATGTACACTCTATCGTGGGACCTTGAGATAACTCACCCCGTAGGGAGTTATTTATCTTGAAGATGCACAATACATGAGTTATATAACTATTGTGGTGTATGAAAATTGGGTGCACATGACATATGAATTAATTGGGTAAAAGTTAAGGGGCTCTATGACAAGGGTAACAAAGGAAATCTCAGTCAAGTGCGTGGGAGGGAAGAAGTTACTGAGTTACTTTGAGGGGCCAACCCTGATGATTTCTTACAAGAAATGGAGGCTTAGTGGAAAAATGAGATCAAAAGAAGAGAGATGCTCAGCTCTAACTTTCTTTGGACCCCAATGCGTTGGTGGGAAACTCACCGCGATATGATTCTAGAGTGTCACGACATAGGAATCAAATTATCTATTAGGTTCTCTGAAGTAATGCACCCAGTGTAATACAAGACTACCATGGGAAGGAACCCACCTCATCACATGTCCAAGCATGTGAGAAAGCATGGATGGTAGGTGCGGAGGCCTTGCCACCTTCTTTATGGGTGCATAAGCTATATTCCACCTTACAAGGCTATGCACGTGCATGGTATATTCACTTCAAGATGCTTCATAAGATAGGAAATTGACAGAATTGATGGCTGACCTCGTTGCTTTCGAGTATAGAAGTACTAAACCATCGGTGGATATGGCATTGCGGTTATTAAACACCTAATGATGGGAGATAGTTCCATGTCAAAAGATAGAATACCGGATTTATTGGGTGAACCTGGTTTGGAATCACGACTTTTATGAAGAAGAGTTAGAATAGATGTAGCTTGAGCATTTGTGCATGGAGAAAGAAAAGGGAAAGATGGTCTTCATAATAGATGGTGAAGAGATGGAGAGTTTGGATGTTCACCATATTGAGGGTACGCACGTGAAGTTATTAGTAGTCTGATGAGAAAGTGCACACATACCATGAACCCCTGAAAACAAATATGGTTAACATTGGTTCGTAGGCTAAACCTAAGGAGGCCGCTATTAGAGACTATTGGTTGGAGAAGGAAGTCTCGAAGATCATTGATCGATTACACGAGTTTCAAGATTTATTTCCATGTGGGTACCATGAGCTTAAAGGCATTCACCACTCTTTGGGGGAGATGAAAATCAACTTAAAGGAAGGTGCATGCCTGATTCAGAAGAGGCCTTATCAAATGAATTGAATCTTCACGTTAAGATTAAGGAGGAGATAGACAAAATGATTGCTTCAGGAATCATTAAGGCTGTGGAGAGAATCGAGAATGGGTAATCTCCATGGTAATAAATATTAAAAAGGGTGGAAGGATAAGGATCTGTGTTGACTACATGGACTTGAATACGGTATGTGTAATTGATCCTTTTCTAACCCCTTTCAATGAGGAGATCCTCGAAGGAGTTTTTGGCGCAATATTTATTCCTTCATGAATGGATTCTCGTGGATACCATCAAGTTAGAAGTGCTAAAGAAGACCAAGAGAAGACAAATTTCACCACCGAATGAAGAATTTTTTCCTATACACTCATGCCTTTTGGACTGAAGAATGTGCCTGTTGTGTTTTTGCACATAGCGGTCCAATAATTTCAGGATTTTATCCATTAGTTTCGGCAAGTCTACCTTGATGACTAGATAGTATATGAACTAGTGAAAGACCATTGTGACAATTTGAGACCCGATGTTTGAGAGATTTTAGTAGTTGAGGATATCCCTCAACATAAATAAGTGTGTTTTTTCTACTCCATTTGGGACCTTGTTTGGGCATATCATATGTAAGGAAGGGTTGCTAGTGGATCCCACCAAGGTTTCTTTTATTTTGGTTTGGGGAGCCTACCAAATCAGAGTGTAGTGTGTGGATCCCTTGGGCATATAGGTTACTACCGGAAGTTTATCAAGGGGTATGCCAAGATCACCGTAGCATTTAAGAAGTTAATAAAACACAAGAGTGCATTTCATTGGGGAGAGGCACAATAGATGATGTTTGGCACTTTGAAGGATAGACTTGTCACTGCGCCCATATTACGATTTCCTTCTTGGGATAAACCTTTCCATGTGTATTTTGATGCCTCGAGTCAACCATTGGAACAATATTAGCACAACCTAGAGAAGGGATTGTTGATCACCCCCTTTGCTTTATAAGTAGGAAGTTAACACCAACAGAACATAATTATACCACTACTGAGTGTGAAGCAATTTCGATGATCTACGCACTACATGAGTTTAAGCAAAGATTCTGCTGAAACACCTTTCATATTTTACACAAATCACATGGCCTTGAAGTACTTGATGAATTAGCTCATTTTTCAATGGCCTTGAAGTACATATATCATTTGTCATAACAAATGAATTAGTTTATAGTTGTTGTGAAACAAGGAAAGAGTAACTCAAGGCCTAATCATTTGTCAAGGATTGACTTAGGGGAGGATGTTCAAAGCATTGAGGATGCTATGCCAGATGCACAATTGTTTAGGTTATGGTGCGCACCCTCTAAATTAGAAGATATTGCTCTATTTCTCGAGAACGGTGTGGCGGCAGAAGGAATGAAAGCTTTAAAAAGGAAACAATTAGCTATACGCGCTGTGCCCTACATGCTAATTAGTGGAGACTTATACAAGTTAGGCTATGATGAGCTTCTATGTCGATGTATGTTACAACATGAGTGCATTACAATCATGGAGGAAACACATCACGGGATTACATGAGGGCACTATACAAGGAATACCACAACGTGAAAGATACTCTTGGTAGGGGTTTGGTGGGAAAGTATATACTAGAATTGCATTGATTTTTGCAAGGCCTGTGACCATTGTCAGAGCCTTGACAAGCCAAGAAGAAGGGATGAAATGCCCTTGAGGTTGATAGTTAGCGTGGATTCATTTGAAAAATGGGCAATTGATTTTGTAGGACCAATTTTACCCACTGCGTGAAGGACTGGTTCACACTATATCATCACTTACACCAACTACTTAACAAGGTGAGCAGAGGTAGCGCCGACAAGGGACTATATAACATTGAGAACTATTATATTCTTATGGGAGAACATAATCAATAGGTATGGATGTCCCGTAAGCTTGACTAGTGACAAGGGTACACATTTTTTGAATGAAATAGTTAGAATTTTATTGGTAGAGTTCATGGTGGCCCATCATAAGACCACCCCATATCACCCACAAGCTAACGAGACTACTAAGGCATTTAAAAAAGTTCTAAGTCACATGTTAAAAAAATTGTGGTGTGGGAACACATGATTGGGATAACATGGTATCCACCATTCTATGGGAATACATGACAACCTAAAAATATTGAGCAAATCCACACCATTTCAATTGGTTTTTAACATGGAGGTTGTTTTACTAGTAGAATTTATGCTACCATCACTACGCATTATGCTTACGTGGAGGGTTAGTTGATGATCAAGCAATTTAAGAGCGCATGGAGAAATTAATGAATTTGGATGAAAGGAAATCACTTTCTAGATGGATTCAAAGACTGAAAAGGCACCAATGAAAGCATGGCATGATCGCCGTATTAAGAAAAAACAATTTGAGGTTGGGAAGATGGTTTCGTTATATGATTCAAAGTTCTTGAGCCATCTTGGGAAACTGAAATTCCATTGGTTAGGGACATATACCATCTTGTGCATCCTTGATTCAGGCACTTTCTAGTTACAAGAACTTGATGGAACATGGTTACTAGGCCATTTCAATGGGATTAGGCTGAATCCCTACTATAAATAAGTCTTCCTTGTGTTTGTAAATAAGGCAATATTGCCATTTAGCCTAGGATTTCCTTTTATGCATTTCTTTTCCTTGTGTTTCCCTTTCTCGTTGCTTGTTCCTTTCTTTGTGTTGTTGTTTTGTATGCCTTATGCACCGATAGCCACTTATTATTTTCAAAAGGTTGTGTATGCATAGAGGACCGTGCATCTATTTTTGTGTGGGGTGGAGTAATGTGAAGTAAAATGGAAGTTGGTAGTAGTTGTGTTTCGATGGCCTAGATTAAAGGATAAAAAGCACGTAAGGTAGGAGAGTGTGCATGGAAAAGGTGGACATGAGGAATTTTGGTGTCAAGAAGGCTTCACAAAGACCATGTATAAAGGATGAGAAGTGCATGAACAACATGAGGTAGGCGAGGGCAAAAATCAGGTCAAGGATAGAAGAAGTGCCTTCAGACTACAAACGCACACATAAGAGTCTTTAGTCGTAAGGATCTTTGTGCGCCATAAGGTTGTGGATATTTTTCATGCATGATTAGACATGGGGGTAAGAGCACTTAAGATCAGATTTAGTGGAAAAGATTCATTTAATGCTAAGTATGTTGGTAGGTGGCATAACATTTATTACAAGAGATGAGAAAAATCTATAAGTAGAAGGTTGGGCACATTATTGTTTACCTTGTTATTACGATATTAAAGAGCTCTTGTGAACTAGGGCATCCACGAAAGAAATATTTGTGCAAAGGAGGAATTGTGAAAATATAAGTGTGTGACTAGTGTGATTTATGAACCAGAGTGGAAGGAGTGCATGGGCATAGGGAAGAAGGTTTTAGTAGGGTACACCATCTTGTGGAAGGGTTGTCTAGGTTAGGGTTCTATAACTAGGGCACGAGAGTAAAGGGATTCTTCACGAAGTTGAGCCACACATTTAAGGAGAGCAAGGAAGAGGAGAAAGGAAGAGTTTTTTTAACCCGAAAAGAAAATGGCACCAAAGAAGGTAACCATCTCACAAAATAAGGTCAAGGTCAAGGGAAATAGATTATTGCCACCCAGCTTTAACAAATATTGGTATGCATATATGCAATACCCATATGGAGTGTTGCTTGGAAAGGAATGGGTATCCCATGTAAGGAAGATGACAAAGTGAACGATTATAACCATCACACAAGCATCACCGAGAAAGAGATGGCATTGGAACTGGTTCACCTCACATATAAAAGGACACCAAAAGGAATGTTGATCTATGACGATGAGGTAAAGGTAAGTTGGAGAAGGCTGGGTTGTTGCAACTTTATAAGTTTCCCTACTTTAGAAAACTCAAGAAATTGTACCACTGGTTGATGTCACACGTAAATGAGGACTATTTCTACTTCACAGGCCACAAAAGGCACATAACCCCTTAACTAATCTCTAAGTTTATTAGCCTTGTCTGTAAAAGGGGAGCCGTTGGATGATGACCTGGAGGATAAGGAAGCCATTAAGGAGATAGTCCATGCTTATGATTATAAAAAGGGATCACACTATTTTAATATCTTAGATATCTCCAACCAAGTGATGAGGATGGCCATGCACTTGGTATCTAAGTTGAATGGAAAAGAGAGGTGGACACAGATAAACAAGGCTTGGTTGAATGTGTGTCGGAAGATTGTGGAAGGAACCATCTATAACATGTCCACCTTCATTGCAGAAGAAATCATTAGTGTTGCACATGAAGGAGAGAAGATCATGTTTGGCAATGTCCTCCTCACCATTGTCTTCTTAGAAATTAGAGTTCCCGATGGGCTAGAGAAGTTTGTATGGGAGTATCCAAATGAAAATCCTTCCCTAGAGAAGAGATTTAAAAAATACACTTATGACACCATGACGACTTCCCACAAGGCACACCTAGAGAAATGGTACAAGAGGATACGCTACACGTTCGAGGATGAATGGAGGATACCCAAACAATTGCTATCACTAGTGCAAGGAGAGGCAAAGTTTGCTATATACTAGAATTTTTGCATTGACAAATTCACATTGATGAATGGGACCAAGATCCCATGGTGTAAACAACCTTTCTCATTCACCACACGATATTTCCAAGCACGGATCAATTAATTCAATGAGACACAAAGACTAAGGTTAAACCTTAGGGAGGTGGACCAAGGCCACCGCAAGCTGCATAGAAAGCTACTATATCCCAAGAATCATGCTTATGTGGAGAAGTATGTCTCCCATGAGGTGCGCATGACAAAATTGGTGACGTTTCCAATTGCTGGAAGGACCACAACGAGGGTATGCTTACGGATCAGGTCCAAGTATGAGAAGGGGGCCTACTCAGAGAGTGATGTCTCCATCCCAGAAGACCCCACCAAAATAAAGAAGGCCATGCCAAGGAAGAGGGAAAGAGAAGAGGTGCCAGAGAAGAAGGAACCAAGTGTATAAACAACATAATCGATGGGCTTACAAGAGTTAGGCACGAAGCCAATAAAATATAAATGAAGGAAGAAGTTCCCCATTAAAGAAATGGAAAAATCACTGAGGAAGAGATGACAGAGAAAGAAGAGCTGCCTACACAAAGAAGAATCGTAAAGGAAGGAGTCGCCTATTGAAGAAGAAGAGAAGGAAGAATCTCCTATACTGGATTCACTAGTTAGGAAGAGGCCGAAGGTTAAAGAGAAGGATGAATCAAAAGAAATGGAGATCCTAGAGGACTACAAAGGTGAAAGGGATGATGACAAGCATGAAGAGGCTCAAGACCATCTGGTGTGTGATGTGCACGACTTTGAGGATAAGAGAAATGAAGAAAAGGATGGAGAAGAGGAAAACACTCAAGGAAAAGGGGATAGTGAGGAAGTGAATACAAAGGATTGAAGGACCCCAAGCCTCACCAAGAAGCGAGATAGAAGAGGCCATGGAAAGAGAAGTAGTGGGTATAATAAATAATTTGGTGGAGCACAACCCTAATGAGGTGCTCAAGGAAATAGAGGAGGAAAGTGTAGGAAAAGAGTATGAGAGCATGGGTGGACATCCCAAATTAGCAGTAAGCTTTCCAAAGGAAACATTCATAGGAGGGAAGAGCGTGGTAGTGGTGCAGGAGTAGAGGATGAGTTACATAAATGATCCAAGTAAGGTAATGTGTGTGCGCTTCCGCAGTATCGTGCCCAGCATACCAACTCCTTACATGATCTTCTTTTGAAGAAGGCGCATACCCATGAATGAGGAAGATGTTATCTTGGGATTTTGAGTCCCATGTTGATGATCCCAAGTTTGAGGTTAGTTAGGGAGTGTTGATGAAGGTACCAGAGAACAAAGGAATAAACCCACTGGTAAACACTCAATAGTTATCAGATGAGAAAGTATGCAGCACCTCAACAAGGTATTAGTTGAGGTTAAATTGAGGTTATTTGGAAGGAATGACAGGTAAGGTTCCTATAGGAAGAACTAGAGAAGAAGGAGGAACTCTTTGAGAAAAGTAAGGATCTGAAGCAGGAAGAGATGATCAACGCATAGTTAAGGTGTGAACTAAGGTAGGAAAAGGAAAAGGTGCGAGAGGTGTACAAGAAAATTGAAATGATCACAAATGCCATTATCCTAAAAACTCAAACCTAGCACCGCTTGAGTAGAAATACGAGTCAACCTTACAATGCTTGGAAGACTTAACATGCATCCTCACCATGGAAATGTGTCTTCTTGCATTAGAATCAACGAAGAGATTTTGGTGCTCCGAAGGAAGAATAAAAGAAAAATATTGGTGAGACAAATCGATTGATATGCTGAAATCCTTACAATTATACAAACCACCACGCACATAGATGAGGTCAGTATATGATAACTATGTTGATAGGGACATAGTAGTAATTCTATTATTTGCTACACATGAGGTGGATATGAAAGAATTCCAAAAAAAAAAAAACAAAGGAAACATGGCAAAGTGGGATAAGATCCTGGCCGAGGTTGAAAATAGATGGAAGTAATCGAAACCTTGTGAGGTTTGGTCAAGAATAGGCTCAAGGAGATGTACCCCCAGGTCATGTGAAGAATGGATGTGCTTGATGACCTTAGCAAACAGATGGAGAGGATTGTTGATACACTAAATGATAAGGGAGATGAATTGAGTTTTGAAGAGGTGAGTGCTCTAGTGGGCAACCTACTCCAGCAGGCATAGGGTGAAGTAAATTCTTGGGAGAAAATTGAGGTGAAAATGAGGAAGGAGTTCCCACTCCTTTTATAACAATAACTAATTATTCATTCTTCATTCTTCCATTTCTCATTCTTCATTCCTTCATTCTTTATTCAAACTGTCTAAGTCCCGCCATTCTTTATTCTTTGGAGGATCAGTATGTTTTTGAGGAAGGAGAAAAAGCTTAGTGTGGGGTGATGTTGGGCCTCAAAACATTGGCTAAGTGCCAAAGGACATGTGTTCATGCGGGGCCAAGAAGAAGAAGGGTGGGCGGGTAAAAAGCTTGCAGGAGAGAGGGGTTTAAGAAGAGTTTATGAGGAACCGTGGTGTGTGCACAAGGATGGATAACAAGATCTAAGGACTTAGCCATATTTAGTGTTTTGAAGGAACTTGAGGAAAAATGTGACCCGACTAGGCTTGCTGAATGGATAAGGTGACAACCTGGAGACATGGTGGTCAAGAAAATAATATTCCATGCATATAAGGTTCCCGAACGACATCATTGCGAAAGTGGAGAGCTCACAAAAGAATAAGCATGCTCCATTTGAGGAACACCTGACATTTGGCATACATTCTGCTCCTGGAGGAAGGCATGGCGGTGGGTGCTAAACCTATTTTTTGAGATGCTCTAGAGCAAGGAAGACACACCTGAATGAAGAAAAAGCCGACATACATCATGTGCAAGATCATGAGGGAATGCATTAAGAGTATGATGTTACTAATATTAGGATTTTAGAGCACTTAGTGTTGAGGGTTCTGATGGATGTAATAGGCCTTTGTATGGCATTAGAATTTGTAATAAGGAATGAACTGGAAGGGCATAGTTAGAATGTCACACTAGGGAAGGTCTGTAAGAGATAAGTCTAAAGTCCTTTGATATGTATGGTCTGTAATGACCACTTTTGAATGTAATGTGGTTACTGATACTATGATCAATATGAATATATGGCTTTGTTCTAAATATCTAGTTCATGGGTGTAAACCCTAACGTCTATTCTTCATGTTATGAATTAGATCCATTCTTTATATGATGTTTCTCTTGTTATTTGCATGGGTATATAGATGTAATAGCTCATATGATGCTTTCAGAATGAGTGCATTAACATTTAATTTTCTACATCTAATTTTCTATCATGAAATATATTCTCACAATGCTCACATAAAGGAGGATCTCGGTGCCCGTGCGTGCCTCGGTGAGCATCCAATGCCCACAAGGTAATAGGATGATGCGCATGGGATTAGAAAGTTGTATTGAGAGTAAATAAAAATGACTACATGGACAATACTTTCTTTCTCTCAAGCTTCTCCTTCTTCTCCAAGATTTTTCTCTCAGAATTATTTTACATAATAGTCAACAATTCTCTCTCCTCTTTCTACTATAACCCTAGCTACCAAGCTATATATACCTTATATAAACTTAGGGCACTTACTCATGCAATTAAAATCAATATATCTTCTTTAATACTAAAATTAGATCTAATTCCTGTGATTTAAATAAAACACTCATGCACAGGTAATCGATGCCCATTATCCTAACCGATGGTGGTTTGTTCTTTCATGTCCGATGTCACCATAGGTGACCGATGTCACCCCTACACAACCGATGTTAGTTACTATTTTTTCAAGTAATTTGATAAAGCATGCTAAACTTAAATAATTGAGCTCCACAACTCAACAATCTCCCACTTGGAGATAAATTACTGCACTATACCTATACAACGTCATTCTTGGATCCTTTCCTTAGCTTTGTTTCTTCCTCTTCAAGTCTCAAACTTGAAGACTAACAAAAGTTGAGTGTAGCTCTAACTTCTCTTTTTCTAATGGATTCTTTAGAATATCTGCAAAGTTCTCACTTGTATGAATCTTCTCTAATTTCAGCTGTCCATCCTCCAATACCTGTCATATGAAATGGTATCTCAACTAAATTTGGTTCGTTCTAGAATGAAACACTGATTTCTTTTCCAAATGAATTTCACTCTGAATTTCACTAAACAATTTGAAATCATATTTCTCCTTTCCCAACTCTTCCATGAACCTACTCATCCATATCATCTCTTTGCTAACCTTTGTAGCTGCAACATACTCTACCTTTGTAGTAGAAAATGCGTCAACCTTTTGCAATCTTAATATCCAGCTAACTGTCATCCCACCTACTATGAAAATATATCCATTAGTGCTCCTCCTACCATCTAAATCTCTAGCCATATCCGAATCAACATAGCCACATAAAGAAATATCTGAACCTCCATAGCATAACTACATGCTAGATGTCCCTCTCAAATACCTGAGTATCCATTGGACTGCTTTCCAATGCTCTTTACTTGGATTGGCCATAAATATACTCATAACTCCCACTGCCTATGTGATGTTTGGTCTGGTACAAACCATATCTTACATGAGACTCCCAACTTCTAAAGCATATGGCACTCATGTCATGTATTTGACCTCCTCATGCGATGAAGGATAGTGATTTGTGCTTCCGCCCAAACCTGTAAGGGCAATCCAACATGTATCGTCATACTTCTAGCACATTCCATGATTGTCTTATTCATTATTTTTGTAACACCATTCTCTTGTGGTGTTCTTGGAATCATTCTTTCTCTACGTATTCCATTCACTGAACAATAATCATTGAAAGCCTTGCTATAGTATTCACCACCATTGTCATATCTAAGGAACTTTAACTTTGAATTTGATTCATTCTCAACAAGGGCTTTCCATCTTTTAAAAGTCTCAAAAACATCATAGTTACATTTAATAAAATAAACCCATACATTTCTTGTAACATCATCAATGAAAGTAACATAATACTAGGATCCTCCATGAGAAGCTACCTGGGCTATTCCCCACACATCTGAGTGTACAAGCTCCAATTTTGCTCCTTCTTAGTTTCCCCAAATTTGAGAAATCTCACTCTCTTTTTCTTTCCAAAGACACAATGCTCACAAAAATCAAGATCTAAATATTTCAAATCTGATAACTTACCCTTAGCCTTTAAGATTTGCATTCCTTTTTGACTCATATGGCCCAACCGATTATGCCACATGCATGCATCTAAATTTGAAGTAGATAATACAGAAAATGAATTAGTAACATAGGTAGATAAATATAACATTCCTACCTTCTTTCCTCTTATCACAACAAGGTAACCCTTGGTGACTTTCTAAGAGTCAATTATGAATGTAACCATACAACCAACTTCACCTAGTTTCCCTACAGAAATAAGATTCCTCTTGAGGCTTGACACATGCCTCACATCTTTCAATACCCATGTATTTCCATTCTACAATTTTAGATGAACTTCCCCTTTACTAGTAATACTACAAGGTTCATCATCACCCAAATAAACATGCCCAAAATTTCCCTAGACATAATTTATGAAATAACCCTTATTAGGGGTTGCATGGAAATAAGCTCCTGAATCTAAAACCCATGATTCCAATATATTATCCAAAGAAATAATATGAGCATCTTGCATTACTCTGCTGTAATATTTTCCTCTTTACCTTTGTATGGGTGTTGGTTCTCTTTATCCTTTGACCAACAATATTTCTTTGCATGTCATTTCTTTCCACAATTCCAATAGGTAATTCCCTTACCTCTAGATTTAGATCTACCATTCTTGGAATTTTATTTCCCATTATTCTTACTCTTGGATCTCTCCTTCGACTACCCCCTCGCTTTCTACATTTAAAGCATTTCCAGATGATGATTCCTCTTTACTTTTCCTGTGAATTTCTTCATTCAATATTATACTAATCACATTATCAAACTTCAAAATATTATTAGCAGATGTTGTATTACTAATAAACATTACTAAGTTATCCCAACTATCGGGAAAAAAACATAAAAATAAGAGTGATTTCACTTCATCATCAAATGAAATATCAACCAATTTTAATTGATTTACAATAATTTATAAATCATTCAAATGATTAGATACAGATCCATCTTCATGCATCTTAGAACTAAATAGTTTCTTCATCAAATAATATTTATTTGAAGCACTAGGTTTTTCATATAAATTAGCAAGAGATTTTATTAACTCTATCGTAGATGTCGTTTCAGTAATATTAGAAGCCACGATGATGTCGCTCAATCTTATAGATCCCAAAGCCTTTTTGTCAAGAATCTTCCATTCTTCATCACCATTTTTGTACGTCTAGACTTTTCATCCAACGGTAAGGACAAATCTATTTGATATAGACAATCCTTAATTTTCATCTTCCATAATTGATAATTTAGATTTGCCAAAATTCTCTACCTTATATTTTCTTTCTTCTAAAATTACCGTAGCTCCCACTCAATCAGAAAGCCCTCTCGTGAGTAAATATGTCAACACAAAAACCCTCAAACAAAGCTCGATACTAGTTGTTTGGGTTAGCACGCTGGTCAGTATAGATAAGATATCAAATCTAAGCATATATGCAATAAAGTGGATATTCTACCGAATAAATATACAAAACAAGAAATATAAATCAACATCATATTTAATGTGATTCACCCAATATGGGTTACATCCACCAAGAAACAATCCAATATATTATCTAAATCTTTCAAGATGTACAATGAAAATTTACGATCTTCCACACCTCTCACAATGTACAATAATTTCTTTCTCTCAAGCTTCTCCTTCTTCTCCAAGAATTTTATCTCAAATTATTTTACACAATAATCATCAATTCTCTCTCCTCTTACTACTATAACCCTAGCTACCAAGCTATATATACCTTATATAAACTTAGGTCAGCTTAGTCATGTAATTACAATCAATAGATCTGATTTAATACTAAAATTAGATATCATTCCCGTGAGTTAAATAAAACACTCATGCACAGGAACCGATGTCGGTCCCTACATAACCGATGTTGGTTACTATTTTTCCAGAAGTTGATAAAGTATGATAAAATTAAGTAATTGAGCTCCACAACTCAACAATGTACTAGGATCTAATAGATTTTAAATACATTATATATGATATCCCAAAGCCACACAGGGTTCCCAAAACATTTTGTTGAAGATGATTCTTCAATTAAGCATGTACACTCTTTTTTCTCAAAAAGTGCCTAGAAATAAGTCTTTCCCAAGGTCATTCAAAAACTACCGAATACTTGCTAAGTCATGTCATTCTCGGATAAAACTATTAGTGTAGGATTTATTTTCATCTCTTTATTTGTATTATCCTACTTGGTATATTCCACCTCACTTGTAGTTTTCCTACACTTATGGGATATGTTTTCTTAGGTGTAAAATTGACTACACTATTCTAGGTGTTGGTTACCACTATTCTAGGCAAAGTGATTCCCACAATTCTAGGAGGAGGTTAAACATTAATCTCTTATATATACATTATTTTCATTATTATATTATATTGTATTGAGTTGGAGCTATTTCCACGTTATTACAATTATCTCTCTTGTATTTTCATAATTTACATTTTCGTATGCTTACTTTTTTTTGTCTTGTAAAAATTCACATCTCACATCATTCACCTGTGCATTCTTTGAATCAATAGATCACTGGTGCTTCTGCGATAAAAAAATTGAGATCTTTTGGTTGACTATAATAAAGACTTCTGAAATGCTTCGAGGTTCTTGAAACCTTTCCCAGAAGTTGGACTTTGAGAGTGGGAAATTTTGAAAAGTTAAGCTATTTTGACCAGTTTGACAAAAAAGGGAAAAAATTTCAATGGGGTTATCAAATGAAATGTAGGGACATTTTATATAACAATAAGATATATATGTTTTAATATTAGGGGAGAAATTTGTACACCTTCCCCTCCCATTGATTCTTATTAAGATCATAAAAAATATGGGAAAATTATAAAACCCACATATCAAGCCATATCATGTATATTTCTCAAAGTATAATCAGATATAATTTAAGATAAGGTGAATAAATTCACAAACATACATCAGAACATTACAAAGTTAAAATGTTATTTTTCTCTTCTTTTGATAAAAAAATGTTCAAGCATGCATGTTGATTTTGTTGCGAAATCCAGAGATTGTAGATTCCTTACACTTCATTTTAAGAATTCTTATGATAATTTTTAGCAAATTCACCATTTTTTTCTACACAACACACTCCTAATATTGTGGGTGAAATGATGGAGTCCCTAGGAATTTCTCAAGGTAATTAAAAATAACGTGCTCAAACTTTATCCTTTATATTTAGCATAGTTCCTTGTCTTTGTTCTCCAACATGGTTTTCTTGCATTTTCTTGTTTCCTTTCATTTTATTTAGCATGAAACTTGACACATGCACCTTAAATCCCACATAGTTTCCTTCAATTTCTTACCCATGTGAAACATTGTGAATTATTTCTAGGAATTATCCTTCATCCTATAGTGCAAATCATTTTAGAGTCTCCTACGTAATTTTATTTTAGTTTTCCACAAAAATGTTGTGCATTGCCCCATAATATTCATATAACCTTAAGTATTTTACTTTAGAACCCCACAACATTGCATGATCCCTAATGGTATGTTATTTATTATACTAAATCTTGAACCTTATTACATGGAAACATCATGAGTCTTATGAAATCAAAGTTTTCCATGTCATCGAAATCTGCTAAAAGATAGAATAATATATTTGCTATGTATGGTGACTGTCATACACTATGCACAACATAAATGTACCTATCTTAATATTCGAACAAATATTATACATGCATTCATGATATTACTAAAAATTACATAGCCACAAATAAAGTGTTGGATACCCTTCCAAGGATTATATTGTACAATACTTGAACATAATCTTATCCTACTTATCCACACAATGATATACCAAATTCACCACACACATAAGAAATATCCATTTGTTTTTGCATGAATTAACATTCAATAGTATAGAAATTACATTATTATAATGTTGATAATGTTTAAGTGATCGTGCACGATAATAATAATGTTCCTTTCACGTGTTATATAGGAAAGTGAAAGAGATGTGCAAGATTATAAGGCTACACATTCATACCAAGCATGAGACGTCTAGGCGATGGGATTGAATCGGTATTAGATAGGTAAACATGGTTATGGTATTACTCACTTCACTAGAGGGCATACACCTATCATTTAATTTGCATTACCCTATTCTTATTATCTCATTTTCATGAAATATATATACTAGATAGGAATAGGAGAACCACTTAACTCGGATACCTAAAGCCACCTAACTAGATAATAAAGACTAGACCGGATACGATATGGATAAGTGAATTTATCTCAAATAGAGGAAGTTTTGAAATTAATAACAATCTCAAATGTGTAAAACAAGAGTGTAAAATAATAGTGTAAATTAGGAATCCCATGTATAATTGAGAAAGAAGATTAGAAGGATGACCAAGAATCCCAAAGTCAACATAACCACAATGTCTACATGCCCAAGCTGATAGAAGTCATAGAATCTAGATCTTTCCCATTCACCATCTTTATAATTCCAATAGATATCCTTGGACACTCCTTGCCAATAGAATGAAGGAGATGAATTTAATATAAGCTTGAATTATTTTTAGAATCTCCCCATGCATGCTATTGGAAATTGAATGCGATGAAATAAAAATTGACCTAATACAAGCTTACTTTAAGATCTTAGAAACATTGAGTATATATATTTTGAGATTATTGGGGGTGATTTAGGAATATCATACACTTCCATATTTTTTTTAATTTTTGGTAAATAGTTTTTTAAAAGGGACTATACCCTTGTTTACAAAAAGAAGGCCTAGAAGCTTTAATAAGCAAGAGAACCAGAGAGAAAAGGATCGAATCCAAATGTTACAATGAAGTTCAAAGTAGCTAAAAAACAACTACCAAGACGAAACAAAATAATAAAATTACTGCAAAAAAGCAGTAAAGGGTCCGCAAAAAAACAAAAAAAAAACAAACAAGGATAGCAGAAGCATCTACAACTACTTTTTAGTAGCTTTGTCAATGATGGTTTTGATATTCTTCCAGATTTGAACATACCCAAAGTAGTCATGTGGGCGATCATTATAATCTAGCCGCTCCATGGTTTTCTTACTTTCCTTATCATTACCCCAAAGAGTTGCTGGAACTCCGCTTAGGTTGGAGACACTTTTGACGTGTTGCTCAATGAACTCCTCAATCGCCCTAAAGATGGCAATGTTGTAATCATGTCGAGTTTTGGCCTTCCCTAAGCGGGAGTCTAAGGAGTGCAGCTTCTTGTAGATATCTTCAATTTGGCTGCTGTCAACATCCTCCTCCTCCTCCTTCTTCCTCTTTCCTTTCTGTTTTGCCAAGTTTTTAACTTCATCCTTCAACAATTTCATATCAGCCTCTAAGGCTTCCAGCCTTCTTGAAGGGCTTTCCAATTGCACTTCCCGGGGGCTGGCACTACTGATGTTCAGGAGGTCATGAGCAATTTCAAATTCATGAGAACCCTTCTCCACAGCAAGAGTCTCAAGGTTAAGCTTCCTAGAAGCCCTGGTAACCGGTCTCCGCGAGGAAGAGGCTAAGTGGGGGGGGGAGCAACAGAAGGGGGAATGGGAGAAGATGCTGAATGGCTGGTAGGGGGGGGGTGATGTGCGGTGGTAGGGGCATAGAAAGGAGAAACAGGGGCGCAGCAGAGAGCCAAAGCAGAGGGGGAATCGAGCTAGGGGAGGATGGGAGACCGGGAAACTTGAGGAGATAGCATTTGTGCAGTAACAAAATGAGCCCTTGGTGCAAAGGAACCACCCGAGAATGCTTTTGAAACTCGAGAATGGAGCATTCAAGAGAGTTCAACAAGTAATGGGGGAAACAAACCAAACGATCCCTACGAAAGTGATTAAGAAAAATAAGGTGTTTCGCAGGAACAGTGACAAACCTTCCCTCCAAGGAGATGAACCGTATCATCATGCGGGTTACTTCATCATAAGGCGGAGGGATCGAGCTAACAAGTAGGCTTGCTGTTATGTAGGTCAGCTTCTCCTCTCCCTCAACAAATCTCCTCTCTTTAGCATCTTTATCGACCCTTTTGTTGAAGAATCGAAGCCCTCCAAGCCAAGGCCGGTCACTTCAGCAATAAGTTCTTCATTGATTAATACCTTCTGCCCCCCATATTCCACTATCCTCTCCTTCCAATCCTTTGCAAAACACACAGAGATGCTCTGATCATGTCCCTGAACCTTTTCCATGAAGTTTGTTATGCCACCCTTGCTAAGAATGTTCCATAGCTCAATATTCTCTTTCCAGTCTGGTCCACACTAGGCTCAATTTGACAAGGAGGACCCCCCATCTTCTACTCTAAACTGATTGCAACAAATTCCTAACTGATCTCTAAATCCAGTCCACTTTTTGCTATAGTATTCCGCACAATATTGGAAATGAGAGCCGTTGCTTTTCCCACGATCGGCTGCATGTCTGCTGATCTGAGCCTGCTGAAAAATGCATGTGAGAATAGCCCACTCCTGTCATCAATCACTTTATCACTACCTTGATTTCCGTGGAGGTTTGAATCCACCTTTTAATAGTCTCAATGCAGCCCGCATGCACGATTTTCAAAACCATGTATCTCCACTTGAAATTCCCCATATGATTCATACTATCTTTATTATTAGACGTGATTTGCATAAACCAATACACTTCCATATTAGCCAATAGGGCATTCAATTTAATTTAAATATGTAACTTTTTTATCCCTAGGTATTGGTGCACCTTATAATAATGTTAGGTATATCAAATAAAATAAAATAAAATCAAATTAGTTTATTAATGATAAATGGGCTTATGTTGATGTCGTTGAATAAGAGAGGGACTTTGTGAGGTTTTATCCATGAATAAAGTAGGTTAAAATATTTGAAGTTTTAATCTAAATATGTAACTCTCAAACTAAAGGAAATTTTGTGTTTTTATATTAGTTAGGGCACCTTCCTCAATCACATCCCCAATCCTTTTAAGGTGATAATTTTTTTATTAAGTAAAATGATAAAAATGATGAATAGAAACAAAATAGTATACCGTCCGAGTCACATGCCAGCTTACAATTGTAATTAACATAAAATTACATGAAGGTTGCTAGCCAATAGCAAGTGTGTGACGAGACTTGTGTCAGAATTTTTTTAAATTCATTCCGTCGTAGGCTACAAAAATCCTTTATGATCTGATTTCTCCTCTCTAATAACATACAACACCAAAATATATGAGCAAAGAAGATAAATACTATAGTATGGGTTCAAGTCCATAAATAGACATGGAGTTGATCAAGGGGATGATTGTTATTTTATACTTTTTGAGTGCATGGAAATTTATGATGGATATGGGTGCAACATGTATAAAGGAGTGAGATGATAAGCTTCAAATGTGCATAGAAAGTGCAAATGGGTAGGTAGAGTGTAGTTAATGTATAGCGGGATGTGACAATACTAAATGTGAGTGGATTAGGATGAGTAAATCGGTGATGAGGTGTCTTAAATCCACCTTATATTATATTTTAAGGTGTCTTGTGGGAATATTTGATTTTTTATAATTTTTTGTAATTTTAGTTTAAGATACCTTATGGGAAAGGTACATTGTTTAATGTCTACATTTTCCCCTTTTTTGGATAAATGGTCTAGTAGTTAAGGTGCATCACAAAATATAAATATGATATGGAGGTCATCGAACCCAATGATAATGAACATACACAAAACCTTATATGCAATCCATGGGCCACTTCACCAATGTCCGTGAAGGGATCAATAGGTTCATTTTGCAATGTGTAGAATAGTTAGTTGATGGTCCTAATTGATGATTATCATAATATTAATGAGAACAAATTGGTGTAATAACCTTCCTCAAGTGGTATTTTTTGAGCCACAAGTTACCCTAGCATAATGTGGGATGAAAACTGGGTATCGATAAGTAATAGAAAATCAACCTTGGTAAAGGCATGAGTAGAGTACTAAAGTGAGAAAAAATTTCCCTAGCCATGTGTAGGTGAGAAAGAAATTATTGATAAGTGAAATAATGGATTAATTTAGAGAGTGTGAGATAAGTGTTTCCCTATCTCAATAGTGATGCAAAATTATTTCAACATAGTATGGATTAGAAGTGGTAGTTATGGAAAATTATATAGAAGGAATTGAATACCCATAGATGTTTGGTCCAAGTGGAATGGAATGAAAGTTGTGTAAGAGATATACATGTAATGACTGATGTAAAAAAATGGTGGATGAGATAGGGTTTGAAGAAAAAAATTTGTGAGTACTATGATGAGTCAAAAGGCATGAATCATGAGACAAGAGGTGGACTAAAATTGGATTTTGAACTAGGTATAAACATCACCAAATAACATACTAACCATGTTTATTTTTGAGATATAGTGTGAGTACATGAAAGTTAATATTTTTTTGAAGTACATACTATCAAGAACAATAAGTGAAGACACTAGATAATGTGTGTGAGTGATTGGAATAGTTTATTTATGATTTATGGTATGGAAGAAAATTATATTGTGTGCATTATCTACTACTAACCAAGTTTCTATAGCCATGACAAAGATATATTTTATTTTAGTAAAAACATCGATCTACTACTATTAAAGTGTCCATGTCCCCAAAGTAGAAATACTAGAAACACCCACAAGAGATATATTTTTTAAATTTATTATTTTTAAACTTGATTTTTTCCTTTTTTAATTTATTTTCTATAGGATATTTAGAGCTCACAATTTGTTAGGTGATTTAGAATCATTGGTGTTGATAGAAGAGTGGAAATTGCATAGGCTAAATAGATAATGACCACATGCCATCACAACAAGATATTAAGTTTTTAATAGAGTGTGAATCTATAAGATTATAGTTGTTCTTAATTCACTAGGTGACAAGAGAACAAATACAAATAGTTGTAGTAAAGAATACTGGATCACAAAATGTGACAATATGCCAAAAATAGTTCACCAAAATTATGGAATCAAATCATAACATGGATTACAAATGAATTCTAAGTGAAGTAGGTTGTAGTGAACTGTGAATTGGAATGCAATATGATGGAATTGAGAATTGGTGATAAAATAACATCCATGAGAAAGTGTTGAAATTTTTGAATTATACACATTTTTTGAATTTCAAAATATGTCTAGCTATTTTATATTTTTTTGTTTATGTTTTGGTGGTGGTGTCAATTATGATAGAGTTAAATATGTAGATAATCTGGACATGTTTCAAATCTAGGATAAATGAAGAGAATCAAAATGTAAAAACAAGAAGAGTGAGATATTGAAGATAAGTGAGAGTCCCGCTAGTCATATTAGGGACTAGATGAATGGTATACATGATGTATGGAAAACTTTGTTGAATGAGGGGGAGAATTAGAATAGATTATATGATTTAAATTAACATCGAAACAATGATACCAAGTAGAATCCATAGATAGTACCGAGTGGAGTACAAGATTATGGAGATGAAGAAATCGAGATCAACATTGAGTGTATTAGATGCGTTATAGTGATGCACGAGCATCGAGAGAATGAAGAATATCAAAGTAGTGATCATCCTTATTATCACAATCTTGGTTGTTAGGGTGTTTTAGAGATCTTAGGGAGTCCATGTAAATCCTTTCAAGATGTTGAGAAGGTTTGAAATTTTAATTGCCTCCATATGTTGTTTTATACCTTCAAAAGGGAATTTGAATTTGTCAAACTTGAAAATGAAGGAATTAGCTTATAAAAGTGGATTAAAGGAGGTTTTAATGAATGTAAAGGTACATATTAGGTGTTTAGGCATGTTGAACTAGGTATTAGGATGAGATATGAGTCATAAATGATTAAAAAGATGTAAAATGACTCATTAAGTTAAGTATGGGAATATGAGAGGTCATGATTTAGTTACGGTTATGTAAGGAGGATAGATAATGAGATAAAATGGGAAGGAGTTATAAGGTGATGCAGAGCATAACTTGTGAAGACCATAACTTTTGATCCGATTGTTGATCGCCTTTCAAATTTTCCCATGGTGCTAGATACTAATTAGTATTATGATGTGGCCAACATTTTATAAAAATTGTGGCCATTTAGGCATATTTTTAGGGCCATATTCCTTCCGATAGTGGTCTAAAATTAGCTCTAAACATTTTTGCTTTTGACTAGGTCTTAGAGTTTTAATAACTTTTTTCATGCTTTATAGAATAAGTCAAAATTTCACATGAGCCTTAATTTACAAAGGAATATTTGGCACGCAAAATTTGGGGCCCATCCGAGGTGTTTTACTAGTATGTAATTTTTGGCATTTTAGGTTTTTTAGAGCAAATGTGAAATAAAAGGAAGATTGTAATGATGTAAAAGATTAGTGTGGATTTTGGAATGAGAAGAAAACTATTTTGAAGCTTATGGTTTATTTGCAAATTGTTTTTGTGTGTTTTGGAGGTATTTCAACCTCTTGCAGTTGGATCCACATCATAAGGTTATTCCTTGAGGATCATGGGATGGAAGAAGAGAGGAACATGCATTTTTGTAAGAAATAATCAAATAATAAGAAAATACTCTAGTTTGGTATATGAGTAATCGTGTATGTGCTTATAATTAGAAAGTTTTGGAATTTTAATATTGAAAATATCCATTATGATGTGAAGTTTCATTCTCGAGGAGGACATGAGGGAGAACTTCCATTGAAAATATTGTTAAGAAGTGATGGCTCTTTTGTTTTGTAAGTTATTATTCTAAGTGCATTTGACTGTGATTGTATGACTGCATAATTGCAATGGTTTTGAATGTATGTTCACGAAATCTTGTACTGAAGAATTTCCTTTTATTACTTCACGTTGCTAGGAGGTTTGGATTGAAAGAGGTTACCGAAACTTATCATTACATGCATGGAAATATTTAAAATACCATACTCTATTATGTTGTGGTAATATGTTAGTTGACTATGAAATTTTGTGTTATGAATATGAAAGTTTGTAAAATCCTATTAGAAAGTTCTTGATTGACATCATTCTCAAAATATAAGTGAAATTGAGGTCAAAATTCCATCAAGAGGTTGAAACCTAGGTATTTTTGAGAATATGCATTTGAAGCTTATACTTTTGGTTTGGAGTATAAGAGGTCATTGATTTTCATAGTTCACAATTCAAGAAACCCCACTTTGTTTGGGAATCACATGAAAATGGGGTAAGAACAGATCTAGTAAAGGATATTTTAAACTTTGAGAATAACGTTATCTCAATTTATACCATTTTGTGATCTCATAGGCTAGGACCGGGTCAGAACTAGGGTTTTACTAAGAAGGGTAGTTGAAACCTGTGCATTTGAAACCAAGACCTGAAACTATTAATAGATCATATGAGGGTTTTGAGTAAACACATTTGAGTGGTTATAGGTCCTAAAAATTCATTGACAAAGTGAAAGAGATTTATTAGTTTGCAAAAAGTATAATTGTGATAGAGTATATAAGCTAGGGTTTGTTTCAAAATTGAATTCAAAGCCTTAAATCTCAAATTTTGATTCAAAATATGGAATATATCATTGTGAAATGGTGATTTAAATATTTTTAAAGACTTACATAAATTCATGAATGTTTGTGAAAATTGTGGCGCTTTTCAAGAAGACAAACATGCACGCTTAATATACCTATTCAGAACTAGAAAATGGGATTTAAGTCACTTTTTTACAAATAAAGGCCTACTAAAATTCCACACACAAGTAGAACCATGAAATGGGTGCTAAAAAGGTTTATTTTGTGTTTTAAAACCTTATGAATGAGAAGATATGCTTGACAAAGTGCTTAGAGAAGGGCTAAAAGGAACTAGTGGAGCTAAGAAAGGAAAAGTGAAAAAGAGAAGAGATTATTGAGAGCTATCCCATAAAATTTAGACCTTGCCATGTTGGCCCTAAAACGTAATTGAATATGTTTATAGTTTGATGTGGGTTTCTACTAATCCTCCCATCCATGAACATACTAGAAGCAAGGTCTTAATAAACACTAGAAGGAAAGTCATGAGAAAGTTAGGTGGAGAATGATATGTTGATATTTTAAAATCCAATTGATGGTTTGTATAACATTTTTTTGAGGGAGAAATATTGTAAGAATTTGGAGAATAGGCATAGAAAGCTAAACAATTTTTTTCTCATTTTTAGGTTAATAGCTAGAGAAGAGCAATGGAGCAAAGGGAAGTGTAAATGGAGTTGTCATCGAAATATAAAAATTTGATAGTTGATTTTACATTATTCAAGGTGCATGTAGGTTTTAAAAATAGAGGATATTAATTGAATGAGTCATTCAAGGTTAAAAAGTTCATTTATTACTTGTTTAGACATTTTTGAAAGATTCCCTTTGTAGAGCTATGACTAAGGTTGATGTTTCAACTCTCTAAACTGATAGAATGCTTGATTAAATGTTCTTTTATATGCATAATTTGGTATCATAGCATGAATAAACTCTTTGAAATAATATTTTGTACTAATATTGAAATGATTAAGTTTCGGTTGAAGAAAATCAATAGACCAAGGTGGAAGAGAATTGGGTGAAGATATTATGGAGAGATTGATAAAATACATGGGTAGAAAATTAAAGGGCTTAGAAGAAGGAAATATCCATAACAAGGTGAAGGAAATCACAATAAGGAAAGAGTTATTCTCTAAAGAAGAGATAAAGGAGGCAAGAGAAAGGATTAATAAGTTGGAATCCATGATAGAGACCATGATGAAAAAGCAGATCTAAGAATTTGGATGGTAGTTTAAAAATAAGGTAAAGTGGCCAATTAAGCTACTTATGGACAAGAAGAGGAGGAAAAATTTGATTACATTGGAAAAATAAATGGAGAAAGATACTCATATACAGTGAAGAGAAATGGGTTATCGTGTGAAGAATAGTTTGAGAAGAGAGTTATCATTGAAGAGAAAAAGGAGGAGAATAAGGTGGACAGAGAAGAGAAAAAGAAAGTCTCTATGAAAATGACTCTCATGGGGGCATTATGGTATCTTATTTTGTTATCTAACTCCATTTTTGAGTTTGTGTTTTTAGGTATAAAGACAAGTGATGAAGGTAAAAGATAAAACCTCAAGATGGATGAAAAAAGGGTGAAATGAAGAATCCTTAAATGAAGATGAAGATGAAAGAGAAGAAGTATAACTTGTACAAGAAAAAAAAGAAAATTTATAAGAATTTTAACCTAATCAAGAGGAATATGAAGATAAAATTCCATTCTATGAGGCATGGGAAATTTTCTTGGAAGAAGGACAAAGAACTAGTGAGCAAAGAGAGACTGCAAATAGTGGAACATTGAACATGAACTAGATTATATAATTTGAAAAAGAAGAGGATAGGGGTTTGAAAATTAATTCTAATAAAGAAAAGAGAGAGAGGGAGTATGATAAGAAAAAGCACCAAGTTTCTCATCCAAAAGAGAGCATAAACCATTGCTATATTTTTCCTAAATGGTTTGAGAAATAAATATGAAAATAAATGTAATGAAAGTGGATTAAAAGAGGATGCAAACAAAAGGAAAGTCTAAAAGGATTCAATTCAAGTCTACAAACCAAGGGAAAGAATGAGATGATAAAGATCAAAATTCAAGCTACAAATACAAAAAAATAACTGATATAACTTTAAGAACTCAGCAAAACATATGGTAAGGAAGAGATCGATAGTCAAGAGAAAGAACCGGGTGATTATACCCCAAAAATGCATGAGGAAAGAGGAAAATTATGGTTTTAGGGAATATAATAGCATGTATGAATCAGTCCAAGGTGGGAAAACAAGAAGTTTACAAAGGAGTAAACAAACTCACGAATAAGGCGTTGAAAAACTTAAAGGTAAACAAGTGGTTTATGGAATTTTTTTATGATATGTTAGATCATGGTGACTTGAGATCATTAAATGAAGCAATGAAAGGGGAACACAAATCTTGAAAAAGGGTGTATAAAGAAGCTAAATGGAATATTTGTGAATAATCCTACACTAGTCAAGAAGGAACTTGATACAAGGTGAAGATTATGCAAGGAATAATGGCCAAGACAACCCCAAGTTCGATGAGACAATTGAAGAAGAGAAAACTTTGATGTTGAGACAGGAAATATACATGATTGAAGAATTAGTTAACTCTTTAGAAGAGATACATGCAAGGAATGAATACAAGGTGAGTAAATTTTATGGTTTGTTACTTGATATTGATGATTCTATGAGTGGATTCCTTTAAATTATACAAAATGATTCTAATTATTCATCTAAGAAGCATGAAACAAGCAAAGGTTAAAGGAATGATGAACACGATGAGAATGGAAGGAATGAAAATCAGTTTTGCATGAATGAGGTAGATGAAATCTTACAAGAATTGTTGTATATGATGAATGAAAGGAAAAAACATGTAGGTACAACTAAAGAAGTGATGGTTTCTTAGACACATGTTGATATAAATGAGAGAAAAGAATAATAAGGTATAGGTTTAGAGAAACCTAACATGGTGGGAAGAGAGAGAAAGAAAGCAATGAGATAAGAAGACGAAGATTATAAAAATAAAAGGATGAGTACCTGATGCAAATGTGCCATACAGAGATGAAGGAGGTGATAAAAGATGAAGAAAATGTGCATTTTCTGTTATATTTTTTATTTTTGTAGGTACAAATAATGGGAACTTAAGAATGATGAAAGTAAAGATGGAATTCAAGAAGGAAAGAGGAAAATTGAAGTCAAATGTAAGGAAAAAGAACAATTTATGGGATCTAGGTGGACATGAAACACACAAGGATGATGAAAATGAAGAAGGAAGGAAAAAAAGAATGGAATGATGATGGATAACTAGCAAAGAATATGAAGACTCAATTCAAGGAAAATTTATACAAATTAAATACACAAAAAAATTTCTCCACCTTGGGAGTATGATGCAGGAGCATCAAAGAAGTAATGATCATCATTCTTATCATGATCTTGGGTTTTTGGGGTGTCTTAGAGATCTTATGGAGTCCATGTAAATCATTTCAAGATGTTGAGAAGGTTTGAAATTTCAATTACCTCCATATGTTGTTTTTCCCTCCAAAAAGGGAATTTGAATTTTTAAACTTGAAAATGAAGGAATTATCTTGTAAAATTAGATTAGAGGAGGTTTTAATGAATGTAAAGTTTTTTATTAGGTTTATAGGCATGATGAACTAGGCCCTAGGTTTAAATGTGAGTCATAAATGATTAAAAATATGTAAAAATTCCTCATTGAGTTGAGTATGGGCATATTAAAGGTCATGAGTTAGTTAGAGTTATGTAGGGAGGATAAAGGATGAGATAAAATGGAAAGAAGGAGTTGTGAGGCTATTCCTTGAGGATCGGGGATGGAAGAAGAGAAGAACATACATTTTCGTAAGAAATAATCAACTAATAATAAAAGACTCTGTTTTCTATATGAGTAACTACGTATGTGCTTGTAATGAGAAATTTTTTGCATTTTAACATTGAAAATATCCATTGTGATGTGAATTTACATTCTTAGGAGCACATGAGAGAGAAATTATATTGAAAATACTATTGAGAAGTGATGGATATTATGTTATGTAAGTTGTTATTCTAATGCATTTGACTATGATTGTGTGAATGCATAATTACAAGGGTTCTGAATACATTTTCATGACGTTTTTTATCGAAGCATTTCCTTTTATGACTTAATGTTTATAGGAGGTTTGTATTGAAAGAGGTTATCAAAAATTATCATTGCATGCATGAAAATCTTGAAAAGACCATATTTTTTTTTTATGCTAAGATGCTAGTTGACTATGAAATTATGTGTTATGAATATGGAAGTTTGTAAAATCCTATTAGTGAGTTCATGATTGAATATATTGTTAAAATATAAGTGAACTTAAGGTCAAAATTCCATCAGAGGTTAAAATCGTGTGTTATTTGAGAATATGCATCGAATCTTAAGCCTACATCTTTGGAGTATAAGAGGTCAATGATTTGCATACTAACTATTCAAGAAGCCTCACAGCTTATGTAAACACGTGAAGGAGGTAATAAAACCCTAGCAAATGATATTTTAAACTTTGATAATAAGGTTATATCAATTTATACCATTTTGTGATCTCAAGGGATACAATAGGGTCAGAATTAGGGTTTTACTACGAATGAGTAGTTGAAACTGTGCATTTGAAACAAAGACCTAAAACTCTTAATAGATCATATTAGGATCGTTAGTAAACATACTTGAGTGGTTCTCGGGTCATTAACGGTTGTAAGAGCCTTGTCAATTTGTAATAAGTTTAAGCGTGATAGAGTATATAAGCTAGCGTTTGTTTTGAAATTGAATCCAAAGCCTTAAATCTTAAATTTTGATTTGAAATTTGGAAAATATCATCATGAAAGGGTGATTTGACATATTTTTGAATAATTATATAAATTTAGTGGGTAGTTTTTGTGAAATTCATGACAATTTTGAAGAAGATAGGCATGCACAAAGCTTAATAGACATATTTATAACTAGAGCAATGTGATTTGAGTCAATTTTCAAAATAAATTCCTACTAAAATTTCACACACATGTAGAACCATGAAATGGGTGCTCAAAAACGTTTAGTTTGTGTTTTAAAACCATATGTATGAGAAGATAGTCTTGACATTTCTTTGGAGGAGGGATTGAAGGAACTAACAGAGCTAAGAGAGGAAAAGTGAAAAGACAAGAGAGTATTGAGAGTTATCCCATAAAATTTAGACCTCACCATGTTAGCCCTAAAGGGTATTTGAAGATGTTTATAGTTTGTTTTGGGTGTCTACCAATCCTCCCAACCATGAACATGCCATAAGCAAGGTCTTAAGAACACTAGAAGGCCACTCAAGAAAGTTAGGTGGAGAATGATATGTTGATATGTTTAAATCCAATTAATGGTTTTTCAAATAAAATTGTTAGGGAGAAACATGGTAAGAAATTGGAGAATAGCCATAGAAGGCTAAAGAACAATATTAGTTGTTTTTAGGTTAAGGGATAGAGAAGAGAAATGGAGCAAAGGGAAGTGTAAATGGATTTTTCATGGAAACAGACCAATTTTATAGTTGATTTGACATTATTCAAGGTGCATGTAGGTTTTAAAAATAGAGGATAGTGATTGAGCAAGCCATTTCAAGGTGAAAAAGGTTATTTATTATTTGTTTAGCTATTTTTAGGCTTCTTTGAAAGATCCTCCTTTGTAGAGCTATGAGGAAGTTTCGTGTTTGAGCTCTCTAAACTCGATTAATTAGATAAAATGGTATGAACACATTTCATCAATCATTCCATCTAGAGAAGAGATCTATGGTATAAGTAGATAAAATGGGATAAAACATTAGGTGATTAATTATATTGGGTGGAAGAGGGAGGGATAAAACATTAATGTCCTAAGGAAACATGATAGAAAATTATGTTATATTTTGATGAATGGGTGTGGGAAGAATATGAATGCGAGTAATAGAATTAGGGATGTAGCATATGATGTCAAGTGGATGATAATGTGCAATAAAATACAAATAATGTGAAAATGTAAGTGAATTTGGAAGAGATGTGCAAGGAGGATATGTGAGAGAAAGAAGTTATATGCTCACAAAAAAATATGTGAGAGGATAAGGGGGATTTAGTAATAAGAAGGTAACCATAATGAGTGATGATAGGGGTAATAAGATACATGTTGAAGAATATAACTTAGTGCATGACATAAGTGGTTGTGTAGAATGAGGTGGATAACATGATGTGGGTTTGGGAAACATAGAAATGACAAGAGATTAGTAGAAAAATAAAATAAGTGAAAAATAAAGAATGTAGAAGCCAAAAAAAGATTCGATAATTGAATCGTAACCCTCCACCATTGATGGATTTATGTGGAGTGAGAACAATCCATCAACTTTTACCTTATCTCTTTATGAACCGGTACCTCATTATGGCATTAATAATATAGATTATATAGGCGGGTAGATCTCGAGAAAAAAATTGGGTCACCTTTATCTTATATATATATATATATATATATATATATAGCCACTATCATTCATATATATATGGTGCTCCTCATCGAGCAACCATCTCATCTCATCTCAATTTAGGAGATAAAATCTTGAGTTATTGTAAAAGAGGAAAAATAAATTATGGAATTAAATATCCTCACACTTATTACTATTGCATTGTTCATTTAGGTCCCTACTAATATTCATATCAAAATTCGATGAATTTAATCCCAATTTTCTATTGGATATATATTCATTCCATCATATTCATGCAAGGATCGAAGATATTATGAGAGATTATGTTCATCAAAAATGACCAAATTAGACTTTCATCCTCCCGGGATTGTTCTTTTCATCGCAATGAAATATTTGTTCCCATTTCCATCACGATTATTCCAGCATGAATGGAGAGTGAAGGCTCATGCAAATATTGAAGCACAAGTAGAACCCACATAGCCCGAGTTGAGGAGAAAGAATGGGACACAACCTTAATGAAATTTGATGGATCTAGTTTTGACATTGTATTCTCGACCCAGAGAGAGCAGAGCTCAAAAGAAACAACCCATGTGATGTTTAGGGAATGAATAAAAATATTGTGAGGATAGGAGACTAACCGATGTCTCACTATGATGAAAATAATGATATAAAATATGAGAATTAGGAGAACTTGAGAGAACATGACAACTTATGTGAATATTAGTCCAACAATTCCAAAATAGAACCACATGAATGTGTTGAATGTGAGGTGGATGATGTAGATTATGAGACACAAGGTGAAAAATATGATTTGGGGGTAGTGAGAGATTAATAATTAGATAATGGAGAAGTGGTGCATGGAGAATAATTTAGAGATGTAAAAGGTTCAAGTGATAAAATTGGTGCTTAAATGTGGAGTTGAAGGATATATAGGGTTCACAACAATGTCATAATTTTCAAGTATATCCTATATTATGTTTTGAAGTTGGTGACACAAGTAAGTAGAATAGTAGTAGGTGTAATGATAGGCACACTATCCATGGGAGGAATGCGAAAATGGAAGGGGTGGTAGTTGTAGAAGAGTGATAAAATTGGTGTTAAGAAAACTTTTATAATGTAATAAAATGATTCAATTAATGGATTTAATTTGTGACTAGGTTTGATAAATACATAATCCTTAAGAAGACACAAAAAAATGTGAAAGGGTTGATGGAGGAGGAAAGGGTATGGGAAAATATTCGTGTTGAATGAGTTTGTGAAAATGAAAGTGTTATGGTAGAATGTGTGGGGGAAGAACAATAAACATGTAAAAGAAACATGACGCTAAGAATGGACGTCCTCGGGAGATGATGCATGTGTATATCCTCATTGAAAGTGTTTAATAGGTGTATTTTCAAGTGACATGAAATGTGGGGGACACAATTTCTTGAAAATCAGTAAAAAAATCTGATAGTGGAAATAAAAAGGAGATGAAATGGATGAGTTCAAAAAAATAAGAAAAAAATTCAATAATGAACTCATCATTAGATTGTAAAATATGTAAATGTCATCCGATGTTGTTTTTGGTGTAATATGAATGAGGAAGTGAGTTGGGAATGCATCAAAAAGTTGGAAAAAAATAGATGTTATTTTTTGGGAGTGATGAATACCATTCAAGAGTGTGTCTAATGAGTGAAAGTGGGAAGGTGCTTACGCAGAAATTTTTTTCATGTTTAATGATGTGGCATGCATGGTGAAAGAGGTGCAAGTTGTTAGGGGTCGGCATTGCCAACAATTTTTCTGAAATTAGGTAGTTTGGATTGCTTTGGATATGCATGGTATGGGACTATGGGATGATACAAATAATTGAAATTTTTTGAATAAGTTAGTTGATCTATATGTCCCACTCGAGTTTTTGGACTCAATATTGGAAATATGGTCAAGTATGTTTTTATGGAGCATGTTGGGGTGTATAAAGGTGAGATTTAAGGATGGTTATAAGGGGTGGTAGGGTGGTTACATGGGGATTAGAGAGTGTACATGGTAGAGCACTCATTGAAGGAAGAAAAGAGTACATGGGATGGAGTGCACATGGAGAGAGATAGAGAGTACTCATAGAGAGTACCAAAGAGTATGTGGGATTGAGCATGAGTGGAAAGCATGTGGGAAAAGCGTTAGTGGAGGGGACAAGGTCTAGTAAGTGAATCAAAATAAATATTAATGATAGTAGACATGGATAAAAAAATATGGAAAATGGTGTGGGAGAACCTTAGGATTATAGCATTAGAACTCAACTTGGGTTGACCACACTAATCATATATCAAAAGGAATCACATAATAGTCATAATTATATGTGTGTTAGGGAATTAGAATGGGACATAGAAAGTGTAGAATGAAATAATGAAAGGAAAATTATAGGGTATTGTTTGCATACGGATTTGCACACATGAAAATGACATACAATAATAAGGGAATGAAGTCCCTCCTCAATGAAGGTGAGGCTTCCTTTATTAAAAACCAAAAAAATATTTACATCTGTACATTCAAAATTGTATGTGGGGGGTATTTTGGAACATCAAATGGAAATAAATGTGAATGAGGGATATGGAATGGAATGAAGGAAACAAATGGAAAGGAATGAATGGAAGGAATATGCAATGGATAAGTAAAAGCAGAGCCTAATATTGCATAGAGGAAAACAATGAATAACTAACTCAAATAATGAAAATTTTGAATAAGCTAGAAAAGAGTAAGCAAAAGGGAACACACATGAGCAAGTAAATATCAGAGCTTGATCACTGTGAACAAGAACAAAAAATTAATAGCATTCACAAGAAGATCAAAGACAATATTTACATGTGATATTTAAACACTAATGTCTAATGAACATACGAACATAAAATTCTAAAATAGATATTGAATTGGACACAAAGTTCATATTTAATTAACTCCAAAATGTCTTCATAAAAGAACTCAAAATTCCTTTCTTGAAACAAATCTTGCACACAAAAGTATTTTCTTCTCCTCTCTCAAAGTCACCCTCACAAATGAGCCTCTAACTTCCTTTTATAACCCAAAAGTTGTTTAGAAAGTAGTTAGGGTCATACACGAACATTTAATAGGGCATCTTAAATGATTTTGAATTTTTCAACCAAAAACAAATAAAAATATAAACCACTTAAGCTATCCAATTTTTTCAAAAATTGAGTTTAACAATAACCCACTTAAAATAACATTTTAACTTATAATAAAATCCAGTTCCTTATCCATTAAAGTGGGGTCTGACTATGTCAAACTTATAAGAAATGGACTCTCCCACTTTTTTAGATACCAAAAAAGCTATCTCATCATCCCATTAGTGAGATTAGGATCTGTCGCCTCACTAAGTGAAAGGATATGAACCTTCCCAATATTTTGAACATATTTTCTTCCTCGGGAGGTTCACTCGGTTGAAGCACAACCTCACAAAACACCTGCAATTCCAAGATCCTACCTGGCATATCATTCAGATTGACCATCTTTGATTGAACATTTTCAAACAAGTTCCTTAATTTGATGCAACATTCCATTGAAGTTGAAGAGAAATTGATGGCAGGAATATACATGTCTTTGAACAATCGTGAGAATTGTTCCTCAACATGTTCTAATGAATGCCTCTGATTTTTCTCATTTACAAGATCACAAGGGATTTCAGCTATGAAATCGTGAATTGAGGAAAGTGAAGTGAAGGCTTCATTGCATACGCTCTTGTAATGGATCATAGAATCCTTGAGAAGTGTCTTCTTTGACTTGAGATGTAGAAACCAAAGAAATCATGTCCCTGGCATTCAAATTCAAGGATTCCTTCAATGTCTAGAGTTGAGGATTCTATACTTATCATCTCCTATAGACTAGACAATACATCATCCAAATTCTATATGTTATAAAAAAATGTTTCCTTGAAAGAAATAATTGGATCAATATATGCACTAATATACTCAAGGAGCTTCATGGGTACTTTGATCATCTCTCCCCTAAAAATGGGAACATATGAAAGTCGAGATTTAGTGACATGGGCTAATGTGTTTATCTCCTTTGATAGATTGAGAGTTTATTCATCAAGGGAAGCCACTAAATTGGGTAGTGGGAAGTGGATGATATTGGATTTATCAAATGTTGAACATAATCCACCAATTGATTCTTTTCAGCCTTGAGCTGAGAGTTCTGAGATTTATATTTCTCAAGCCTCTTTAGCATAATATCCATTGAATCTTGGGCCATCACCATGTCACTTTCCAATGTGGACTTCCCAAGTCCAAGTCTGGATATGTCATAATCAGCAGTGTCATGGAATTACGTTCCTTATTAACTTTTAGGACAAAAAGATCCACAAACTTGTTCCTGTCATCATCCATGACTATCTACAAGAACACTTTAGGCTTCTTGGGAATGACATCATTCAAAAGCTTGAAAAGGGAATTGAAGTCAATGTCAATTTCCTTGAAAACCCTCTTTCTTTCTTTGATACTCACAATAAATGCAAGGAGTTTCCTTTACTAATTCTCGCATACAAGAGCACGGAGTCCGAAGAAACATTCACATTATTCTCAATATCATTAGATTCTACAAGAATCCTTTCCACAACTTTAATCTCTGGAGAAATAACCTCGATATCAACCTCTTAAACATCGGGGATAACTTTAGAAATCTCTTTGTGAACTGTAGGTTTAGTTGCGTTTGATATCTGTACCACTTGCACTTGAGTAGACTCTTGTGCAAGACACAACATGAGTGTTTGTTATGAGCTTCCTTGAGTTATTAGGAATGTGATTAGAAAAATCTCTACTTGAAGTGGAAATCCCCGATACACACTCTCTTCCTTCAATAGGGCTAGGACCCTTGGATGTTTTACCTTGTGACACCTTCTTTGGAGAAGTGGATTTGGGAAACCACTCTTTTCTTGCTTAATGCATATGGGTAGATGACACAAAGGTTGATCGAGAAAATCTTTAGTCGGATGGAGACCTCCTCAAGTTTGCAATTTTGTAATCCTTGGGTATGAACTTGGATTGATGGTAACTTTACAAGTTATCATTCATACCAAGCTATGCTTCTTTTGAGAATCAATTGATTCTTGTTATCAAGAGAAAATTCATCTCTTTTGGTCCAATAAATTTGGGGAAAGGGAGTGAAATCAATGGCATCATATGAAGGATCAACAACATCTTCACCATCATCCACCAATGAATCTAGAGTGTTTTTGATGCGAAAAGAATTGATTTGAGAAAGGGTCAGGTGGGAAACTCTCGCCTTATTACTTCATGCTCATCTAGACATGAAACTTCAAAAATATTCCATGGTAGGGTTGTGCTGATACTTTTCTCCAAGAATCTTCTACATATATCCATTGATATCAAACTGGAATCTCTTCACATATGGATGTATAGTGATGAGAGAAAACTCTTTCTCCATGAGTTGCACACTTGAAGAGATTTAGACATTGGTATTCCCCAATTTGGATTGGGAAATGAATGCCTGAACGATGCTTGTCACTGAGAAGACAATGAACTTGGAATAGTTGTCGCACAAGCTCCATCAATGCCCACTTGTCACTGACATACTTAGGAATCTTCCATGGAGTACCTACAAAGCCGCTCATGTGAATGTAGGAAAAGGATGGAAATTGAATAAACCATGTTCCCCACTGGGAAATGACATCCATGACATCTTTAGAGAATATTTCCTCCATATTCCTATTCAAGTTTCAATCACGCAAAAGGTGAATGCATCATTAACTCTCCTGAAATGATGAGAGCTATTTTTGAAACTTAACTATAGATAATGATGGAAGACATTATTTGATGGACCCATGACTCCTTTCGTTTCTAGCCCCAAAAATAGCTTCCTTCTAGCCCTGCATAAGTCAGGTATGATGTCATGTTGGAACATACAATCATCTTCACTTCGACCAATTGTTTGTGAAGAGTATCACTGATGATGGTGTCCTAATCCACAAACTCTCTCTTGGCAAGGAGGATACAGATAAACTGATACATCCATGGGTGGAAAATCCTAGTAGAGGGTAGACTAAAGACATGGCTTAAGAGAGTGATCATGTCTCTGATTTCCTCCATGAATCAACGCGGTACAATTCCTTAGAAATTCAGTCAACTCGAGGCCTCTTGGTTACTAACCAATTGTTATTGAACATCTTGTTGCTTATGAGGGGGTTCTTCATCCCAAAAATCTTGTGCTGACTTTTGAGTGATGTCAACATTCTCAAGGAAGTCAGGTATGCTAAGAAATTCCTCAATGTGCTCTGGTGTGATTAAGAGGAAAGGCTCGTGAGTATCCTTATAAATGCCTCACCTATTGTGATCATAATGATCTGCACGGTGATGAAAACTCCGAATTTCATCGAGATAGGAAATGTTGCTGCTTGGGGTAGACCGCTATGGTATAGCCCATCCAAGATTATGGTCGTGCCTTCAGCTTTCACCCGATCACAAAATTGCTAAACGTTAACATGGCCAAGATTAGTGTCGGTGATGTTGTTGTATGTAGATTTGATGGAAGTGGGAGGAATAACCCCTTGGAAGTCGTATTTGAGTGTGGAATTATTTAAATTTTCCTCTAACTTCCTCGATTTCCTTGCAGACTTGCTAGATTTTTCAGCCATGATGAATTTAACAGAAAACATGTGGGCACACAAAATGGTGTAAACGGCGTTAGGTCTTAGTCTCATAACCACCACAACGCAAGAGGAATATAGATCTTGTTAATTATTATTATTATTATTTAAAAACAATTGATCCCGGGTTACAATTTTTTATAAAAATGCTAACACAACATAAATATAAAGACTATTCTCTAATTACAAATCGGGTGAAAATAATATTTTTAGTAAATATTCCCGATTATAATGACTTCGTGCAAGATCGATTTGAATTATTTTTCCAATGTTGGGATCACGTGTAGACTATGGATACTTGGTATCGGGCCAATATGTGAGCTCTTCGAATACATAACAGACCCTTTCCATGTGAAATCTTACTCGTTACATGCGAACACGTAGTCTTTTATTTTATTTGACTTTGTGTGAACAACTATTTTTCTTTGCATGCGTGATATTTTCCTTACATGGAGAGATCCTCCACCGATAATTGAAACTTCTTTATTTAAAAACCTGCAATTAATTCCTCTTTGTCACGTGGGCAGTTTTATTTTTATTTTTTATTTATGGCGGCATTGGATTTTGTAAGAAAAAAAGAAATGCTTTGATTTTTCCTTAGTTGGCGCTCTCAACTCTCAAGCGTGGAGTTGTTATCTTTCCCCTTTCCCATGTGGGATTCCTTCTATTTCCTTGGCAGGTGTGGCCTATTTTGGCTGAGCTTGGGATTCTGCGTGGAAATGTTGTCAAAAACTTCATGGAAATAATTATTTATGTTGTCTATGCATTGGTTTTCTTTACTTATGATCTGCAGCTTCCTTCTTCATGGAACATGTGGAATATTCTCCTAATGAATGTGTTCTTTACCTTTGGTTGGGTGAGCTTCCCTCAATGCATGAAAAACGAATGTGGACCTTACCTTGGTGTGAATGGACTGTTATAGGAATGTGTGGAAATGGTTTATTTCTCCTTGAAAACTTGAATTCTCCCTCAAAACCTAGGTGTGAACATGCAAAAGAAATGGACTGGTGCGGATCTCTCTTGGGATACGTGTAAGTGCTCTCGGTTTTGGCAGGGTGTGGACTTGTTGCAAAACCTGCAGTAGAAACTACTATTTCCTTTCAAAACCTATGTTGGTTTTGGCATGGAAAATTTGATTATTCTCTCCGTTGTTGTGCGTAGAAAAATGTGTGAGAATTAATCTTATTCCTCCTAGAAAATGCGTGAACAACTACTTCAATACCTTTCTTGGAATGAGTGGAGAATCAATCATCTGTGTAGAATGTGCTATGAAATCTTGTAAATGAAATATTTCTCCGAAAACGCTTGGCAGGGGGAAATAAGAAGAAATTGGAAATAAAATATCTTTGAAGCTTCTTCGCATGAATTTTTCCAACAGTCTTTCACAGAGGAAAAATTAAGAGGATTAAAGAAGCTTCCCTGTAACCGTTTATTTGTTTCCATTGAAATAACCAATTTCCCCTTCTTTGGGTAGTGGGAATTAATTGCCAAGGAAATATGAAGAAAAACTTAATCATTTTCCCGTGGCAATGGCAAAGCAAGTTGACAATTCCCATTTATTTCCCCATGTGGGAAATTGGGAGATATTTTTCCATTTTTCCATCCAATCGGGTTGGCAATCAACAGGAGAAATTCCACAAGTAGGGAAAAAAGAAGATTTTTCTAGGAAAAGGAAATCCGGGTGCGGAAAGCCAATTTGGCATTCCCGACAATTAGAAGCGGAATTTTTATTTCCCACGACAATAACAAAAACTTGTCGATTGATTTTTAATAAATATTAAATTAATATTTATTTAATTAAAAACCCCCAAAATTAATAAAATTAATTTTATTAAATAAAAGGGTAATAAATTAATTAAATATTAATTAATTAATTAATTATTAACGTAATTTGTGACCTAGCGGGAGGAGTTCTCACCCTAAATGGACAAAAGGAAGACCAAAATGATCACGAGAATAATATGATCACGGAAAGGTTGATAAAACACGTAACATAATACTTTTGATTTTTTTTTAAAAATCATGCTTATTAATTTTGCGAAGTCAAAATTTGCGATACTAGGTATTCATGCCTAAGATTGATATTATGGAAAATATAGAAAAATAAAACTATGGCACTAAAAATTACTATTGAGGTTGGGAAATTTTGGATGGTATATCACAGGATAGTCTTTCTCCGAAATGCGTCTGTAAAAAATTCGACTAAGATATAAAATGTGCAAAATGATATAATTGATAAAATTGAATGGGTGGGAAATTGTAGGGTAGTCACACATGTGATTGATCTCGGGAAAATATAGATATTAAAATCACAAGGGTAGTCGCACCCATGACTAGGACTAGAAAAAAATCTAGAAATGAAATGAAATGCAAGGTAGTGCGAAACTTAAAAATAATGTGTGATGGTATGGGAAGTTAAAAATGCAACTCATATATGATTGAATTTAGCGTAAAGGTGTGATGTGGTTAGAAGGGAGGGTTTTGTTTTTGGAATTTTTATTTTTCAAATAAAAATGTAAGTATGCTATGAAACAGTGATTAGGCTCTTATCACTCTAATAGATGTGTCTTTTGATATACTATTAAGTCTATATAACAAGCCTCTTGATATATGCACCTTTTGATATACTTGTTATTATTTAGAATAATTTCACCCTCTCGATATATGCATTAGTATGTGATAGAGGCATTAACACAAGTGAGAGTGGGCTAGTTTGAGGTTCATAAATAACACATGAAATGGAATTGTCGGATCAATGTAACTTGTTTAAATGAAATCTCTTGTACATAATCCAATGGTGTTCTACATTTTTAGACTTTATGCCCAAATATATTGATGGTAGGAAATGGGGAATGGAAATGTATGCATATCATTATAATTCCCTAATGATTTATAGGGATGATGCCATATATGTCATTATTGGATCTAAGTTAGGTGATAAGTGCATTATTTCAACACAATGACTTTACCTATAAGTGTGACCCGGAAGAACCATTAAAATTTAACACCTAGATGAGACAAAAAAATTCCTTATGATGTGCACAACAAGAAAGTAAAATATTATTAGAAAACAAAATCTCATTTGGTCACCAAAACTTATGCATAGATATTGAACCACCCTATAACTACAAGAATGCCATAATACACACACACACACAGACACACACACACATTATACATACATACATATATGTATGCATAATGTATATATGATGTCCATTGCATAAGTGATAGAATTCATAAGATTCTATCCATGAATAAAGTAGGTTAAAATATCCTAAAGCTAAATCTATAACTACAAGTTAGACACTAAATGAAATATATTCATTTTTTGTTAGTTAGATGACCTTCCACTATCACATACCCAGCCATCTTAAGGTGATAAAGACATTTTATGAAGTAAAATGAAAAAATGATGAGTAAAAACAAAATAATATAATTGAACAAGTTACAGGTCAGTCACAATTGTGATTGATAGAAAGGATTAACAAGTTGGAATCCATGATAGAGACCATGATGAAAGAGGAGATCCAAGAATTTGGATGGAAGTTGAAAAAGAAGGTAAAGTGGCCAATTAAGCTACTTATGGAGAAGAAGAGGAGGAAAAATTTGATTACTTTGGAAAAATAAATGGAGAAAGATACTCATAAAAGGGTGAAGAGAAATGAGTTACCATGTGAAGAAGAGTTTGAGAAGAGAGTTCTCATTGAAGAAAACAAGGAGGAGAATAAGGTGGAAAGAGAAGAGAAAAAGAAAGTGTCTATGAAAAAGACTCTCATGGGGGCCTTATGGTCTCTTGTTTTGTTATCTAACTCCATGTTTGAGTGTGTGTTTTTAGGTATAAAGACAAGTGATGAAGGTAAAAGATAAGACCTCAAGATGGATGAAAAAGGGTCAAATGAAGAACCCTTAAATGAAGATGAAGCTGAAAGAGAACAAGTATAAATTGTACAAGAAAAAAAAAAAAAGAAAATTTATAAGACTTTTAACCTAATCAAGAGGAATATGAAGATAAAATTCCATATTCTACAAAGCATGGGAAATTTTCTTGGAAGAACGAAAAAGAACTAGTGAGCAAAGAGAGACTCCAAACAATGGAACATTGAACATGAACTAGATTGTACAATTTTAAAAATAAGAGGATAGGGGTTTGAAAATTATTCCTAATAAAGCAAAGAGAGAGAGGGAGTATGATAAGAAAAAGCACCAAGTTTCTTAACCAAAAGAAAGCATAAACCATTGCTATATTGTGCCTAAATGGTTTGAGAGAATAAATATGAAAATAAATGTAATGAAAGTGGATTAAAAAGAGGATGAAAACAAACAAAAAGTCTACAAAGGATTTAAGTCAAGTCTACAAACCAAGGGAAAATAAGGAGATGATAAAGAACAAAATTCAAGCTACAAATACAAAAAGGTAATTGATATAACTTTAAGAACTCAGCCGGAAAATATGGTAAGTAAGAGATTGATACTCAAGAGAAAGAATCAGGTGATTACACCCCAAAAATGCATAAAGAAAGAGGAAAATTATAGTTTTAGGGAATATAATAGCATGCATGAATCAGTCTAAATTGGGAAAACAATAAGTTTACAAAGGAGTAAACAAACTCATGAATAAGGCATTGAAAAACTTAAAGGTAAACAAGTGGTTTATGGAATTTTTTTATGATATGTTAGATCATGGTAACTTGAGATAATCAAATGAAGTAATGAAAGGGGAACACCAATCTTGAAAAAGGGTGTATAAAGAAGCTAAATGGAATATTTTTGAATGATCCTACACTAGTCAAGAAGGAACGTGGAGACAAGGTGAAGATTATGCAAGGAATAATGGCCAAGACAACCCCAAGTTTGATGAGACAATTGAAGAAGAGGAAACTCTGATGTTGAGATAGGAAATATACATGATTGAAGAATTATTTAACTCTTTAGAAGAGATATATGCAAGGAATGAATACAAGGTGAGTAAATTTTATGGTCTGTTACTTGATATTGATGATTATGTTAGTGGATTCCTTTAAATTATACAAAATGATTCTAATTGTTCATCTAAGAAGCATGAAACAAGAAAAGGTTAATGGAATGATGAACATGATGAGAATGGAATGAATGAAAATCAGTTTTGCATGAATGAGGTAGATGAAATTGCAAGAATTGTTGTATATGATGAATGAAAGGAAAAAGTGTAGGTACAACTAAAGAAGTGATGGTTTTCTTAGACACATGTTGATATAATTGAGAGAAAATAATAAGAAGGTATATGTTTAGAGAAACTTAACATGGTGAGAAGAGAGAGAAAGAAAGAAATGATACAAGAAAATGAATATTATAAAAAGAAAAGGATGAATACCTGATGCAAATGTGCCATACAAAGATGAAGGAGGTGATAAAATATGAAGAAAATGTGCATTTTCTGTTATATTGTTTATTTTTGTAGGTACAAATAATGGGAACTTAAGAATGATGAAGGTAAAGATGAAATTCAAGAAGGAAAGAGGAAAATTGAAGTCAAATGTAAGGAAAAAGAACAAGTTATGGGATCTAGGTGGACATGTAACACACAAGGATAGTGAAAATGAAGAAGGAAGGAAAAAAAAAGGAATGCTGATGGAGAACTAGCAAAGAATATGAAGACTTGGTTTAAGGAAAATTTATGAAACTTAAATACACAAAAAAATTCCACCTTGGGATTATGATGCGAAGCATCAGAGAAGTAATGATCATCATTCTTATCATGATCTTGGGTTTTGGGGTGTCTTAGAGATCTTAGGGATTCCATATAAATCATTTCAAGATGTTGAGAAGATTTTAAATTTCAATTGCCTCCATATGTTGTTTTTCCTCCAAAAGTGAATTTGAATTTTTCGAACTTGAAAATGAAGGAATTATCTTGTAAAATTAGATTAGAGGAGGTTTTAATGAATGTAAAGTTTTGTATTAGGTTTATAGGCATGATGAACTAGGCCTTAGGTTGAAATGTGAGTCATAAATGATTAAAAATATGAAAAAATGCCTCATTGAGTTGAGCATCAAGCATATCAACGATCATGAGTTAGTTAGGGTTATGTATGGAGGATAAAAGATGAGATAAAATGGAAAGGAGTTGTGATGTTATTCCTTGAGGATAAAGGGATGGAATAATAGAAGAACATA
Source organism: Taxus wallichiana var. yunnanensis (assembly GCA_018340775.1). Lineage (NCBI taxonomy): Eukaryota > Viridiplantae > Streptophyta > Pinopsida > Cupressales > Taxaceae > Taxus > Taxus wallichiana. Next base: position 240,565,523 of record CM031234.1, on the reverse strand, counting down.
CATTTTCATAAGAAATAATCAACTAATAAGAAAAGACTCTAGTTTTCTATATGAGTAACTATGTATGTGCTTGTAATGAGAAAGTTTTTGCATTTTAACATTGAAAATATCCATTGTGATGTGAATTTACATTCTTAGGAGCACATTAGAGAGAAATTATATTGAAAATACTATTGAAAAGTGATGGATATTATGTTTTGTAAGTTGTTATTCTAAGTGCATTTGACTATGATTGTGTGAATGCATAATTACAAAGGTTTTGAACTCATTTTCATGATATTTTTATTGAATCATTTCCTTTTATGAATTCACGTTTTTAGGAGGTTTGGATTGAAAGAGGTTACCAGAAACTTATCATTGCATGCATGGAAATCTTGAAAAGACCATATTCGTTATGTTATTCTAAGTTGCTAAGTAGCTGACTATGAAATTATGTGTTATAAATATGGAAGTTTGTAAAATACTATTAGTGAGTTCATGATTAAATCTATTGTTAAAATATAAGTGAACTTGAGGTCAAATTTTGTCGGGAGGTTAAAATCGTGTGTTATTTGAGAATATGCATTGGAAGCTTATACCTACATCTTTGGAGTATAAGAGGTCGCTGATTTGCATAGTTAACTATTCAAGAAGCCTCATTGCTATGTAAACACATGAAGGAGGTAATAAAACCCTAGTAAAGGATATTTTAAAATTTGATAAGGGTAAGTGCACAAAGTTGGTGGACAATTCCATGGACATAAAAACATGAAATAAAGGAACCGCGATCGCGGTTCCTGAATTCAAACCTAAAAATCGTGGTTTAGAACCACGATTGCGGAACTCTGAGACAAAATTTAACAGTCCCGCGACTCCTTATTTTCCTCATTTTTCATTTCGAACCGTGACTTTTCCTAAACATTTTTCACTCGCGCTTTCAATACCATCTCAAAATTGCTCATCGGACTTCTGGATAGCGATAGATTCAACCATGCCACCAAGACGAGGAGGTAAGTCCCCGATTGTAATCATTTTTTTGCATTTTAGGTTTTTTTTTGCATTTTCATGGGTTTTTTGAAATGTTTGTTTATGTATACAATTTTCTTGTTTTATCAGTTGGTCGGAAAGCTCGAAATCATGCAAACCATCAAAACATTCCTCAAAACCCACCGAACATTCCTCAAAACCCTCCGAACATTCCTCAAAACCCTCCTCCAAACATAGATCCGCCTCCTGTGGCTCCTTCTGTCCCCACTGAGCCAACAGGAACGCAAGATAATATCATTGGAAGAATCCAAGAAAATAAAATTGTCATTGAGAACCTAATTCAAACTATAAGACAAAATCATGCTACAAATCCATCCCGCATGACTTTAGCCAATACATTGCAAACATTGATTGGCGAAGTCGAGTCTGCAACCAACCAAATACATAGATGGAACACCTTTAGAAGTGACTGTAGGTGGTGGTATGCGGATAAACTATCCCATGCGGCCGTCAAAGACAAAAAAATTGGAAAAGACCTCATTTGTGCATTATTTACCGACCCTAGAACCAATGCCCCCTGCAGTTACTTGCAAATGGTTCCCAATCCATTGGTGCCATGATGACAGAATCAAAAACAATTTTTGGGACCGATGGTGGATGGTTTTTGATTATCCACCATGCAACAACAATGAGGTTCCTCTTTATTTTTTGAAGAAATTATATTGTGAGTTCGTGCTCAATGAGGTCCCGAATTATTTTGACTTTTCTGACTTTTTTGGTCGAGGAGGTGGCTCTGCACAGAGCAGACCTGGTGCACGTGTAGGTTAGCCTAGGATCCCCCATGCCCCAAAACCCCCACTGCCTTCAGTTATCCCTCCTACAGTGAAGGAGGTTGTGGAGATTGATACATTGCATGCATTGAGGGAGCTCACTGACACTCTCACCCAACATAGCACCCAGATTGCATCTGGTGATGTTGGTGGAGGTGCTAGTTCTAGTGCACCACACCACTATGGATCATGTGGTGCCGTATGCACTGCAGCGAGACATCATTTTCTGGTTCACAGGATTTCTTTTCTATAGATGAGATGTTGGGGAATGTTTTTGGAACTGGAGCCACTGATATTGGTCTTTCACAGGTAAATTTCAAATAAATTTAAATAATATATATATATATATATATATATAGTTTAATTCACATGTTTGAGATATATATATATATATATATATATATATATTTTGATTGTACGTCATGTACATACATGTAAAAACTAATTTTTTATTTTATTTTAAATAGCAAGAGCCGGTGAAGGAAACATCCGGCGTCGACATGCTAGCTACTATGGCTGGGCGTGTTTCAAACGTAAGTTTCAAGTTGTACAAACTTACATTTTTAATAAATCATTTAATTGCACTAGATTATTATTATAATTTGTTTCACGTGTATGTTGTACATGTATTAATATTTTTCTCTTTTATACACAGGAGCCTGTGGGTCATCATCTAATCAGGGAACTGAGGCTACTGGCACACCTCACATGAGTTTTACGCAGGTTAGTAAATCTCTTTACACTTTGTTTCTAATTACTGGAAGTTCACGCACGGATTGCATGCTTTGGACCTCTGTCATGTAGATTTTAATATTGATTTGTACATGTTTTTTGTATAGCTTATGACTGCTAGAGAGACTCCTCCATATATGCAGACTGTGGAGGTCTGCTGTAGATACTTGCCATAACATCTGCAGATCCACTAACTGAGGTACACAATTTTTTAAATTTGTTAAATTTTGGAGGTTCATTATTTCTTATTAAACTTAAATCTACAATATCAAATTTTGTAGGTATATATGTGAAATATTTAATTTGAAAATTAATTATTTGTATGTAGCTTACCCCTCGTGAGTCTATTGTTGTCCCTGCGACGATGTCAACAACAAATTGATAGGGATCATGACATTGCGGTAAGATTTCACATGCATTTTAACTAAATTGTACAAGTTTCTAAATTTTGAATGTATTTTAAAATTTTGGGTGTTAAAAACTTGTTGTTTATGAATGTGCAGGTTAGGTTGCAGGCATGCTTAGAGACACCTAGGACCACACGGATGAAATCCGTAGTGGCATCTCCCTCCACTACATCCCCAGGTCGTGGACGTGCTACTTCTAGCAGGGCGAAGAGAGGGAAGATGTTTCATGAGTAGATTTATAGTCCACCTGGATGTACATATGTGGTCATGAGTAGATTCACAGTCCATTGTATATATATAGCCTTTTGCGACCGCATGTGGTCCCATATGTACATTATGACACGTGCTTAGTTCGAGATGTACACATACATTATGAACTTATGTACATATATATTTTCAGAGACGTGCGTCTGGAGCACACTTTGTTTGATTCTTATATATATATCCATGTGTGTTGGTTAAATCATATTTATGACTTTTTCAGTTCTTTAACAAGCAGTGTAACGTGGTTAATCATCATCTTTGAATGGGTATACCAATTTTTCTATATGTTCTTTGTCTTGTTTGTTTACTAATGACTCAAAGAGGATTTCACTATGAGACTTATGTTTGTTTTTCTTGCACTTGGATCAAAGAAATAAATTGGCATGTGAAATTTTTTATTCCAATCTATCGGTTCAGGATATAGTAGGGTAAATTTTCAATTGGATGGAGTATCTAATTATATGACAAGGTAAAAAGAACTCAATTAGGAAATATGTTACTTGAGTAAAGATCCTCGTATAGGACCTCCATTGGGAATATGCATCACGTTGTCAAAATGAGATGAGCCATCCTCATTTTTTGAATAGGTTGTGTCTATCTCATAAGGTGGATCATTATGGGGCCTGATTCCAAGGCCATGTTCAAGTTCAATTTAAAATAAGGAATGGGAATAGGTTCTGGAACCTTCTTTGTGCGTTGATTTTGCATCCTTGAATCCATTATAAGGTCCATGACATATACCATGCAGTGGACTTTAATATACTGTGGATCTTGATGACATGATGACATCATGCCATGGTACCCTAAGGACAGGGAATTTTTTAGATCATGATATATGTTGGCCCTATTTATATTGGAACCACTATAGTACCTATTGATTCTCACTCTTCATTATAATACAAGTGATGTGATTATAATAGTTTTTGTACCCAAATCAGTTTCTGAATGGCAATGGTATAAAGATGCTAGATCTGTAAAACTGAAATAGTTAATTATATCTAGATTGTATTTTCATAATTTACAATCTTGGATGCTTGCATTGTTTTGTCTTGGAACAATTCACATATCGCATCATTCACTTGTGCAATATTCAAACCAATAGATCTATAGGGATTATCTGATAACTTATGGAAAATGTTTTCAAGAGGTAGAGCATGCGTTATTTTAAAGAATATGGTGAGTATACTCTTAAATTGGTAATATGCTCCAAGAATTGTTCTTGTGATGATTATACTTGAATAAGCTAGTGAGGCAGGTAGCTAGTTTGGTCTATGACTTGAGGTTTCTTGAATCAGTATATACATATAATTTGCTTATGCGTCTGTAAAGAATATTTCACGTGAAATGTGAAATGTGTACATTCCAAAATACAAGTATTCCAAAATACAAGTATCTGTCTAGTGTCCATTGTGCTACATGACTTGAAATTTTCAAATTTTCTCTAATTTTGTAACCTACATGCCTGTAGGTGTTACTTAAAGTGCTTGAAAAAAATGCTCAATGCCTAATCTTGACAGGAGTACATATATGATAGATTCTTGAAGGTACTCTAGGTGATTTCGTGTGCTAGAAAGGCATTTTTTCGACAAGATGAAGCTAGATTTGGAGGGAAGGTTGATGATTTTATGATAATCAGTTTACAATGATATGAAAAGGAGATTCTATAGAGCTATATGATGATGTGTATGATACAAAACACTCAGGGGGACATTGTTTATTTAAAGGCTTTTGAGGTCTGTGATGAGTGTATTCTCCAAGAACAAGTAAGGTATGAGTCATGAATGCATTATTTCTTCCCAATACATGAAGGCTACAAACATGTGACTAAATCAAGTTTTGGTGCCTAACAAGTAGAGTTGGCCCAAAGATGAAGGTAAGAAGGATCATTTTTCTATAGAGATGACTGTTTTAGGTATGTAGGTCTGGTATAGTGGATTCTTGAAGGTGAAAAAAAAGCTTTTGTGAGGAATGAATTTTTTTGCATACCTACAAGGTGAATGATGGTGCTCTTACTCAAAGAAAAGTTATGATGATGATAAATATCAATGATTTTCAACATGTTCAGATCATGCATATGTTATTCCCAGGGGAGCTTAGTGTCTCTATGCTTGAAAAGAGGCTAAAATCAGTTTTTGAGTGAAATTTCAAGATTTTGAGCTTATTTAAGACATTTGGTTGATGTTTCTAATGAAGAGGTGATCCTATCAGGAGGAGAAAGATGAAGAACATGTTGTTAAATGTATGCCTTTGTCATTAATGTAAAAAATGGGGATAAGTTGCTTCCGGGCTACTTCATTCGGGCGTAGTCCCTTAAGAGCCATGAGACCAAAATATCGTTCAACTTCGACGGGTGACTACTCGGACTCCATGGCACCTAGAGAGGCCTCGTCTGATCCGAACCTCGTGTACGGACCCTCTACAATATCCTCTCTCGGTTTTTTCCTTCTCATTTTGGTGCTCTCATTGTCCTACTGTTTGCAAACGCGTGAAATAGTGCAGTTGGAGCCAGTGTAAGGTTGTCAAACGCTATATTTTGCAAACGGTGGGTCATGGCACCAAACCGACTACGTCGGCACATCCGGGTGGCTAGGTGAATGCTAGAGGAGGTGGTGTTTTGGTGCGCGAAAGGGTCATTGCTTCCGGGCTACTTCGTTCGGGCGTAGTCCCTTAAGAGCCCTGAGACCAAAATATCGTTCAACTTCGACGGTGACTACTCGACTCCATGGCACCTAGAGAGGCCTCGTCTAATCCAAACCTCAACATATAGGACCCTCTACAATAGCCTCTCTCATTTTTTTCCTTCTCATTTCGGTGCTCTCGCTTGTCCTACTGTTTGCAAACGCGTGAAATAGTGCAGTTGGAGCCAGTGTAAGGTTGTCAAACACTATATTTTACAAACGGTGGGTCGTGGCACCAAACCGACTACACCTGGCACATCCAGGTGGCTAGGTGAATGCTAGAGGAGGTGGTGTTTTGGTGCACGAAAGGGTCGTTGCTTTTGGGCTACTTCGTTCGGGCGTAGTCCCTTAAGAGCCTTGAGACCAAAATATCATTCAACTTTGACGGGTGACTACTCGGACTCCATGGCACCTAGAGAGGCCTCATCTGATCTAGAACCTCGGCATGTATGGACCCTCTACAATAGCCTCTCTTAGTTTTTCCTTCTCATTTCGGTGCTCTCGCTGTCCTACTGTTTGCAAACGTGCGAAATAGTGCAGTTGGAGCCAATGTAAGGTTGTCAAATGCTATATTTTGCAAACGGTGGGTCATGGCACCAACCGACTACGCCGGCATGTCTAGGTGGCTAGGTGAACACTAGAGGAGGTGGTGTTTTGGTGCGTGAAAGGGTCGTTGCTTCCGGCTACTTCGTTCGGGCGTAGTCCCTTAAGAGCCCTGAGACCAAAATATCGTTCAACTTCGACGGGTGACTACTCGACTCCGTGGCACCTAGAGAGGCCTCGTCTAATCCGGAACCTCAGGCATAGGACCCTCTACAATAGCCTCTCTCATTTTTTTCCTTCTCATTTCGGTGCTCTCGCTTGTCCTACTATTTGCAAACGCGCGAAATAGTGCAGTTGGAGCCAGTGTAAGGTTGTCAAACGCTATATTTTGTAAACGGTGGGTCGTGGCACCAAACCGACTATGCCGCATGTCATCCGGTGGCTAGGTGAACACTAGAGGAGGTGGTGTTTCGGTGCGTGAAAGGGTCGTTGCTTCCGGCTACTTCGTTCGGGCGTAGTCCCTTAAGAGCCCTGAGACCAAAATATCGTTCAACTTCGACGGTGACTACTCGGACTCCGTGGCACCTAGAGAGGCCTCGTCTAATCCAACACCTTAGTGTAGGGACCCTCTACAATAGCTTCTCTCTTGGTTTTTTCCTTCTCATTTCGGTGCTCTCGCTGTCCTATTGTTTGCAAACGCGTGAAATAGTGCAGTTGGAGCCAGTGTAAGGTTGTCAAACGCTATATTTTGCAAACGGTGGGTCGTGGCACCAAACCGACTATGCTGGCACATTTGGGTGGCTAGGTGAATGCTAGAGGAGGTGGTGTTTTTTGTGTGAAAGGTTCGTTGCTTCCGGCTACTTCGTTTGGGCGTAGTCCCTTAAGAGCCCTGAGACCAAAATATCGTTCAACTTCGACGGGTGACTACTCGGACTCCGTGGCACCTAGAGAGGCCTCGTCTAATCTAGCACCTCGGCATAGGGACCCTCTACAATAGCCTCTCTCATTTTTTTCCTTCTCATTTCGGTGCTCTCACTGTCCTACTATTTGTAAACGCGCGAAATAATGTGTGTTGAGCCGTGTAAGGTTGTCAAACACTATATTTTGCAAACGGTGGCTCGTGGCACCAAACCGACTACGCCAAAACATCCGGGTGGCTAGGTGAACACTAGAGGAGGTGGTGTTTTGGTGCGCGAAAGGGTCGTTGCTTCCGGGGTGCTTTGGTACTTGGGCGTAGTCCCTTAAGAGCCCTGAGACCAAAATATCGTTCAACTTCGACGGGTGACTACTCAGACTCCGTGGCACCTAGAGAGGCCTCGTCTGATCTGAAACCTTGGTGTAGGGACCCTCTACAATAGCCTCTCTCATTTTTTTCCTTCTCATTTTGGTGCTCTCGTTGTCCTACTGTTTGCAAACGCGTGAAATAGCAGTTGGAGCCAGTATAAGGTTGTCAAATGCTATATTTTGCAAATGGTGGGTCATGGCACCAAACCACTACGCCAAAATGTCCGGGTGGCCAGTGAATGCTAGAGGAGGTGGTGTTTTTGTGCAACGAAAGGGTCGTTGCTTCCGGCTACTTCGCCTCGGGCGTAGTCCCTTAAGAGCCCCGAGACTAAAATATCGCTCAACTTCGACGGTGACTACTCAAACTCCGTGGCTCCTAGAGAGGCCTCGTCCTTCCGGCACCTCAATGTATGACCCTCTACAATAGCCTCTCTCAGTTTTTTCCTTCTCATTTCGGTGCTCTCGCTTCCTACTTCTTTTGCAAACGCGTGAAATAGTGCCCGTCAAAGTAAGGTTGTCAAACGCTATATTTTTCAAACGGTGGGTCATGGCACCGAACCGACTACGCCGGCACATCCGGTGGCCAAACATTAGAGGATGTGGTGTTGGGTGCAAAATTTCATTTTTCCGGCTACTTCTTTCGGGCAACCCTTAAGAGCCCGAGACCAAAATATCGTTCAACTTTACGGGTGACTACTCGGACTCAAGTGGCACCTAGAGGAGTTGTTTTTTACAAAATTTACAACATTTTCAAAATTTACAACTTTTTCAAAATTTACTTGACTTTTTCAAAATTTACAACTTTTTTTTTCAAAATTTACAACTTTTTCAAACAATGAAAGCTTCTCTTAGCTTCGAGAATTTAAAATTCTCTACTAACAGTGCCAACCACGTGAAGGTGGAAGCTTTTCTGGCACCACTAACCTAAACATAAAATTGTTAGTCAAAGAAATTTAAGTTTCAAATCAAAACCATATACTATCTATATACATGTACACAAAATACACAAATTTAAAATAAAATATATTCAAACTTAAATCTAGATCTTTAAACTAAAAATATATATATATATATATATATATTGAAAAGAAATTAAATATATACTAGACATGAGCATTGTAAATTCATTCCAATGAACCATCAGGATCGGATCTACTCTGAATAGCAGACAAGATTGCTTCATGATCTGACTCTCGAACCTTCCAAAGAATCTTGTTATTAGGCCTTCCTCGATATCTATACAACTAAATATTTGTCGCTAGAACTAGATGTGAATATAAGAGTATTTTCTGTGTGTCTCAAAGTCTTCAAACACCCAAACAGAGGAGTTTTTTAATGGATACCATCGAAGCCAAGTTCCAGTAACTACCACTGACCCTGTAGGATACTCAATCTCTTCGCCATCTATAATAGGAGAAGTCAACTTCTTTCTTTCCTCGATGCAATGACATAAGAAATAGTCTGTTCCTTCTTCATTGTCTTCATCACAATTACTACAAACACATGTCCTACAAAAAAATAACCAAGGTTGAACAACTCAAATTTAAATTACATATTAAAATTTCAATGGACATAACTCAATACAAAAATTAAATAAATAACCATAAATACCTTGTCGCACCAAAATCAAAATTTCATCAAAGTCCTTGGATGTTGTAACTTCATCTGCAAAAACAAGTTGTAATGCTTGTGGAGGTTGATAACTAGGAAGCGGAGTTAGAGGCCTACAAATCCATCCTTCCACCCATTCTTGTGAATCACACTCAGCAGTGACAAATTTGATACAAGATGCACAAAAACATGTCAACTTTCTTGTCCATACGGCCCATGAAGTAGCATATGAGCTACAAAATGAGTGCATATCACTGGACCTAATGAGTGTCATACAATCCTCGTAGTTAGCAATATGTTTTTCCTCTATCAACCAAAAATATCTGACAAACTATGGAATTTTCTTGAGAACCTCGGGCCATGTTGTCAGTACACCATTCCACTATGCTCTTTGCATCTTTTAATTTAGCACCATCTTTGTACTTCAACTCTTCTCTTGCAAGAGCTCTTTTCACACATGCCCCTGCACCGTCATGCTCTCCTTTTCCATGTCCAACCTCAGTGAAACTCCAAATATGTTGCACACCCATCTTGACGTGCATTCTGCTCATCCAATAAAACATTCATGCATTCTTAAACTGAGACGTGTAATTATCTGACCATATATAATGTTGTTTGAAGTGGATGTCCCTATCAGACAAGTTTCCATAAAATAATTGGAAACACCCTTACACAAATTCAGTAGAATGAGTACGATCATCACTGATATAAAAGTGGTACTCTCTTAAAAAAATTTGATCATTCTCTGTACTGTCAGGAGAATGTAGAAATGCTATATGCACAAAAATGGCAACTTGTATTGAGTTGTAATATTGCGATTGAACCTCCATTTGTGGTTGCAATGTGTAATTCTCTGCAAAATCGACCACTGAAACAATAGTACCAATAGGAAATGTGTCTTTGCATAGCTTGAATTGTTCATCCAACCATCGAAGCTCTATGTGTATGCCTCGCATACTCATAAACAATTTCATCCTTAAATTTTCTCATAAATTGAAAAATGGGCATTTGTTCTATAACTAGCTCACACCGTTTCGACTCTTTTCCATCTTTCAACTGGTATGCAACTGATTTATATTTATCAAATTCAACTAAATTATGTCCTATTGTACCTTCAATTTGCTCATGGATGCAACTTTCCAATTTAGGTAATCCATCGCATGTACCATAACTTCCATCTAAACAATCCCGACTATAAAAAATTGTCCAACTTATTTTTCACAAAATATCGTAGGAATGAAATCTATGGAATATATTGGTGGAACTTGAACACCACATTCTGATAACATAGTTTCAAAATGAAAATTAGAATGAATACGTAAAAATTTAGCATAATGCATCGCAAATTCAACATGTTGCCTACAACAACAAGTGGTGCGAGCATGGTTGATTTTCACATAGAATGGTTTCAACATTTCAAAAAAACGTTGACTAATTTTAATTTCCAGATTCTCTTGTTCAAACTTACGAAAAAATTGAGTTTGAGTCATATCTAAGAAATGCTTTGGATGTGGTTCACGATTAGTAGAACCAACTCTCCGTTTTATAACATCTCTTGTATTAGGTGAAACTCTAGTGTTATCATGCCAAAATTTAATAACAACTTCTCTTATAGCATCAGAATTATTTTTGTCCTTACGCGGTGCTCTAGCAGAAAATGCCCAAAAATCGACATTATTGAGTGATTGAAGGATATTACGTCTTTCAATTGCTTTCATTAGAGTTTTTCGATTAACTTGCAACATTCGACTTGTTTGCGTAATCAAACGTTGTTTTTTTATTGATTCACTTACAACACTAGTAGCAAGTACACGACGCACAATATTACTATCCCTAGTGCGTCTCTTGACACCAATAGTGTGATATGCATCATGAAGGTTTTCAACAATTGTAGAGGTTTGACCACGTATGTTAGATGTTGTCAATCCTAAGGTGTTTAATGTAGGTCTCATTTTAATCAATTTCATCAAACTAACCAACAACTGACATCTTTGGGAATCATTTAAAATTTCAAAATGATTATCCCAAATTTCAGTGGCTTTTCTTCTGATTTGTCGTTTAGAAAGTTTGTCAGACATTGGTTTCAAAATGTTTTCATCAATTTCAATAAAAAATTAGGTTTCTTACGTAAAATCCTAGGAGGTGTTTTTGTCAAATTTTGCTTGTCTACAGTTTCAACATGAATTTCCTTATTCACATTTTCATTGTCTCCTTCAATTTCAACATTTTCTACATCATGAGTATTTAATTCTTCTTCAACATTGACAGTAAAAACTTCTTCATCACGAGTATTTAATTCAACTTCAACATTGACAGTAGAAACATTACCTAGTTCTTCATTGCTTACAATAGTTGGGATTGAAGATGAACCTCTTCTAGATTCACGAAGTTTCCGCATTCACTCAACATTTTGAATTTTGTTGGCCTCTAATTCGTTTGGTGTTTTTTTACTTAATGACTTCCTTTTTTGACTTCATTTTTTGTCTCCCATGATGTTTTACTTCCGGTGATAAGAAAAATGTGCAGAAAAAGATAGAAATTTCACAATAATTCATACGGTAAGGTCAGAGAGTAAAAATCACATGGTAATTTGGACATTGGGATGTGTGTAAATATGATTTATGAACCGTGAGCGTGCTTTATGAACCGCGAGTGCGCTTTATAAAGCGCACTCGCGGTTTATAAAGCGCGCTCGTGGTATTGTTAAAAAAACCGCTATCGCGGATCTATCTGCCAACCTAAGCCTTGGAAAATCTTTTTTTTCCCAACCAAAGCTATGGAAGGTCATTATGAAGTGTAAAAGGTCAAAAAACCTCAAATCTGCTCTTCCAAAGACTTGAACCATGCTAAAAAACTAAAAACATTTCACAAAAATGGTGCCATCGCGTAGGGGAGACTCTTAGCTTCATAGAAATATTGTTTTTAAAGTGAATAGAATAAGATAAATATCATTTTATAATTTCTTACTAACAATAGGTCTTTAAGACATTTTTCCCGTGAATGTTCATGTCTACGTTTAAGACTGTAACTTTTGTTTCGCTTATCAAAATATGATAAAACTTATACCATCCCAAGCGTGGACAAATTCTATACACGTTAAAAAAAAAAAAAAATTATTTCAATATTTTTTGATATAGTTATGGCGGGCAAATGGAAAGCGCTCCATTTTCTAAATATTTTCAGACCACTTTCATAGAAAAAATCATAAAAAAAATTGCTAAAAAAATACAAAATAAAATCCATCCCAAGATAGACAACTACATCTAACGTTTCACCAAAGGAAAAAAAATAACAAGATTTGGTCATCCAAAATGCGGGCAAACGGACTACAATCTTATAAGTTTTTTCAAAAAAAAAAACTAAGTCATATAATTTTAAGTGTTTAATATAGCTAAACTTGTCCTTTTTTAAAAAAATTAGTATTTTAGAAACTAGATTCTAATGCTATGATTCATATTTATATAAATTTTTCTAATTTAGAGTGTGTGTATAGCTAATAATCCATACAAGTTGAGATTTCACTATTTTTTGCAATACTAGGGTTTTACTAAGAATGAGTAGTTGAAACCTATGCATTTGAAACAAATACCTAAAACTCTTAATAGATCATATGAGGATTGTTAGTAAACATACTTGAGTGGTTCGGGTCATTAACAAAGGCAAGAGCCTTGTCATTTTGCAAGAAGTTTAACTGTGACAGAGTATATAAGCTAGGGTTTGTTTTGAAATTGAATCCAAAGCCTTAAATCTTAAATTTTGATTTGAAATTCATAATATATCATCATGAAAGGGTGATTTGACATATTTTGAAATAATTAGAGAAATTTAGTGGGTAGTTTTTATGAAATTCATGACAATTTTGAAGAAGATAGGCATGCATAGTTAATAGACATATTTGTAACTAGAGCAATGGGATTTGAGTCAATTTTTCAAATAAATGCCTACTAAAATTTCACACAAAGGTAGAACCATGAAATGGGTGCTCAAAAATGTTTAGTTTGTGTTTAAAACCATATGTATGAGAAGATACATTTGACATTGCTTGCGAGGAGGGATAGAAGGAACTAACAGAGCTAAGAGAGGAAAAGTGACAAAGAGAAGAGAGTATTGAGAGTTATCCCATAAAATTTAGACCTCACCGTGTTTTCCCTAAATGGTATTTGAATATCTTTAGAGTTTGATTTGGGTGTCTACCAATCCTCCCAACCATGAACATGCTAAGCAAGGTCCAAGAACACTAGAAGGGAAGTCTCAAGAAATTTAGGTGGAGAATGATACGTTGATATTTTAAAATCCAATTGATGCTTTTTCTAAAAACAATTTTGAGGGAGAAACATGGTAAGAAATTGGAGAATATCCATAGAAGGCTAAAGAATAATATTGCTTGCTTTTAGGTTAAGAGATAGAGAAGAGAAATGGAGCAAAGGGAAGTGTAAATGGAGTTTTCATGGAAACATACCAATTTGATAGTTGATTTGACATTATTCAAGGTGCATGTAGGTTTTAAAAATAAGGATAGTGATTGAACAAGCCATTTCAAGGTGAAAAAGGTTAATTACTGTTTGTTTAGCTATTTTTAGGCTTCTTTGAAAGATCCTCCTTTGTAGAGCTATCGGTAAGTTTGGTGTTTGAGCTCTCTAAACTGATTAATTAGATAAAATGGTATGAACACATTTCATCAATCATTCCATCGAGATAGAGAAGAGATCTATGGTATAAGTAGATAAAATGGGATAAAACATTAGGTGATTAATTATATTGGGTGGAAGAGGGAGGGAGAAAACATTAATGTCCTAAGGAAGCATGATAGAAAATTATGTTATATTTTGATGAATGGGTGTGGGAAGAAATGAATACGAGTAATAGAATTAGGGATGTAGCATATGATGTCAAGTGGATGATAATGTGCAAAAGTACAAATAATGTGAAAATGTAAGTGAATTTGGAAGAGACGTGCAAGGAGGATATGTGAGAGAAAGAAGTTATATGGTCACAAAAATTAGGTGAGAGGATAAGGGGAGTTAGTAACAAGAAGAGGTAACCATAATGAGTGATGATATGGGTAATAATATGCATGTTGAAGAATATAACTTAGTGCATGAAATAAGTGGTTGTGTAGAAGGGGGTGGATAACATTATGTGGGTGTGGGAAACATAGAAATGACAAGAGCTTAGTAGAGAAATAAAATAAGTGAGAAAATAAAGGATGTAGAAGACAAAATAGGATTTGATAATTGAATCAAGCACCCACCACCGCCGTTGGATTTCTATGGAGTGATAACAATCCATCAACATCGACCTTATCTCTTTATGATATGGTACTTCATTATGGCATTAATAATATAGAGTATATAGGGCGTGCGTAGATCTCAAAAAACAAAATTGGGTTGCCTTTATCTCATATATATATATATATATATATATATATATATATATATATATATATATATATATATACTATATGTTCATATATATATGGTCTCCTCATCAAGCAACCATCTCATCTCATCTCAATTTAGGAGATCAAATCTCGAGTTATTGTAAAACGAAGGGAAAATAAATCATGGAAGTAAATATCCTCGCATTTATTGCTGTTGCATTGTTCATTTCGGTCCCTACTAATCCTCATATCAAAATTCAATGAATTTAATCTCAATTATCTATTGGATATCTATTCATTCCATCATATTCATGTAAGGATCGAAGATATTATGAGAGATTACATTCACCAAAGAATGACTAGGAATTGGAATTTCATCCTCCCGGATTGTTCGTTTTAATCGTAATGAAATATTTCTTCCCATTTCAATCATAGTTATTCCACCATGAATGGAGAGTGAAGGCTTATACAAATATTAAAGCACAAGTAGAACCCACCTAGCCTAGAGTTAAGGAGAAATAATGGGACACAACCTTAATGAAATTTGACGGGTCTTGTTTTGGCATTGTATTCTCGACCCCAACAGAGACAGAGCTCATAGAAACAACCCATGTGATGTTCAGGAATGAATCAAAATAGTGTGAGGATAGGAGACTAACCAACATCTCACTTGATGGAAATAATGATATAAGTGAAAAGAATTAGAAGCACTTCGAGAGAACATGATAACTTATGTGAATATTATTCCAACAATTCCAAAATAGAACCACGTGAATGTGTTGAATGTGAGGTGGATGATGTAGATGATGAGACACAAGGTGAAAAATATGATTTGGGGGTAGTGAGAGATTAATAATTAGATAATGGAGAAGTGGTGCATGGAGAATAATTTAGAGATGTAAAAGCTTCAAGTGATAACATTGGTGCTAAAATGTGGAGTAGAAGGAGATATAGGGTTCACAACAATGTCATCATTGTCAAGTATATCATATATGATGTTGTGAAGTTGGTGGCATAAGTAAGTAGAATAGTAGCAAGTGTAATGATAGGCATACTATCCATGGGAGGAATGCCAAAATGGAAGGGGTGGTAGTTGTAGAAGAGTGATAAAATTGGTGTCAAGAAAATTATTATAATGTAATAAAATGATTCAATTAATGGATTTACTTTGTGACTAGGTTGGATAAATACATAAGCCTTAAGGAGACACAAAAAAAAGTGAAAGGGTTGATGGAGGAGGAAAGGGTATGAGAAAATATTCTAGTTGAATGAAAATGTTAAAATGAAAGTGTTAAGGTAGAATATGTGGGGAGGAACAATAAACATGTAAAAGAAACATGCCACTAAGAATAGACGTCCTCAGGGAGATTAGGCATGTGTATATCCTCATTGAAAGTGTTTAATGGGTTTATTTTTAAGTGACATGAAATGTGGGGTACAAAAATTCTTGAAAATTGGTCAATGAAATCTAATAGTGGAAATAAAAGGAGATGAAATGGATGAGTTTACAAAAATAAGAAAAAAATTCAATAATGAACTCATCATTAGATTGTAAAATATGTAAAGGTCATCCGATTTTGTTTTTGGTGTAATATGAATGAGGAAGTGAGCTGGGAATGCATCAAAAGTTGGAAAAAAATAGATGTTATTTTTTAAGGAGGCATGAATACCATTCAAGAGTGTGTCTACCGAGTGAAAGTGGGAAGGTGCATAAGAGGAAATTTTTTTCATTTTTAATGAGGTGGCATGCATGGTGAAAGAGGTACAAGTTGTTATTAGTTGGCGTTTCCAACAAATTTTCTGAAATTAGGTAGTTTGGATTGCTTTGGATATGCGTGGTGTGGGACTATGGGATGATACAAATAATTGAATTTTTGAAAAAGTTAGTTGATCTATATACCCCACCAAGTTTTTGGACTCAATATTGGTAATATGGTCAAGTATGTTTTGATGGAGCATGTTGGGGTGCATAAAGGTGAGATTTAAGGTGGTTATAAGGGGTGGTAGGGTGGTTACATGGGGATTAGAGAGTGTACATGGTAGAGCACTCATTGAAGGAAGAAAAGAGTACATGGGATGGAGTGCACATGTAGAGAGATATAGAGTTCTCATATAGAGTACCAAAGAGTATGTGGGATTGAGCATGAGGGAAAGCATGTGGAAAAAGTGTTAGTGGAGGGGACAAGGTATGGTAAGTGAATCAAAATAAATATTAATGATAGTAGACATGGATAAAAAAATATGGAAAATGGTGTGGGAGAACCTTAGGATAATAAGATTAGAACTCAACTTGGGTTGACCACACTAATCATATATCAAAAGGAATCACGTAATAGTCATAATTATGAGTGTGTTAGGGAATTTGAATGGGACATAGAAAGTGTAGAATGAAATAATGAAAGGAAAATTATAGGGTATTGTTCTCATACAGATTTGCACGCATGAAAATGACATACAATAATAAGGGAACGAAGTCCCTCCTCAATGAAGGTGAGGCTTCCTTTATTAAAAACCAAAACAATATTTACATTTGTACATTCAAAATTGTATGTGGGGGTGTTTTGGAACATCAAACAAAAATAAATGTGAATGAGGGAGACAAAATGGAATGAAGGAAAGAAATGGAAAGGAATGAATGGAAGGAAGGAAAGAAATGAAAAGGAATGAATGGAAGGAATATGCAATAGATAAGTAAAAGCAGAGCCTAATATTGCATAGAGGAAAACAATGAATAACTAACTCAAATAAAGAAAATTTTGAATAAGCTAAACAAGAATAAGTAAAAGGAACACACATGAGTAAGTAAATATCGAGCTTGATCACCGTGAACAAGAACAACAAATCAATAACATTGACAAGAAGATCAAAGACAATATTTTCATGCGAGATTTAAACACTAACATCTAATGAACATAAGAACATCGAATTCTAAAATAGATATTGAATGTGACAAAAATTCATATTTAATTAACTCCAAAATGTTTTCATAAAAGAACTCAAAATTTCTTTCTTGAAACAAATCTAGCACACAAAAGTATTTCCTTCTCCTCTCTCAAATTCACCCTTACAAATAGAGCGTCAAAATTGCTTTTATAACCCAAAAGTTGGTTATAAATTAGTTAGGGTCATACATGAACATTAAATAGGGCATCTTAAATGACTTTGAATTTTTCAACCAAAACAACTAAAAATAGAAACCACTTAAGTTATCCAAAGTTTTCCAAAAGTGAGTTTAACAATAACCCACTTAAAATACCATTTTAACATATAATAAAATCTAGTGCCTTATCCATTAAAGTGGGGTCCGCCTATCTCAAACGTATGAGAAATGGACTCTCCCACTTTGTTAGATACCAGAAAAGCTATCTCCTCATCCCATTAGTGAAATTAGGATCTGCCACCTTCACCAATTGAAAGGATCTGAACCTTCCCAATGTTTTGAACATATTTTCTTCCTCAGGAGGTTCACTTGGTCGAAGCACAACCTCACAAAACACCTACAATTCTAATATCCTACCTGGCATATCATTCAGATTGACCATCTTTGATTGAACATTTTAAAACAAGTTCCTTAATTTGATGCAACGTTCCATTGAAGTTGAAGAGAAATTTATGGCAAGAATATACATGTCTTTGAATAATTGTGAGAATTGTTCCTCAACATGTTCGAATGAATGCCTTTTATTTTTCTCTTTACAAGATCACAAGGGATTTCAGCTATGAAATCTTGAATTGAGGAAAGTGAATTCAAGGCTTCATTGCATATGCTCTTGCAATGGATCATATAATCCTTGAGAAGTGTCTTCTTTGACTTGAGATGTAGACACCAAAGAAATCATGTCCCTCGGCATTCAAATTCAAGGATTCCTTCAATGTCTAGAGTTGAGGATTCCATACTTGTCATCTCCTGTAGACTAGACAATATATCATCCAAATTCTATATGTTATAAAAAAATGTTTCCTTGAAAGAAATAATTGGATCAAGATATGCACTAATATACTCAAGGAGCTTCATGGCTACTTTGATCGTCTCTCCCCCAAAAATGGGAATATATGAAAGTCAAGATTTAGTGACATGGCCTAATGTGTTTATCTCCTTTGATAGATTGAGAGTTTCTTCATCGGGGATAGTGGGAAAGTGGATGATATTGGATTTATCAGATGTTGAACATAATCCACCGATTGATCCTTTTCGGCCTTGAGATGAGAGTTCTGAGATTTATATTTCTCAAGCCTCTTTAGCATAATATCCATTGATTCTTGGACCATTGCCATGTCATTTTCAAATGTGGACTTCCTAAGTCCAAGTATGGATATCTCATAATCAACAAGTGTCATGGAATTATGTTCCTTATTAACTTGTGGGACAAAAGATCCGCAAACTTGTTCCCGTCATCATCCACGACTATCCACGTGAGAACACTTTAGGCTTCTTTGTAATGACCTCATTCGAAAGCTTGAAAAGGGAATCGAAGTCAATGTTAATTTCCTTGATAACCCTCTTTCTTTCTTTGATCTCACAATTAATGCAAGAAGGAGTTTCCTTTACCAATTTTGGATACAGGAGCGTAGAGTCCGAAGCAACATTCATATTGTTCTCAATATCATTAGATTCTGTGAGAATCCTTTCCACTAATTCAATCTCTAGAGAAATAACCTCGATATGAACCGCTTAAACATCAGGGAGAACTTGAGAAATATCTTCATGAACTGTAGGTTCAAAAGCATTTGATATTCTGTACCACTTGCACTTGAGTAGACTCTCGTGCAAGACATGGCTGATGAGTGTTTTTTATGAGCTTCCTTTAGTTATTAGGAATGTGAGTAGAAAAATATCTACTTGAAGTGGAAATTCCCGATACATGCTCTCTTCCTTCACTAGGGCCAAGACCCTTGGATGTTTCACCCCGTGACACCTTCTTTGAAGAAGTGGATTTGGGAAACCACTCTTTTCTTTCTTGATGTGTATGGGTAGATGACACAAAGGTTGACTGAGAAAAATCTTCGATCGAATGGAGACCTCCTCAAGTTGGTAATTTTTGTAATCCTTGGGTATGAACTTGGATTGATGGTAACTTTGCAATGGCTTATTCATACCAAGCTATTCTTCTTTCGAGAATCGTTGACTCTTGTTATCAAGAGAAAATTCATCTCTTCTTGTCCAATCAATTTGAGGAAAGGGAGTGAAATCAATGTCATTGTATCAAGGATCAAAAAATATCTTCACCATCATCCACCAATTAATCTGAGGGTTTTGATGTGAAATTACTTTATTTGAGCAAGGGTCAGTGGGAAAACTCTCGCCTTATTACTTAATGCTCATCTAGACAGAAACTCAAAAATCTTCCATGGTAGGGTTGTGTTGATACTTTTCTCCAAGAATCTTCTGCATATATCCACTGATATCAAACTGGAATCTCTTCACATATGGATGAATAGTGATGAGAGAAAACTCTTTCTCCATGAGTTGCACACTGAAGAGATTTAGACATTGGTATTCCCAATTTGGATTGGGAAATGAATGCCTAAACGATGCTTATCATTGAGAAGACAATGAACTTGGAATAGTTGTCACACAAGCTCCATCAATGCCCACTTGTCACTGATATACTTAGGAAGCTTCCATGGAGTACCTACAAAGCCACTCACATGAATGTAGGAAAAGGATGGAAATTGAATAAACCATGTTCCCCACTAGGAAATGACATCCATGACATCTTTAGAAGAAAATCCATATTCCAATTCAAGTTTCAATCTCATAGAAGGTGAATGCATCATTAACTCTCCTAAAATGATGAGATATATTTTTGAAACTTAACTATGGATAATTATGGAAGACATTATTTGATGGACCCATGAATCCTTTCATTTCTAGCCACCGCATAAGTCGTATGATGTCATGTAGAAACATCCAATCATCTTCACTTTGATCAATTGTTTGTGAAGAGTATCACTGATGATGGTGGCCCAATCCACAAACTCTCTCTTGGTAAGGATGATATAGATAAACTGATACATCCATGGGTGGAAAATCCTGGTAGAGGGTAGACTAAATACATGGATCGGGAGAGTGATCATGTCTTATTTACTCCACGACTCATGCGGTACAATTCCTTAGGAATTCAAATAACTCGAGGCCTCTTGGTTACTAACCAATTGTTATTGAACATCTTGTTGCTTCAAGGGTTCTTCATCCCAAAAATATTGTGCTGACTTTCAAGTGATGTCGGCATTCTCGTGGAATTTAGGTATGCTTTGGGAAATTCCTCAATGCGCCTAGTGTGATTAAGAGGAAAGGATCGTGATTATCCTTATAAATGCCTCACCTCTCGGGATCATAATGATCTACGCAGCAGCATGACCAGCTCCTGGAATTTCACCGAGACCAGATATGCTTCTTGCTTGGGGTAGATCACTATGGTATAGCCCATCCAAGATGATGGTCTTGCCTTCAACTTTCACCGATCACAAAATTGTTGAATGTTAACGTGGCCAAGATTAGTGTCGGTGATATTGTTGTATGCAGACTTGATGGAAGTGGGAGGAATAACCCCTTGGAAGTCATATTTGAGTGCGGAATTATTTGAATTTTCCAATGACTTCCTCGATTCCTCTGAGACTTGCTAGATTTTTCAGCCATGATGAATTTAACAAAAAAACATGCGGGCACACAAAATGGTGTAAACGGTGTCAGGTCTTAGTCTTCGAACCACCATCAACACAAGAGGAATATAGCTCATTTTAATTATTATTATTATTATTTTAAAAATAATAATAACAATTGATCTTGGGTTACAATTTTTTTAAAAAAATGCTAACACAAGAAAAATATCAAGACTAATCTCTAATTACAAATAGGGTGAATATAATATTTTTATACTTTGTGCAAGATTGAATTATTTTTCCAATGTTGGGATCACATGTAGACAATGGATATTGGTATCGTGCCAATATGCAAGCTCTTCGAATACATAATGACCCTTTCCATGTGAAAACTTACTCGTTACATGCGAACGCGTAGTCTTTTATTTTATTTGACTTTGCGTGAACAACTATTTTTCTTTGCATGTGTGATATTTTCCTTTCCTGGAGAGCTCCTGCATGAATACTTGAAACTTCTTTATTTAAAAACCTACATTGAATTCCTCTTTGTCACGTGGGTAGTTTTATTTTTATTTTTTATTTTTGGCAGTGTTGGATTTTGCAAGAAAAAAGAAATGCTTTGATTTTTCCTTGGTTGGCGTGGAAATTTTGCTTCCTCTCAACCTGTGTGGAGTTGCTATCTTTCATCCTTTCCCATGTGGGATTCCTTCTATTTCCTTGGCACGTGTGGCTGGTTTTGGCTAAGCTTGGGATTCTGCATGGAAATGTTGTAAAAAAACTACATCGAAATGATTCTTTATGTTGTCTATGCGTTGGTTTTCTTTACCTATGATCTATAGTTCCTTCTTCCTGGAATGTGTGGAATATTCTCCTAATGAATGTGTTCTTTACCTTTGGTTGGGTGAGCTTCCCTCAATGCGTGAAAAAAAATCGTGGACCTTACCTTGGCATGAATGGACTGCTACAAGAATGTGTGGAAATGGTTTATTTCTCCTTGAAAACTTGAATTCTCCCTCAAAACCTAGGTGTAAACATGAAAAAGAAATGGACCTTGCGTGGATCTCTCTTGGGATGCGTGGAAGTGCTCTTGTTTTGGCAGGGCGTGGACTTGTTGCAAAAACTTGTGTATAAACTGCTATTTCCTTTCAAAACCTGCGTTGGTTTTGGCGTGGAAACTTTGATTCTTCTCTCCTGGTGTATGCGTAGAAAAATGTGTGAGAATTACTCTTATTCCTCCTAGAAAATGCATGAACAACTACTTCAATACCTTTCTTGGAATGAGTGGAGAATCAATCATCTGTGAAGAATGTGCTATGAAATCTTGCAAACAAAATATTTCTCTGAAAATGCTTCTACAGGGAAATAAGAAGAAATTGGAAATAAAATATCTTCGAAGCTTCTTCACATGAATTTTTCCAATAGTCTTTCATAGAGGAAAAATTAAGAGGATTAAAGAAGCTTCCTGTAACCATTTATTTCTTTCCGTTGAAATAACCAATTTCCCCTTCTTCGGTAGTGGGAATTAATTGCCAGGGGAATATGGGAAAAAAATTAATCATCTTCCCGTGGCAATGGTAAAGTAGGCTGACAATTCCCATTTATTTCCCCATGTGGAAATTGGAAGAAATTTGGCCATCCAATTGGGTTGGCAATCAGCAAGAGAGATTCCACAAGTGGGGAAAAAATAATATTTTTCTAGAAAAGAAAATCCGGAGCGAAACCCAATTTGGCATTCCTGACAATTGCAGGCGGAATTTTTATTTCCTACGACAATAACAACAACTTGTCGATTGATTTTTAATAAATATTAAATTAATATTTATTTAATTAAAAAACCCCAAAATTAATAAAATTAATTTTATTAAATAAAGGTTAATAAATTAATTAAATATTAATTAATTAATTATTAACGCATTTGGACTTGCGGAGGAGTTCTCACCCAAAATGGACAAAACGAAGACCAAAATGATCATGAGAATAAGATGATCGCAACAAGGGTGATAAAACAAGTAAAATAATACTTTTGGTTTTTGTAAACAAATTCATGCTTATTAATTTTCGAAGTCAAAATTAGGTGATACTAGGTATTCATGCCTAAGACCGATATTATGGAAAATATAGAAAAATTTGAGACACCTTATGCACAAGGTGCACTTTCTAATATCTACAACCCCCACTTATTTAATTTTTTATATTGGCATGATTTTAGGCTATGACCATTTGATTCTCCTCACATGTTTTGCAATTGTGTTTTTCCTATAAATTCCCTAGTCGAAAGACATTGTAAAGGTCCTTGATTTTGAAATAGATAATCTTAAAAGAGTGTTTTTATGAATTTATTTTATCTCACTTATCTATATAAGTTATGGGTTTAATTTTATAAATACGAACATTCATTTTAATCCATCTAGACAATTAAGGATCCCCTTATATGTTTATTGCTTGTAATATTTTTTTTGAAAATGTAGGAGTTAAATTATAATTCTTGTGAATTCAACATTGTTGTGTTCCTCTTAGATTAATAGTTAACTCCCTCATAATATTTCATGTACATGTGTCTTGATTGAGTTCACCCTGGTCTAAGTGAGGGTATGGTTATTGGATTTAGGATCTCAAGAGGATTTGGATCTTGCAAAATGACTTAGGAAGTTATTTTATCTTTCCTCCCTACATTTCTCACTCTTTTCCAATGCTTTTTACACCTATTTTGTAGTATAAATTATTATAGGACCAAACATTGCAATTTATTTACAAAGACTAATCTTAAGTGATTGTATGTGAAATTCACACACACACACACACACACACACACACACACACACACACACACACACACACTTTGTGTATTAATAAACTATGAAGTATATTCTAATCATTTTGTACTTTTAGAATAAAAAGGACTAATCCTTATGAGTGATTCTTAATCCATTTTTTCTTATTGTAAATGTATGATCTCTTGAATAAATAATAAACATATGGCCATTTTTTTCTTCCCATGATACCCAAAATCAGTAGCCAATAATTGGTGAGAGTTAACCTTGTTAAAACCTACACAATTATGTGTGTACCTCCTTTTAAGAGAGGTATCACCTCATAGTTTGAGGGACTTACATAATGTCATACATGTTTATAAACCTACCCTTTCTAGCAGTACTCAACACATTTTGGTGTTGAGTGAGGTGTACAAATTTCATAGAAGAACACTTCTAATGTGACCATGATCAAAAATGAAAAAAACTGAGAATTTGTCTTTTGTCTTCAAAGGGGGGTACAATAAATTTTAGCATTGTAGTAGGAATATCCAAGATTAATTAAATTTGGATGAAATCAAATGAGACACAACAAGAGGATTTTTTTGGAAGGCCGTACACAATATAATAATACCTCACTATATATTCCATATGGAAATGATTTCCTAATTTATAGGCAATATGAATCCTACAAAATAGGGGAGCTAGAAATGCTCTACCCAAAATACATGAGTTGTTTCAAACTACTCAACAACTCTAACAAATACAATATACATGAGATTATATCTTACAACTAACACTCCAAATATTAACAATACTATTTCACTCACACACTATATGTATATTATTATTATTGAGTTATAAACTCATATAATAATAATATATTACAAATATTATTCAATCCATACAAATGCGAGCACTAACAAAGTATATTTCCTAACATCCCCCGAGTGCGAACATGGGGAAAACCTGCCTTTGTACTTGCACCTGCTCATGATCTAGCGATTTTCACAGGATGATCACAAACCTCAAGGATGGTTTTGCAAATAGTTGACCAGAAACCGATAATGGTGGTTTTGCAATTGGTTTACCACAAACCACAAATTGATGGTTTTGAAAATGGATTACCAACAACCAAGAATGGTGGTTTTGCTATTGGTTTACCACAAACCACAAAAGAAGGTTTTCAAGTGGTTTACCTACAACCACATTATGATATACAAAAAGTACTATTCTCATCCCTCATCACATCTCACCGGAGGGAATAACATAGGAAATTCTTTGCTCGTACATACATAGAAAAAGATGACATAATGGAATGGAACATTGAATCATGTTCCCCCCCTCAATGTGAAATTTCAACTTATGGAACAATGTAAATTGAAGCAAACACACAACTGAAAAAAATGCCACCAAATCATCTGTGCGGCCCCGTCGTTGGTGATTGGCGAGAGTTCGTTGAATGACCTCCAACCTTCTATGTCCTCCGTCCTCCATCAGTATGGTGCTAACTCAACAAATTTAGAATTTGGGGATCAATTATACAAACCTTAATCGAACGTCGGTCACTGCCGAAAATGCGTTCATAAGGATTTTTTTTTTTTTACAATTTTGACAATTTGACTATTTGGACTGGACAATAAACAAATATCCTAAAATCACCTATTTGATTAACTTGACAATACAATGACATTTTTGCCACATTAATAACGCAAAATAACTTTACGAATTGTTGTTACATGACTCTGACAATACTTAACAATTTGAATTTAAATCACACTATGGACACATAATGTATATATACACCAACAGACTCTTTTACCATGAGACTTGACTTGGACTCAACAAAATAACCAGACCATTATTATATTTAATCTAACTATAGATTAAATAGACTCTCTTTTTTATTTTGAAATAAAAATCAACTATGGACCGACTATAAACAGTAAAAGCATCTAATAAACTAAACTTAAGAACTCAATGACAAAAACATAAAAAGGCACAACTTTGATTTTTAAGGAAGATATCCGTTATAGAGCATATGGAAATTTTGGAAGGGTCTTGAAAGAATATACTTGTGCGCATGGACAGATGCAGGTGGAGATGGATAAATGCACATGAATGAAGATGGACTGGTCACTCCATACGAAAGTAGAGTCAATGGTGCATGTAGATAGGAGATCCTGGTCGATCTAGGTCTATCAACCACGAAAGTAAAAATATGAGCAAATCAAATTTGATTCTCCACAATTGTTTTCCAACTGTGACCCTAAAATCCACAACCCAAAGAAGACTGTACATGAATCACTTAGTAGACAGATCCAAGTGACTGAAAAGTAATGCTTGGCATGTAAGAACAGTTGTCATTGAATGAAAGGAATACTTCTACGCAATACTGTTATGAAGCCACTAGGATCAAGGAAGAAAATTTTCATGAACTCTTGTATTGGCTATGGTCTGCTCAGATCACAATGCCCAAGTGCTCCATGAACTAGCTGTCGAGTGAGTTGGAATGAGCTCAGGTTGCGGCTCTGTCTCCACGGGGCTAAGCTGTCAATTTTGATTAGTGTTTAGCCCGATCCCAGAAAAATAAAAACTTGAATATTGGCTTTGAATTTTAACCAATATGCAAATCACAAATCTTTGTGTGTGTCAGACGGGCCTGCGTGGGAATATAATGTTGCAGGTTATAACCTATGAGTAAAATAAACAAAGCTCGATCTAGATGCCAAATCAGATCTTGAACAACTCGAAGCCTCTAAGAAAATCTCGAAGAATCCTAAAAGACTCTCATTGCAAATTTTACCATGCTCTGATACCAAATGTTTTTGGTAGGCCAGATTTGCACATAAAACAATATAATAATACCTCACAATATATTCCATATGGAAAGGATTGCCTAATTTATAGGCAATATGAATCCTACAAAATAGGGGAGCTAGAAATGCTCTACCCAAAATACATGAGCTGTTTCAAACTACTCAACAACTCTAACAAATACAATATACGTGAGATTATATCTTACAACTAACACTCCAAATATTAACAATACTATTTCACTCACACACTATATGTATATTATTATTATTGAGTTATAAACTCATATAATAATAATATATTACAAATATTATTCAATCCATATAAATGTGAGCACTAACAAAGTATATTTCCTAACAAGATTGACTATGAAAGCATCATTTGGGAATGGAAACCAATTCCAAATAAAACATATAATGAGGGTCAAAGAAGATACTTCAATTTTTTGCAAGGTCATTAAATTATCCTTGGCACTACATGAATAAGGTAACAAATGATCAAGTGAAGCTTTAAAAGATCCTAATATATGATATAATCTTAAACACGGATATGGGGTTTTTTAATTTTTATTCCAAATCTAAAACCGATGAGATGTTAGAGTAGTATTATTTTCTAGCTAATACAAATGGAATAATGATATTCATTTCATCAAATTATTTGTCATACGTGTGGTATATTTTAATACCTTGAGGATTATCATAATTGTGGATTTATTGTTTAATATTATTCATGGTTGAATATTAATAGTAATATCAGAAAATTAGTTCTCATAGTTATTGAGTATGGAATATAATTAATGGGGCCTAAAAAACAAATTGTCTTAAGAACCTATATAAAGTGTTTTTCATGCTTGAAAATGTGATACCATCCATTTTATCAAATAAAATGAAAAAAAAAAAAAATACACTTATATGTTATTTGTGATATTGTATATTTTTTATTAGTGGTAAATAGTTTTGTGATATCGTATATTGATTAATAATAAAATCATTATTTATTATATAATGCCATATTAATTTTTAAAGAAAGGGTGGCTACCCATTATGAAACACCTAGAGAAAATGTTCATTATGCTTGAGAATAAGCATCCTACCATCATGAAACACCTAGAGAAAACATTTATGACTCTTTAAAATAAGAAGTTTCCTATTATGAAACACCAAGATATCACGTTGATCATGATTGATATTATTCGATAGCCATTTCTCATAACACATAATAATCCATGGATGTCAATTCCTACTAGTATAACACATGATAATGATTAGATTTCATTTCTTTGTTTAATATCACAATTAGTAACAAAACTCATCCAATTATACTATATGAATTTTTCTATTTGTGTTTGATGGATTTTAATGACCTTAAAATAATATATACTACTAGTGATTGTTTCCCATAGCTTATGATAGTGCGAGGTAGTTCTACAATGTAAAGAATGATATAATTGGAAGAAACTCACATCATGACAGGATATATTTCTATAACTTATGAGAAACTTATTTTAAAATTAATTTCTTATGAGCCTACAATTTTAAATCATTTACAAATGTGTCTAGATGCATTAAAACTAGAATAAATGAATATTACCATAATTTTTGGTATGAAATCTAGATATATATTAATCTAGAATGAATGTAATCTTGAATCTAGAATGGATTTTTTTAATATAACTAGTTAGAATGAGTAAATTGATACCAAAAATATTGAAGTCAATATTACACTAGCTATAAACCAATAATAGTAATTTTAGAATCCAATATTAAAATTAAGAAAACTAGATGCATGATTGAAAAAGTGATAAACTAATAATAGCAATATTGTCATCTTTTATCATATTAGTTAAACGAGTGATATTTGCGATACTTGAATTCAATATAAACAATTTGAAAACTAGAAAACCAATAATAAAAATAATGAAATTTAATATCACCTTTGTAAAAACTAAAAGTAACAATATCAAAATATACAATTGAAGTGTTAGAAAACTAGAAATGGTCATACCTCCAATATAGAGATTAGTAATATGTTTAGATGTAATGAAAATATGGTTATTCTCTAGTTTTATGAAGAACTTCAATTATTTCAAATATTTGCATATTTACATGTATTTTATATTTTCCTTATTTATGCAATTAGGTATTATTTATTGATATATTATTAATTAAACCCTATTGCAATTAGGTGTGGTTAGGTTAGTACATTTTAAATGTAAAAATACATTCCACATCCACACTTGATTTGTATCCAAATTTCTAGGTCATATCTCTATCACTTTAACAAATGAATCCATAGTGTCACAACTCAACGATTGTCCATTGATTTTGAAATAAATTCAAATAAACCTCTAAATTACATATTATTTTATGTAGACGCATCTAAGTTAAAATAAATCCCACATTAACTAAAAATAGTTAGACCGGATATACCTAAAATTATGTGTTTTCATACTAGTTTTACAATACCAACTAGAGGATTTAAGAGGTTTATAATATCTTCTTGAAAATAGAAATACTTATTTCACATTGGCACAAGATTTTTTTAGAAATTGGTTTGAGAAAATTTTGGGTCATGTGTATGTAAAATGATCCAAAATTTATTGTATAATCTCCATGTTATGGATATAGAGATTTGAAATAGTCCAAGAGAAATTGAATAGCCCTTATGAAAAAACCCTTGATCACGTGTTACAATACAAGGACACTACTTTATGTCAACCTATATTATGTGTATGATAAATCGTAGCTCATTATTTGAGGTCATAGTACCGTTTTATATCTAAAGTTTCTTCTTGATAGTCTGCATCTACTTGTGAAGTTGTGAAACAGCTTCAGGTCATTTAAGATTCCATGCAAGGATATCATTTTCAACCCTTGTGCACATATTTATGTGTATATGTGTGCAACACGCATGTGTAAATCTATAGATAAAAAGTTTTTTGATTTAGTTACTTGGTGTATAAGGAATGTGACTAGGAGACAACAATGACTATTCATCTAACCCATTATTGAGTTCATTGATCATAAATGTGTTTATCAAGTTGATGTATGTTCTAGGTTTTTATGAGGCATTTGGGACCTACCTTAGATTTGGAAGATTGATGATTACATATTTATCATCATCTCTTCCCTTAATAAATTAGAGATTACAATTATCTCGATTTACATTCAACGAGTAAGCGTATATTTATATCGAAGCCTTCCTTTAGCTAAGCATCCACAATTAGGGGGTATCCAATCCATCAAAATCACCTCGCAGAACAATCCTAGCTATATCCACTTTCAACTCTTCGTGCCGGGTATATCGAGGTCTTGCCTCAGCAAGACTTGATCCCTGGTGGGCTCATTCCAAGCCATTCAACTTCACCAATGAACTAAGGGCCATTCGATACTTACCTTAGATTTTATTACCATAACACATTTAAATATTTTGGAGGTGGGCTAAATTTTTTAATTAATGTTATTTATGTAGTATAAGGTTGAGATTAATATTGTAAGTAGGCGATTCTTCGTTCTATAGAAACTCGCCTTTAAACTTGAGTTATATTCTTCTAGGATAAGTTTTTAAGGGATTTTAAAATCAACTAGAAGTTAGATTTCTAGAGCTATGTAATAAACTAATATGGTCAAATAAATTGTCATGATTGTAATGTGTTTGATTAGAGATGGTTAAAGAGTTTATTTATCTATATGATTTTTTTCTAATATGTGTATATGTTCTACTTGCTCATTCAAAATGAAATTATGTGTTGATTGTTTTAATTTTATTTCATACATAATACTATGAGTTATTCAAGTATTGTGTTTTTTCAAACATTGCATGGTCTAGGGTTATACTTGTTAGATTGGCACTACAACAGCACTGGTTATACTTGTTAGATTGGCACTACAACAGAGCTGGTCAAATCATGAATGATTGTACCTTTTTACACAAGATTTTTCAATCTATGTACCATGAAGTCATTCTTCGATGTGTGTAGTGAAAAGGGTGAGCATGCTACCATGAATTCCATAGAGGATAGATGGTATGGATGTTTAGAAAACCCTATAAGTTTAATTTAGAAAAAAATTAATTTAGGTAAAAAGATAGTGTATAAGTTGGGAATTTTTTAGATTAAGTTTTTTTAAGATTTAATTTGTATTTACATTATTTAGGGATTAATTATAAATACATGTGGTATTTCCATAATGGAAATATTCGTCATATTGTTTTTCTATCAATAATATTTGTGGGTTTTGAGTTGCAAACTAGTGGTCACATGTGCTCTGCATTGCCTTATTCACTCTAACAAGTCTATACATTTTTTTACACTTAAAAATTATACAGTACATGAAACATTTTTCTTATGTTTTAGTTGCAAGTTCTCTTGAAGAGACGTATGCTGAATGCACAATCATGTGAACTATTCAATGAAATGGATGAGAGGTTTGTGGTCTCATGACATCTTAAAATTTTCTAATAAAACAATGGGTTTGTTGGAAAGATCTAATTTTGAGTTTTTGTTGAAACGTTTCCCTCGTTGTGCCTTTAACGTGCTTCACCATTTGCATGCATCTCTTGCTACCCTGTTATGGTAAACACCAATTTTTATGAAGTACTGTTCTGTTCTTTTCACGTCTAATAGGAAGGACATTTTGTAAGATTTTTAAGTCGCAAGTGAAGTGATGACTAGATATTTATACAATATTTGGTAGCTTGCGAAGGTAGAAAAACTTCTCAAAAAAATTCCTGATGCAATGATTATTGGATATCAGTTCACCTTTTGTAGCATACTCGCAATATCTATCCAAAAAAGAGCTTTGAAACGTTTTAAGAATGCACTTCTCACAATGGGAAGTAGGAAAAGCTTTTCTGGAAACCTAGGGCTGTGCATTGAAACTCCACGTAGAAAAATGTTTCTCGACACTAATTCAGATTTTTGGGAAGAGAAGACAGTAAAAATATTTTGATTAGTGGGTGTTTTCATTGTCTATGCAGCCATGGTAATATTGGTGGTCGCTATCATTCTTCTTTGTGGTCCTTTCATAAGCAGGAAAATTTATTAGTTGATTATCTTGTATCCAGAAGAATAAAATAAACTCACCCAAAAGTATCTGAACAACAATGGAAACTGACATTCATCCAAACTATAATTCATTGTTAACCTCATATTTAGACTGACTAACGGTTCCTTAATTTACCTCTTTTTGAATTTAAACAAGGGATAACTTCTTTGTTTTTTTAAGGGATAACTTATCCAATAATCATAGGGAAATGATTGCATTTTTATGAAAAGAATGATTTTTTCTAGGAATATCCATTTTATATGGCTTTCAACTTAGTGTAATCCAAAATTAATGTAAGCACAAATGTATAACAAACAATATTATAAAGTTTTATCATTTGACAATGGGAAAAATTGGAGTTGTGTTGATAAACCATCTTGTACCGGGATCATTTACAATAACCAAAAGCACAATGATTTATCCATGTATCTCCTTTTAATGTTAAGGGCCTGCATTTTAACACCAATTCTTTCAATTTGGCTTGTAACTCATAAAATCTAGCACCCTTATTCTCAACCAATCCTCATCATCATTGAGTGCCCACATGATATCTTTTGCAACAGTTATCCCCATCATACCCTTGATCTTGGCCTCCATCACCCTACTTTTCATGTTTTTTTTTTTTTTTATTATGGGTAAATAGTTTTTTGAAAGGGACTATACCCTTGTACAACAATGCTCAAAAGCAAGATTTTACCCCAAAAAGCCCAACAACAAAAAATAATCTGTCAAGAATAGAACCAACAAAAGCAAATCAGCTGCTACAAAATAGCTAATAAATAACAACTTAATAAGTAACATATAGCTTCCCAACAATCGCACAATGAAGAGCCATTTGCCTAGATGTAACAATAATAGCACCCAAAAAGACAAGAATCATACCTTGTCCGATATGGTGGGGGATTTAGATTTGGCATTTCCCTTCTTTTTCCTATCCACCACTGTCCATTCCTGATTTCCCACATCCACTGCAATCGGAAGAGCAACTACAATGGATTTGATGGGGATGTGACCCATAGGAAGGGGGTCGAAACATCCTTAATCACTGAATCAACAACCTGCAGAGAATAGTCTGGAGGTAGCTTCTCTATGTTGGTCTGTGAATCAACCACGATGGGTGAGTCAACTTACGAGGGGCACTAGATTCCTCAGCCGGATTTGAGTCAATTGTAAGATGTTCAGGTAGAGAATCCTTCCACCAGGCTAGTTTGGTCTTTCGTTTGGAATGTTCACAATCGTTTGTAACATGACTAGTTTGGAAGCAACGCCAACATCTGAAGGCAAGTCTCTCATAGTCTATCCTCTGCACCCAGAGCCTTTCACCAATCTGAAGATTGATTTTTGTTGGTAAGAGTTTGGAGGTATCAAGATCAACCAGGATTCGAGCATAAGTAGTATGTGTTTGAATGGAGGTCTTATCATCAACTACCACACATGAGCCTAGAGTATCTCCTATAAAATGAGACAAGATCTGTTCCAAAGCTGTAATGGGAGTCTTGGTAAGCAAACCCAAATCGGGTAGGTATCAAAAGAATCTTTTAAGGGATCAAAGATGGATACCATGGTTTGACATAAGCCCGTGTTCCCCAAACCCAATGTTGGCTAAAAATTAAATCCCTATCTTCAAGGGTTTCAAAGACAACAATGAAATAAGCTTTAGCACAAGGATAAAGCTCAATCTTACCTTGTATTTTTCTCTCCATCTCTGGGCTATCCAGTCATGGAGCTGAGAAAGCTTAGGCCAAAATTTGTGAAATCTGCATATGAGACCCAGCTGGGAGAGATTTTCCTCCTCCTTAAGAACCTTTAGAAGTAGATCCTCCTCGATTTTCAATGTCGGGACCTCCTAGGAGGGTTTTAAGAGCTCATTTCTGACATTCTCCTTCTATTTGGAGACCACTGAAGCATAAGATCTAGACCTATTATCGCTGTTATGTTTTCCCTAGTTCTGGCCGACCCCTGTTTCTCTCCCTCCATCACCAGATCCACGCATAGTCGATTTGAAATGAGCATGGATTTGACCCTACTTTTCATGTTACAAACATAACATTGTGGAGTATTTTTGTAAGAATCTTCTTTGTTTCTTCTTCATGTTCCTTTTTGTAAATGTCTTCATCAATAAAATTTCTAATTATCTCATTCTTGCTTAGTTTTTCATGTTCATTAGTAATAGTAAATTGATTTTTTACCAGTTCTTATTTCCTATGCCCAAATGTTTAGTAATCCCTCCATGTTTACTTGAAATCAAATTCTTATACTTGGCACTCCCCATCGAGCTGGTAGAATACCATTCAGGAAACCTTCATCTAGTAAATTGTTGTGTGCAACCAACATGCTCTCACCTTCATATATCCTAAATGTTACACATATTTTATTGTCATACATTATGGTGACATTTGTCTCCTTCATAGTAGGAATGGGATTGTTTCGGGGAGTAACTACCTTCAAAACATCATGGCTAATTTCAATTCCAAGTCTCAAAGGAGTCACATCCACCAGGACCAACTAGAATTCTTCCTTGTTCAACGCAACTACCCCAAAAGTTGGACCATAAGAAATTGCGTCATCTGGATGTATAGTTTTGCAGAGCCCCATTCCCCAAAAAAATTCACTCAGAAATTCCTAAACCTTTTGTATATGTGATGAGCCTCCAACTAATACAACATCATTGATTTTGTGTTTTCCCATCTTGGAGTCTTCCATACATTGTTTGACTACTTGCATGCAATTTTTGAATGGGTGGGCATTGAGCTCATTGAACTTGGCTCACTTGATATTTGTGTGAAAATATTCTCCTTCACAAAGGCATTATAGAGTCTCCACCACCTAAGACAAGCTTCTTTTTTCCCTCTTGCATTTTGAACGTAGCCTCCGAAGAGCTTTGGAACTTTTATTTAGGAGCATCCTATTGTCAATACCCTCACCTTCCAAATGCATGTACCTTGAAAATTATTTACCTCAATCTTAATTCTTTCAATTGTAGCGAAGGATACATCAAAGGTACTGCCTCCAATGTCTAAAACAAGAATGTTTCTTGTCTCCTCCTTCAATGCATGAAAGCCATAGGTTATTGGTGTAGGTGTGGGTTCATTAATGATCTGCGTGACATTAAGGCATGTAATCTTTCCAAAATATTTAGTTTCCTTTTTATGTGACTCATTAAAATAGGTAGGCACAATAATCACAACATTCTTTGGATCACACTTCAAGTATTGTTAAGTTACTATCTTCATTTCCACCAACACCACAGATGAGATGTCATTCTTCCTAGGGACTATGGTGAAAGGCCATAGTTATTTGTCAACCTGCACAAAGGGATTATTGTATCTCCTTCCAATGAGTCTCTTGGCATCAAATACAGTGTTGATAGGATTAAATAAAATCTAGTTAATGGAAACCTCTCCAACAAGCCTCTCAAAGGTGGGAGTGAAAGAAACCATGGAGGGAGAGGTCCTATTTCATTATTCATAGTGATAATTTTATCTAATTTGTCATGTATCCATACTCCCATATAGTTCTATGTTGTTCAAAGTCATTTTCCAATAACATTATCTTTTCCCTTCCTGTCCATGTTATAAGTTGCATGAATGTAAAGAGAAAATTTGAAATAAATATTATATTTCAACAAGGTACAAAATTTTATTTATTTGAAATGGAAAAGTTCAAAAAAAAAAAAGTGTGTTTTTTCCTTGTTTCCATATCCATGGGAAGTAAAAAACCATGGTTATTAAATTGACATATTATTCTAGGCTCCATTGACCACCATGAAAATCCATCAATACTCATGTCATTGTCATGTGAAGATTGTTGATGGTTCTAACACATGTAGACAAGTGGTAAAATGGCCATGTGCATTTCCCTAGACCATCTTCAATGACTTGTCTATATTATTGTCTTTCTTAATCTTCTACTTCAAAAACTTTGTGTTCATCTTGACATTTAATTCATTGGACACAATATCATACGGTTTCATTGTCTTCCCAACATCTAGCCTTCCCTTTACTAGCACACTCTTAACTTATGCCAATACATGAGCTTTGAAATAGGATATGGACATCCGCCAAAGCAATATTCACAAAATTATTGTCCAAATATTAAAAATATTTTTCGAACAAATATTTTCCATATTTGATGTTGCAACAAAATATTCAATGAAATTTTGCAGCAATATACACACACAAATTATAACAAGGCAATATCATTACAGTGGGTGAAATCTTCAATATACACATTATAATAAGACAATATCAACACATTGTGTACAAAAATTTGAAAAATGTACATTGATTTTACTTTGTTAGCTTCTACTCAAAAATAGAGTTTATGGGTAAAATATTCAATATACACATTATAATAAGACAATATCAACACAATGTGTAGAAAATTTTGAACAATGTAAATTGATATACATGGCTTATTGTTAAAGGAATAAAACTTGGAATATCATTACATGCATTATTGTTTCGATTGTATTGACGATTTTAACCACACTCATTTTTTGAACACACATCCCTCATCATGCCCGCCTATCAACATTTCCATTGCACACTTATGGTGCAATTGCTAGTTTAGTTGTTTGGTTCATACGAAACGTCACTAGGAGACAACAATGACTATTCACCTAACCCATTATTGAGTTCATTGATCATAAATGTGTTTATCAAGTTGATGTATGTTCTAGGTTTTTATTAGGCATTTAAGACTTACCTTAGATTTAATTACCGTAACACATTTAAATATTTTGGAGGTGGGATAAATTTTTAATTAGTTTTATTTATGTAGTATAAGGTTGAGATTAATATTGTAAGTAGGTGATGCTTGGTTCTATAGAAACTCTCCCTTACAATTAATTTATGTTCTTCTAGAATAAGTTTTTTGAGGTATTTTTAGATCAACTAGAAGTTAGATTTCTAGAGCTATGTAATAAACAAATATAGTCAAATAAATGATCATGTTTGTAATGTGTCTCATTAGAGATGGTTAAACTCATATGTGTATATGTTGTACTTCCTCATTCAAAATTAAATTAAGTGTTTGATTGCTTTATTTTTTTCATACACAATACTATGAGTTATTCAAGTGTTGTTTTTTTCAAACATTGCATGATCTAAGGTTATACTTATTATATTCCCTTTCCATAACTACATAGTTTGATATCAAATAGAGATTATCCTTGAGGTTGAATACTAGATTTATTATTTTCCACATCCGGGAGTGTGGGTAGAAATAATTAATTACATCTTCTACTAAGACTATTTTTGGGTACAAGGTGTGAGGTTTATGAAGATCACAATCTCCTCATTTTGAGGAAAAGAAATAGAACACAATGATATTTCACTATGAGATTAATAAGAGAACCTAGAGTGTGAAGACTTGTATACTTAGTAGATTTGATGAAAGGGGTGAATGTTGGTGTAAATTAATTAATTTACACTATAAATAATCTCATGTGGAGCATAT
Organism: Taxus wallichiana var. yunnanensis; assembly: GCA_018340775.1. Classification (NCBI taxonomy): domain Eukaryota; kingdom Viridiplantae; phylum Streptophyta; class Pinopsida; order Cupressales; family Taxaceae; genus Taxus; species Taxus wallichiana. The sequence goes on along the minus strand of CM031234.1, from coordinate 240,528,153 downwards.
TTAGTTATTGTAGACACCTATAGTTTGATCAATGCACTATTATTCCTAATATTATAGTAACTATTTTCCTTCTTGCAAATTACAATACCTCGTCAACTTGACTCCTCTAATTCATCATTTACGACATTCTTTTGGTCGTATTTCTCCTATAAATCAATTAAAATAGGCTAGTATAGCCTCTTTTTGACTAAACCATCTTCTCATTCCCTTCTAGACTACTTCTACTAGCTTTATAGACTATCAATCCATTTCATTGGATTGATTAGACCTCTCAAAACCTCTCAAAACCCTAATTCCTCTCTAAACATGATTAACTAGCCTAACCTAGTTTAACTAGTCCTAGCCATGATTAACCTCTTTCAACCTAGTCAAATCTTGCTTTGACTCCGTAATCAACTTTTTGGATTATCCTTTAGTCCCACATGCACCAAAATTCCTCCACTTTCCCAAATGGAAAACTATAAATAGTCCACTACCCCCCTCTCATTTCTAAGAACTCTCATTCTTCATAACATAAACTATAACATTTTACTTAGGGTTTAGAGTTATTTCATTTCTTCATTGAGCTATTGCTTTTCCATTACACTACACACCAAGAATTGAGTAAATGGGAAGAACCATTGGCCTTGAAGCCATTAATGGTGAGCTCCCATTCTCATAATCACAAACTGATTTCTTAGAATCCTTCCTAGGTTCATTTTAAAGATTTCAAGAGCAGAGGATTACTTAATATGCTAGATTTTCTTGTTTTTATCAATATTAATGTATGCAAAGTGATGAATCCTTATTTATATCTTATCCGATGGTTCATTGACTAGTTTATTAAGAGCCTTTAATTTTTCTTTAGAGATTCTTGCCCCATGTCCATGGCTTTTGCAACTTTTCATTGAACACATTTGGCATGCTTGGTGGGACACTTAGTCCATCCTTCATTAATGGGGTCATTTTGAAGCTTTTATTTTAGTTTCTAACTTTTTACATGTTTTTGTAGGGTTAAATATTTTGCATTGGGAATTTTAGCTAGGTTTTATGTAGTTAACCCTCATTTTCATGCTTCTTTGTTAAGTTTATACTATAAAATCTATTTAATGGCTAAATTCCAACCTATTGACACTTTTAAAATTTCATTTTCTATGTTTTTTGGTGGTTTTTCAAGTAGGGCGCATACACTTTTGCGCGCGTTGGCGCATTCGAATCTAATTTTTAGAGAGGCATACAAAAACACCAAAACTACACACACCCACATGAAAGTAGATGCACACACCAAAATCATGGAGTACATACACAAAACCACACACAAGTATCTCACATATATTCTTAGCCCTCTAAAAAAAATTTTAGCGGCGCGCACACGCCCAAAATGTGGTGCATACACCCTTTTCTCGCAAATGCCCTATAACATGTAATTTTTACTAGGCGTGCACATACACAAAACCATGTCGGGTAGCAATGCAAGTATCCACTAGGTTTGTATTCTAACCCACTCCCACACTAAAATGACACACATACACCTTGTATCTCTTTTTTAAATATAATTTTTAGTGCTTCTTGTTTTTAGGTCATATCTTTTGACCGTTGACCCATTTTTAGAGTTTAATAAGCATTGGAAAGAGAAAAGCCCAAAATGTGGTGCATACACCCTTTTCTTTGGTATCATTATTTATATAAATAAGCACCCCTCTGCCAATGCACACACACTGTCATAGCTTTTACCATTTTTCTACTCCCCTAGCTACATGCACCTATTCTCTATTTGCGTATACACTTATGTTGGTTAAAAGGGGATTTTCAAAGTGTGTATGCTCTCTCGGATCTTGGGAATAAAAACACTTCTACAAAACACATTGTCACTTTTAAAAACCACTTTAGGTTTACACGAGGGAAAAACTAACACCATAACCCACGCACACACACCTAAAATGACACACATACACCTTAAAGAGGGTAGTTTGCAAGTATCTATGTTTTATTCCCATTTTTCAATATCTGTATAAATATCTCTCTCTATATAATTTTTGTTTTGAGTGCTTCTTGTTTTGGTCATATCTTTTGATCCTTTGAGTTGACCCATTTTTCAGAGTTTGAATAGGCATTGGAAAGAGAGAAAATTTTGCAAAACTTGTGAGGGAAGTTCCAAAACTAATATATCTTTGGTATCATTATTTGTATAAATAAACTCCTAAAGTGCCCTAGAGACCTCCAAAATGTAAAATACTAAAAACCATTGAAAACCTACATAAAAATAGATTTCTAGAATTTCCTAATTTTTCTTTTGTTTTCTAACTTGTTTTCAAATCAATTCTCGTAGGTTCTAACAAGTAATGGAAAAAATGAACGAGTTTATTTCCATACATGTTGGTTTTATTTGACTAAAGTAGTTTAAGTATTTCATTTTCATAGTTAAAATGGGATTTTCAATTATTTGAAGTGTGTATGCTCTTCCCTCACACCTTCTAGGCCCAACCGATCTTGGGAATAAAAACACTTCTAAAAACACATTATCACTTTTAAAACCACTTACTTTACGTTTAAATAATTGGATTAATATTTCAAAGTTGGATAAAACTAACTCTACGTTTTGAAGTATTTTTCAAAAAGGATTATTTCAAACAAGAGGGTTTTCAGATTGTGTATGCTCTTCCTTCACACCTTTTTATACCATGGTGATCTTAGGAATCATAAACTAATGAAAAATCTCTTTCTTATTTGATAGAAAATTACTAACTCTTTGCATGTAGGGCCTAACGCTTGTTAAAGAAAGGAAGAGTCAAGAAAAACAAAAACATTCTAATACATGTGTTTTCATACAGGTTACCAAATAGTGTGCTACTTAAAACCACATTAAGTTAAGCAAGATAAAAAACACACCATTTCACTTCACACTATATTGCAGGTTTTGGAAAAGGGTACGTCCGTATCCACTCAATTGGAACATAACCCCTTTGACATAATGCCTTAATCTGAAACAATGGAGGTGGTTCCAGAACCCTAAAGTAATCCACCACTGAGTAACCTCATGGATGAAATAGGAAGTGCTCCGCTTACCCACTTGACTAGATTTCACATTATAAGTTAGAGTCAAAGTTGTCTATATTGTGACCCTAGTGACGATACAACTAAATGCACTAGTTGCTCATTATATCGAAGGGGCTAAAGTAAAGCGAGATACTCCCAAATCAAGTCGGTGTGACTCTTTGGGAAAATCGAAGCTCGATCCTAGAAAACTTGTGACACCTAGTTGAGAGATCTTATTAAGGAAGCCATTTTGTCTTGGAGCCCATTTTACTAGTTTGTTGCCATGTCAAGCCATCATGAAGTGATGACTTACTTGGAGTTTTGAACCTTATTTCTCAACAAGGAAAATATTCCATTTAGTTAGAACTAAGTTCCTTTCATCATGAAATTAAATGACGTCTCACTTATCTCGGTTTCATTCTCACCTTTGGATGGGGAAAAATCTTCCTAAGTGGTGCTTAGTTTATTTTCATCTTTTTGATATATACCCTTGGATTCTTTCCAATCATTTTTGGGGTGAGAAGGAAGCATACCTCACAGGTTTTATAAAAGTTAGTACTCACCACTATTTTTTTGTTTACGCCCATCCATGTTTGCGGCTGGGTTGTTAAACATCTAAAGTGTGCATCTACCATTTTATATCTTTGAATAGTCCTTTGATCTTAATTTCAAGATCATTTTCACTATTGCAATTTCGGTTCATCATTTATATATCCTTAGGTTGATTTTTTTCTCTCACTTTATAGTCACACAATTTTGGTACTTACATCATGTTTTCAATTTCTTGAGAACTTGATATAAGTCCCTTTATTGTGTAGTTATGTTGCTCACACAACTAACAAATTATTGTTATACTCATACTTCATTTCAGTTTTGACATCATCTAAGTCTTTTTGAGAGTGTCGATATTGCCTTATATATACCAAAATAACGTCATCTTGATACTAACACCTTTCTTTCTTGTTAATGTATCAAGATAGTGTTGTTACGCTATACATACTCACAACTTCCATTTTTAGAAAACTTAACTTTCATCGGCATTTGAACTAGTTTTAGTATACCTTGTTGAGAGATTTACGTCGCAGCGCTTTAATATTTAGGCCTTGTTATAATTCAAACATGATGTATGTATTGATATGATATTGTCACTATCCACTTTAGAACCTTCACGAGAATCATAGTTAGGGTATAAGCTTGGAAAAAAATAATTTGAGTAATTGTTACATTTGAGTGTTCATATGATTGTTTTTGAATCATAAAAACAACTCGCATAGCATTACTTCTAGAACACACTAGGTTATTTCAGCATCACATCAAGTGACTTACAAAAACACATGCCTTGGTTTCACACAAACTTTGAGGACATTTAGAAAAAACCTTGTATAAATTTTACTAGTGATGCCTAGAATCGCGAAGATGACATCCAAAGCAAATGATCGCGACTTAAGAGAAAACCTATTTGGTTCAAAGAGCATGAGTACTGTGACTTCCACCATGTTAAAGGGCACAAAATAGATAGATGCTTGAGACTACGCCATTACATACAAGACCTCATTGAAGAGGGTAAAATTATTGTAGATTCTCCCCTAACTCAGGACAAGGTCCAAATGAGAAAATGGGTATATTTAAAGAACCCTTTCCCAACCATGCAAATAAAAAGAAAAGGAATCTATATCATGAAAAAACTTCCAATGAATATAGGACTGCCACTTATATTTATCCCACTAATGATAGTCCCTTCGATTCTCTCATAGGATGTATCTATTCATCTGATGAATATGTCAATACTATTAGGATATTAGAAAAGAGTTGTGTAGTAGGAACGAGATGTGCTCATTTAATCATATCAAATCCCCTACCCGTCCCTTAGGGAGGTCAATATAATTTTATAGACCAGTTAGAGAAAACACCTGCTAGGATATCAATCTTAGATCTCCTCAAAATCTCCACTTCCCATAAGAACATATTCTATAAAACACTATAGAGTTTAGGAGTCATCCACCGATGTAGATCCCTCAACCTCCAAGCCATGATTGCACAAATTTAATCCAATGGTCATATCACTTTTGATTCCACTGCAATCCCCAGTAATGACCTAGAGCACAACTTACTCTTATATCTAGAAGTAGTTGTTACCCATCACAAGATCAAGAGAGTACTTGTGGATGGTGGATCCGGTCTAAACATTTGTACTTTAAAAATGGCTAAGTAGCTAGGCCACTTAGAAATGGATCTAGGTGCCAAAACTATTACAATCATGGCATATGATAATGAGGAGCGAGGGTCGAAGGAACTATAGTGATTCTAATGGAAGTAGGGCCGACTTGTCATGATAGAATGTTCCATGTTCTTGACTTAGATATACCATACAATATGCTCTTAGGATGCCCATGGATCCATGCCATGTAGGCCATTCCTTTAACTTTCCATCAATGTATCAAGATGTGCCATAAGGACAGATAATCACCATTCAGGGTGATCCAAACCATTTACACATTGTAGAGCATTGCATAGTTTTTCTCGTGTAGCTTATGAATTCCATTCTACGGAAATTGTTGTTCCTTTAAAAATAGAGGCTATCAAGGAACGTGTGGATACAGATTCACTCACTCCTTTCAATCAATAATTCCTTCATTGGTCAACCCCTTTGCATCATGGGAGGTAACATCGGAAAAATATCTCCCATGCGAGCCATTCACCCATGAACAAGATTTATTAATATTAGATTTATCAGTGTCACCTAAGACACATGGAAAACTTGATTTTAAGTTCAAAATCACTCAGGATTAATGCCCTAAACCATTAGATAAGTTCATTCCTAGTGGTTTCTTATTCAAAGAAAATATGTTATAAGGTTCCACTAGCAGAGTACCTAAAGGTACCATGGCTTCATGCCATCAGGCCCTGCTATATGTCAAAGGTGACCATATGATGTATGTCATGGGTTACAATAGGTTTGGATGTGGTATCAATGTGCAAGGGAAATTAGAACCCATTCGTATCCCTCGCTTAAAATCAAACAAGCATGGTCTTATAATAAGACCACATGATGATCCACCCTTTGAGATTGATGCCACCTCTTCCAAACGTGAGAATGACTCATATCATTTAGATAGCGAAGAAGATTCCCAATATAGCCTCTACAAGGATCTTACCTCCACTAACTTATTCCTTGATTCAGTTGTCCTTAATTTATTTGGATCCAATCCTCAATACAATTTCCAAGTAACCCTTGTATATCCCAAACTTGTAGATTGGGATCAATAATTTCATGTGTCGATAGATTTCTTTGAGAATGAAGAGGAATTTTCAAAATTCATGGGTCTCAGGGATTCTATCCTGGTTGGGGATAATAAGAAAGGATTTGTAATTCAACTAGACACATGTGCATACTTTGGAGAAGAAGCAGAGATGTGTGGTCACTTGAATAAGAAGGTCACAAATAAGAGTAAGAATACTTTAGAGAAGCCTTGTGGAAAGGATAAATGCAAGTCTCATCATGATATACTCTTTGAGGTACTCGTAGATAAATAGAATAAAGAACCTACAAACAAAATGGTCTATCCGTTCAAGGATTATGATGAGCTACCTAAGGAGGTTGACCTTACTCTTCCCCATGATCCTACATGGATGGAAGATACCTCTAATATGCTTGTGAAAGAAACCATCAATGTTAACATTGGCTCGGAAGATGAACCTAGAAGGATAAAGTTGGGAGCTTCACTCTCAGCCCAAGAACATAAGGTTTTTTGTGGATATGTTAAGAGAATATGGAGATATATTTGCATGGTCATACACCAATATGCATGGTTTGGACCCATACTTAGTCATGCACAACCTCATTGTGTACGCAGATGCTAAACCCATCAAGAAGAAGTTGAGAAAGATTCACCCTAAAATTGTACTCCTTTTCATTGAAGAATTTGAAAAATGTTATTAGCTATTGATTTTATTAAGCCCATTGACTATTCAGATTGGATATCTAACATAGTTCTTATTCAGAATAAATCTATTGGCATAAGGATCTGCACCGACTTCCATGACATCAATAAGGCATGTCCCAAATATGACTTCCCCTTGCCTAATATTGACATGATTTTGATTCCATCACCGGTTATGAAATGTTGTCCTTAATGGATGGTTTTTCAGGTTATAACAAAATCAGGATTGTAGAGGAGGATCAACATAAGAAAACTTTCATCACCCCTAGGGGAAAATTTTTTTACAAGGTCATGCCTTTCGGACTCAAGAATGTCGTGGCCACCTATCAGTGTGCAATGACAGTCATCTTCCATGACATGATAAATGAAATCATGGAGGATTATGTTTATGATATCTTGGCAAATTCCAAAAGTAGAGGAGAGTATCCTGAAGTGATAAGATGTATTTTCCAACATCTATGGGATTACAAGGTACATGCTTGAACCCCAAGAAGTGTTTCTTTGGAATTTTTTAGGAAAAATCCTAGGTTTCATTGTTTCACAAAGAGGAATAGAGGTAGATCCTACCAAGGTTACAACTATCACATAAATTCCTCCACCTACAAATCTCAAACAATAGATAATTTTACAAGGGAAGATTTAGGTAATCCGTCATTTTATTTCATTGCTTGTAGATAAATGCCACCCATTTACACATCTCCTCAAGAAGGATGTTGCATTTAATTGGGGACCAGATTATCAAAAGGCATTTGCATTGCTAAAACAATACCTTGTCAACCCACCTATACTCATTCCACCTACCCTAGATGAACCTCTCCTCTTTTACATCTTAGCTACCCCAGGTTTGTTATTGGTGCAAGGGCAGTTTATTATCTTGCCCAATATGATCTAGAACATAGAGAAAGGGTAGTTTATTATCTTAGTCACACCTTGATTGCCTATGAGCTGAATTACTTGTAGATTGAAAAGGCATTCTTAGCATGTTGGCTCACCATGTCTTGACTTTGTGTCTAGAAAATTTCCATTATCTACTTAACAAAAAAACCAAGCTAATATCCAAAGTTGACCCTCTCAAATACCTTTTATCCAAACCTGTCTTTACAGGATGAATGGCTAATTGGATCATTCTCTTAAGTGAATTTTATATTGAGTTTGTAAATTGAATATAAAACGTAAGTGAATGGCGATCTCTTACGAAGGAATACACTTTATGGCGCTAAGGATACACCAATGAGATGGTTCATGATGAATTTGGAATTTACAAATACCCACAGATGACATGCCGTCATTCATCCTTATTTATCATGGAAATTGTTGGTCCATCGTCCCCTTGGTATGACCCTATATTTAGATGCCTATTTTCACACCAATGACATAAGTGTGTCCCTTTTGCCATTTTGGACGATACTATAATGGTATATCCTTTAAGAATAAAATGGTTAAGACATTGTGTCAACGCTTCCATATTCAAATCAAATGGTCTATCCCCTAATACCCCCAAGGTAATGGATAGGCTCTTAAGCTATCAATAAAACCCTTGTTACGATCATCATGGAGAAAATTTTAAGCAAGACTAGTCATATTTGGCACTTTACCCCTAAGGTAATGATACATCCCGTCCTGGACAAAATTTTAAGGGCCTATCGAACCTCCATCTGCACTCCTACTAGTGCGACTCCATATTCACTAGTGCGACCCCATATTCACTAGTGAAATTGAAGCCATCATACCCTTGGAAGTGGAGATTCCCTCCTTGAGAATATCTCTCTAGGATTATCTTGATAAAGATGAAGACTATAGAGTAGCTCACTTGGAAGAACTAGAGTTTTTGGATGAAAAGCATATAAGAGTGATTAATCACCTCAAGGTCTACTAGAACAAAGTATCAAGAGGATATAATAAATGGATCATTCAATATGAATTTGATGTAGGTGATTTAGAGCTGAAAGAAAATTAGAAGAATATTGTTAAAGATAGAGAAAAGAAAGGTAAGTTTGAGGCCAATTGGTTAGGGCCTTATGTGGTGGTTGCTTAAATATGGGTCAAGAGCTTATAAACTAGCATATTCAGATGGTGAAGAACTTCTGAAACCTATGACCTCCATTCATCTCAAGTGATTCTATGTTCAAGTATGGCATGAATATACGATAAGAACTAAAAAGTAGAAAAAAAAAAAAAAACAAGAAAAACATGGAAAATTTTGAGAAAAATAGTAAATAAAGAATGGGTTGTCCACATGTGAAAACGACACAATTGTGGCATAGTGGGTAGGTCTTTGGGAAAACTAGTTTCGGTGCTCAAGGAGCATTCACTACTCACAAGTTACTCTTGCATCAGGACGGGTAACCCTCACCACTTTATAGAAATAACTTCCTTTGATAGGTATAGGAACCCTACCAAATCCATCTTCGCTTGTCGTGATCTCGCTTTTTCTATTATATCTGTGTGAAGGATGTGCCTTCGTATATTCCCATCTAACATCGGGAACCTTCACATTCCACTTTCTCATACATATGCATGTGGCATTCTGCCTTTGTATATTCCCACATCATGCCGGGAGCATCCACACTTCTTTGTCCTTGTACATTGCTTTCAGAACATGACCTTAGAAAATACAAAAACATTCAAAAAAGGATACGAAAAAATATAAAAATTAAAAAATCCCCTTCTAGGGATAAAGCTATGAAATAATTCTAACGTTGTCTCAAGGGAACACGGAAAAAATACGAACAAGAGCCTTGAAAAATTTATCTTTCAAGATAACCCAAAAATAGTAGAAAATATATCAATGTTGTCCCAAAAATCAAGGTAAGGATTAAATTGCTTTTAGTTTTGTTAGATTTTTCTTGTGTGTTTGTTTACTTTGCACATATGTTGTTATCATATCTACCATATATCATTCATCACATATAATATTATTTGATGAAGCATATATATATATATATATATATAAGCTAATTTTACATCATGCATGTATACTAAGTTAATCATAACATATCATATCATCAATGGGGGCAAGAGGGGTTGCGTATAATCACAAATATATCCCCCACACCAATATCATCTAATATCATCCCAAATGTTAACATCTACCAAAATATGTCATGTATAAAACATGTGATATCATATAAACCACCCTCGAAGCACTATTTGCCACCTAACACTTATCTCTTCACCCTGGGGCATATTTAAATATTTCTAGGGGCTTCTTGTCTTCTATTTTTATCTAGCACCATCATTATTTTTAAAAATAGTTATTATTGGTCCATTTGTCTTCTCGTCGGGTAATTTTATTGCCACTCGATGCTTGTTCTCTTTACCTTGGGGCATTTTCACGTGCTTTTAGGTGACCTTCCATTTCCTAAATTCCTGTGACCAATGAAAATTTAAAATTATAAAAACCATTCAAAAGGCCAAAAACATCATAAAACTTTGAAAATAGAATAAAATTGATAAAAATCTCATTTGTATATGAAATATGTGTCTCTCACATAACACTCATATCATATATTGTTGACATTTTCACATGCTTTGAAACAATGACTCACAGATCACCCAACTCTACAATCATTTATAAAATGTATGTTGCTTACTTAAATGCCTCTGTACTGGGCACTATAAATTTCCTAGTATTGTTTCGTCTTGCACATTGCTTTTTCATTGGACCAAAGTGTTCTCCATCCTTTCCCTTGCATATACAAATTTCTTTGGGCATCATTTTCAACCCTTGTTGTTTACCAAAACATTTGGGACTACATCTCAATAACAAATTATTTGTGCAACTATCTTGAACGTTGTTGGTTTGAGTGTGTGTAATTCTACATATTTCCCTGTTAAATGAGTTTGGTTTGCATTGCATGTTTGCATGTTGCATGGGGTTGTTGTTTTAGCAAGGGACAACTATTTTTATCTTGGCTTTTCATGTCATTTTATGCTTCTTTTGTATGCTCGCATTTTAATAAGGACCGATGATGAGGATTCTAAGAAAAATGATGATTACAAATTGTTTCTGTAAGCACTGGTTTGTGGATAGCTCAATATTCCCTTTTCTTGTTGTTTTCTCATCTTCTCTTCACACTTTTCTTTCTTTTGTTCTCTTTTTTATCATCGCTCAAGTTATTCCATTACCCTATCAACACTCGAGGGGACATTCCTTTTAGCTAAAAAATGTTTCTTCTACCCCTTCAAAAATTTTCATTTGCTTATGTTTGTCTACTTTCTTTGAAGTGATGTAGTTTACGTCACCCCAAAGAGGGTAAAATGTTAACACCTATAGTTTTATCAAAGAACTATTATTCCTAATATTGCACTAACTATTCTCCTTCTTACAAATTGGTGATACCTTGTCAACTTGACTCCTCTAACTCATCATTTATGACATTCTTTTGGTTGTATTTCTCCTATAAATCAATTAAAAAGGCTAGTATAGCCTTTTTTTGACTAAACCATATTCTCATTCCCTTCTAGACTTCTTCTACTAGATTTCTACACTATTAATCCATTTCATTGGATTGATTAGACCTTTCAAAAATTTTAAAAACCCTAATTCCTCTCTAAATATGATTAGCTACCTAACTTAGTTTAACTAGTCCTAGCCATGATTAACCTCTTATGAACCTAGTCAAATCTTAATTTGACGCGCTAATCAACTTTTTGGATTATCCTCTAGTCCCACACGCACCAAAATTCCCCCACTTTCCCAAATGGAAAACTATAAACAACCAACTACCCCTCTCATTTCTAACAACTCTCTTCTTCCTAATATAAACTATAGCATTTTGCTTAGGGTTTAGAGTTATTTCATTTCATTGAGCTATTGCTTTGCCATTGCACTACACACCAAGCATTGAGTAAATGGGAAGAACCATTGGCCTTGAAGCCATTAATGGTGAGCTCCCATTCTCATAATCACAAAATGATTTCTTAGAATCCTTCCTAGGTTCATTTTAAAGCTTTCAAGAGTAGAGGATTACTAAATATGCTATATTTGATTGTTTCTTTCAATATAAATGTATACAAAGTGATGAATCCTTGTTTATCTCTTATCGATGGTCCACTAACTAGTTTGTTAAGATCTTTGGGGTTTTATTTAGATATTCTAACCCCATGTCCATGACTTTTGCAACTTTTCATTAAACACATTTATTTAAATATGTTATTTGTTTGTAAGTGAGTTTTCAAACTCACATTCAAACTTGGGATAGGTTGAGAGAATCTCTCCACCCTAATTTTTTGAAGACATCCTCATCCCCCAAGTTTGGCTTCTTCACATATTTTGTGGGAATGTTTGTTTTATTGTTTTATTATTTAACCCACTCTTCTCGTGAGTTAAAGATGAAGCTTTCAACAATAATATTTTCTCTTTGTCTCTGCAAAATACTGAGTTATTTTGATTTACATTTATTATGTTTCCCGCCTAGATCTGCTCACCAAAACTAATTTACTATCAGAGATTTTGGGGTGTGCAGGGGCCAATATTATAATATATCAGTCATTTTAGTGCAGACATTTTATATTATTTGTTGGGAAGTACTTTTTGGGTTTCTCTATTGTTGTGGCGCTCATTTTTTTGAAGGGTTCTAAATCCTAAATTTTTGGGGGCATTTTTTTCTGCTTCATATTATCACATGTCTGCTGTGTTCCTAATGGATGGATCTATGAATTTTTATTTTCTTTCCTCGTGGAAAATGTTCTATCTGGCTCATTCATTATTCTTTATGGTCGGATCTACATGGTATTCATTGAAGCTAGTCTTGATCTTGCACCGAAACGTTTATATCTGGGCACTCTTATGAAGCTATTCGACTCCATCCTAATATAGTCTCCGCTCTGCACACTTGGAGCAATTATTCATAGTTCACGGGTTCCAAGTCGAGAGATCGATCTGAGCCATTGGAAGAAGGTGCTCCCCCTCACATGGATTTTGTGCATTCCTCCCAATTACTCAGGATTGTGCTTTGATATGCTATTTTTCTTAGCTCGAGTACTCACCTTTGCAAATCTTACATAGCCATCACTGCCTACAAGTGCTCATATTTATGTAAAGTAACCTCATTCATCCATGCTAATTTTTGAAACCATTTCTAAACAAATTTTTGGCACCCCTACACATGGATCTATAGATTTCAACATTAAGGTTGTTACATGTAATTTATGGATCCCAGTGTTCTTGTTGTGTGTCAATTTTTCTTCTAAAGAAAGAATAAAAACAATATTTTCCATTAAAATTACATGTAATTAAAGAGTGGAAACTGAAATGGTGGAAAGGTTAGACGTCTAAATGAAGGAGGTCATAGGTTCAAATATCCACAAAATTTTCAACAACTCATTGAGTTCTTTAAATATTTGGATTCATAGCTCAAATAGAATATCAATCTTCTCCCATTCCAAAGAGTGGTCACATGACTACCTTGAGAGGAGAAAGAAGTGGAGAAGAAATAGAGATTAGATATCTCTCACCATATTATTTATCAAAAGCACATACATATATATAGGAGAGGAATATAACAATATTCCCCATAATTGAAGGAGTGTTACAAACAGATAGAGAATAATGGGATACGATAAAACAAACAAGCCTAATAATATATAATTGTTTTCTATGTTGAATTATGCCAACATTCCCCCTTATTACATTATTCTTGCAAATGTAACCCCTAAAAAGTTCAAATTTTACTTTTCTAAGAGATTTGATGAGAATATCAGCTACTTGTGCTTCGTAGGACAATACTAGAGCTGAATGTGATGGTTCAAGATGTTCTCTTGAATGAAATGAAAATCAATCTCAATATGCTTTGTTTGTTCATGAAAAACAAGATTTTGTATGAGCTTCAACACACTCTGATTATCACAATAAAGAATAGGTGACTACTTTTCAAGAATGCCCATGTCATCCAAAATGTGACATAACCATATCACTTCACACACAACTCCTTGTCAAGTGTGATATTATACCTTTGTGGATGAAATAGAAATAACATTCTTCTTCTTGCTTATCCATGAGATAGGTCTAGATCCAAGATGAAAAATATATCCTGTAGTTGACTTCCTATCATCAATAGATCCAGTGTGGTCCGAGTCGACATATCCTTGTAAGAAGAATTTATCATTCTTCTTATATTCCGATCATAATCAACTATACCTCAAACATACCTCAAAACATGCTTTGTTGTAGTCCAGTGACATTTCTTCGGTTCTGCATGAACCTAGAAAGATAGCTGACAACATAGCATAAATTTGGTTTAGTATATGTCAAATAGATGAGCCCTCCAACAAATTTCTTGTAGAGAGTAGCATCTACTTGAGGTGAGTCCTGGAATCGTGAAAGTTGCAAACCTTTTTCCATGGGAGTGGATATAGGTTTACAGTTGGACATTTTGTACTTTTCTAGGAGTGTCTTGGTGTATTTTATCTAGGAGAAAAAAATGTGATGCTTCTTTTTCCATATCTCTAAGCCAAGACAATAATGTAGTAGCCCAAAATCTGTCATGTCGAAGGTTCTTTTGAGATCATTCTTCACAATATCAACCTAATCTTCAACTTCCAGGTGATCGTAAGATCATCAAATACACAACAAGAATGAAAATTTATTTTCCTACCTTCTTTATATACAAATTGGAATCTAAGGGGCTATGAGTGAACCCATGCTTTGCAAAAGGTGATCATTTATCTTGATATACCATGCCCTTGGAGCTTGTTTTAGTCCATACAGTGATTTGATGAGATGACATACCTTTTTAGGATGTTCTTTATCAACAAATCCTTTAGGTTGGGTCATGTACACTTCTTCTTTCAAATCACCATTTATGAAAGCACTCTTGACATCCATCTACTGAATTTTCCATCCTTTCTATGTTGTTAGTGTGAAAATACTATGATGATATTGATCTTTGTAGTGGGTGCAAAGGTTTCTTCATAGTCGATGCCCTCTTTATGAGCATATCATTTTGCTACAATTCATGCTTTATGTTTTTGATGGATCCATCTAGCCTTATATTTTTTCTTAAAAACCCATTTGCAGCCTATGGGTTTCTTTCATGTAGACAGATCAACAAGTTCCCATGTCTGATTTTGCATGAATGAGTTGTATTCTACATTCATGGTTTTCTTCCATTGAGGTTAACTAAGTGCTTCACGAACATTATTAGGCTTAGAGCTATTAATTAGTGAACTCATGAGTGCAAAATTTACCTCATTTCTTGTCTAACTCCTCATTTTGACTCGGATGAAGTATTTGGGAGTTTTTGCAAATGAGAGTCTTTGATGGTGCTTTGTACCCACTTCGAGATGATAACTTGACTAATTTTGTGAAGAACTGTTTTGTTGACATGAGGATGGATGTGGAGTAACATTCTCTAATTCTCCAAGGTCAACATATAGCTCCCCTTATAGCTCATCTTTTCTCTGAGTAGTCTCCTTTGGCTCATCATTTGATTCAAAGACTAGTTGGTGAGAGGTGGTTGGTAATGGTTCTTCTATTGGCACTGTTGAGTCAAAGGATGACTCATCACAAACCACGTCTCGACTCTCGTATATTTTCTTTGTCTCAAGATCCATGAGATGGTATGCCTTCAAGGTAGTGTTATAGCCCAATAGGATGCACAAGAGTGTTTTCGACTCAACTTTCTTTCTCTTTTGAGCTAGGAAATGCATGTATGTTGTGCAACCAAATACTCGTAAATGAGAAATTGATGGATTTTTACCACTCCATACCTCTTATGGAATTTTATTTTGTAGAATCTTTTTTGGTGCCCTATTGAGAAGATAAACAACTGTTTGTACTACTTCGCCCAATATCGATCCTCCAACTTTGTTGTTGATATCATGTAATGAGCCATCTCCATCACTGTGTGATTGTGTCACTCAATAATGTCATTTAGCTGAGGTGTGTAGGAGTAGTCAGGTTTTGCTTAATGCCTTGTTTGTTCAAGAATGCCAAGAACTTCTTTGATGTGAATTCCCCCTTGATCTAAGTGGAGTAGAAGAAGAGGTTATCCGGTCTCCTTTGTAACACTAATAGAAGATTTGGAAATTATGAAGGGCTTCACTCTTCTTCTTCAGAAAAACACCCATATATTTTGAGAGTAGTCATCCATGAACAATTGGAAGTACTTGTATCCTGAAAATGAAGTAGGCAATGGTCCATTCAGATTGGTATCAACTATCTCTAGATGCTTCTTGGCAAGGAAGGAGCTAGCCTTAAACGGATCCCTTTGTTGTTTTCCTGAAAGACAACCAGGCATATAAGAAAGGAACCAGACAATGTGGGAAGTCCATATACCATTTCTTTTGAACTCAACTAGTGCAAAGATCCAACAAACAAGTGACCATATCGGTAATGCCATAGGGCACTAGATTCTACTATTGAGGTAGATAAAGCTACTACAAAAGATGAAACAATATCTAAAGAAAATAACTTATCTTTTAAAAAAATCTAGCAATAATCGTACCTTGTCTCAAGATCAAACATGATTTGATTCCATTTTGAAAAAGAAATTCTACCTTTAAATGATGATTCAAGAATTGACTTACTGATAAGAGGTTGCTAGTCAAGCTAGGAACATATAGTACCTTTTATAGCGTACATTTTCATGGTTCCAGAGGAATGGTAACTTGGCCTATTCTTTCTACAACATACTCTTTGTCATCTGGTATCTAAACCTGATCTCTAGTGGGTTGTTTGTTTAGTGAATCAAATAGCTTCTTGTCACCTGACATATGCTTATTGGCACCCGAGTCTATCAACCAGACTCTCTTCGTGGGTTGTGAAGTCTGGGAGACTAGCACGAGGTTCTTACCATAATTGGATCCTTCTGGTGTCTCCTCATTAGAGTCATCATCCTATTGGGCTGCGAGATGTCCCTTCTACTTTCTTCGATGGGGACATCATTTTAATTTTTGAAAATCATCGTGCTCGGATGGGATTGTTTGACTCAAGACCCTTGTTTCAAGCCATTGTACCAACAATGAGTGATCTGTGTCGTGAGTGTTGGTTTTTCAGATTTGACACCACCTTTTTGAATTTTGAGCTTTCTGCTGTTGATTCTGATGTGCTTGTGTTTACTTCTCTAGGGGACCTCTCTATTCTTCTAGCCACAATGTGGCTTTGAGAAAAGGTCTTTATCCTGGGCCTTATCTTGGACTGAATTGATGGCCTCTTCCTACTGTAGCACATTCACGAGTTCTTCAAATGTCACTTTTATTTTGATACATTTAGTGTCATAACGAACACTCAGAATAGAGAAGGGAGTTCCCTCAAGGTGACCAGAACAAGAATCTTATCTCTCTATGTCTCACCGAGAACTAATAACTTCATTTGTAGCTCGGCACCCGCCGAGTAAGAACTCCTCAACTTTCTCATCTGAACCCATAGATAAGATGTATAGTTTTGACTGAAGATGGAGGATCTTAGTTTGATTCTTTGCCTCAAATATGGTTGCTAACTTATCCCAAGATTCCTTTGGTTTCTCTGCATCCCGAACATGTGGTTGCACATCATCGGTGATACTCAACATAATCAACATTAGTGCTTTGACACTAGCCATCTCATATTTCATGAGCTCATCAAGGTTAGTAGGAACTGTCATGGACCCTGTGACGATGCCCCATAATCCCTCATACTGAAGGATGGTGCACATATTTGTTTTCCATGCCACATAATTTGGTCCTTTGAGTAATTTTGCATTGGATAGAAGTAACTTTGGAGAAGACATTTTAATAAAAATAATAAAAAATAAACTTTTATTAATTTCAGAGAATTATTACAAGTCTTCACTCACTATTTAGAGAATCAGCCTCTGATATGTGCTCGATATTCACACACTAATAGATAGGTGATTCTTCTTTGGTCGTTCTTCCTCATCTTCACAGTCTACTTTGTAGCCGTCTTCTAGCTCTTCTCTCATTTTCTTGGCTTAGTAGTTAACGTCGAAAAGAAAATACTCCAGAAGTCCTCTTCGAACCAGTTCATCAAATACAAGGTTTCCAGTGTTGTGAAGCTCGTTAAGCAATGCAAAATAGAACCCAGAGCTTTCTTGAGCTTCTGGATGGTGTTCTACAGCTTGTGAGTCATTGTTATGGCTTTTAGTATTCCCGATTGTTTCATTCACACTTGACATTCGGCATTGGTCTATGCCACTTGACTTTGGCTTGGTTGAGGCTCCTTCTTTTATGCTCCAAATGCTACAGAAGCTGGAGGATCTCCACATTATTGAGGAGTAGTCAAATTTATCTACTAGTGAGCAGTAAGATACCATGTAGGAGAAAATGCTATCTTGGGAATATACCACGCAATCAATTTTCCACGTAGGTATTTTCACGTAGAAGCATTAGGCATATATTGGAGATTGCATATTTCATGTGGAAATTTTCTCTGTGCAGGTCGTTGGATTATTTCTATAAGTCTCCAAGTTTATTTCTTTGCTTTGGACGTCTTTAGTGGTATATTAAAAAAATGGCCACGTTTTCCAAACCAAACACTTTTCCTTTGAAATCCACGCTCACACAAAAAGAAATAATGCCTCGGCCAGAAAAAAAATTGGTGGTAGTGTAACTTCTTCCACACAACCTCAGGAATATAAGCAACACATTTTTTTGGTTAAAGAGAAGCACAATTTGGTTGCCTTGGCTTATCAACAAAAACAAATAGATCTAGTCCACGTCAAAAGAAAAAATGCCCAGGTTTGGTATTAGGACAAGCACCAACATCTCCAATTTCCAGGAAGGAGTAAACGACAAAGGCCATGTTTTGGCAGTGAATAAAATAAAAATAAATAAAAACAAGTCACTGCAAATTCCAAACGTGCAGGTTCGATAGTAAATGCCTCAGCAAATATCAATCCCACATCCAAGGTTTGCTTCCACGGAATGTCGCTATGATATCAGATTGAGAGGAGCAAGAAGTGGAGAAGAAATAGAGATTAGATATCTCTCACCATATTATTTATCTTAAGCATGTACATATATATAGGAGAGGAGTATAACAATATTTCCTATAATTGAAGGAGTGTTACAAAAAAGTAGAGAATAATGGGATACGATAAAATAAACAAGCCTAAGAATATCTAATTGTTTGCTACATTGAACTGAAGAACGTGCTCCCCCTCTCGTGTATTTTTTTCATTCCTCCCAACCGCTCAAGATTGTGCTTTGATATGCTATTTTTCTTAGCTCGAGTACTCACCTCTGCGAATCTTGCATAGCCATCCCTTCCTACAAGTGCTCATATTTATGTAAAGTAACCTCATTCAACCATAAAAGTTTTTTGAAACCATTTCTAAATACTTTGTGGCAACCCTGCACGTGGATCTATAGATTTCAACATTAACGCTGTTACATGCAATTTGTGGAGCCGGTTGTTCTTGTCGTTTGCAGAGTTTTGTTCTAAAGAAATAATAAAAACAATATTTTCCATTAAAATTAATTATAATTAAAGATTGGCAACTGGCATGGTGGAAAGGTTAGTCACTTGAATGAAGGAGGTCGTGGGTTCAAATAGCCACAAACTTATTCAACAACTCACTAAGTTCTTTACATAGTTAGATTCATAGCTCAGTTAGAATATCAATCTTCTCCCGATTCCAAAGAGTGATAACACAACCACCTTGGCCTCTGTTTGGTCTGATTTTTTAATTAATGGGTCTTTTAAAATTAAAATTGATTTTTTTACGAGAATTTTACAGCGTAATAACTTTTGCGCGGTAATTCAAAATCCAGTGCATATTTTTCAACCACGTTCTATTGATTAAATTTTTATTACCATCTGAGGAGTTCTATTTTTGCTCATTTGGGAGGGACCCTGCAGTGTGAGCACATTGTCTTTTGGCATGCAATATATTTTGCTAACTGATTTTAGATATCTTTCTTCATAGCAGTGACATCTTTAATACCAGTGATGGATACAAGGTTCTTTGAGCCTTTAAATTCATCAAATTATCATGTATGGAAACCGAAGATGCAACAATTGTTGCAATCTCATGGCTTATGGTGTGTCTTCGATGCAAGAAATCCCACCTTCATCATAAAAAAGGACAAATATCTATATGCATGCAAACATGATGAGGCACTTGGTTTGATCGCCTTGAATGTGGCAGATAATTTGCAATTCCACATTTCTTTTGCAAAGGCACAGAAAGAGGTATGGGATAAATTTGAGACTTTATTTAGCAAGATTAATGAGTTCAATTTGATTCAACTGGATCTTGAGTTAAACTATTTATCACCTTCAATTTTTCTTCCATAGAAGAATTTCTCACAAAATTTAAGGAAATTCATAGTTAGTTGTCAGCTGGTGGTAAAACTAAAAAGGATGAAGAATGCATTTACATGGTTTTGACCAAGTTAAAGGGACATTTTTTAGTTTTCACCTCTACCTTTTTTTCTACTATGGATGCCTTGGGTTCTCAGTTTACTATGCCCTCATTTGAAGAGTTTTGTGAATGTTTGTCTCTAGAATAGACTAAGCTAATCTCTCTTGATGCCATACCAACTTCAAACCATGCACTAGTAGCTAATTTTCCTAAGAAAAAATGGAAAAATAAATCCAAGCAAGGCTCCTCTGATCAGCCTTTGTCATCTCCAAATGTGGCTTCTAAACCTTCACCTCCCTCTGTTGATTCCTCTAAATAGCAAAAATAGTGGAAAATCTAAGTAGTCATCCAAAAAAGAGTGTTTGATCCATGTTCCTTTTGTGGAAAAATAAATCATCAAGAATCCAGATGTTTTTTGAAATTGGAAGCTTTGGAAAAGGCTCTAAAACAACACAAGATCATTGTTCCATCTCCTTCTTCCTCTTCCAATACTGGAAAGGGTAAGGCTCTTTCTGCACAAGCTTCTTCCCCTTTGTGAGACAAGTGGATTTTTGACTCGGAGCTTCACATCATATCACACATTCCAGAGATTTGTTGACTTTTTTTTCTTACAACACTTCATAGATTTTGGTGGGAAATTGTTCTTCTATTGATGTTGTGGGTTCTGGCACTGTCAATATGCCTAATGGGTGTTTACAGGATGTTCTCTATGTTCCCAATATTTCTAACAATTTGTTTTCCATATATCAAATCTATAATTTTGGTGATGGTAGAATTGTTGAATTTTCACCATAAGGTTGTAATCAGGGAACTACATGATCATGATGATATTGTTGCTACAAGAGTGGTGGACCCATGTTCACATTGTATGTGTTTGAGAACTTTGAAAATACTTGCAGGATCTTCACTTATTGCTCATGTTGATTCTTTGAGCAAATTGTGGCATGAGAGGTTTGGACACCTCAATTACATGTATCTACAATAACTCTCTTCACAGAAATATGGTCACAGGTCTTCCGAAGGTGAATTATAATGATGGTGTTTTCCCAGGTTGTATGTTGGGTAAGCAACATCAAGATCCCTTTCCAAAGGGACAAGAAAATGAGCTAAGGCTCACCTTGAATTGGTACATAGTGATATTATGTCATTTCCTTCTAGATCATTTTCTGGTGCTAAGTATGTGTTGACATTTATTGATGATCTCATTAGAAGAACTTAGGTGTATTTTCTTCAATATAAAAGTGATGTCATACAGAAGTTCAAAGTTTGTAAAACTATTGTTAAAAAATTGGGCATTGTATTAAAATACTCTGCATGGACAATGGGGGAATATGTAAGTAATGAATTTTCTGCTTTTTGTGCTAATCATGGAATTGTGCACTAATATATTGTCCCTTACACCCCTCAGAAAAATGGAGTTATTGAATGAAATAATAGAACACTCAAGGAAATGGTGAATTGCATGGTTCATTCTAAGAACTTAGCACCAAAATTCTTATAGAAGTTGTGAATCAGTGCAAATAGTATTCAAATAGGATGTTGTATAAAGTAGTGTAGGGGTTTCTCCAAGAGGCTTGTCGAGTGAAACATTTACGTTTTAGATTTCTGGGTCTTTGGTTGTAAAGCTTGGGATTTTGTACCTAATGATACATGGAAATCCATGGAGAAGAAAAGAAAAGAACTCATCTTTGTTGGCCATTATGAGCATGTGAAGGCATATCATCTTTTCGATCCCACTACCAAAGATGTATTGTTTCGACAAGATGTTCGTGTTGCTGAGACCGAGGCTCCTTTGGATCCTATTGTTCTTCCTTCTCCATCCTTACCTCCTGTACCTATCACAAATGATGATACTTTGATGTTGATGGCCCACCTATTGTTGATCTTGTTCCTGATCCTTCTCATCCTCCTCCTCAACCACAACCTAAATGGTTGAAGAATACTTTATATTTTTCTAGTGTTTTGGTGGGTGATCCAAGTGATCAATGACATACTAGAGAAGATACTTTTAGTGTTGTAGATCATCGAACTTACTCTGGTATGGCTCTTATGAGCCAAGCTATTTCTAATGATCTTGTTCATTTTTCACAGGCTTCTAGTCAACTAGAGTGGGATGTTGCTATGGAGGATGAGTATTCTTCTTTGATGAAGAATCAAACATGGGAGTTGGTGCCACTTCCTAAGGGAAGAAAATTGGTGAGGTGTAAATGGGTCTATAAGACCAAATATGTTGCTTAACGGTACCATTGATAAGTATAAGGCTCGTCTTGTTGCTAAGGGATTCTCTCAGGTTGAAGGAGTGGATTACTCTGAAACCTTTTCTCCTATAGCCAAGATGGATTATGTTCATCTTGTGCTTTCCCTCTTACTTCTCATCGATGGTCAGTTTATCAGATGGACATGAAGAGTTCCTTTTTGCATGGTGATCTTCATGAGGAAATTTACATGGAGCAACCACAAGGATTTGTGCAAGACTCTTCTTTGGTTTGTAGACTCCGTCATTCTCTCTATGGTCTCAAGCAAGCCCCTAGGGCTTGGTATGAGAGAATGGATGCTTTTTTGTTGTCTGCTGGATTCCATCATTGTGAGATTGATCATATTGTTTATGTTATGAAAACTGATGATGACTTGTTGATATTAGTCTTGTATGTTGATGATCTCATCATTACTGGTAGTTCAGATTTTCTAATTCAGGACATTAAACATAAGTTGAAAGAAGAGTTTGATATGACAGATATGGGCCTCTTGCACTATTTTCTTGGTCTCCAGGTTCACCAATCTACCGAGAGCATCTCTATTTGTTAAAAGAAGTATGCCACATATTTGCTTCAGAGATTTCATATGGCTGATTGTAAGCCATCTCCCACACCTTTCCAGTTAGGTATTGAATTGACTGCTACATGTACGTCTAACTTAGTAGATGTCACTTTGTATAGACAGTTGGTTGGGAGTCTTTTATATCTCACTCACACTCATCCCAATATTAATTTTTTTGTTAACCTTGTCTCTCACTTTTCACATGAGCCTCATGAGATTCATTGGTAAGAAACAAAGCGTATTTTGTGCTATATTCAGGGGAATTTGATTTTTCTATATGTTATACACCACAAATATTTTCATGTATTGAGGGATTCACAGATTCTAATTGGGGTGGATGTCATAACACTCGCAAATCTACCTTTGGTTTCTTTTTTCATCTTGGCTCTGGTCTTGTTGCATGGTCTTGTAAGAAACAAAATACAATTGCATTATCATCCACCGAGGCCAAGTATCGAGGTGTTGTGACAACAGGTCAGGAGGTTCTATGGCTTCATCAGATTCTTGGTGAGTTTGGTTTTCCACAGGAGTCTCCTTCCCTTATTTGGTGTGATAACCAAAGTTTTATTCAAATTACACATAATCCTATTGAGCATCAACATACCAAACATATTGAGATCCACATGCACTTCATTTGATAGTTAATTCAAGATGGAGATGCTATGATGGAGTTTGTGCCTACTACTAATCAACTTGTAGATATATTCACTAAACCCTTGGCCTTTTCTCATTATCTAACATTGCAAGAAAAGATTGGGGTGAAGTAATATTTCATTAGGGGGGATATTATATAGTCTTTCCTCCCTTTCTTTTCTTCTTTCTGGTTTGTATCAAGGCCTAGTAGTTGTGACCCCTTCTTTTCTGCTCCCTAGCATTCGCTTATGAGAGGGTGTTGGTGTAAATTATTTAATTTACATTTTAAATAAGCTCATGTGGAACATATTTAGTTATTTAAATATGTTATTTGTTTTTAAGTGAGTTATTCAAACTCATGTTCAAACTTGGGAGAGGTTGAGAGAATCTCTCCACCTTGATTTTGTGGAGAGATCCTCATCCCCAAGTTTGGCTTCTTCCCATATTTTGTGGGAATGTTTATTTTATTGTTTTATTATTTAACTCACTCTTCCCGTGAGTTAAAGATGAAGCATTCAGCAATAATATTTTCTCTTTGTCTCTACAAAATATTGAGTTCTTTTGATTTATTGATTTTGTTTCTTGCTAGATCCTGCTCACCTAAACTAATTGTGAAATCTCATTTGAGGCTATGTAAACTTTCAAAAATAGATAACTTGTGATAAATGATTATAAAAGTGATTATGAGGTTGTTGAAGTAATACTTGAAGGATGACATACAAAATAAGAACCTATCGGTGAATAAGAGAATATATTATTACATGAAATAAAGAGGATAAGTAGTAAGGATAATTTGTATTCTATGATTTCTTATATATTATAAATTTGAAAGAAAAAATTGATTAGATAATTAATTAAGATAATTTTCTTGAATATTAAGCTATGTAAGATCCTAATAAATTCATATTCACACACACTAATTTGAAAGGCCACCTATCCTTGAGGTGGAAGAAAGCATATAAGAAAAGTGTGAAGAGGTAAAGGTAAGATTATTTTTTTGGATTAACCTGTAATGAAGTTTAAATCGAAGTTCATTCCTTCATATACTAAATAGATTTGTTTAATTACTTACAAAATATGCAACAAAGGGAGTGAATTATGAAATATTACACTAATTATTTTTACACACTTTCTATCAAAGTGGGTCATGTTGAGGACAACACCATGAATATTTCTCATTACATAAATGGGTAACACATTTCCATCCACGGTGAGTTGGGTTTGATATGTGTTCATTTCTATCGAATAGGCTTATTATTGTGAAATGAGGATGTATGAGAATTTTATGCAAAGACAATTAAGAAATAGTGTGAGGAAAATGTATATTTGTGCATGATCTTGGATAATGTAGTAGAAGAGGATCATACTTTATGCAAGAAGGTGAAACTAGTACATCTTAGCACAATGATGGTGCAAAAATAGGTAGAGGAAAAAATAATAGAGGTATAATCCTATGAAAATTGTCTTGGAAGTAGATTCACATGTAGTTTTATCAGGTGTAGTAAGATAAAGAATAGGTAATTCAAATGATCCAATGTGTACAAAGATAGTGGTGAGAGTGTGATGAATGCACATATCACATAAGATAAGGATGAGGTGACTACATCAATACATCATGGAAAAGAAAAAAATATCTCACCATGAAGAGAGTATTTTTAAAGTAGAAAGAACAAAACCGTCCATATATAGAATACTAAGAAACTACATGAAAATTAAGAGACCTAAGTGCTTTATATGGTGATTATTTATAGATGAGTTGGTTTGAATCAAGATTAATGTGAAGATCTCACTATGAAGATATCAAATTTAGAGTATTTTGCTAAAGTAGAAAATAAGGAAAAATTTTCCCATATATTTGGAAGGAATGTATACTAAAAACCACATGAAAATTAAGAGACCTTTATTAATATATATGGTGATAATTTATAGCAGAAATATAGATGGTTTGGTTTGACAAGATATGATTATCAAGATTAATGTGAAGAGGATAGTGCATCCAAACCCTTATAAAGTATATTCATTTCTAAAAGGATATCAAATTTAGGGAAAGAGAAATTTTTACTAAGCTCTTAGATTGACTCATATAAAGATGAGGTAATGTGTAATGTAAATCTTATATATGTTTGTCCTATTTCTTTGGGAAGGAATTTGTAGTCTAATAGAAAGGTGAAACATGATTCTCACGATCACATACACATTGGTGAATGATGAGATAGAATACAATTTTATTAATATAAAGGTTAAGGTTGAAGAATGGAAATTATCCAAATGATATTGATGGTGCCAAGAAATACATGCCTATGAGAAGTAAAGGATAGTACATTATTTTCATTCACATCTAAGCATAGAAGTTGGTTTGACAAGATATGGTTATCAAGATTAATGTGAAGAGGATAGTGCATCCAAACCCTTATAAAGTATCTTCATTTCTAAAAGGATATCAAATTTAGGAAAGAGAAATTTTACTAAGCTTTTAGATTGACTCATATAAAGATGAGGTAATGTGTAATGTAAATCTTATATATGTTTGTCCTATTTTTTTGGGAAGGAATTTTTAGTCTAATAGAAAGGTGAAACATGATGCTCATGATCACATACACATTGGTGAATGATGAGATAGAATACAATTTTATTAATATAAAGGTTAAGGTTGAAGAATGGATATTATCCAAATGATATTGATGGTGCCAAGAATTACATGCCTATGAGAAGTAAAGGATAGTAAATTATTTGCATTCACATCTAAGCATACAAAATTAGTGTATGTAATAGAAGGAGATGAAGAAACACTTACACATGAAGTGAGGGATTTGTTGCAAAGTTTCCAAAGGTCACATATAGTGATATAATATATGGGTTTCCACACATGAGAGATAACATTTTTGCACAAACTTAATACAAAGTATTTTCACCTACGAAGAATGTAGAAGTAAAAAGGATAGTAGTACATGAGTTCTTGAATAATGGGTTTATGATATAAATTTTTGTCCCATGCAAAATACAAAACAATTTAGTCCCTAATAAAAATGGAAAATGGAATATGTGTACTGATAGTAAAGAAATCAAAAAGATAAAATGGTATGGGTTTCCATTTCCACACATAGATAATATGATGGATTGTCTTAATGTAGTGAAATATTTAAAAATATACATTTGAGGAGTGGATATCACCAAATCAAGATAATAAAATGGATGAATGTAATACTACATTCAAAACACTTGTGGGATTATATGATTGATTCATTATGCCATTTGTAATGATTAAGCACGAAGTACTATCACTAGACTCAATAATGAATTATGGAAGCCATTTTTGGTAAGTTTGTCATAGTATATCTTAATGAAATTTTGATTTTAGCATGACAAGGAGGAATGATTGAAACACTTAAGAAAAGTGTTGTAATGGTTTTGTGATGATAACTTGATGATAATTTTAAAGATGAGTAGTTTTATGAAGAAATATCTTATATAGTAGGGATGTTTAATTTCCTAAGAATGTTTGAATATGGAGCTAAAATATTTTTGAGAATTACTTGATTGTTTTTCACTCATGAATATATTTTAAGGATGAAGATATCATAGATTGGCATGTGTTTATAGTAAGTTACTTTGAAACTTCGACTACATTTGTTCCTATCACATAGTTTTCCAAGGAGATTGAAAAGTGTTTTCTTAGATAGAAAGTGTGGAAGAATTTTTTTGCAGTTGAAGAGGAAAGTAAATAAGAATCTAGTGTTGTGATTTCTATATTTTTCTAAATCTATTTCAATTTTATTGTGATGTGATTAGCACATAAATTGGTGAGATTTTTGTCAAATGAGATATTGATGGCTTATATTAGTGATAAAGTACAAGATGCAAAGAAAATGTATTCAATATATGAATAAGTATTTTATGCAATAGTGAAAGCACCCAAGAAGTGGAGGCATTATCTATTTATTAAGGATTTTTATATTAAAATTAGAAAGACCTAAAATTTATCACTAGATAGGTAATTTTGAATAAGAGACACATGAAGTGGGGATAATTTATAAAAATTTACTTATTTGCATTGAATTACATGAATGGAAGTCTAACACGACGCATATTCATTTAATAGAAGTAATCTCTTTTTGACTAGGGTAAAATTATAACTCACAAGATCTGGTTCTACAAAGGATTCATACAAATAAAATGAGAAAATCAGGAAGCATGTAGTGCATGTGTGCAGATATACTAATTTTAGATAGAAAAACTTGGTTATATTATTGTATGTGATGATTTTTATATTTAAGAGGTAGATATTTATACATACCCAAGGGTCAATGTGGGAGGGGAGAATTTTATCAATAAAAACCATAGTGAATAATTAGCATGTCTTTTCGGAAACAATAATACTCATGCACAATTATAAAAAAATTTTTATCTTAAAATGAGTGCATATGTGTGAAAGAATGTGCAAAATGTAGATTTTTTCACTTGGGAATGGGAGTAGTTAGAATATAATTATGTATCAACTATATTGTAGTGAAAGTAAGCCATGGTAAGATAAAAATGGATTTTATTTTATGGTTTCCTAGGATATAAAAGGTTTTGGATTCCATTATTATTATAGTGGATTAATTTATTCAAGATGAAACATATTATAGCACATAAGAAAACTAGTGATGTAACACATATTGTGAATTTAGTTTGTAGGGAAATTTTGAGGCTAAATGGATTACGATGCAACATAGTTTTAGAAAGAGGTGAAATTTTTAAACACTCATGGAGGGAATTATTGAAGAAATTGAATATAAAGTTGTGGTTTAGTTCAACATACCATCCAAAAACAAATGGATAGATATATGTATTACTTAAAAGTTCAGAAATCTATTAAGATGTTTGATTAAAAGAAATCTAGAAACACAAGATATAATATTGACACACACTAATTTTTCTTACATAAATTTATTTAATAGTCCAAGAAAGATACAATTTATATTTTTATGGTAGTAATCTAAGAGGTATTGATGAGTCACATAATATTAAGGAAGATAACAAAGATTGAAGAATTTTGAGAATACAAGAACAAAGTATAGAAAATAGTGGAAAAGTAGTTAGAGAAGAGTAAAGTGTAGTACAAATAATGCATAAATATTAAAATAAGATAATTTGAAATTTGGGAATGAGAAATGGTCTTAACAAACTTGAGAATGGAACTATTTATAAAAAGGGACATATGATAAGTTGAAATGGAATAAGATAATATTGTCTAGAGTGTTGAATAATTTTGCATTAATGCATATAAAATTGAGTTTCTACAAGGTATAGGCATTATCAATATTTTGAATATGGTAGATTAGTATCCTTATTTTGAAGGAAAGAGAAATGGAGAAAGTAAAATCCAAATTTAGATATAGTAGATTGAGATTGTATATACTATAAAAAGAAAAAGAAGCAATAAAGGTGAATTATACAAGAGCTAAGACAATGCACAATATGGATTATAAATAATATGTGTTAAGCGAAAGGTAACTTGTGATTAAAGATGTGGCATGGATAAGTACAATTGAAGAAAATAGACATAGAATAAAAATAATAGTTTTCTCACATGAGTTGGAGCTCATGGTTATTTTAATTAATTAGGGTGTACAATGCAAATAACATTAAAATTCACTAATAATATCACATCAACCAAAAATAGTTCAAGTAGACATAAGTAAGATTATGTGTTTTCATTACGTCAAAGACATTTACAAGTTGGGCTCAACCTTTGCCCCTCTAACAATAGATAATGATGTGGGTGATTGAGATATTATCATGCATAGTCAACATAATAATATTTTAATTTCAATGGACATGTACTTTGCATCACCATCAAGTCTCCTCCTTCCTATTTCTCGTCATGTCCACATCTTTCATGGGAATGGTGCTAGAAAGGTTATAGTGCACATAACACAACTGTTCAGAAGCATAAGAAGAAAAATCAATACATCTAGTCATTACGCTTGAATGAAGCACCTTAATCCTTAATCTTCTTCTTTTTATCTATACAACAAACAAAACAACGACATGGATTAGTTTCCTCTCGAGATAATTGAAACCACTTCGAGATAAAGATATGTATTCAAAATCTTCATGTCTACTCCAACACTAATTTTATGGTGGGGAGTAGAGTTCGAATATATATGTAGCTCTTGAGAATGAGATTATCAAAAATGATACAAAAATAACAAACCATCTACTCTTTCCCACCGCTTTATCGAACTCCACACTTTCCTTCAATCTATGTTGGGTAGAGCTAGGAAAATGCCTTCCATTCTGATAATTTGAAAAATACTTCTCCAATAAACCTACCCATTTCATTGTATAGTGATCTTAGATTTCATAATCCAAAATTGAGCAGAACCAAAATATTGTATTTCCCAAACATTCAAAATAGTTCTAAGTAAATTTGACAGAAGAATAAAAACCATGGCTATGGGTAAATGATTTGAAGCTTACTGTTGCTCTAGAAGCCATCATGTTTGTTTTCTCGCTTGGTCAAATAATGAGATGAAGATGGACCAATTGAATATTTTCTATGCAGTGTATGTTGTGAATTGAGGAAGGTGTAGATGATGATATAACAAATATATGGAGGGGTGGGATAGGAATTTATAAACTTACACTTGTTATTTCAATAATCCACCACCTCCCAAGAGCACCCATTAGGCTACCACATGATATTCTAGGGAAAGCATCATATTTTTACACGTATCAAATCCATTAGATTAAGGTTACAAATTTATCTTTGTGTGTAGGTATGATTCAACCCAAAATCGTGCTGATTTTAGGATGGCTATTAGTGAGAGCTCCATTTAGCGCAGTTCCTTGTATTTGTTTGGTTTTTTAATTATATTTTTCTTGAGGAATTTTTTTATTACAAACTCTTATTAATTAATTGATAATAATGACTAATGGTTTTTAATGTCTTTTATATTAATTTCATATGTAGGCCCATCACAAAGCATATTTTGATTATAAAATATTATGATTCCCATTACTCTATGTCTTTTTAACTCTCTACAAACCGTGTACCAATTACTACTAAATTTAATACGTTAACTTGGGTTTCACTATAGTTAATGCCTTTGGATCTAAATTAAAGTGCTTGTCTTATTATGAAAGGAAAATGGCAAGTATGTAATTCCCTTTAGGACATGTTTCTCTCGTCGTTCTCGCTTTTGGGTTTTGAACAACGCCTAGCCCAATTGGTGGGTTTGTTTCACATGGGTCTATTTTTCCCATTCAAGTCATATTTGTTTTGTTAAATACATGGAGAAAAAAAAAAAATATGATACTTTTAAGTTATACGACTCATATAATATCTTTTCAACTAGAATGTTATCACTTTAAGAAATATCTATATTGAATGCCCTTAAAAAGAATAAAAATGTGTCCTAACATTACAAATCCTAAATTTCCTACATTAGACTGTCTTATAAATAAATTATTGATAATTGTGTATAGGATGAGGATAAATAAACACACACCCCACCGTCTACATGTCTCACTTCAAATTCATGGCACCCTTAATATAACAGCCTCCCCTCTTTCTGGAACAAAAAATTAGTAGGAAGTTGCTATGTTGGTTGCCAATATCTCCATTCTAAATGACATGTTTACAATCTCTTTCATCCAATCAAAGAGACCAAGTGAATGTTAGCATATTTCTTCTGATCTATTGAACACGCATCTTCACCATTTCCTTCAAATGTAAGCTTTTATTGGTGCTTTTCCATGCCATATTGAGGTCTTTCATATATGTCAATGTTGTTTTATTGAATTTGAATATGTATAACCTAAATTAATACTATTTAATTTTCCAGTCAGTAGATGTAAATCCATTCCCAATGTGGTCATTTCGATGACGGTCACATATGATCACTATTTCAAATTCCCACCATTGTTTAAATATTTTTGTCGTCTGGTGCCAACGATGAAATTATTATTGTTTGATCATAAATGTAAAGGTAAATAATACACACACACACACACACACACACACACACACACACACACACACACACACACACACACCGAAGGCATGTCATTGGTGGATTTGGGTGGCGGGTGGTCTAATAGGTTACTCGTAACCTTGAATGTTAGAAGGTCATTAAGTTTGAATCGAGGATTTATTTTTAAGAACAGCTGTAAATAAACATGATTTTAAAAACATTAAAATTAAGTGGACAAGATTCTCCTCATTGCTACTAAAATGGCCATCTTTTTCCATTGTATTTAGTGTCTCACTATAGCGCCGAACACTTTCACATAAACCCATCGGGATGAAATGGTCGTTTGAAACCCTTGCAAAGGATAGAAATTCCACAAAGATGAAATGGGACCATGTTACCATCATCATTGAAGTTTAGTATATGTACCTGAAAATTTCCATAGAGGTTTTAAAAAATGCATTCGAACAAAACATGGATCAAGGACCTCAGGAAAAGTTACTTAAATTTTGTTAAAATATAAAATATATTATATCCTAGTAATGGTTTGCTTAGTTGTATCGAAAATTGGTTTCTATTTTGATGTCTCATGTTACTCATTACTTCTTTCATCATGTCCCATAACTGATCTGTGGCTCAATACGAAATTTTATGAGTGGGAACCTTAATCGCGTTCTTCAAATCTGAAAAAGAAACCATTATTGTACATGAACATGAAAACAACAACATAATGAACCCTCAATGCAAAATTGCAGTTTCCTTAACAATTGTTGACTTCCACATTGAACCAAAAAATGTAAGTTTTCCTTTAAACTATTCATTGACAACACCTTTCTTTCTAAGATATCTCCAAACTATGTTTCCACCACACCCTACATGTTGTATCCCACTTCTCTGTCAAACAATTGACAAAAAATACACATGACACATATCTTCCTCCTCAAAAAAAGATAGCTTCCACAAAATTCCCCACCCCCCAAACATTATCCTCTCCCAATTCCTTCTCCTCCCTCTAACCCCCTCTTTACAACCCTCTTCCTCCTTTATGTTTTGGTCCTTCAAAAGAAACCTAATCATAGACTTCCCTTCGAATTCACGTCACACATTTCAAGTGTGATTACTAGTACTTATTTTGTAGCACTAATAAGAATATTTTTAGTATCTTCATAAAATAAAATTGTTCTCAAAATTTGGCAAAAACATTGTTTAGGAGCGTAACACATGAATTTCTTTGAGTAGTGTGTAGGCTATGTGTAAGGAAAGGATATTAATATTTGTGTTATTATTCTAGTTTTAAAACAACCTAAAGAGGTGTCATAACCTTTATGTGCAAATGTGTAACACTTGATCACTTGGATCATGACAAGGAAACATAAGGTAATTGAATTGTTTTAACATCACCATGTCTTTAATGTGGAGTAATGAACACTTCATATTGTGAGGTCTACATTTTAACTATCTCTTTATCATGATGGTGCAAGTATATTTGTGAAAGCATGAAGTGATGTGAGATCATTTAAGATTTCACATAAGGATCAATTTTTGAAGCCTCTTCTATGCATGTGTAATAATATGTGCTCAAGTGGTTGAATTCAATTTGTTTTTGCATAGGGAAAGTGACTAGGAGTCAACACTTATAAGATACACCTACCCCCTTTCTTTTTTTTTTTGAGTTGACTTATTTGGTAGTAAGGCCTTATTTTACCATTTAATTATTGTATCACATTTAATATTTGGGTGATGGACTCAAAGATTCATTTAATTGAATTTTCACATGTTTTCAGTTTAGTTTGATAATGAGAATATGAATAGAGAGGAGTATATAAAGATTAGTGAGAAAAAATGCTCAGAACTCTGGCAAAAACTAGAGTTGGTTTTTCTAAGGTTTTACATTTTGTCTTACCGCTATACCATAGCCTTTTTGAGATATGTGGGAATTTATTGTTATAGTTTCTCCTAGGATTTCTCACCCTTTGGGCGTCCCCTATATAATTACCTCACCATCTTCAAACCTGGTTGTTAAAACCGTGGCTAGATATAGTGGAGCTTTGAGCAATGGCACCCCCGCAAAATGACTCATGAAGTTCATTCCCAAAGTGTTCCATGAGGTAATGTTTCTCCTCCTGATGTGGTTTTTCCCATTCCTGAATTTAATGTTGCTTGTCAATGGTTAGAGAAATTTTGTCTCATTGGATATTTTTTGGGTTGCATCCCCTCTGAAAGCATGCTCAAATCTTGGGTCAATACAGTCTAGACTCCCCATGGAGTCAGACTGGAAAGTGTTCAAAACATGACCAAGGGTTTTTTTCTTTTTCACTTTTCTGATCCTACCAATGCCCCCAATATTTTGGCTAAGCAAGCCACTTGGTATGTCCACAAATCTCTGCTTGTTTTAACCCCATGGCACAAGGATTTTATGGTATTTGAATATACCGCCCTTAAAGTGCCCATCTAGGTTGAATTCCCTAGCCTACCCTTGCCATGTGTGCCTTTTTCTGTCATATTTTGTCACTTCTCTTGCTAGGTAGTCTACCTTGAAGAAGATAGGTTTTACCATGCTCGCCCATAGAAGCGTG
The DNA here is from genome assembly GCA_018340775.1 of Taxus wallichiana var. yunnanensis. Lineage (NCBI taxonomy): Eukaryota > Viridiplantae > Streptophyta > Pinopsida > Cupressales > Taxaceae > Taxus > Taxus wallichiana. The sequence goes on along the minus strand of CM031234.1, from coordinate 240,493,906 downwards.
TTTGTGTTGAAGTTGATCTCTCTCAAGATCTGAAATAATTTGTAGACATTCAGATGGGAGATAAACACTATTCTCGGTGGTCATGTGTATCAACTTACCTTTACAATTGTTTCCGTTGTCGAGACCTCTAATCATAAGATAAAATATTTTCCTCTTTATGTCCCTCGAAACCCCTATGGCTAAAACAACTCTCGAAGTATTCAAACCCCAACAGAGGAAGGTTGAAAAGTTTTCAGGGGCCGACACAACAAGAACAAATCCCAACAATCTAAGGCCTCTGGTTCCAATGGCCAATAGGGAGCCACCTGTTAAGGAATAACCCCATAACATACATGCTAAAGAGCCTCCAACAGTTGTTAAAGAACAAACTGCCGCTACCAACTCGGCTATCCAGTTTCCAAAATATTCTAGCACACCCCAAGTGGCTTCGGTTCTCATGGACCAAACCACTTTAGTTTACAAAGTTAACATTCTGCAATCCTTTCCACTACTATTACCAATCAATTCACAAAGGCCATCAAAAAGCCTCGAATCCCATCTCGCATCTCTTTGAGACCATATCTCGGCTTTAATGGACTCAACCGAAGCATAGTACAACATCAAATATTACGAATGTAGAAAAAATTAAGCTTATGGATTTTTTTACAACATAATACTACTCAATTCCTACAAAATTAATATGATGCCCTTGATGGCTTGGAGGATGGTGACATGGCCCTTGACCATTATTTCTAATGAATTGTTTATCATGGAATGTGTGGGATCTTACAAAATTCTATTGTAAATATGTTGTTCATGAAACTCGGAAAAAAATTACAAATTTCGATGTTTTGTTTTTGCAGGAAGTAAAAATTATAGGTTTTCAATTATAGATGGTTTGTAAATCCATCTCGCCTAACATCTTGGCTTTCTGTAGTAATCACAAAGAAAGGTGTGAAGTTTTAATTTCACGGTTTTCTCCTAAATGGTGGCCCTTGTTAATTGAAAATGGAATCAACCCCACCAATTGTGCCATATGGGTCCTATTTAATGTGGACGTTCACCCTTTTGGCCTCATTAATATTTACGCCTCTAACGATGTGGCTGAAAGGGCCGATCTGTGGTGGTGGATTGCCAACTCAATTCTTGATGCTTATTGAATCATTAGTGGAGATTTTAATATGGTTGAATCACCCAACAATAAATGTGGCCACTTGCTAATGAGGTGGACACCTGGCGAAAGGGAGGTGTGGTTTTTCATGCATAATAAGTTTGGGTTTTATGACCCTAATGCCTCTCCCTTTCCCACATCGGATGTATGGTATACTTAGTCAAATATCTCAAGCAAGAAAGAATACGTACTTAAATGGCTCGACAGAGCTATGTTGTTAGCTCAATATTATTTTGATTTTGATAGCATTTATTCCCTATCAATGGAGGTTATGCCTTACTTTGTCCTTTTGGATCATTCTCTAATACGATTTTGTATCACTTGGCATGATACATGCCTCCCTTTTTCATAAAGGCCAATTCTTTCTTAACATTGCCTTGATGCAACATGGGCCCATTGTCAATCATATCAAGCATGTTTGGAATTTAATTCCCCACCCCATCATTATCATCAATATCATCCACCTCTACAAACCAAATGATTCAATGGTGGGAGGACGTGCTGACTCGGAAAACTAGATTCCTTAGAAACTATGCCGGATAGCTGGATAAAATTCAACACCACTCATACTCCGATAACATCTTGGCTCTTAGCCGAGTGGTGGTGGTGCTTCAAGGCAATCCATTTTATGAAAATTTGTAACTTCATGTCGCAAAGCTTCACCAACAAATTCAAATTGCTTCTAATTACAATGTCAGGGGAGCACAGATCCAGCTCACATGCACTAGCTCAAAATTGGAGATCGAGTCTCGAAATAATTTTTTCTTTCCTCGTAGAAAAAAAAACTTCTCAACAAAATCCAAATTTGGGCCATCATCAAAGGTAGAGCTCAGGTTATAACCCTCAACTTTTTCTCCAAGCCTTTGTGTGTCACTACAAGCTTGTGTTCCAAGCTCAACAAACTTCTGCAGCTCATCAAGCTACTCTTGACCAATGTATGGGTGTTGTAACATGAAAATTATTAGAGGCTCAGAAGGTGATATGTAATAAAATAATCACCATCGAGGACCTCCATGAAGAAACCATGCATATGGCCAATGATAAAGTGTTGAGATGTGATGAATTCCTTTGTGAATTCTATAAAGGCCTTTGGGATTAGGTCGGCCATATCCTTTTCAAGTTTACCTCAAAGTTTTTTAGAACCAAAGTGTTTAGGGCTATGAATCAACAAGGGGAATATTAAATTCATTCCTAAACAAGGAAATCAAGAGAAAATTATGTGTTGGTGACCGATCACTCTGTTGAATGTTTCCTACAAAATCATTGCTAAAGCTTTGGCTACGCGGCTTCATAATATCCTCAAGATGTTATTCAGATAGAAAAAATAGGATTTATTCAGGGGAGATACATCCTGATAACATTAATGATTTTTAGGGAGGGCATGGAATGGGCCCACATATTTAATCAGTCTTCCATGTTCATAAATATTGATTTTGAGAAAGCTTATGATTACATTGAATCTCCGTTTATTCTTTCCATGCTTCAAGCCCTTGGCTTTGGCCTCATTTTTATTTAATCTGTCGATATGATTTTTACAGATGCCTATGCTTAGATCAAGATCAATGGCATCATCTCATAAGCCTTTAAGAAATTTCTCTCTATTTGACAAGGCTGCCCTTTGCACTTTATGTGCAAGATGCTAAAGGATTTGGATATTTATTGGCCCAAGCCAAATCTCAGGGGCTTGTTAGGGAATCTCGCTACCTTCTGTGCCCAATTCCCAACTTCTTAATGGTCATTTTGTAGATGATTCCTTTCTTACTCTCATTGAAGATGAAGCTAACATTCACAATGCCATGCACTGCTTGGATACTTTTTGCTTAGCCTTTGGTTCCTCAATTCAATGGTAAAAAACCAAGTGTTATCGATAATCTTTCCTTCATGCGCCTGATTGGCTTGCCACTTTCAAATGGAAGGTTTTGGCACATGGTGAAATATTTAAGTTCTTGGGTATTCCTTTTGATTTTCAAGCCTCCCTGGCCTGAGCTCTGGTAATATGTTATTCAAAGGGTGGCAAAAATGGAGTATTGGATTACCAGACCTTTGTCTTTGGCTGGGAAATTCCAAATCTGTTCCAAAGTTCTTGTGGCCACACGTGTATTACTCATCATGTTGGGTTCCCTCCAAAGCCTATATACAGAAGTTGGAAAAGTTACTCAAATCCTTTTATGGGCTAATGTCACTATAGGAAAAGGATTCCATCATGTGGCCTAGGAGATATGTTTCCTTCCCCACAATTCTGGGGGACTCAACCTTATTGACATTCAACATCAAGGGCAAGCACTTTGTGTAAAATGGATTATCCAAAGCATCATGGGCCAAACAACTTGAAAATTTCTCATACGACATAATATTGAATAAAGATCACCTTATGGCCACCCTACCTATAAAGGATTGGGGTTTATTAACTCGCTCATCACCCCAACACCGTCAAAATTATTTGAACTTTTGTGCTTAAGACCATTTGGAAACCATGAGAATGCAACAAACCCCGACTACTATGGAAAGGTGATGTTTTTGTGATGCTTGTTAAAACAACCAACTAAAGACCCAAGAAACAATACTCTACTAATTATTTAGTGGGATCACACTTGAAAATTCTACACACCCTTTATTAGATTTTCATCCCCTCTTTATTTACTAACTCATCACACTCTTTTTTTTTTTTAAAATTTATTTACCATTTCCCAATATTTCTCCTACCTAAAGTGTGTAGGATTTTATTTGAGCCCTAGGATCTAACTAATCTCAACCCTAGATCTAATTTTACCCTAAATTTCTTTATCACTTTCTTTTCTTTGCTCTCCCATGTTATTTTCTCTCATTTTAGATTTATTTCTTCTTACAGGTTGTGTGGAGGATCCATGGAGCTTGTCCATTTCTTGTGTCTTCCTCCTTTGGTGATAGCCACCTCCCACCATTATTTTCTTCTTTATTTTTTTAAAAATGAATACATGTATTTTGTTGGATGTATGGGGGAGGCGGATCTGGGAAGAGAACTAGTGTGAAGGAAGTGTGAGGAGGGGCGGCGTAGGGTTTGGATTAGGGAGGGAGGAAGGTGGGATAGGCGCGGGGGAGGGGGTGTGGAGGGGGACAACGGCCGGAGAGGGAGGAAGATCGGGGTGCTAGGATGGGGGGGGGCGCCGGGGGGACGATTGGCCCAGGATGGGGTGGGGGCATGAGAGTGACGTGAGGGGGTTTGTGGGCGGGTAGCAGCCCCCCTAATAGTGCGGGGTGGGGGGCCAAACCCCCTACCAACATCATTTTTTTGTTTATAAATAAATTTTGAATTTAATTAAATCAGAAAGTTTATTAACATGTGTGTATGTGTGTGTGTGTGTACACACACACACACACACACACATATATATGTGTGTTGTGTTTTTATTTTAAAAAAAAAACAATATTACATTGTGATTTAATACAATACATTGCATAGTTTTCTATTTAATATTAATATGTATATATAACAAAATGATTCAAATAATAAATTACAAAATATAACAATTTAAATGAGTAACAATACTAATGTAAAGGTATTACATGAGATATTATCTTAAAGAAAAGAACTTGTATAGTTGACATTTCTTATTTTCCTTTATTATCTAATCCATAATACTTTTCCAAAGGGCAGTTCCATTTCAAAAGGATAATATTTTCTTCCACTAATAAATACCAAACTACTTTTAACAACCAAAATTTCATTTACAATGCAAGACATATTTAAGAAATTCAAATTTTCCCACACAAGCAAGATATCCAATAATTTTGATATTTTCTTATAAAGGAGCATGCTTTCAAAATCCACTTTTCATTCAAAAGGAGTTACCAAAATTTCATTTACAAGAGTCTCAAATTCAATGTTCAACATGCTTTTCACAACATACATAACTACTCATTAAATGAGTTACAAGTCTCTTACAAGATGTTTAAGGAGATTGCTAAATCAATAATGACTCAAGTTTATAAGAATGAAATTTACAAAATAAGGGTTTTACAAGAAGTGCAAGTTTCCACAAAGCCATAACCAAAAGATACAAAGAGGTAATGTCCCCAAAGAGAGAGAAGAAGCCAAACAGGACTCCAACAACACCAACTATCAACTTTGAGCTCCAAACTTCATGCCTTCAAGAAAACCACAAGGAGAAAGAGCTTGTTTGCCACCCAACCATAGGCATCATTACATGCCTCTCCCAAGGTTGGGATGCATGCTAGCCTCCCCCAAGCCCATGGGAAAGAGGACTACCAACCACAACTTGCACAAGATGGAGGGTGAACTAACAATGATACAACACACACAAAAAAAAGGACAAAAACAAGACAAGACTCCAAAATTTACAAGGAAGGAAGAAGAGAAGAACCCAAGTTCTAACTCTAAAACAACATGGGGAAGAGAGGAAAGATGTTCTTCAATAATTATAATCCAATAATAGTTGCATAAAACCAAATACTCCATACCCTCCTTATTTCTCCATTTACATACAATCCCTCCTTATTCCTCCACCCTTTCTCCAAGTCCTTCTTGGAAGGATTTTCAAACCCCAAAGGGGTTTCCTTACCAAGAATGGGGAAGGAGATTCAAGCCAAATGAATCAATTTCCCCACCTCAACCATTTGAGGGGAAAACAATAAGACCCTACAAGGCTTTTCCATCAAGCCTTGAGGATTGAGAGGAAATATCCCTCTCTCTTCCCCCACAACTCCAAAACTCCATCATGCCATATGATGGAGGGAGTAAAACAAGAAAACAACAACCAAAATCCACATGCAACAATAACAATTTCAAACACCCAAGCTAACATCTAAAAGGAAAACAACACAAACAAAAGACATAAGAGCCTACCTCAAGGAAAGCTCTCCAAAAATCTCTCCAACTTCAAATTTCTCCACACCTTGACTCAAGCCAATCTCAAGCTCCAAATCCACAAGCATCCCAAGCAAGAAGTTCCAAAAAAAGTCCCTCTCTTTTCCCATGAATGGGAATTTGAAGAGGAGCAAGAAAGCATCCTCACAAATGAGGGTGTGACATGTGTCACCCTCTCCTCCTACAAGGTCAAAGATGCCAAAAAAAAGAGAGAAAGGGTAAAATTGTCTTTTTCCCTCTTCTCCCAAATTCCCTAAATGTTAGCAAGACAAAATTAGTGAAACTTTTAATAAGCACTCCAATCCACACCCCTTACATGGATGTGACCAATCAAGAGGTAAAAAGGGAGGGAAAACTCCTTTAGCCTTGAAAATAAGCCCCCCTACCCATTAGGTAGGGTCCAAGGGCTCATTTTTATGTTAGGGGAACTCCCAAGCTAAAAAGGGGTCCCCAAAAATGCCCAAAATAACCTAATTTCGGGTTTTGCATTTTTGGCACAAGGGTAGAGGGTGTGGGGACCACCCAAGGGTCTCACATGTGACCCTAAACCCTTGTGATTAAGTGACTCATTAACAAAATCAAAAATTTAAATGAAAGTGGGATTATTAACTCCCAAAACAAGTTTACAACTCCACTAATAACCCTAAACAAAATTAATAATTCAAAGCACAATACATTACAAAAATTGGGGTCACTCATAGTGCCCAAAATAATAATCTCCTATACTAAGGCTTCACACAATGAACATGGCTAGGACTCAGCCCATGGGCTGCTTGTGCAAGATTGTGTAGCTGGCCTGAGTCCCACGTTCTCCTATAAACCTGTCACCTACACACTCATTGCACACATTAACCGTACCTGTCTGATAAAATATAAAACAACGACACAGTAAGATATCAATAAGTTCTACACTAGCCTAACATCCTACTGAAATCAAAATGTGACAACGTGCACAATTATACTCAATATTCCAAAAGTTAGACAAGATGATAAAGTGACATATAACCATGGAATTCCACATGCAACAACTATCCATCAATATAATTATGTTCCAAACATAACATCATATCCATTAGTATTCATGACATCATAAGAAAATGCGACAACATAGAAATTAAGCTAAATTGGTGCTATACGCTTGAATGTCCACACATGTCTAATAAGATCAAATCTTTAATATAATGTCCATGATATAACAAAACTCTGTCAAAACATGTCTATGAGAAAAGAAACAACAAGCTACTAAGCTATAAAAAGTGTGGCACTACATCCCCTCTACTAAAATTAGACTTCCTCCTGGAAGTCACTAAAAGAGATAGGGATATCTAGCCCTCAAAGGTATCGCATCCTCCCAGGTAGTTGTTGTCTCGTCATACCGGTCCCACTGTACTCTAACCTGGTCCAAGTCTCGACCCTAAAGGGCCAACCTCCGGTGCTCCAATATGCGATACGGGCTCCAGTCTCCACTTTCCTCCATCCTCTACCTATAATGCCGACCAATCCAAAACATGAGAAGCATCAGGTACATATCTACGTAGTACAGAAACATGAAATACATCATGGGCCCGTGCAAGGCGTGGTGGCAAAGCTAGGCGATAGGCAACTAGACCGATGACCTCTAAAATATCAAAAGGCCCCACAAAACAAGGTGATAGCTTAGAACCCTTTCCATAATGGATCGGACTCTTATGTGGATGAACTCTCAAGAAGACTTTATCACCCACTGAGAAGTGACGATCAATCCTCTTAGTGTCTGCATACGCCTTCTTGGCGTGCTCTGGCCTGCTCAAGACGTTGTCTAATCAGAACAACCTGCTGCTCTAAATCCTGAAGGTAGGCCGGTCCCAGAATAATCCTGTCATCTAGTCTATCCCAACTCAAAGGTGTCCTGCAAGGTCGTCCATACAAATCCTGGTAAGGAGCCATACCAATGGAACTATGATAGTTGTTGTTGTAAGAAAACTCAACTAAATGCAAATAATCTTCCCATTTCTTCTGCTGATCCATGACATACATTCTCAACATGTCCTCCAACACCTGATTAACCCTCTCTTTCTGCCCATCTGTCTCTGATGATAAGTGAACTGAAATTGATCTTGAGTACCCAGAGCGGCCTGAAAAGAAGTCCAGAAAACTGAAGTGTAGATGGTATCCCTGTCATTGATGATGGTCTTGGAATCCCATGCAACCTAACAATGTCCTCCATAAATACTTGGCAATGGCTTGTGCATTATAGGTGACCTTGGTTGGTGAAAAGTCAACCTTGGTCAACTTATCCACGGTGACCATAATGGCATCATGATGATAAGAAGACATAGGAAGTCCGACTATGAAATCCATGGAGATCACATCCCATTTCCACTCGGGAATATCATGGGGTGTAAAAGTCCTGTGGGATGTGAATGCTCTGCCTTACCCTCTTGACACTCAAGGCATTGTGCAACAAAATCTGCTATGTCCCATCGAAGACCTGGCCAATAATATAACTCCCTTAGATCAGCATGCATTTTCTTCACTCCTGATGTGCCACATATGGGGCTCGATGAGCCTCTATGAGGATGAAGCTACGCAGATCACCTGACTTAGGCACGTAGATGCGCTATGGAATCGAAGCAAACCATCTTCCTCTAAAACACACCCAGAATATCTGCCCTCTAAAGAACCCTGTGACTCCAACATCTATTTAGCTCCCTCATAAAATTTGTCCTCTGGAAGATGCTCAAGAATCCTGCCTCTCAAATCTGACTGAAGTGTCAAAGAAGCAAGCACATGTCATCATCTACTAAGTGCATCTGCAACAACATTTTCCTTCCCTTTGATATACTAAACCTCCATGTCATACTCACATAGGAACTCCATCCAATGTTGTTGATGAGCGTTGAGGTTCGGCTGTGAGAAGATATGCTGCAAGCTACGATGGTCTGTCCTCAAAATGAAAGGTCTACCCAAAAGGAAATGTCGCCAACGCACAAGAGCATGACAACTAACTACTGCAAGCTCCAAGTCATGAGTAGGATAATTAAGCTCATAGTCCTTGAGCTTACGAGACTCAAAGGCAATAACCCGATGCTCCTGCATAAGAACTACTCCCAAACCCTCTAGTGATGCATCAGTACAAACAACAAAATCCTCTGTCGGGTCTAGAACTGCTAAGATGGGTGCCATGGTTAACCTTTCCTTAAGAAACTGAAAGGCCTGCTCACACTTCTCTAACCAATCAAACTTCTTCCCTTTCCTCTGAAGAGAAGTGATAGGGTGAAAATCCTAGAAAATCCTATGTACGAACCTATGGTAATACCCTGCTAAACCCATGAAACTCCTCACCTTAGTAACTGATGTGGGTGTTGGCCAGTCCAAGATAGCCTATATCTTAGAGGGATCTACGAGATACCCTCACCTAATATGATATGACCCAAGTACTGAATCTCTGTCTGAAAGAAGCTGCACTTTTCCAAGTTTCCATACAACTTCTACTCTCTCAAAACCTAAAGTACCTGTCTCAAATGCTCCTCGTGTTCCTCCTCGGAATGAGAATAAATCAATATGTCATCAAGGAACACTAAGACAAAGCGATCCAGAAATGTCTTGAATACTCCATTCATGAGGCTCATGAAGACAGCTGGGGCATTGGTCAAACCAAATGGAACCACTGTGAACTCATAATGCCCATAATGTGTGCGAAAGTTGTCTTATGGATGTCTGCATCTGATATGCAAATCGATGATATCCTGACTTGAGATCAATTTTGGAGAATACTCTCGCTCCCCGCATCTGATCAAACAAGTCATCAATCCTAGGGAGCGGATAACGGTTCTTTATTGTGACTTTGTTGAGCTACCTGAAGTCTACACAAAGTCTAAGAGAACCATCCTTCTTCTTCACAAATATGACTGGCACTCCCCAAGGAGATACACTAGGGTGAATGAGACCCTTATCCAACAACTCCTCTAACTAAATCTTGAGCTCATGAAGCTCTGGGTCATCATCCGATAAGGTGCCCTAGAAACTGGTGCTGATCCAGGTACTAAATCAATGGTGAAATCCACCTCTCTGTGGGGTGGTAACCCTAGAAGCTCACCTAGAAATACATCTGCATACTCCCTCAAAACTGCATGATCATCTAAGGGTGAATGCTCTAGAATGCTCTCAGATCGATCACTGATGGTGATAGCAAACAACTGACACCCCTTACGCATGCTCCGCTTGAGTTGCTTAGCCGATATCATGCGCAAGGAGATAGGCCTCTACATCCCTGATATCACAACTGCACTCCCAAGATCATCCTGACACTCAATGACCTTATTTCTGCAATCCACCTTAGCTCGATGAGTCTCGAGCCAATCCATACCCAAAACTACCTGATAGGAACCTAGAGGGATAACTCGGAGGTCAAGAGTAGTGGAGAAGGCTCCTAAATCAAGTACGTAACTCTCCACATATGAGTCCACGGCGAGTTTGGCCCCAGAGGCCAACTCAACCTGCCAACTATCTAGTTGCCTAGCCACCACTAGCCCACACTGGTCCACTATAGAAGGTGATATAAAGGAATCTGAAGCACCTGAATCAAAAAGTACTGAGATAGAAATACCCCTGATAGTACCTGTCATCTCAATGACTATGGCCTGATGCTCGGCTTGGCAGTTGTCAACCACTACATATACATGATGAGCGTGTCCTACATCACCCACCATCTACTCGGATCTAGCTAGCTCTCTATGCATCCATGGTATTGGGTTTGTGCGGGCACATGCACACATAGTGATCAGGAGATCCACAAATGAAACATCCTACTGTACCCCTCTGAGATGGGGTCCCTCCTGTACTCTGGTGTACTAATCCTATCGGTCCAACCCTAGCAGACTATTGCGTGTGAGCTGGCTGTGCCTACTGAGTACCCTACCTCCTATCCCTGGCTCCACCAAAACCTCCTCTAGAAACACCTCTCTAAAATCCCTATGTCTGTCTAGCCCCTACTGCCGTGGTGGCCTTGTTGTTGTGTCTATCACTGCGGGTGCGGTGGAGCCCTCGTGGCTGCTGGCAGAGGCCAAAATCCTCCTCTAGGGGTGGTGCAGTGCCTCATGACCTCTGACTTTGAAAGGCCTAATCCTCTCCTAAAACTTGCTCTTGTTTCTATCACGGTGCTCCTGTGCCTTGGTCCTATTCTCTTCAGCTAAGTAGGCCTTCTCAACGGCCTTCTCAAGTGTGGGAGGAGATAACATCCTAACTACTCCTGCTATATCTGTATTAAGGCCTCAAATAAACCTATTAACCTAGTAATTTCTCATCTTGTAGGTAGTCCACATACTGCAGAAGATCCAGGAACCTACTCTCATACTGCGCTATTGTGTCAGATCCCTATCGTAAGTCATGAAACTCATCGATCCTCTTCTGCACGAAATGCTCTGACATATAGTGAGCCCTGAATCACTCCTCAAACATCTCCCAAGTCACTATCTCTTCGAGTCAGATGGAGCTTCCGCTCCTCATTCCTCCACCAAACACTGCCTGCTGCGTCTCTGGAGGAGGTGTATGGCGAACCTTGCCTTGACGTTGCTCTCGTAAGAGTGCAAGCCAAAGCAACTATCCAAGCTAAGGAGCCATGACTCAGCCCCAAAGCCATCTAGAGCCGGTGTAAGTGGGTGGCTACAAGTGAAGAGATCCCTGATCACACTGCCTATATCTCGATCCTGGCGATGTAGTCCAACAGGCGAAGGGGGTCACCTATCCTCGAATGGTCCCTCGAGACTGTGCGAGCGGCTACGACGGAATGAGGCTACCCTCATGATGAATGGAAGGGCTACGTGACCTCTCCCACCTCGGTGTATCGTGCTCTAGCGGCTCTAAATGCACATCCTCCTCACCTATCGGCTCCTCGTCTCCCAATGGTGTCTCCACTCTCGTCTCCTACGGTGGTGGTAGACGCTGCTCCACAACGCCTATCAGCTGGTGCAAGGCCTCTAATATCTGAGGCCCCAATTTGGGTACTGGAGGCTCTCACGTAGGTACACTATGCCCCAAAACTCAAGCTGATCGACCTCGCTTGGGCCATCCTATGCACGGGGTGAGCGAAGAAGTTATTAATTTAAAATTTAATGGTTGCGGATGATTTATTTTAACCAATTTTTTTTTATTTTTCATTTAGTTATTTTAGTGTTGTTAAAATTACCATTAACTATTTTAATTAGTTACCCAGTGGTCCACGTGTGTGAACCTCGCTCTGATACCAAATGTAATGCCTCTCCCCGGGTACCGGAAAAACAGGCCAAGGTAAGGCAAAAATTTAGGGTAAGTTTTTTTTTTTTTTTGAATAATATTTTTGCAATATAAATGCTAATGCGGGACCTTTTTCGACCCCAATAATAAATTAATTTATAAAAGTCGGTTTACACAAATTAAATTTCTAAACCTAAACTCCTATTACATAAAATGATTACTCTACTAATTATTTAGTGGGATCACACTTGAAAATTCTACACACCCTTTATTAGATTTTCATCCCCTCTTTATTTACTTAACTCATCACACTCCTTTTTTTTAAAATTTATTTACCATTTCCCAATATTTCTCCTACCTAAAGTGTGTAGGGTTTTATTTGAGCCCTAGGATCTAACTAATCTCAACCCTAGATCTAATTTTACCCTAAATTTCTTTATCACTTTCTTTTCTTTGCTCTCCCATGTTATTTTCTCTCATTTTAGATTTATTTCTTCTTGCAGGTTGTGTGGAGGATCCATGGGAGCTTGTCCATTTCTTGTGTCTTCCTCCTTTGGTGATAGCCACCTCCCACCATTATTTTCTTCTTTGTTTTTGTTTTTAAAAATGGATACATGTATTTTGTTGGATGTATGGGGGAGGCGGATCTGGGGGAAGAGCCTGTGTGAAGGCAGTGTGAGGAGGGGCGGCGGATCTGGAGGGAGGGGCTGGGTTGGGGGCGTGGGAGGCGTGATCAGGGAGGGGGAGGTCGGGGGGATGCCTAGTGGGAGGTCGCGATGGGGGGGGAGATCGGGTGGAGGGGCCGTGGGGGGACAGGGCGGGGTAGGGCCAAGGCTGCTACGGAGGGATGGGGCGAGGGGCAGGCCCGTGGGGGGCATGCGTGAGGGGGTTTGTGGGGGCAATGCCCCAGAATAGTAGTGGGGGTGGGTGGGGCCGAACCCCCACCAACTATTATTTTTTTTTTATACGCAGGGGGGGGGGCCGAACCCCCGACCCCCCCACACCAACACATTTTTTTTGTTTTATAAATAAATTTTTTTAATTAAATCATTTTTTTGTTTAAAAGTTTATTAAACATAGAATATATATGTATATGTGTATGTATGTACATGTGTACATACATGTGTGTGTGTGTGTGTGTGTGTATATTGCCATTTATAAAAAAAAAAAAAAACAATATTACATTGTGATTTAATACAATATATATATAGTTTTCTATTTAATATTAATATGTATATATAATATAAAATGATTCAAATAATAAATTACAAAATATAACAATTTAAATGAGAACAATACTAATGTAAAGGTATTACATGAGATATTATCTTAAAGAAAAGAACTTGTATAGTTGACATTTCTTATTTTCCTTTATTATCTAATCTATGATACTTTTCCAAAGGGCAGTTCCATTTCAAAAGGATAATATTTTCTTCCACTAATAAATACCAAACTGCTTTTAACAACCAAAATTTCATTTACAATGCAAGACATATTTAAGAATTTCAGATTTGCACACACAAGCAAGATATCCAATAATTTTGATATTTTCTTATAAAGGAGCATGCTTTCAAAATCCACTTTTCATTCAAAGGGAGTTACCAAAATTTCATTTACAAGAGCTCAAATTCAATGTTCAACATGCTTTTCACAACATACATAACTACTCATTAAATGAGTTACAAGTCTCTTACAAGATGTTTAAGGAGATTACTAAATCAATAATGACTCAAGTTTATAAGAATGTAATTTACAAAATAAGGGTTTTACAAGAAGTGCAAGTTTCCAAAAGCCATAACCAAAAGATACAAAGAGGTAATGTCCCAAAGAGAGAGAAGAAGAACAGACTCCCAAACCAACTTCAACTTTGAGCTCCAAACTTCATGCCTTTAAGAAAACCACAAGGAGAAAGAGCTTGTTTTCACCCAACCATAGGCATCATTACATGCCTCTCCCGAGTTGGGATGCATGCTACCTCCCCCCCAAGCCCATGGGAAAGAGGAAACCAACCATGACTTTACACAAGATGGAGGGTAACTAACCATGATACAAACACACAAAAAAAAAAAGGACAAAACAAGACAAGACTCCAAAATTTACAAGGAAGGAAGAATAGAAGACCCAAGTTCTCTCTAGAACAACATGGGGAAGAAAGAAAAGATGATCTTCAATAATTATAATCCAATAATAGGTGCATAAAACCAAATAATCCATACCCTCCTTATTTCTCCTATTCCTCCATTCCTCCACCCTTCTCCAAGTCCTTCTTGGAAGGATTTTCAAACCCCAAAGGGGTTTCCTTACCAAGAATGGGGAAAGAGATTCAAGCCAAATGAATCAATTTCCCCACCTCAACCATTTGAGGGGAAAACAATAAGACCCTACAAGGCTTGTCCATCAAGCCTTGAGGATTGAGAGGAGATATCCCTCTCTCTTCCCCCACAACTCCAAAACTCCATCATGCCATATGATGGAGGGAGTAAAACAAGCAAACAACAACCAAACTCCACATGCAACAATAATAATTTCAAACACCCAAGCTAACATCTAAAAGGAAAACAACACAAACAAAATACATAAGAGCCTACCTCAAGGAAATCTCTCCAAAAAGCTCTCCAACCTCAAATTTCTCCACACCTTGACTCAAGCCAATCTCAAGCTCCAAAATCCACAAGCATCCCAAGCAAGAAGTTCCAAAAAAAAGGTCCCTCTCTTTTCCCATGAATGGGAATTTGAAGAGGAGAAAGCAAGCATCCTCACAAATGAGGGGGTGACATGTGTCACCCCTCTCCTTCTACAAGGTCAAAGATGCCAAAACAAAAGAGAGAAAGGGTAAAATTGTCTTTTTCCCTCTTCTCCCAAATTCCCCTAAATGTTAGCAAGACAAAATAAGTGAAACTTTTAATAAGCACTCCAATCCACACCCTTACATGGATGTGACCAATCAAGAGGTAAAAAGGGAGGGAAAACTCCCTTTAGCCTTGAAAATAAGCCCCCTACCCATTAGGTAGGGTCCAAGGGCTCATTTTTATGTTAGGGGAACTCCCAAGCTACAAAGGGGTCCCCAAAAATGCCCAAAATAACCTAATTTCGGGTTTTGCATTTTTGGCACAAGGGTAGAGGGTGTGGGACCACCCAAGGGTCTCACATGTGACCCTAAACCCTTGTGATTAAGTGACTCATTAACAAAATCAAAAATTTAAATGAAAGTGGGATTATTAACTCCCAAAACAAGTTTACAACTCCACTAGTAACCCTAAACAAAATTAATAATTCAAAGCACAATACATTACATAAATTGGGGTCACTCATAGTGCCCAAAAATAATAATCTCCTATACTAAGGCTTCACACAATGAACATGGCTAGGACTCAGCCCGTGGGCTGCTTGTGCAAGATTGTGTAGCTGGCCTGAGTCCCACGTTCTCCTGTAAACCTGTCACCTGCACACTCATTGCACACATTAACTATACCTATCCGATAAAATATAAAACAACGACACAATAAGATATCAATAAGTTCTAAACTAGCCTAACATCCTACTAAAATCAAAATGTGACAACGTGCACAATTATACTCAATATTCCAAAAGTTAGACAAGATGATAGAGTGACATATAACCATGGAATTCCACATGAAACAACTATCCATCAATATAATTAGGTTCCAAACATAGCATCATATCCATTAGTATTCATGACATCATAAGAAAATGCGACAACATAGAAATTAAGCTAAATTGGTGCTATACGCCTAAATGTCCACACATGTCTAATAAGATCAAATCTCTAATATAATGTCCATGATATAACAAAACTCTGTCAAAACATGTCTATGAGCAAAGAAACAACAAGCTACTGAGCTATAAAAAGTGTGGGCACAACCAACAACGTAAGGAAGAAGGATAGGGATGGGCCTAGCGGTTGGAGAGTTTGGGGAAAAATTCTCCGAGGAGGCTAAAGGGAAGGGTTCGACACACCGGCCCGCGCCTCACAAGGAGTAACCCCGAGGCGATGGTACGAGTGCGGGGCCGCAGGTTTGTAATAAAAATATCTAAAAACTGATAAGGTTGTGAAGGTTCCACTCCCTCTTTTAACACCCCATTTTGACATGTCGCAATCCGTGTGATAGGATGCGGGCCGACGGGGAAAAAGGTTAAATTTTGCAAAAATTTCAAAAGGCCCTAAGACAAAAATAATGCCGCATCTCCGCCGCTGCCCCGTAAGGACACGTATTAGCCTTTGATTGACTACGGGCTGGTGAAGGAAAATTCAAAATTTTCCCAAGGCAAAAATTTAAATTTTTTTCTAAGGATTTTTTGACGGGAAATTTTCGGGCCATGGATCTTTCAGGAAAATTTTCCCAAATTTTCCCACCAAGGAAGAAAACTTCAAAGGGCCATAAATTTTGCTAGAAAGCTTAGTTTTGGGAAAACAAGGACTTTCTAGAAATATCTCGATGCCCTCTTTGCAAAGGAATCATAAATTTTACATTTTGATGAAGTTCAAGCTGCTTCAATTTTACAAATATTATCTACAGATTTTAAATAGAAAACTGGTAATTTCTAACTTATAAAATTGATGCAATTTGATCTCCTTCTTCACTCAACATTCCAAAAACATGGAGGATTACTCTAGGAAGGATTTAAGGTGTTTTAGGAAGGAAATTTGCTCGATTGATTCCAATTTGAATTTTTTCCAATAATTGACAGAAAACGGCTGAGGAAGCGAATTGGGTTCGATTTTGCAATGTTAAAATTGTTTTCTTAAGTTTTCTTTGTCAATTTGATTTCATTGATGTTTTAGCATGCTGAATTATAATGTTTCCACGTTGATTATTGTGTGCGGTTCGAATCGTACATTTTAATTAAATTTTCCAGCTTTTAAATTTTACAAAGCAGAGATTCATTTCTAGGAAAATTCTGTATATCCAATTTATCATTTAAGTGTGATATTTTATTTCTAATCTGGTCTAATACATTTAGTTGTTTGTAAACAAATAATTTCAAAGCTAAATGGTAAACTCTAATTTCCAATTTCATATATTTCCAAAAGAAACAAGCAATATACTTCCTTCATACGTATTTTCTTTCCTTGCAATTAAACAGAGATTCCAATCACAATTTGATATTCCATCTAAACCCAACAATGCAAATGAGATATGAAGCAATTCTTTATTAATTCAAAGAGAGAGACATCTTTACATTCTTTCATTCCTTGAATGCAATTAACAAAATTCTATTTATTTATTTACCACAACAAACAAAATATAATTATCCTCCACATTCGAATGTACAACTTTCACAATCAATTACAACATCTTTTCTTCACAAGTATACATTACAATGTCATCCACATCAAGTGGGAAAGGATTACAAGTGAATTTGTTTCACAAAGGACTGCACAAACTTTATTTTCCTCTGCTCTAGAACAACAACATGCAAGTTTCCTTTTCTTCAATTTGATCACAACAAAAGTGGGGGAAAGGCAATGCTCTCCACCCAACCAAGACATCCAATGAAAGGAGAATCCTTCCTTCATCATTGGCCCCGAGCCCCAACCAAAACACAATAAGAGGTGTGATTCAACCCATGGCAACAACTAGCTTCCACAACACACAACATTCTTTCAACATACACAATTCAACACAAAACAATTGTTCACAATTCACAACTCGCATTTGAAGACATTCCAAAATGTAACTCAAGCTTGATCATGCAAGCCAAAGGAGCAAGTTCTATGGGGGAAGCTACTTATGCCTCCCAATTGGGAATTAGGCATCCACCAAACAAACCGCCAATAAATTTCACCACACATATCCTTATGCCCCCAACAAATCCCTCCATTTTTCCCCCATAGAATTCCTTATGCCCCAACAAATCCCTCCTCCCCCACAATGTAATAAATGCAAGCTATTTCTTTTCCATGGTGGATCCCAAACCCAAACTCCCTCCACAAAATTATGATGCCAATGGCATTCCCTTATGCCCCCCACATGGATTCCCCATAGCCTTCTCCTACACCATTCCTATGGCAGTCTACCCAACCAGCCAAATAAAGCATAACAACATTCACCATTCACACAACACAACAAGAAAATAATAGCATGAAAGAAAGGTTAAACTCCTACCTTTCCATAGTAACTTTGTTTCCAAACAAAAAGCTTTAATGCCCAAAATATAGTCCCAAAACAACAATCTCCCAAGCATGCAAATATTTCTCCAAGCTCCTTCCAAAAGCAAGAGCTCCAACACAAGAAAATGTACCCCAAGGAAGTTGCAAAATGATTCAACAACCCAAAACAAGAAAAGAGTTTGAATTATATAGAAGAGGGAAGAGAAGAGGATGATGTGGATCCATGTAGGATGCCACATCACACATCCTCACAATCAAACACAAAAGACAAAATTCATTCTCCCAAGCACAATAAAGAGGTGGGTGAAAATATGACAAATTACTTGCACACTCCAAAAGCCCACACCCCAAAGGACTGCAAATTAAATAACATGTAAGAGAGTGCAATCCAAAACAAGCAACATGATTAATAAAATGCATTATAAAAGCCTAAAATCACCTCTCCAACCATAAGTATGGTTGGTAAATTAAATAGAGAGGTATGGGACAAGTTTTACTTGTTCCACAAGTCTCCAAAAATAGCCCTCAAAGACAAATTCGAATTTTCAAGGAGGTTGAGTGTTTCATACTTTAAAATCTGACTTACACAACTCTTACATAACTCTTACACAACTCTTAGATGATTAATACAAAGAGCCAACAACTTCCATTATTACTTTTCCCATATCCCCATCTTATTTATTTAAATTTTAACCATATGATTTCTCACATTAATCTACCACATTTTAATTAATTAAAAGAAAGGGAACACATTACTAATAAAATACATACAACAATTAAAAAAATTAACCACATTAATAAAATACACAATACCCATGGTCACACATAAAGGTAATCCCTCCCATGGGAAACCTTAACAAAATACAACACACACACACACAAAATAAATTGCCATGATGACCTTGTTGAATTCACCTAGAATTCCATCATGGTTGGTCTCCAATCCCTCGATGTTTTGTTGTGATATTTTTAATCAGAAAATACAAATACCTCCTTCGTCCTCATGGCCTTATCAAACATCCAATATGATACAAATAAAATCACAAAATCATATAAGTATTTGAATCACAACAACATCAAGGAAATTTAACATTATCACATACAATTTATATCAACAACCATGTCATCATCATAAAATATCCATTTTCTAGATCTACTCATAATATTCAAAATCACATGTCCGAACAACATCCATAAAAATCCATGTAAAATAGTATATCATCATCCGCATATGAGTGTCTCTAATAATCATCATATATCATATCCAAATCAAGATCAACAATAATCTATGATCAAGTTTCTAACATCATACTAAATCAAAGCATAATAATGTCCATAACGTAATCAACAAAGTATTAGAATAAGCATCAAAAGGTGTCAAAGGGATGTGGCACTACATCCCCTCCCTTAGACTCGACTTCCTCCTAGAAGTCACTAGAAAAATGTGGAAACCGAACTCGTAATGAAGTGTCTCATCATATCTCCGTCCCACTTTTACCCGACCTGATCAACCTCTCTTCCTCAAACGCCCGAGTCCTGCGATCTAAGATGCAAATGGGCTCCATCGTCACTTACCATTGATCTTGCACCTGCAATGATGTCTAATCTAACATGTGAGAAGGATCTAAAATATATCTCCTGAGAACTAAAACATGAAAAACATCATGTATGTGAGACAATTTGGATGGTAATGCAAAATGGTAGGCCAAAGGGCCGATACGCTCCAAGATCTCAAAAGGACCAATGAATCTAGGAGCTAACTTAGATCCTTTTCCATAATGGATAGGGCTCTTGTGTGGCCTAACACAAAGGAAAACCTTCATGCCCACATCGAAACTACGGTCGATCCTATGCTTATCCGCATACTTCTTCTTCCCTCCTATGACTCTTGCAATCTCTATTTGATCAAAACCACATGATACTCCATATCCTGTAAAATAGCTAGTCCAAGAGATACTCTATCCTCTAACTTGTCCTAGCTAAGAGGTGTCCTACACTCCCTACCATATAAGGCTTGAAAAGGAGCCATGCCTATGGAACTCTTAAAACTATTATTGTAGGAAAACTCCACCAAGTACAAGTACTCCTCCCATTTATACTGTTGATCCATCACATACATCCTGAGAATGTCCTCTAAAATATGATTCACCCACTCAATCTGTCCATCTGTCTTAGGGTGATATGTTGTGCTGAAGTTGATTCTCGTCCCGAGGACATAGTGCATGGTAGTCCAGAAATGTGAAGTGTACAAAGGATCGTAGTCACAAATAATCTTTTGTAGAATCCCATGCAACCTAAAAATCTCATCTAAATATACTCATGCCATAACCCTAGCTGTGTAAGTGGTCTTCACTAGAGAAAAGTGAGCCACTTTTTTCAATTTATCAATCGTGACCATAATGGCATCATGGTGATATCTTGACATCGGTAGCCCAACAATGAAATCCATGGAAATGGTGTCCCACTTCCATTCTAGTATAACACGAGGATAAAGAAGGCCTGCTAGATGTTGATGCTCAGCCTTAACTCACTAGCACTCCAAACTTCATGACATGAATTAGGCCACATCTCAATGAAGTCCTCACCAATGATACAACCATTGCAAGGTGGTGTGCATCTTCTTCACCCCGGGATGGGTTGAATAGGGTGCACAATGTGCCTCTATCAAAATGTCCCGCCTCAAGTCTCCATCTCTCGGGAACATATATCATGCCTCTTGTGCTCGAGAAACCATCTCCGTCTCTAAGGAAAACCATCAAAATTCTCCTAAAGGGGTCTCGTGACTCGATCTCTACTCGTACTACAATGTAGAAGCTGTCAAGAGGAAGCTGCTAAAGGATCTTGCTCCATAAATATGTGCTCACTAAAGTGGTCATAGCCACATGTCTTTGTCTCCTGAGAACATCTACTACCACATTCTCTTTCCCCTTCACATGCTCGATCTCCATGTCATACTCACATAGCAACTCCATCCAACGCCACCGATGAATGTTGAGATTGGGCACAATGTGAAGAGGTGGCGAAGACTCAAATGATTTGTCCTAAGTGTGAATCTCCTACCAAGAAGAAAGTGCCTCCATCTAACCAAAGCATGCACAACTATTGCAAGCTCAAGATCATGGGTTGGATAATTAATCTTGTGATCTTTGAGTTTGTGAGATTTAAAATCCACTACTCGCCTCCCGCATCAACACACCTCCAATCCCACCTAAAGAAGCATCTCGTGCAAACAAATAATTTACCCTATGGATCTAGTACTAGAAGAATGGGTGTTGTGGTGAGACACCTTTAGTGTCCCAAGGTCTTCTCGCATCTCTGTTCGACCAAACAAACTTCTTTCCTTTCCTCTGAAGGGAAGTGATAGGGTGCATAATCCGAGAGAAGTCCTGAACAAATATCCTATAGTACCTTACTAAATCCATGAAGTTACGCACCTCGGTCATGCAAAGGGGTGCTAGCCAATCCATAATGGCTCTAATCTTAGAAGGATCGACAATGATACCTTCCATAGAAATGATATGTCCCAAGTACTGCACCTTTGTCTGAAAGAAAGCACACTTCTCTAAGTTCCCATAAAGCTGCTACTCACGAAGACACTAAAGAACCTGGCGAAGGTTCCCCTCGTGCTCCTCATGCGTATGTGAGTATATCAAGATGTCATCAAGGAAGATGAGCACAAAGTGATCTAAAAAGGTCTTGAATACCCCATTCATCAAACTCATGAATATTGCGGGGGCATTAGTCAAACCAAAAGGCACCACTGTGAACTCATAGTGCCCGTATCTCATGCGAAGGTGGTATTATGAATGTTCACCTCTCGAGATCCTCACCGATGGTAGCCTGACTTAAGATCAATATTAGAGAAAATCGTGGCTCCCTTCATCTGATCAAACAAGTCATCAATATGAGGAAGAGGATAACGATTCTTGATCCTTACCTTGTTCAACTGGTAGTAATCAATACACAACCACAAGGATCCATCCTTCTTCTTCACGAAGATCACCGGTGCACCCCAAGGGGATACATTAGGATGGATAAGGAATTTCTCCAAAAGCACCCTCAAGCTTGCTTGAGTTCACAAAGCTCTAGGGTGGTCATCTGATAAGGTGCTCATGAGATAGGATCTGCTCCAAGAACTAGATCTATATGAAAATAAATCTCACGTGGGGGTGGTAACCCCGTAGCTTCCCTAGAAATACATCAGCATACTCTCTCAAGATGGGATGATCATCTAGTGATGGTCTGACTAGACGCATCCTATGATCTTTCACTGATTGTAACAACATATATTTGACAACCCCATCACACACACCACTTAAGTTGCATAGCGGAGATGGTGTGAATAGAAATGGGTCTCCTGACCCCTGAGATCACTAACTCAACCCCAAATCATCTACACAAGATATAGTATTGTGGTAACAATCCATCTTGGTCCTGTGTGTAGATAACTAATCCATACCCAAAATGACTCCATACGAGCCCAAAGGAAGGATACGTAGTGGTGAAAGGTCCCAAATCCACACACACTCCTCGACCAAAGAGTCTACAAAGATCTTGTCTCCGTAAGCCATCTCGACATCCCAACTAAGACCCGCCTAACTGCCACCAGCCTACATCACTCTACCAAAGATGGTGCAATGAAAGAATCAAAAGAACCAAATCAAAAATACAGGGGTAGGAATACCACCAATGCTACATGTGGTCTTAATGATCAGTGCTCTCGATGCTCTTCCTGGTGGTTCTCAACCGCTACATAAATCCTATGGCTACATCCCATGTCACCAACCGTAGGCTCGAGATCTCGTGTCTTACCCTTGTTGTTGGGGTATTATCGGTAGTCTCTCCAAAAGTGTCTAGTAACTCCACATCCAAAACATCCTCCTTATCCCCCCAATGAGTAGCACCTCTAGTAGGGTGTCCTAGAAGTCTCATGGCAAGTATCCCAATGATCCAGCTTGCATTCTACTCGAGGTATTCTGGCAATCTCCCACTAATCGAGCTCTAGGTCCACCCTATGCATTGATGTGACCCCTAAGGGGAGGCCCCATACTATGACCTCTCAGACATCAACTCTCCAGTGGAGGTCTATGAGGTCGGGACTCCGCTGTTGTGACCTAAAGGATGACTGTGTCATACGCTGCCACCATAAGGAAGGGGTACTGACCCCCTCAATCTACCATCCTGCATTTACTATATGTGGCTCTTGACTCGATCTCTAGCCTATTGGGTCTTTCCTCGAGTCTCATCTACAATATAGGCCTTCTCGATGGCCTCACTGATTTCTCAGGGCAAGTGGATCCACACTACACCTCCAATATCTAAATTCAAGACTCGGATGAACTTGTGAACCCGCACCTTCTCATCCTGCATATACTCAACATACTGGAGTAGATCCAGAAATCTACTCTCATACTTTTCTACTGAAAGAGATTCCTATCGAGGTCATGGAACTCGTCGATCCTCTTCTAGTATGAACCTCCATGATAAATACTTTCTCTTGAATCTCTCCTCAAAAATCTCCCAAGTCATTGTCTCTGAATCTAAATGGAGCTTCTTCTCCTCTTCCCTCCACCATATTCCTACTCCATCCCTCATTAGATGGATCGCAACATGAGATTTCATGTTGCTAGAACAAGGAAAAATCTTGAAGTAACTGCTCAAGCTTACTAACCAGGCCTCTACCTAAAATCCACCCATGTTACCTGAGTAATGTGAGGGCCAAAGTTTTAGGATCTCCCGATGTGATATGTTGTTGTGGTCTGATGGCCTCTAGGTCTCTCTGCACGCTCATCCCTAAGCCTAGGGCTCCAAGACCTATCTCTATGCTCTGGAACTCTATCACCTTGTCCCGTAGGTGGTGACTCTGCTCTAATTGACTCTACATGGGAGTTCTCTCCTCTATGCTCCTCGCTAGGTCAAGGAGATACCTGACCCTCGATGGAAGGGACTTTTTCATGACTAGCTACATGTCCTCCTCCTAATCCTCTATGTAGAGCGGCATTGACATCCTGAAGGGTCTGCAAGAACTGGGGTAGGATATCCGTTACACCTTGATCCGATGGTGGTGGTGGTGGTGGTGAGTCTCGAGTCTCTATGAATGTTTCTCTCTCCGTCTCCACCTCTCGCATGCACCAAAGTGAGAGTTAGTTTGTTTTGCTAAGTTTTATTCAATTTCCATGTTTGCTAAAATATAAAATTTCTAAATTAATTTGTCTTCTAGATTTAAAAGTGTGCTAGGTTTAAGTTCCATGTCCAAAGTTTTTCTAGTGTGCCCAATAGTCCAAGCTTTTGAACCACTACTCTCGATACCAAAGTGTGATGCCTGTTAAAACAACCCACTTGAGACCCAAGAAACAACCTAGGGTTAGTCAGAAAATTATGGAATAAATTTTTTTATTAGAAGTGTCTACAACCAAAGTCAGCAAGACAACAATGACACATCCAAAGTTCCAAAACAAGTCTAAATTTACTAGGACATACTTTTCATTTATTAACAATTTCCAGAGGTCGCATGGTCCAAATTTTAGGGTTAGAAGTTTCAGTTAGGTTCAGGGGGTAAAATATCACCATACCCACTCTCTAACAGGCTCAAAGTTTAAACTTGATTTTTCTCACACTTAATGCATTCAAATAGGAAATTCTCTCACCTTTTCAATGATATAAATAAGTCCTCCTAACTCCTTGTAGAACTCTAGATATGGACAAGTGGACTTTAGGGGTCAAATTTTCCCCCAAGGGGACACGTGTCGAGCAGCGGTGAAATGCCACTTTTGGGTCATGCGGGTCATGGGACAGCATTTCGAATTTTTCCTTGTGTGGGAGGAAATTCCCATTTTCTCCTACGCCTCACGGTCCTCCAAGGACACGTGTCGGGTCCTAATCCAAAGCGGGAGAGGGTGAGGGAAGGGCGGAGTGGTGGCGGCGATAGGAAAAATTCACCAAAAGGGAGCAAAGTCTAACTGGTGCCGACGCGCCCGTGGGTCTATCATGGACATGTGGTGCTCAACCAAAAATGTGGGGAAGAAGGAGAGGGACGGGCACGGTGGCAGGAGAGTTTGGGGAAATTCACCAGAGGAGGGAAAAGGGAAGGGTTTGATAAGTGGGTCTGCATGCAGGAAGTAATGTCGAGGCGATGGCGGAGTGTGGGGGCCGCAGGGTTTTTAATCAAAAATTTCCAAAACCGACAAGGTCGCGAAGGTTTTGGCCCTCTCTGCTAACACCCCATGCTGCCACATGGCAGCCTGTGATAGGTCATGCGTCGACGGGAAAATATTAAATTTTGCAAAAATTTCAAAAGGCCCCAAGACAAAAATAATGTTGCACCTCCGCCGCTGCCCTGTGAGGACACGTGGCAACCTCTGATTGGTTGTGGGCCAATGAAGGAAAATTCAAAAAATTTCCCAAGCCAAAAATTTAAAATTTTTCTAAGGATTTTTTTACGGGAAATTTTGAGGTCAGTAAGCCCGCTGTAAAATTTTCCCAAATTTTCCCACCAAGGCAGAAAAAATTGAAAGTGCCATAAATTTTTCTAGAAAGCTTAGTTTTGGGGAAATGAGGAATTTCTAGAAAGCTCTCGATGCTCTCTTTGCACAGGAATCATAAATTTTACATTTTGATGAAGTTTAAGGGGTCAATTTTACAAAAATGATCTGCAAGCTTTTAAATAGCAAACTGGTAATTTCTAACTTATAAATTTGATGCAATTTGATCTCCTTCTTCACTCAACATGCCAAATAGACATGGAGGATTACTCTAGGAAGAATTTAAGGTGTTTTAGGAAGGTAAATTTTCTTGATTGATTCCAATTTGAATTTTGTCCAATAATCGGCTTAAAAACGGCTAAGGGAATTGGGTTCGATTTTGCAATGTTAAAATTATTTTATTACTTTTTCTTTGTCAATTTGAGTTCATTGATGTCTTAGCATGCTGAATTATAATGTTTCCAAGTTGATTATTGTGTGCAAATTCTGAACTATACATTTTGATTAAATTTTCCAGCTTTTAAAATGTGCAATGAGATTCATTTCTAGGAAAATTCTATATATCCAAGTTATCATCAAGTGTGATATTTTATTTCTAATCTGGTCTAATACATTTAGTTGTTTGTAAAAGCAAATCATTTCAAAGCTAAATGGTAAAGTTTGATTTCCAATTTCATATATTTCCAAAAGAAACAAGCAATATACTTCCTTCATACGTATTTTCTTTCCATTGCAATTAAACAAAGATTCCAATCACAATTTGATATTCCAACTCAACCCAACACTCGAAAATGAGAGATGAACGTGCAATTATTTATTAATTTAAAGAGACAAAATCTTTACATTCTTTCATTCCTTGAATGAAATTAACAAATTTCTATTTATTTCTTTCCAACAACAAAAAAATATAATTATCCTCCACATTTGAATGTACAACTTTCACAATCAATTACAACATCTTTTCTTCACAAGTATACATTACAATGTCATCCGCATCAAGTGGGAAAGGATTACAAGTGAATTTGTTTCATAAGGGACTGTTAAACCGTATTTTCCTCTGCTCTCCGTAACAACAACATGCAAGTTTCCTTTTTCTTCAATTTGATCACAACAAAAGTGGGGAAAGGCAACGCTCTCCACCCACAAAGACATCCAATGAAAGGAGAAGCCTTCTCGATATGAAAATAATCAGATTATTACTACCCGATCTCGACCCATGTAGGCTTTAATTAATTGTCGACAATTTGCTCCTTTTAAGTAATCAATTTTAAAATAAAATGCAAGACATTAAAGATAATTGCACAAAGATTGATTACGGAGTTTGGCAATTTCCTACATCTCTGGGTTCGTGGTCGAACCGTTCCACTAGTCAAAACTTGTAAGTTACAATAGTACTTTCACAAGAAAACCTAATGGAAACTATTATGAACTTGCTTAGAAGAATATCCAGACCTTCGGATGACAAGGGTGAAAGATAGCACCCGACTTCCACCTTCCTGGTGTATTCGACAAGCTCGATGGCTCCATCTCCACTATTCGGAATCCTCCGATTCTCGATCGGTCTTCTAGATGCTAATACAATGCCCTATGGCACTCCAGCTTGCTATTCCAAGATTCACAATATTTTGTGTGGCGCTATGGGCTGACTAGGTAGTATTAATAACTCCTAGCCACAATAATTCCTATTTAAATAAATAGGTCTTCACACAATTACAATTTCTCATCCTCCTCTTGGCTCGATCTTCACCTCCCGAGCTCTAGGAATGAGCTTGTCTCTATATTTTGTGTGTCCCCACAATAAGCTTAACAAATAATAAGCTTGGGGTGTGTGTCCATTACAATGAACTAGGTACCCTATTTATACAATTTTAGGGCCCTTAAAAATGCAATTACATATTAACTTAGGCTAATATTAGCCTAAACTCGTACCATGTAATTTGGGATAAAAATTCCCATTTGGGCGGATTGCATTTTTAATGGGATTAAATCCCAATTTGAGTGGATTAGGGTGAAGGGGGCGGTTTTGTATTGTAAAGTGGGTATTTATCCCACATTGTACGGCCTTAGACTTAGGGAAGGTTTTAATAAACCTTATCTCATCCATTATCCACGTGGATCTTACCACACATGGCATACGCCCAACAACCGCTTCATCACCTTCCTTCCATGTGGACACTTCCACCGCTTACCACTATGTGGTCATATCTTAAACATTGGGTTTAGAAGTTTACTACTAATGTATGAACATTAATATACCGGTTGACATATACATATGCGTGGCATAGGAAATTGGTATGTAGTGGACTTACCAAGTAAATATAAATTTGACCCATACCATGGGGTATAGAAAATAATTAACTCAATCATCATGTAGTCCACTTGTCATCTCCCGATAGGAAAATCACGCCATTCCATTCCACGATTGTCACCTTTTTGCCACGTGTCATAGTGCGATTGGTCCAATATTGACCAGTTGACCAGAGTTGACTTTCCTCTTGACTAAACTTTGACCGGACATATCTAGAGCTCCCGATGTCCGTTTGTCACATTCTCATAGTTGTTGGAAATCTCTCAAGATGATCTTATGCACTACCACAATTTGGGGATGTTTAGGAACTTTCACAAAATTATCCTTTGATCACACCTCCCCACTGAGAAAGGCTTTTTGTCCCAAAAAGCTTCCATACTGCCATGAATCTAAAAACTCTATCGCCACCTCGGAAGTGTTACTGTAGTAGACCCTTGGGTCTTCTCCTCTGCAACCTTCTCACTTCAAAACTTTTCTCCGATCCTGGGACCTGTGGGTTATGGGCCCACGATGCTTTCGTTGGGTCACTCTGATATCCGAAGAAGACCTCCACGCCTCCACTTTATGGTGCTAAGTTTCTGAATGAAACCTCAACGCTCCTTCTGTGTGGTGCTAAGCTTCTTGATATCTAACAACAAGGATCTTCTTTAACTCTATAACATAGCTCCTGCTCGAGTTGATTCCATAGAATCCAAACTGGTTTGAAGGAACTTCATGTTACGTAGAGATTTGATTGATCCAATGTCAATGATGGACAATGACTTGTCCCTTTTCAGACCTCAATGCCTCCGATGCACGATGCTAAGTCTTTGTAGACCTCAATGCCTCCAATGCATGATGTTAAGTCTCTATAGACCTCAACACCTCCGATGCATGATGTTAAGCCTCTTTTAGGACCTCAAGCCTCCAATGCATGATGCTAAGTCTCATAAAGACCTCAACATCTCCGATACATGATGCTAAGCCTCTTGCAAGACCTTGAGCCTTCAATGCACGATGTTAAGTCTATTGATCAGCTACCATTCGTATGTGTGGTCGCAATGCCTTGACACCGAATGACATTCCGAGCTAATCCTTTGAGAGATCCTCTTGTTGACATACTAATATCAGGTACCATCTTACTGCATGGTCGCAATGCCTCTACACAGAATGAAGTTCTGACCTGATGTTAATGCCAATGGTGATTCAAATACCATTCTGTTGCATGGTCATAATGCCTCTACACAAAATGAAGTTCCGAGCTGATCTTTTGAGAGCTCATTTTGTTGAAAAATTATATCAGGTACCATTCTACTAGATGCCCATGATGGCTTCTCCACAGAACAAAGTTTCGACCTGATGTCAATTCCCATGGTGATTCAGCTACCATTCTACCACGCATACACAATGCCTCTACACATAATGAATTTCGAGCTGATCTCTGTGAACTCTACCATGCCTACACAAATGAAAAATTAATCTCCAAGATTTCAATGAGTTAATTCCTCGTATCCAAGCCGTAATGTACTCACACGCTGATTAGGTGATATGTGCCCTTAACAGGGATCTTTTTACAACTTTCAAATAAAAGTGTAAGGAAATTATATCCTAATACATCATGTTAAACTAGTTGTAAAATGATCCATTTTTGGAGTCTTTGTATAATAAGCTTAAATACCAATTTATAGAAAAACAACTTCGCATGGTAAACCCGTCAGTGAAATTTCTCCTACTTGGTGGCTTATGTACTTGGTTTTCCCACTTCATCGCAATGTGGATTGACTTCATTTATCTCCTCCCCGTCGGACCAATGACTAAATAAGGAAAATATACTCGCATTTGATGGTGTTAGGAAATCATCAAATAATTTCCTCAAAGGGTCTTACTAATGCCATTATAACAGAGTATAAACATTTCCTAGAATTGGGTCTTTAACTAATGTGTCTTCAGTATGGTTAGATGTATACAAACATTGTTCTCAAAGGGGTCTTACCAATACATTCTACCTTACACATTATTTTTTCTAGTTTTATAGGAGCATTAAATAATACTCGATAGTCTAAAACAATAGTTGAGCAATATATCAACATATTATTACACCTTAGATTTCTTACCACTGTAGAATCCTCGTGTCGACTTATCTCAATATATGCCTCAGGATCGTCGAACGATCTTTTATCTCGCATATGAGATACAATGGATTCATCCAAATAGAAATGTGGAAAAATTACTAAGTATGTTAAACTTGCCTCTCACCTATCCCACCAATCTAGAATCCAAAAGTATAAGCCAATGCCATCCTCACAAAGCAACCCGTGCATCGATTAACCTTCTTAGAGAATAACAAGTTTGCAAGTGTGATCTCCTCGCTTCGATACCAAACTTGCTTCGAGATTAGCAAGTTTGTAGGTGTCGATTACTAGCTCGATACCAAACTTGCTTCGAGATTAACAAGTTTGCAGTGTCGATAACCACTTTGATACCAAACTTGATATGAAAATAATCGATTATTAGTACCTAATCTTGGACCTCGTGTAGGCTTTAATTAATTGCCAACAATTTTCTCCTTTTAATTAATCAATTTTAAAATAAAATGCAAGACATTAAAGACAATTGCACAAAGATTGATTACGGAGTTCGAAAATGCCTACATCTCCGTGATTCATGGTCGAACCATTCCACTAGTCAAAACTTGTAAGTTACAATAGTAATTTCATAAGAAAACGTAATGGAAACTATTATCAACTTCCTTAGAAGAATATCCAGACCTTTGATGACAAGGGTGAAAGATAGCACTCGACTTCCACCTTCTTGGCATATTCGTAAATCTCGATGTCTCCACTCCACTATTCGAATCCTCTAGTTCTCGATCAGCCTTCCGACGCTAATACGATGCCCTATGGCACTCCGGTCGATATTCCAAGATTCACAACATTTTGTGTGGCACTATGGGCCAACTCGGTAGTATTAATAACTCCTAGCCACAATAATGCCTATTTAAATAAATAGGTCTTCACACAATTACAATTTCTCATCCTCCTCTTGGTTTGATCTTTGCCTCTCAAGCTCTAAGAATGAGCTTGTCTCCAGTATTTTGTGTGTACCCACAATAAGCTTAACAAATAATAAGCTTGGGGTGTGTGTCCATTTGCAATGAAATAGTACCCTATTTATACAATTTTAGGCCCTTTAAAAATGCAATTACATATTATCTTAGGCTAATATTAGCCTAAACTCGTACTCATGTAATTTGGGATAAAATTCCCATTTGGCGGATTGCATTTTTAATGGGATTAAATCCCCAATTTGAGAGGATTAGGGTGAAGGGGGCGGTTTTGTATTGTAAAGTGGGTATTTATCCCACAAGTGTGCGGCCTTAGACTTAGGGAAGGTTTTAATAAACCTTATCTCCTACATTATCCACACGGATCTTACCACGCATGGCATAAGCCCCCAACAACCGCTTCATCACCTCCCTTCCACGTGGACACTTCCACCGCTTACCACTATGTGGTCATATCTTAATCATTGGGTTTGGCAGTTTAATACTAATGTATGAACATTAGTATATCTTGTTGACATATACATATGCGTGGCATAGGAAATTGGTATGTAGTGGACTTACCAAGTAAATATAAATTCGACCCATACCATGGGGTATAGAAAATAATTAACTCAGTCATCATGTAGTCCACTTGTCATCTCCCGATAGGCAAATTGCGCCATTCCATTCCACGATTGTCCGATGACCGGTGGTTAAAACCCATTCAATTTCACCAATGTCTTTTTGCCACGCGTCATAGTGTGATTGGTCCAATATTGACCAATTGACCGAGTTGACTTTCCTCTTGATCGAACTTTGACTGGACATATCTAGACCTCCCAATGTCCTGCTTGTCGCATTCTCATAGTTGTTGGAAAGCTCTCGATATGATCTTCTACACCGATAGCATTTAGGGATTTTTAGGTAACTTTCACAAAACATCGGCCCCGAGCCCCAACCAAAACAAAATAATAGGTGTGATTCAACCCATGGAAACAACTGGCTTCCACAACACACAACATTCTTTCAACATACACATTTCAAATTTAAAACACAATTCAACAAAAACCAACAGTTCACAACTACATTTGAAGACATTCCAAAATAGAACTCAGGCTTTATCATGCAAGCCAAAGGAGCAAGGTCTATGGGGAAGTCATTTATGCCACCCAATTGGGAATTGGGCATCCACCAGAACAAACACCAATAAATTTCACCACACTTATCCTTATGCCCCCACAAATCCCTCCTTATGCCCCCCAAAATTTTCTTATGACCACACAAAGTAAGAAATGTGAGCTATTTCTTTTCCATGGTGGATCCCAAACCCAAAATCCCTCCACAAAATTTTGATGCCAATGGAATTCCCTTGTGCCCCTCACATGGGTTCCCATAGCCTTCTCCTACACCATTCCTATGGAAGTCTACCCAACCAGCCAAATAAAGCATAACAACATTCACCATTCACACAACACAACAAGAAAATAACAACATGAAAGAAAGGTTAAACTCCTACCTTTCTATAGTAACTTTTGTTTCCAAATAGCAAGCTTCAATGCCCAAAATACAGTCCCAAAATAACAATCTCTCAAGCATGCAAAGCTTTCTCCAAGCTCCTTCTAAAAGAAATATCTCCAACACAAGAAAATGCGCCCAAGGAAGTTGCAAAAATGATTCAACAACCCAAAAGAAAAATAGAGTTTGAATTATATAGAAGAGGATGATGTGGATCCATGTAGGATGCCATATCACACTTCCTCACAATAAAACACAAAAGATAAAATTCATTCTCCCAAACACAATAAAGAGGTGGGTGAAAATATTACAAATTACTTGCACACTCCAAAATCCCACACCCCAAAGGACTACAAATTAAATAACATGTAAGAGAGTGCAATCCAAAACAAGCAACATGATTAACAAAATGCATTATAAAAGCCTAAAATCACCTCTCCAGCCATAAGCATGGTTGGTAAATTAAATAGAGAGGTATGGGACAAGTTTTACTTGTCCCACAAGCCTCTAAAAACAGCCCCCAACTACAAATTCGAATTTCCAAGGAGGTAGAGTGTTTCATACTCCAAAATCTGACTTACATAACTCTTACATAATTAATACAAAGAGCCAAAAATTCCATTATTACTTTCCCATATCCCAATCTTATTTATTTAAATTTTAACCATATGATTTCTCACATTAATCTACCACATTTTAATTAATTAAAAGAAAGGGAACACATTACTAATAAAATACGTAGACAACAATAAAAAAATTAACCACATTAATAAAATACACAATACCCATGGTCATACATAAAGGTAATCCCCCATGTGAATCCTTAACAAAACACAACACACACACACACACACACACACACACACACACACACACACACACACACACACACACATACACACAACAAGTTGCCATGGTGACCTTGTTGAATTCACCTAGAATTCCATCATGCGGCCGGTCTCCAATCCCCGATGTTTTGTTGTGATATTTTTAACCTGTAAATACAAATACCTCCTTCGGCCTCGTGGCCTTATCAAAAAATCCAATATGATACAAATAAAATCACAAAATCATCTAAGTATGTGAATCACAACAACATCAAGACAATTTAACATTATCACATACAATTTATATCAATAACTATGTCATCATCATAAAATATCCATTTTCTAGATCTACTCATACTATCAAAAATCACATGTCCGAACAACATCCATAAAACATCCATGTCAAATAGTATATCATCATCCGCATATGAGTGTCTCTAATAATCATCATGTATAATATCCAAATCAAGATCAACAATAATCTATGATCAAATGTCTAACATCATACTAAATCAAAGCATAATAATGTCCATAACGTAATCAACAAAGATAGAATAAGCATTAAAAGGTGTCAAAGGGAAGTGGGCACTACAATTTTTATAATGGGATTTCTGTTAATCATCAATCCATTTGGTGGTCACCGATTTTTCAAGCATAGGATAAGTGTTTGGAAGAAGCTCTGGGAATCTCCATGCTCAAATTCTTCAAATGCGGAATTCACACCATTAAAGACTTATTCTGCAAACAAGCGCAATCTTGGTTTTCTTGGCCATAAATTAAAACTCATTTTCGGCTTTCTAACCAAGACCAAGATACTTATAATGTTGTGATTAGCTCGGTCCTTAACCACATGTTGCATAAAACTATTGTGCAATCCTCTCGCCCTTGGTGGACAGATTGGAAATGGTATGTGGATACCCCATTTCGCAACTACACGGCCAGTAAAGGCTACCATTTACTTTCACCTCACTTGCCCATGGTGGACAAACTCAACACGCGATGGGGAATTCAATCCACTTCAAGTATCTAGAGTAGGCGATTTACAATTTTTTGGTCTATTTGTATGGAGCCCAAGATTTCCCACTTCCTCTGGTGTATTTTACACCAAGGACTTCCTATTGGGGATAGTCTTTTTCAATTAGTATCCCAACGCCGCAAATACCCATTTATTGGTCATTCGAAACAATTCTACATCTTTTCTCGGCTTCGTCCCAAAGCTCGGAATGGCTGGAATTGGATTCACTCTTTTCGACTTCCATTATGACCACATTACTTTACCTCGCAAAGATATCTTATCGGGAGACAATCCAAAGCTTCTACCCATGTTCACCCGTGATTTGCCATGTTTTCGAGAGGGGAATCTTTTTTTTGGATATGGAAAGAAAGAAATGCTTTTTTTTCTAATTTTGCGGTTGATCATTTTTTTCCATTTATAACAAATCTTTGGTGATCTCCAATGTATTGTTGTAGATACAAGTCCAAGAAAATAAGGCTGCGCTAGAGGTGGACCTTCACTAGACCTGCCGCATCACCGAGAGGATTCCCTATGCAAAGTTACCTATGTGCCACCATCTCCTACCAAGCACTCCCCACCTCCAAGCCACGGTGGTCGATGTAGCCATTCCCAATGGTGTTCTTTCAATTTGCTCGCCACTCCTCTGGCCCTCTCATGTCAATGAAGCTACTCACCATCTCGTTGTCATGGTCAGGGTTTCCACTACCTCACAAACGTAGGATTCCTTCATTAAGTCGCCATCATGGTCAGGGGTCACCTCGCCGCTAAAGCATGGATGGGGTTCTCCTCTTCCCGCCGTGTCACACACCGCCGATGGTTGGAACCCATCTCCGCCGCCACCTTCTTCCGAAAATTCCCCCGTCTCACCCTCAACATTCCCACTCGTTGGTGAGGCGGAAGTGGAAGAAGAGATTGCTCTTGGGCCGAGAGCTCGCAGATGCCGGAAAATATTTACCTGGCTCGGGTTGGCGGATGATCATGATTCGCCCACTTTGGGCATGTTTGTTGTTTCTTCTTGAATTGGTTTTGTTTATTTCTAGGTGATGTCTAGCCTTTGTACTCTCCTAGGCTCGGCCTAGTTTTGTCTTTCACTCTTCTAGGCTTGGCCTAACTTTGTTTGTGGTTTTGGGGCGTGCTCTCATACCGCCCGCTTTTTTGTTGAAAGTTATCTTATATCGTATTGAATTAATATAATATAAGATCTTTTTCATAAAAAAGATTCATTTAATTTCATTTAGGTAGGATTTAGTAGATACTAATTTTGTAAGTAGGTGAAGGTGATGCTTGGTTTGATAAAAACTCACCTTTTAGCAAATTTTCTATATGATTAGGTTTTGGAGGGTACTTCTCATATCAAGTAGAAGTTATATTTCTAGAGATGTTTAATAAAGTGATTTTGTCGATTGAGGATTTTGGTCAGTAGAGTCTCTTTAGAGTTTGTTTAAGATTTCATATGTTTGTGACCAATTTGGTGTGTATTCATTGTTTCAATTTTCTTATATGGGTAAGGTTGTGATTCACTTAAATGTTGTGTTTGTTAAAATATTCCATGGTTTAAGGTTCTCTTTAATTGAACCCTCTACCCGCAACTCCATTATTCTATGTCTTCTTTAACTTTAAAGTCAATTAATCAAATTTGATTACGTTGATAGGCGTTCCTACAATGACAATCAAAGTTGTAATGGAGTGATTTGTTCACTTTTATCATTAACATTAAATTTGACATTTTGACCATCACATGGAAATTTATCCATAAATTTGACTTCCATTTAATTGTCACTTAAATGGGTTTTTCCCCTTTATTCTTGAGAAGTCAATTAAAAAAATAGTATTGTCTTAGTCATATAATAATGTTTGGGCTCTTTTTCTTGAACAAATTTGTTCAAGACCAACACAAATGAGGTAGAGTTAAATTAATTCCATTTGGACCACAAATTTAATGGAAAATCAATAAATAATTTACGAAAATTATTGATCAATGTAATATGTAAAAATATAAATAAAAACCTTAAAATATATATCTATTGACATATTTTATATAAGTACATTTATTATAAGATAAATATAAATATAAATATATTATAATATATGTATACACACTAACGAATCTTGATATCTCTCGGCGTTTTAGTATTAGTTACTATGTTACACGTATTATTCACTTAAATTAACTGACATCGAGTATGTGGATTGCAATTTAATGTAAAAGCATTTGTTCGAAAGGAAAGGTTGGGTTGTTTTAAGGTTTACGATATTCCAATTCATGTGGAAATTGCTCACAGCTGAAAAGAGAATATTTAGTTTAGACGTAAGAGGGAGAGGCAGGACCAGAACACTTAATGTAGTATCTTATACCCCTACTTTTCGTACCACAAAAGTACAGTACTGAATGCTTCCAAACAGAAACTTGGTACGCAAGAAATCTGCATATATTTTCCATTCTCTGTCCGTTGCCTTAGGGATGAGAAGGAAGAATTTAGCAACATAATTGTAATTAGATTTGTGGTGGTGAGATATCATAGATTAGGATGATTAGTAATAACAGCGCCATTTCTGGTAGCAATCTGTGCCAAATTGAGCCGCCTGCATATATGCTTGGTGGTGTCGCTGCCATGTTAGGCCTGGTGGCGTTGCTCTTGGTATTGTTGGCTCGTTCCTTGCACAAAATGATGGTGGTCACTCTCACTTTGGAGGGACAACAAGAAGAAGAAGCAAGCCGCCTTTCTCTGCATCATGAACAGCTAAAGAACACTGCTAGTGGTAGTGGTAGTGGTAGCGGTGAAGAAGAGAGAGTGGTGGTAATTATGGCAGGAGACGACAAACCCACTTTCATGGCTTTTTCTAAGCCTTGTGCATAGAGAGACAATTGTAGTTAATTGGTTACAATTGTAAAGGCATATGTAGATGAATGGATCTAGGATGGGATAATTGGAATGAAAACATTTCTCTTTTGCTTTACAGTTATTTCCATTTGCTTATTTAGAGCATGGTTGAAGATTATGAGGGACCTACACAATTAGGTTTAGCTGTTAAGCATTTAGGGGTTCTATTCTATTAAATTCTTATGTGGTATGATTTTGGTTTCATTTATTATTAGGCTAAACCTTTTACACTATTATACATATCATTGAACTACAATATGGATATATTAACATTTAAGTGTTATACACAAAATGTTAAAATTTTATTGTGGTTTTTTTGTCAATTCAAGATTTCCCTATCAAATATGCCTCCAATATCTAATTATAAGTATGTTTATGCAACCGAGTGAGTGTATATATTTATGCATATTCAACATAATTATGCCCAAGGTGTATACCAAATTGGATTGAACACGGTGAAATATAGTCACCGGTAGAAACATCTATGGTGAGGATCTCTTTGGTCGTTGATGTTTGGCTTTGCCACGCTTTTCCACCCATTGTTTTACAAGGACATAAGGGAATGTTTCAAATTGTGGCTCCCTTTATGTTGATGTCATGCCATCTCCACACTGTATACATTTACTATTCATCAATGCATCTAGTGACGACCATGATGTCAATATCTCTACAAGATTCAAATGGATATTATGAAAAACTTGATCAACCTGCTCCAAACATGACCGCTTTCTACCTCCTCTTGAGTGGCTTATAAATTTTCTACATGATTTTCTTTGAAGATAA
This sequence comes from Taxus wallichiana var. yunnanensis, assembly GCA_018340775.1. NCBI lineage: Eukaryota > Viridiplantae > Streptophyta > Pinopsida > Cupressales > Taxaceae > Taxus > Taxus wallichiana. Next base: position 240,455,713 of record CM031234.1, on the reverse strand, counting down.
AAGGGGAAAATATTTGTTTTCTAATGCAGACTTCTAAAAATCCTCCTCATAAACTCCACATTCTCTCCCTCCTTGTAAATTAGAGAGAGATTTATATATTATCCACCATATTTTTGACACTTTTTAACCTATTTATTTTTTTGCAGGGTTGTGGATGCATTCTCCACTTGAGCGAGTGCCTTAAAGGGCCTAATAGGATTGGGGTGTGATTAGACTTGGTCATGTGGGATAGACCACAACATTTGAGAGATGTCACTATTTCACCTTAGTTACCCTACCCTTACCTCATTTATTCCCTTTGTTCACACATTACACTCATTATGTCCACTTATCTAATTTTATCTACTTGTTCATGCTTATTGCACGTTATTATGGACCTCGCTTTCGGACACCTTAGACCATCTTTATTCATCTTATACACAAGGAAAACTAAAAGTAATGAAATAAATAAGCAATGAAAAACAAATGCAAACCTTCCTTCAAGTTATCTTACAACCTCGGATGAGATAGATGCATTGTGGAATGGATTACCACACTTGTTGGATCTCTTTTGATGATTTGGTTGTGGATGCTCCAAACTTGGTTCCAAATGGAAGAAGGATACTATGAGCAATGGATGATCAAATGGACAACCTTTCGGTATGTAAATTCTAGTGGAAAATTAGCAGAGTATTGTTGCAAATGCTTAAATCTTCCAAGGATGAATTGTGAAGGATTGAGCCTCATATTTATAGTTGAAGGAGAGGCCATGGATTGTGGATCAAGGTTTGAATGAGTTGCAGGTAAATGAATGCATTTTCCTGAATTAACAAGTTGATTTGGTTTGTGTAGTTCAAAGGGTTTAAATATTCAATTAAGCGGAAAATAATATTTATTTTGATTTTGATTTTATTCAAGAGGTGGTTGACGTGAATATTTTCCTTCCACCTTTGTAGGGTTATAGAACTTGAGTTGAGTGAGCTAGTTCAACTTGATTGAGTTGGATGATGTCAAGTGGAGATAAGTTGATAATTATCTATTTATTTATTTAAATAGATTATTAAATTAGCTAAGGGATATGAGTGTATGCTTTATGCATTATATAATTAATTAAACTAATTCTAAAGGGATGTGGGTGAATTCTAATAGAATGTGGGAAAGTAATGGTGTAGGATGCTTCATAGAACATATTTAGTAGATTGTGCAAGTAATAGGGATGACTAAGAATAGGTATGTATTATTAGGGTTTCTACATTTTCGCCTCTTCAAAATGTTATTACGAAGTAATAACATTTTAAAGATAGTTAACACATGTAGATCAATGATCGTATGACAAGTGCGGTGGGCCTACTTGATTTTTTCCGATGAAGAACTTGGATCCCACAACAAGTATGAATGCTTGAATTTCCTCGAGTGAATCATGTAGATACCCCAACGAGTATAGATTATTCTAAGGGAATACCCCCTCAAGCGGATGGGTGACACACCAAAGAGGTGGAAAACCGCTTTATATGAGGAATGAGAAGGTTGATGATTGCAGAAGAAGTAGAAGGGCGATGGGATTGATTTTTCTTGTAGCTTGTGCTTCCATTTAGATAGCGAAATTTAGAGAAACCTTATTTTTTATGTTGCACAAATAGATTTGGTACCATGATTATGAAATAATCTTGATGTTTAACCCATTATGTGCGAAAACAAAAACACACACAACAACCAAAAGATAAAACATAAAATAAACCCAATATAAACAATAGATGTATGCACCAAGGCTATAAATTAACTAAGATGATAAAAAATACTTACAATTGGTCAAGAGAAAATATATATATATATAAAGTAAAGAAAACCCAATATACATAGTAAAAAAATGCACAATGGCTATAAATGAAACAAGATGGTAACATAATACATGTAATTGGTCAAAAATAATTGCAACAATGCAAACAATTGTAAATAAAGAAAATTTACTATACCAATAATGTGTTCCACATTGAAGATTAAATATATTTCGATGCCCCCAAGAAAGGATTCATGCAAGGGGATTTTATCGGGACTATAAGAGTGGGGTCAATTGACAATCTTTATTGGATTGAAGATTAATATGAGATTGAATGGGTCATTCCCCAAGAAAGGATGCATGTAAGGGAGAAAATGAGAGCTGAGATTTCTCGAAGAGAGGATACACGTGAGGAAGATGATATATTTGAATTTCCCCAAGCAAGGATATATGCGAGGGATAAGATGATTTTTTTATATAATTGTAGGATAGTTGAAATGATCACTAGGAGAGAATTTACAATTTGGATGTCGTTGAGTTGTGTTGAGTTACCGGGAATTAAGTTGTTTTTGTAAATATTTAGGATTTTTTGATTATTTGAATGTTTGTGGATTTTGATTAGTTGATTTTTATTTTATTTCTTGAGTTGTTACTATTATGATTTTTTTAGTTTTGTTATATTATTTTAATGTTTTTAAATTTCAGGATGTCTTGATTTTCTTGGATTTTTTGGTCTAACTATAATAACCAAAGGTGAGATGTAATTAGGTGATCCGGGACCCACCTAAGCATACACAAGCACCAAAAGGATCATGAAGACCAAGGGATGTATGTGAGAAGAAATATATAGGATAAAAGATGGTATATGCCCTAAATGCATGGAACAATTGACCAAAACGGGTTTGGGATGAAGCACCGAGATGGACAGGATTGAGGAACTATATAATTGAATGTGCTAAAATTCATCTAGTGAAAGAGGTATGTATGTATGGATTAGGAATAGAATATATTCAAATGAATCACATTCATAGGTTCTTTAAGCTCTTCACCATCTTGAGTGGATAGCTTGTATGCACTCGAATCTGAATTTTATAGTGATAAGGTAAGGACCCAACCAATTTGGTTCAAATTTTCCTTTCTTTTCCCAAATTTGGTTGTATTATTATTATTTTATTTTAGAACAAGGTTTTCGATCTCAGACTTTTGTGGTTTGATCTTGTTATTGTAGTTTTGACGAAGCTGATTTTGATTAATTTTGAGATGGTCCATGGCATTGAGTCATTTTTCATCTAAGAGATCAAGCTTAGCAAGGTGAGCTTATTGGTAGTCATCTTCATTGATCAGATGTTGGAGGGATACATGGAGTGATGGGAGATCGACCTCTATAGGTAACACAAATTTAGAGCCATATACAAGTGAGAATGGAGTGGCTCATGTTAGGGTACGAAAGGATGTACAATAGGCCTAGAGGGCAGGATATACTTGGGTATGCCAATTACGACCATTTGTTAAAAAAATTCCCATAATGGATTTTAATGTCTTGTTGCAAGCTTCAACTTGAACATGACATTGGGGATATTAAAGGGTGGACCAACGAAGGTGGATGTTGAAGCATTTGGGTAATTCTTTAACAATTTTATTTTTGAATGGTGTACCATTATTTGTAACAAGATAAGATGAAATGCCAAAGTGACAAATAAGTTTATTGAATATTTTGAAATATTACTACTAGTAACATTGGTGAGATGCATTACCTCTACCCATTTAGTAAAACACTTTGTGGAAGTGATAATGAAATTTTTTCCATCAAATGAGGTGGGGTAGATTTTTCGTTTAAGGTTAATCCCTCACGAGAGAAAGGACAAGGTGTAGTGATTGGTTGTAAGGCTTGAGAAGGTATGTGAATGATATTTCCATGTGTTTGGAAAGCTACACACTTATTATAAATGTGCATTCATTAGACTCCATGGTAGGCCAATAGTAACCGATGCATAAGATCTTCTTTTCCAAAACCATGTTTCTTATGTGTCCTCCACAAATACCAACATGTACCTCTTCTAGGGTTTGGAGTACTTTGTCTTGGTTGATACATCTTAATAGATTCCCATCATAGCCTCTTTGATAAAGGGTATTTATGAGTATGGTATAACATGAAGCACATTGTGCTAAGGCTCATTTATCTTGAGAGTTCATGTTTTTGGATAAGTGTGGTCATGGATGAAAGTATAAATGTCATGATACCAGGGGTTTTCAAGACCAACTATTTCACAGACCATGGTTGACTCACGTAAATTGTAAGCCGTAACCATAATATGTTCAACGCGAAATGTGGTATGTTTTTTATTGGTATTGAACTCAAGAATAGATCTAATAGTTTCCATAACATCTGCTGATTTGTTTTGAAGGTGAGGAACTTGTTCAAATGTGATCAACTGAAAGTAACATCTGAGGCTATCCACCATGATTTTGTAAGGAATGAGATTTTCATCTTTGATTTGGTATTCACTTGTGACTTGTTTGATGATTAGAAGGGAATCACCAAATACTACCAACTCTTTGAGATTCCATGATATAGCCAATTTTAGACCAGCTATGAGGGCTTCATATTTTGCAATATTGTTTATGCAGGGGAAGGCCAAGCAGAAATATTTTGGAATAACATTTCCATCTAGTGTGATAAGAAAAATACTAGCTCCTGATCCATGGACATTACAAGATCCATCAAAGAATAGGGTCCAAGAAGGAATTATATCAACATACAAAATTTATTCATCTAAAAATTCAAAATGAAGTGGTTCTTATCCTAGTATAGATACCACAATAATTTTATCTGCAATAGATTTTCCTTTGATTAAATTTTGAATAAAAAAATTGATATCAAACTCACTAAGTAGAATGAACCATCTTAGCATTCTTCCTGTGAGAATAGGTCTTGATAGTAGATATTTGAGAGGATCTAATTTTGCAATGAATTTGACTGTATGATTGAGAAAATAGTGGTGTAGCTTTTGAAATAAAAATGTTATTGCTAAAAAAGCTTTCTCAACCTATGAATATTTGAGCTCATGATCAATAAGTGTTCTAATAAGATAATTAACTACTTGCTTTTACCCTTGATCATTATGTTGTGTGAGAAATGATCATATTACATGTTCTGTAGCATATGTGTATGGAAGCATTGGTTTATTTGATATGGGTGGCATGAGAACCGGTGGACTTGATAGATACTCTTTTAACTTAGCAAAAGAATTTTGACATTCTTGGTTCCACCAAAATTGTACATCTTTTTTTCAGTAAATGATTTAAGTGGTGACACTTATCAACTAGTTATTAAATGGATCTTTTAATAAAATAATGTTTTCCTTGAAGGCCTACAAGTTTCCTAAGATTTTAGAGGAGGATACATTTAAATTATAGCCTCAACCTTTGTGCGGTATAATTATATGCCTCTCTATGAAACAATAAATCCTAGTAATTTTCTTTATGTTATGTTGAACACACATTTCTTCAAATTAAGTATGACTTTATATTCTCAAAATATTACAAATATATGCCGCAATACTTCCAGGATGATCTACTCATGTTTTAGACTTTTCTAGGATGTCATCTACATATTCCTCCATGATATCATGTAACATGTCATAAATGATGATTCTCATTGCTCTCTGATATGTAACACCTACATTTTAAGGCCAAAAGGCATGACCTTATAATAGAATGTGCCCCATGGTGTAGTGAATTTTTTTTTATGTTGATCTTCTTTTTAAATTTGAATATGATTGTATCTAGAAAATCCATCCATGAGGGAAATCATTTCATGACTTATTATTGAATCCACGATCATATCAATGTTTTCTTAAGGGAAGTAATATTTTGTACATGAGTTATTGATGTCACAAAAATGTGTACATATTCTCGATGCCCAAAGTTTTCTTTGCCATGCGTAAGATGTTTGAAATCCATGTAGAATAGTCTATTGATCAAATGGATCCTGCTTCTATAAGTTTATGTATTTTAGATTTGATAAGCCATGCAACTTTGAGATGCATATTTCTCAATTTTTATTTATAGTTTTTGCATGTGGATGTACCAAAAGGTGGTGTACCATGAGATATGTATATAATATTGTCATATATTTGTAATTCTATGCAAAAATATCTTGAAATTCAACGAGTACTATGAACTCTGTTCTTTCTCGATCTGTCATACTTGTAGAAGTTGTAAAATATTTGGTTTCTTATCTGTGCTAATTTTTTAATTTTTATTGTTTCTTCACCAAAATTTTAGATGTGTCTCTTTCATGAAAGGATTTCATTGGTTGATGTAAATCTGTAGTTGATGATGAATGAGAGACCTCTCTCTCTAGTTCCTCATAAAGGTTTCCAAATAGAGATACATCCTTTTTCTTTTTACCATTTTCCATTTTTTTATTTTGTGTTTCTCAAATAGTGTATTAGCGAGGTTTTCACTATGGGAGATTTGATTTTTCATTTTTTTCTTGGATTTTAATTTTTTTGAAGATTGTGGTACTATAGTTGCTTTCCAAACTAGGTAGTTATGTCAAGTTCAATATTGAATCCCTTACCGTGGTTAAAAGGGGATGGGATCCAGAGTCCCAAGAAACTCTTCAATAACCTCATCATTTCAAAATAGGTCCATGCAGACATGATTTAGTTGGTCTTGAATTATATGTTAGGATGTATGAGGTTAAGTTTGATGGTATTGATGGAGAGGTTTTTAATGAATAGGATTGTTTTGGAAAAGTTATCAAAGAAGTTATGGGTGGAACATGTATCTTTGTTGAGTCGTGTCCTCACCACTAGTGAAGACATCAATAAGTATCGATGAATTTTAATATGTACGATAACCAAGACCATACCAATAAATATTTTATGTGCAAGAGATCGGATCAAGATTTCCTTGTTCATTTTTCCCAAGTCCTTTACCTTTCCATTGCATATTTTTCATTATTATATGTAGAAAGAATCATATCCATCATCATATAGCCAAGAGCCAGAAGAACTCAGAATGTGTTCCTCATCTAAGTATCCAAACCTTTTCCAAACAAATTTATCAAGATTATAAATAGGAGAGGTTTTGATATGGGGAGCATTGAGTTGGATATAAGTGCATGGTGATAATGGTAGATTTCAACTTGAAGGGCATTCCGAGTTCATACTCTTCATGACCTTTATTTATGATTTTTAATGTAGATGGGGTGGAGGAAGTGAATGTTTGAGATTTCATAAAAAATTTATGGTCTACCTAGGTTTCATTTATGAATGGGATTAGGTGAGGAGCCGAGGATTTATCCATAGAAGGATAATAATTTGGATAATAGTTTGCATCCATAGAAGGTTTTAAAATTTGCACACAACATGAATTATTTTCCTTCATAGGGTAATTTAAAGCATTGATGGTGTATAGAAGGAACAACTTACATGGCATGAATCCATGGGTGGAGTATGAGGATATTATAGGATGTTTCCAAGTCTAAAACATGGAAAAAAATGTGTCCATAGTTTGGGGTAAAAATTTAATATGGAAAGAGATAGTACTATAGATTTCCTTTCTCTATTATCGTAACCATGAATGTTAATGATGCTAGTGCCTAGAATTTCCTTAGGTTAACCTAGACATTCAAAAAAATCATGGATCATGTATTCAAGGAAGATCCATTGTCTATAAGCACGTAGTTGATTTTATGATGGGTGAAAACCGCTTCTACATATAAGGAATTATTATCGGTAATGTTGTTGTTCAAAAGGTCATGAGGATAAAATGAAAGAAGGGGATTATTGGATGATAAATTTGTGATGATGACCTAAAATTGTACTTTGGAATTAATATCCTTAGGAAAAAGAGCCTCATGTATTGCATGAGTAAGGATAATTTGGAGTGTGGGAGATGTATTGAGAAATTCCATGAGATTAATTTACAGATTGATCTTCTCTAATTGTTCGATTATAACATAGGAATCCAAAGAATAATTTGTATTTGAGGATCATGAATTTGTACTAGAATTAGGGTTAGACACTTGTTGTGGAATTATGGATGTGGAAGGTTATTTAGTAGTGGGTACCCAAACTTGTATCTATCACATTGTTATGTAGCAAGTAGGAATGTTAAATTTGATAGTTGAAACCATGTATGGTGTATGATCTAATAAGGAAATAATGGAATCAAACTCAATATTTTGTGATGTTTGACCATTGTATTTCACATTATCCCTTGTTCCATGCTTAGGGAATGGGTCCCATAAGACCTTTAAATTCTTTATTAGTGTCTTGTTATTAGATGATCCTTCTATTGTGATGTCCCCATTATCGATTAACTATTTTATATAGTGACGTAGTCTCACACAACGATCCATAGGATGGCCATCTACACAAGGGTATTTCAAATATTCATTCTCTTTATACCATGTGGGATTAGGTTTTCCTTCAACAAAGGACATGTGAATGGGTATGTTACCATTTTAGTGCTTTTGAGTCGATGGAGGAACATGAAATACTTTCTCCAAGAGGCATAAATTGTTGTATTTTTACCTTGTATGGAGAAGTTTCTTTGCTAGAAAGGATTAGAGGTTCTTTATATTTTTCAGATTTACTAGATTTTTGATGAATTGGATTTTGTACATTTTGGATATGACGAGAATCAATGATTCCATCATTTATAACATTTCTATTTTGATTCACAAATTTAGATTAATCATAACTTTTATTGTGATTGTTGTTGTGATTATTGTGTTGATCTTTTAAAGGTGTCTTGATTAGGCCCTTTGTAAATAGTTCCCTCTCAATCTGTTGTACTATTTTATTTACGTCTTTGAAGCTAGTCAAAAATGCATTTACATTTAAAGATATATCTAAATTAAGATTTGGAATGAATATGCTAACTAATTGCTTCTCGGGTATAGATCAAGGGAATCGACTTGTGATTCCTCACCACCATTGAAGAAATGATGTGAAAGTTTCATTATTCCTTTTCTTTTTGTTGTAAAGGTCCATCATTGTAATTTTAGAATCAAGATTGAATGATTTTTTTAAAATGTCTTCCAAAGGTTTGGGAATGTGGTGACCGATCCCTTTGGAAGGTGTAAGAACTAATCCAAAGCTTTCCCTCCTAAAATTTTAGGGAAGAGGTGCAAGAGAAAGATATCATTGTATGTCACTTCTTGACATGCCATGAAAAATTATTTGATATGTTCTCTTGGATCATGTTTTCCCTTGTATTTATCAAATTTGGGAATTTCAAAGGATTTAGGGAAAGGTAAGTTTAATATATCCTGTAAAATGGGTAAGGATATAGTTAATCGAAATTGAATTACTTTGTACAATTTTGAATTCCCATTAATGTTTTCTTTCATACTCCTCCATTCTTGTGTGAATGGGGAGTTGGATTGAGGAATTTCCATGGTGACATCATTTTCACGCATTGATTTTTGCTCTTTCTGTGTTTTATGATTTTCATTGTTTTTTATTTGGCATTGTAACTCCTTGATTTTGGCTATCAAATCTTCTTTTGATGATGTAGGTTTAGTATTTGATTTGTAATTTTTTGTACTAGACGCATGTTTGTCTATTAAGTCTTTTAAGTGTTCATGCCCAAAGTATGAGGGTAGATTTTCCCCCATTTCAAAGAGGCAAAGTAGATATTGGTTTTTGTTTTGCATTATGATGTGATCAATAGCTTCTTTCCCTCCCATTGACAGCTTTGGTTTGTTCGTTAATGTCTTCATCTATAAAAGGGCCATGATGAAAAGGGTTGAATATTTTAGACTCAACATGGACATGAGTAATTTTAGTACCTATAAAAACCAATGTTTTTAGACAAATACCTAAGTGAATAGTGTTTTTGAGATTTGGTAGAAGTTGTGACAAGGTTTGAGCTAAGAAGATAGATAAGAGTGATTGTTTTAGCTTTGTTTGAGAGAATAAAAATGTAAGTTAAAGGGTGATGAATGTTTTGATTGAATTCGGTTGAGTTTTACTTAATGCATGAACAAAGTCAACATTCAACGTATAAAATTTTGAGGTTGGTTTGGTTTGGTTTAATATAGAAATTAGGTGAATATTTCATGTGTTGGTATCCAAATTGATTCTCCTTTGCAAGCTGATCAACATCACAGATTTAATAAGAAGCCTAGAGACAAATAAATAATCATGTATGTCGTTTTGTAGCCAGGAGGTGATTCAGCTAGCTCTTTGTCACTCAAATGTTGGAGAAATGGATAACACCTTCAAAAGGATTTGATCTATCCTCACTACTTTAGGTTGTGCCTTTAAACCATGGTGAGAGGACCCATTTTGTAACCTCTGTTGGTGAAGGAGAATGAATATTTCCTTCTTTAAACAAATTTGAAAGGAGACCTTGAGAAAATATAATCAATGCACCACAATTTAACTCTCACGAGCTGTCACTTCTAAAGAATGGTGATATTTTCTAAACAAGGTTAAGGATACTAAAGACATTATGGAATCCTGATTACTTCTACATATTTTGGAAGTAGAATTTATTCATTTGTGGACATACAGGGAAAATAGGGGTAGTTCAGGTAGGATTCATTGTTTTTGAATAATTTTTGGTGGGATATTAAGCAAAATAAACTTGATTTTGTGAGATATTTGAGAACCTTCTCAACAATTAGAAAACTAAATGATAGAATGCCTCAAAATAGCCAAAATATTCCTTCAACCAGAAGGTGTGCATCAATGGAGGCCCAAATTTTCACTGTTTCACACAATCTCAAAGAATTTAACACGAAGGCTCGAGCTAAAGACTCAATTAAACATTAAAGACCCCTAGTTCCTCACACCTAAGATACACTCAAAGGATTACATAAAATATTTATCAACAAAATGACACTAAAAGGATTTTAAATTGTTTATCTCATTACAGGATGAAGGGTCTTCTCATAATGAAATTGCAAATGCCACTAAACTATGACAGGTATGAGATCCTATGTGATTTGAAAACATTCTTAAATAAAAGCAGACACAATTTTTCCCAAGATTAACATAGATTAATTCAAAGTTGATTAGATTCATCAGCAGGGGAAGGTTTCTTGAACAATCTCAGAGCTTGTCAATGGTTGTACACTTGCAACCAACTTGACATGATCAAATCTAAAACATAAGATATTAACAGGTTTCGAGATGGTCTCTCAGGAAGATGGGATTTCTCAAATTTTCTCATAAGAATTCAACCCCCGACCATTTGCATGACTAAAGCATGCTTTTTATAACACTCAATTTACATCCAAGATTTCCCACAAGAAAAGAATATTTGAGGAACCTTTTTTGTTACATGTTTGATTGTGATTTTCAGAAAATGACGTTTAACAGGTTTACAACAAAAAGTTGTCATCTGTTCAAAAAGGTGAATCATTGCGCAAATATCTCCATCATTGTTTTAATTGGGGCACCTAAATCATTTCCTCTGCAACACGTTTTCATCCTTTGCGCCTACAACCTCCATCATTTCATCCTTTTCCCATTCTTTCCTTTGCAACTTTGCTCTACACCCAACTTCTCTCGGTAATTTGTGTTTTTTCAAGTGCTCGAGCAATTCCAACTTCAAAATATCAACCTTTACAATCCTTGGACTCATAAATTAATCTCTAAATCCATTCAATTGCACTTTGCGAGACAAACCCTGACAAGGAATTTCATGAAAAATGATAAAAACAATAAAAACAAGCAATGCGTATTCGCATCTCCAAGAGTATTGAGTAAAAATGGCGGCAAAATCTCATGCAATGCACAACAACCGTTGATTCTGCCCTTTCCCAACTTTATATTAGAGCCATCCACGTGGAAAAATCTGATTCGAAGTGGGCATGGGGTTTCCTTTTGTATTTTATGACTTTTGGAGAAAATGTGTAATTTTAACATTTTTCCCCGCGCCTCCGCCTTTGAAAATTGGGCTTGACACGTGGCTTAATTTGGGCCTTTGATGGAGTTGCGGCTCATTTCTATAATTTTACCCTTTTTAATAAAAATAAAATATTTCTAATTTTCCTCCACCGACCCATCTTTCTCGATTTTATCTTTTGATGTGGGCCCCAACAGAGTTGCAAGTTAATTTATAACTCTGCTCCTTTTTACAAAAGGACAAAAAAATTCAAAACTCCTCGCGACCCACCTTCCACTTCTAACTTTTGAAATATGCCACACATCCTTCTTCAGGGTAAAAGTAAGACATTTTCCCTTCTGCTTCATATTTGCTAAATAGCCAATCAGAGATTATCGGGGCCACAGGGCCAAATTGATATTTTTGCAAACATAGCAAAAAGTTACAAGTTATAACATAGACCCGACGTGCCTCATCCAATCAAAAGAGACCACGTAGCTGAAGATGCTGAGATATAATTTGACAGGAAAACACGCCCGTCAAACCATAAAATGCAGGGAAATCACCATTTGCGCCCATAATTGAATTTTTCTTTAAGGACAAAGAATTTGGAAATGATACAAGGCCCAAATGTGATCCACGACCATGGAGAAGGATCTTCAATAGCATACAAATGAAGAAAACCTTTCACGCATCCATTCAGGGAAATAGAAAATACGAAAAAGTTCACAAATTGAAGAATTTTTAGAGCAAACGGGGGAGATTAAATTGAGCACCAACATTGGCTCTGACTCGAGGATGGGAACTCCCAGCGAGTGCCACAAGAACAAATAGTAAACCAAGTGCCAAAAATAAACCATTGGGCAATGGAGTCATGAGCCAACCCTCTAGGAACAAACTGAGAAACCAACAAAAATTAATGCCAAGGACTAACATGAACCAAAATAGAAAAACATGAAAGCAAAAAGAAACCAAAAGACTATACACTGTACAATGGTGCATACCTCGATTATGAGAAATCAATCAAGGAAATGTTTCAAATTACTGCTATTAATAGGCAATTCAAGAAATTCCCCATCTAGGTCTTTTAAGAAGAAGGTATGCTCACCAATTCAAATATCAATTGAATAAGGGCCCATTCACAATGCATCAAACTTTGCATGTTTGCCCTTATCCTTGTACCTGCTATCCCACAATAGCATAAGATCTCCCACACTGAAAGCTCTTGGAGTCACCTTTTTATTAAACAACTTCTTCAATTTCTCTCTGAATTTTACATGCCTATGATGGGACGCCCTTCTTTCTTCATCTAATTCAACAATCTGATTGATGCGAACATCATAGGGACTAACCCATTTATTTTCCAGTTTTTGAAGAAATTTCAATGAAGACAATTACTTATGCAAGGGCAAAGCAGAGCTTAAGTTCCATACACCAACTCAAATGGTATTTTTCCAAAGAGCTCGTTTAATGGTGATTTGGTCACCAAACAACAAACTTCAACTCGCTCACCCCACTTCCTTTTGTTTAACTCCAAAGTTCTTCTAATTATCTTCAACAAATTTTTATTATTGGACTCGCTTGTCCATTTCCTTGGGGACTATAATTGGAAGAATATGTCAAGTTGATCCCATATTCATGGCAAATGGCCACCAAAGGTTTAGCTTGAAATCTCATGGCATTATCAACAACTATTTTGGCAGGTACTCCAAATCTGTAAATGATATAACTCATAATGAAATCAATGACAATTTGGTGAGTTGCCTTCTTGGTGGGGATTGCCTCCACCCACTTGGTGAAGTAATTTGTGGCCACTAATATCCACTTATGGCCTACACTTGAAGGATCGAAATATCCCCAATGAAGTCAATCCCCACTTCTTAAAAGGGGCTTCAATTGATATAGGTTGCAACAGAGGGATCTTGAAGCTTTTAATCTCCTGAAAAGCATTGGCAACTTTCACATTTCCTAACCAACAAAGTTGTATCCTTGAAAAGAGTTGGCCACCAATAACCAACCCTTAAGATCTTATGGGTTGTTACTCTCCCTGCAAAATTCCCCCACAAAATCCTCCATGGAAATCATCAATTATTTTTGGGGCTTCATCTTCAGTAATGCATCTTAAGAGAAATCCCTCAGGGTTCTTCCAAGCTAACCAAAAATCAGTAATGACATATTTTTGGGAAGCTAACTTAAGTGCTCTTTTTTTATTCTTGCTCAAATGTTAAGGGAATTGTATATATTTGAGATAAAAAATAATGTCCTTGTACCATTCAGAATTTATCAGCTTTTTAAGGACATTTAGCCTTTCTTCTTCAACTTCATTTACCTCAATTGTCTACAAATTGCTCTCTTCCATAATTTTTTCTATGCCCAAACCTCGACCAATTTTATTTTTTGGATGTCCATATCATAATCTTGCAATTTGTTTACCCACCGAATATTTTGCTTGAACTCTCCATTTCGATAGGATATCTTTCACGTGGTGTGGGGAACATAAGCAATGACTTTGGAACTTAGAATATATGGCCTGAAGACCTTTGTTGCTTTAACCAAAGAAAATTCCTTCTTCTCCATGATAGTATAATTTAGATCAACTCCTTGTAATGCCTTCTTGAACAAGACAATTGGTCTTTCAGCTCCCTCATCATCCTCTTGTAACAACATAGATGTAATAGTACTTTCTGAAGCAAAAGAAAACATCTGAAAAGCCTTCTTATAATATGGAGCTACTTAAAACAGGGGCATTCTTTAATGCTTCTTTGATCCTAGAAAAATATTGAATAGCTGCTTCTTCCCATTTGATACTTTGATCTTTCTTTAGCATGCTAGTGATTGGGATAGTTAGTTTAGAAAATTTGGAGATAAATCTCCTAATAAAATTAATCTACCCAAAAAATATTGAATTCCCTTCTTGGTTCTTGGAATAGGGACTTTTTTGATGGCTTCTACCCTTTCAGGATCAATCATGACCCCTTCCTTTGACACAATGTGTCCAAGAAACTTTTCTTTCTGAACTCCAAAATGACACTTCTTGGGATTTAGTGAAATACCATACTCCCTGCATCTTAACAACATTTTTTCTAAGTGTTGCAGGTGGTCACTCCTTTTTCTGGAGAAAATAGTCACATCATCTTGATATACAACAATGAAATCATTAATATAGCCAGAGAAAGCTACATCCATTGCTCTTTGGAAAGTGGCTCCAGCATTCATTAGACCGAGAAAGCATTCGACACATACATATGTTCCCCAAGGACTAGTGAAGGCAGTCTTGATTCACTCTGATTCCTTCACAACTACCTAGTTATATCTATAAAAACCATCCAAGGTGGATAAAAATTCTGAACCAATAACCAATTATAACATATTGTCCATATTTGGTAGAGGGTAGTTATCCTTCATTGATGCTCTATTCAAGTTTCTAAAGTCCACACACAGCCTTATATCTCTGTTCTTCTTTCTGATAGGTACCAAGTTTGTAACCCATGATGAGTACCTTGTGGGTTGTATGATTCCTCCATCCCTCAACTTTTTCAATTATTCTTGCATCTTCAGGGAAAGGAGTGGATTGATCAGCCTCTGTTTCTACCTAAATGGCTTGATAGAAGCTTCCAAGGGAATTTCATGCTGGAAAAGATCCTCTCTGTATGCTTTCAGTTCAGAATAAGACCATGCTAAGTAGTCCTAGTATTTCTTCAACAATTGGACATACGAATACTTTTCTTCCTTGCTCAGATTGCTACCTAACCAGATCTTATGTGGTTTATCCTTCGTGCCCAAGTCATGCTCTTCAACATCCCTCAAGGCTAACATGTGTATGTTGACAATACAATCAACATTATCAAAGTTTGATTCAAGTTCTACCAAACCTCTAAGATTAGTATTAATCTTCAATTGAATGATGTCTTTGCTAAAGAAATTCTCCTTTCCATCACCGCACAAACCATTAGCTTCCAATCTATACGTTGATCGAAAATTCTCCTTGGTTCTCGCAAAAAATTTTACACACAAGGCGTCATCTTTGAACACTTTCCAGTGTTTAACATTGTCAAGAATAGATGGCCTAGTTAATATCTCAATATTATACTCATAATAGGGGGATACAGTACAATTTTCAAATCTAGACCCCAATACGGCCAATTTTCTTCTAGAGTATTATACTTCCTATCATGATGTATTATGTTGAAGGAGTCAAACATTTCAATGAAATCCCAGACTACATGCTTATACTACTTCATTCTCTGATTTTTTGTTGCATACAATTTTCTAACCTGCTTGACAATTAGCTCTGAATCTCCTTTAACAATGATGTCTCTAATACCATATTTCCAAGCAATTATTAAACCCAATAACAGTGCTTCATATTCTGCAATATTGTTAGTACACTCAAAGTTGAGTTTAAAAGAAATAAAAACTCTTCCCGGCACGGAGATATCGAATAATACCAACACCGTTTCCAAATTTAGATCAAGACCCATCAAACAACAAATTATAAGGAGAACCTACTTGTTTAAGAGACTTCCATTGATATATTTTGTGTTGTTTACCATCAACAAATCCAAAAAGTAATTAGCATCAATGTCAGTGTATAACACTTCATAGGAAGCATTATTGGGATCCTCAATGAGATGTAGCATCTTCTTTTCACCATATAAATTTACAAGGCTTCCCTCAATAGGTATAGTGGAAAAAGAAATATCTATTTGCACTCTCCCACCCACACTAGTAGCCCATTTTCTTGATAACATAATTCCCCATTTGGCAGGGCAATCAACAATACCAACATCTAGTTTTAAGTTCTTGCCTGGGTAGGTTGGAAGTTGAACTATCAAACCCTTGACACATCCAACCACCGGAACCTCTCTGGAATCCATGGCAAAGCACTTACCATAAGCTTCTTCACTTTGATATCTCATTCATTCATGACATCAAGAGGCATAACATTGCATGATGCTCTAGAATCAAACATACAGTTGTGTAACAAAGATGTCCCCGATAATCGAGTAGTGAAAAATGGATCTACATTCAACTGGGACTCAACCAAGGATGTTCCCAAATATAATTCAGGTTGCTCACCTAGTTCTTCCAAAGATTGGGGTTTTTCCAACTCGTAATGGTATAAGGAGTCTACACATTGTTTACATTTCTTCCTTGGGTAATATTTTCTTCTTTCAATCCCAAATAATAAAAGGCCCTTTTCTTGTGCTTAGGAATCCTAAGAAGCTCAAAAATTGGAACATAAATCTTGATTTGACTCAAGACTTGGGCAATTTCATAAGGAACGTATTTGGGCAAGGCAACAATTAGAGGAAGACTGACAAACTGATCTGACAAAAAAGTATTTTTCACAGTTTGAGCATGGGCAGGGATACGAGTTCTGTTTGGGGAAACAAGGCCTTTTCCAGATGTATCTTTCTTAGGAGTTTCTTTTGGGATATTGGTGAGAACTGGAGTTTTTTGTTTGGGTTGAGGCCCCTGTCCCTTTGACAACTTTACTACTAGTGTTATACTCTTTTCTTGGGAAACCACAACATTCATTAACAACGCCTATCCTCCTCGAAGGGGATTCCTCCATCATACTTTTTAATCATTTATGCCCTTAAGTATTAAAAAACATTATTAGGTAATTCAAAATCATGTACCATATCTGTTTCAAAAGTATGAGAGGGAGGAAGGGGTAATACCTGGTGAATTCAATCCCAGAAATTTGCAGTAGTTTTGGCACTGATTAATTCAATCAAATTTTCTCCTTGCCATGAGCTTGTAGAGAACCCCATCATGAACACATCATCATCAGTTTCATCATCAGCTTCCTCAACTTCTTTATCTTCATCACGTGGGTCATGTGGCAAGAAAAATCTTTCACACCACTCAATTTCATTGGCTTCTTCCACAACAACAAATCTAGCAGTCAAAGGACCAGGCACGATTCTATTTTCATGGGCTTGGGGTTGTCTATTTCCCCATGGGTCCTTTTCCTCTCACATCGATCTCTCGATCACCCCACAGGATGATTTTAGAATATTTCCTAACCTTGTGAATTGTGTTGACTATGGGAGCCTTGTCCAATCCATTTCTCCTCGATCCGGCTAGTTTATAGGATATTTCCTTAATGTGACTCCGCCAAATTTTTACAACCTATTCTAGATCCATAGACTTACTTGACTGAGGCTTCTCTGGATTGATCAGCTTGATACCTTCCCTCTTAGGAGGGTTACTAAATGCCTTGATGTTATTTTCAATCTCCAAATCCATGGTGAAGGCCTACCTCAAAGTTCTTGGGTTCTTGTCCCTCAAATAATAGGCATCCTTTTTGTCAAAAACATCAAAATACTTTATCAAAAAGAAACATCACTTGGCCTCAAGATTACAGGTATCCTACTCAGGGTCTTATTGAACCTTGTATTTAAGTCATGAACAAATTCATTTTGATTCTTCTTTCTATTTTCAAATTCGAGACAAAAGAAACCTAGGGTTTGTTTTATCTCCATACTGCAATCTAAAAGCATTCTTCATTTATGTCCATGAATCAATGGATTTTTCCGGAAAAGATTTATACCAATCCCATGCATCCTCCTCTAGAGTATGAATAAACAA
This sequence comes from Taxus wallichiana var. yunnanensis, assembly GCA_018340775.1. Classification (NCBI taxonomy): domain Eukaryota; kingdom Viridiplantae; phylum Streptophyta; class Pinopsida; order Cupressales; family Taxaceae; genus Taxus; species Taxus wallichiana. The sequence goes on along the minus strand of CM031234.1, from coordinate 240,437,502 downwards.
TTTTATGTACACATCCTCAAATTAAATATCAAATTATTCCATCATAATGAAAAAATTATTTAAGTGTTGATCACCAGTAATAGCATTATTTCCTTGAAATTTAGGCATTCTATTTCTAACATCTTGGGGCACAACATCCAGATATCTAGCCATACCTCTGAAATATATAGGACTAAAAGTGTTCACAACAAATGGAGGTCTAGGTGGGGGCCGGGCCATATTGTTTTGGGGAGGTGATCTTATAGGAGAAAAAAATGATGAGGAGTGAGGGGTCTATGGGCACATGAATGCAATTCTCAGAATGAATATTCTCTAAAAAAATCTATTTCTTGGAAGATCCTATCAACTTTGGAAAACACAGGGACAAAATGAGATGCAAACTTTTCAAATACAAATGAAGGACCCTCTCCAGTTGGATAATTCATATCTATAAAAAGAATACCTTATTCATAAGCACTTGAGGAAGTATGGAAATCTTCAATGACAGGCTGATCAGTTTCCACAATTGATAACTCTTTTCTTGATTTCTGATCTCCAATAACTTTCCAGATTCTTCTTCCTTCAGAATTTGTCTTTCCCAATTCTGGAAACAACCTTCTAGCAGGGTCCTTAATGAAGAAAGATATTATTTCTTCCTTCTTTGCAAAGATTAGTGATAAATTTCAATTGACAGAGGTTAAGACACTAGCATTTATCAAAAATTAATTCAACACGGAGTTGCCACTAAGGATTTTCACCTTAGTTGTGAAAATGCACTAAAATTGATCTGTTAAATGTCTATCAACACTAAATTCATGCAAATCTTTATAGATCTGACCTTCCTTTACCCGTATTTAACATTGATGATGTAAACTTAGTGCAAAAACTAATAGAAAATGGAAATATTGCATGTAGAACTTGTAACTTTGCAAATCTTATAGATCTCAAAAAGGATGACATTTAAATAACGTATTTACACTAAGAGCATGTAAGAAACATTACCAGGGCCAATATAAGAATGCCTTTGAAGATCCCCTGAAATGGCACCAAAATTTTTTGGTATCCAAATTGATTCTCCTTTGCAAGCTAAGTAGCATCAAATATTTAACAAGAAGCCTAGAGATAGATAAATCATCATGTATGTCGTTTTGTAGCCGGGGAGGTGATTCAACTAGCTCTTTGTCACTCAGATGTTGGAGAAATGGATAACACCTTCAAAAGGATTTGATTTATCCTCACTACTTTAGGTTGTGCCTTTCAACTAGGGTGAGAGGACCCATTTTGTAACCTCTGTTAGTGAAGGAGAATAAAGATATCCTTCTTTGCACAAATTTGAAAGGAGACCTTGAGAAAATATGATCAATGCACCATAATTTAACTCTCACGAGTTGTCACTTCTAAAGAATGGTGATATTTTTTAAACAAGGTTAAGGTTACTAAAGATATTATGGAATCCTAATTGCTTCTGCATATTTTAGCAGTAGAATTTATTGATTTGTGGACATACATGGAAAACAAGGGTAGTTCGGTAGGATTCATTATTTTTGACTAAGTTTTGGTGGTAGATTAAGCAGGATAAACTTTATTTTTCCGGATCTTTGAAAACCTTCACAACAATTGGAAAAATAAATGACATAATGCCTCGAATAGTTAAAATATTCCTTCAACCAGAAGGTGTGCGTCAATGGAGGCCCAGATTTACACGATTTCACACAATCTCCAAGAATTTAACATGAAGGCTCGAGCTAAAGACTTAATTAAAAATTAAAGACCCTTGGTTCCTCACGCCTAAGATACACTCAAAGGCTTAGATACAATCTTTATCAAAAAAATGATAGTAAAGTGATTTTAAATTGTTTATCTCATTACAGGATGAAGGATCTTCTTGTAATGAAATTGCAAATGCCACTAAACTATCACAGTGGACGAGATCCTGTGTGATTAAGAGGATTTTAACACAAGATTGCAACAGAAACATTAAAACCATTTGAAAACATTTTGAAATAAAAGCAAACACAATTTTTCCAAAGATTAACACAGATTAATTTGAAGTTGATTAGATTCATCAGTAGGGGAAGCTTTCTTGAACAATCTCAGAGCTTGTCAATGGTTGTACACTTGCAACCAACTTGACATGATCAAATCTAAAATATAAAACATTAACAGGTTTCTCAGATGGTCTCTCAAGAAGATGGGATTTCTCAAAAAAATTCATAAGAATTCAACCCTCGACCATTTGCATGAGTAAAGCATGCCTTTATAACACTCAATTTACATCCAAGCTTTCCCCCCAAGAAAAGAATATTTGAGGAACCTTTGTTTGTTACATGTTTGATCATGATTTTTAGAAAATAACGTTTAATAGGTTTGCAACAAAAAGTTGCCAACTGTTAAAAAAAGTTAATCATTACAAATATCTCCATCATTGTTTTAACTGGGGCACCCTGTCATTTCCTCTAGCAACATGTTTTTCATCCTTTGTGCCTGCAACCTCCATCATTTCATCCTTTTCCCATTCTTTCCTCTGTAACTTTTCTCTGTATCCAGCTTCTCTGGTAATTCAAATTTTTGCAAGTGCCCAAGAAATTCCAACTTCAAAATATCAACCTTTACATTCCTTGGACTCAAAAATTAATCTCTAAATCCATTCAATTTAACTTTGTAGACAAAACAACAAGGAATTTCATTAGAAAACGATGAAAAACAATGTGTATTCACATCTCCATGAATATTGGAGCAAAAATGGCATCAAAATTAGATACAATGCACAACAATGTTGATTCTACCCTTTCCCAAATTTATATTAGAGCCTTCCACGTGGAAAAATTTGATTCAAAGCGGGCCTGGGGTTGCCTTTTGTATTTTATGACTTTTGGAGAAAATGTGCAATTTTCACATTTTGCCTTGCCCCTCCGCCTTTTAAAATTGGGCTTGAAACGTGGATTAATCTCGGCCTTTGATGGAGTTGCGGTTCATTTCTACAATTTTACCCTTTTTAACAAAAAGGCATAATTTCCAATTTTCCTCTACCTTCCCGATTTTATCTATTGATGTGGACCCCACCGAGTTGTGGGTCAATTGATAACTTTGCTCCTTTTTTGCAAAAGGGAAAAAAACTTTAAAACACCCCAATGACTCGTCTTCTCGCTTTTAACTTTTGAAATATGTCACGCGTCCTTCTAATGACAAAGCCCATAAATTGAAGAATTTTTAGAGAAAACAGGGGAAATCAAATTGACAACCAACACCATGTATAAGGCTTGGATGTAATTCATAATCAATTTCATATCATTTTCCTATAATTGAATACAATAGATGTTCAATATATAGGTATTTTTATTTTATAGGATTTGATGTGGTTTAATACTTGAATAAAGTGAATATTCAACGTAAAAGGATATGGTTGGATCAGATGTTGTAAACAATGGATAAAGTAAATATCGAATGAAAAAGGCTTAAATTGTGATGATATTGGATTTTTCTTAAGTATATGTTTTTTCGTAAAATCAAATACTCGAGACTAAGAATGATTTTGATTTGATCTCGTGAGTTTATGCAAAAATAATGAAATCAAGGTAGGCCCCATTTTGTCAAGATTCCTAGGGGTTAGGAAAATTTTCACTCACCAAAGTTCCTAAGTGAGTACTTGTGCTTGAAAATTGTTTTCCTAGCTATGGGCTATACACCATAATCAATTAAGAACATGGTCATTATCACGGGATGCATATGGTTTCCTCACAGGTATTATTAGTCAAGTTGGTTGGGGTGTGTTAGTGAACTAATTTGATGTAAGGAAAAATTAGTGTATTTTCACTAATGCTTCAAGAATATGTTCATCCTCTTTGTGATGGGGAGGCTCCCATTTATTGAATGTGGATTAAAAACATATTGTGGGTGGCTATGAATCTGGGGATCAGAAAGGACTACTCCACTAAACCAGTGGAAAATTTATTGCACCTAGTGCAAGAGAGGAATTTTCTTAGAATATAAGGGGACTTGGGGACTAAGAACTTAGGAGAGAGGATTTAATTTTGTGAATATGCACTAGAATATTTTCACAAGCATTATCTAGAATTAATTTTCACTTAATTAGAGGAATACAAATTTTCTAACAATGACAAGACTAGAAAATCATGGAAACATAACTCTATTAATCCATTTATCGTAGTCGTTAACACCTTCCTTGGTTAAACAAGATTTCCATATACATAAAGCTAAAATCAAAGAGATATATAAAAAATTGAGAGGGGAAATATAAGAATGTAATATATTTCTTGTTTCTTAGTAGTGGTATAGATATCTACTTATAGACTCACAATTGACAACCCTTTGGAATGAGGAATTCATCAAAATATAAGCATTTACAAAGATACCTTTCATCCACCTCCCACATGAATTTTCACTTACCATTATAACTTGTGAACTTTAATATTAATAGGAGAGAAAGTAAGTCCCTTTTAATTAATTAGAGGTAACTCATTACAATGTTAGAATATGTGTGATATTTAAATGAATAAGACAGAACAAGTGAAAAGTAACTTCCCAACAAATAATTAAAACACAAGAGAGAAAGGAAGGAGGAGATAAGAAGAGGAGGAGAAGAAGATCATGTTGATGGAGAGGAAACATCTGCCGATGAAGACCCTCTTAGGGAAAAACTTTGTGGGAATGCACTTGGGAAAATTTCTTCATCTTTGAACTCCTTACTGAAGCATCTGCTACATGTGCCACTTTCTCTGCTAGAGAGATGTGCACAAAGCTCAAGGAATTGGTCTAATTTTTTGAAATAATGTTGATGTTTATTAAGTTTTTTGAACCAAGTTTGATGATCCTTAACAATATTAGAAATTACGCATATGATTTGTGCAAGAGATTCCAAAGAGTTCTTGTTGAATGAAAAGGGATCTCTTGTTTCTTTCCTAACCAATTATTCAAATGTCTTAATAAGGTCTTCCACCGATAAATTATCACTTCTTGTATGTGCTCCAAGCTTATGCACTCTATTGTTTATTCTTTATTGTATCTTTGAAGTGAGATCGTCACAAGTGTCAAGTTCTTTAAGGGAACTATTCAACATTTTGTATCAGGAAACCAATGTTGGAGAAAAAAATTGGAGATATATTCTCAATTATAGAATTTAATTTATTTTTTCATACCAACAAAAAATAATCAAGATTACCCATTTCTGTCACCAATGGAAGCACTTAGTCATAATAAGCCTTTTCCTTCTCAATTTAATCTTTGGTCATCTTTACCATCATAATGGTGGAATGAAAAAATTTGAATAGTGAGAGGATCTCAAGTAATGAGTTTCACTTTTCTCAAGGATCTTGTCAACCCACATGTCATTGGCCCTTCCTTGATAGTATGACCGTAAGATTTTCTCATTTTAGACAACTAGATAAAGAAATTCAGCCCCAAAAAATATGCCAAAATGGTACATAAAATTTGTAATAAATTTGGTCAAGCATATAACTATTTAATATCTAACACCCTAGTAAATTTTAATATGATCTAATGGTTGTATCAAAATTTATGGCTTTTTGAAGTTATGCTCCTACATAAAAAAACCTTGAATTCCTATCTAGACAAAGAACTAGTTAATATTCTCATTTTCGAATTAAATTTTGGGGTCCATTTCCTCATAAATAATCCCACTTTTCCCGAAAACCAAGGGTCTTCTACCAACACCTTATGTAGATCCTCATAGTTATTAATTGTTGACTAGACAAAATATTGACTAAGTATAAGAGGGTGCGTGGATATGAGTTGAAGTTTGAAAGAGTCCCACCCCGAATATCCACACTTGGAAAGACAAAGTTTGGCACATAACCTATTTTACATGGATCAAGTTGGAGTTGAACATTAAGTGATGAACATGCATTGGGAAAAATATAAGACTTGAGGATGAAGCAATTAATATTTTTGGATCAAGTGGAAGATCAAGCGTCATGCGAAGTTTGAGCTGATAATAGGATTAGATATAGAATTAATGATAGGTAATCTATTATTAGGTGAAGATTGCATGCTTCTATAGTTTATTTTGTAGCGGCACATGGCTATTATTAGCATGTATCATATTTTTTAGAGTGCATGAGTAGTGAAGGGCAAGACCCCACCACACACACACACACACACACACACACACACATTTATTTATTTATTTATTAACTAAAATTGAATAAACTATGTAATACAAAGATAGTTAATCTAAGCTATGAAAAACTATAAATGAAGTAAACAAATGCAAAAAAACAATATGCTAATGATATAAGAAAATATGTAAAATGAAATACTAAACCCTAATGTGCAAGAAAGAAGAGGAAAGAACTCACTGATAGAAAATGCTTGTCAAATAGTGTTGTAGAAGTAATCTGGATAAATCGGTAAGAACGACTATGTCGTGTCGCGCAGAGAGTAGATCTCGAGAGTCTTATGGCTAGAATGGAGCACCTGGGAGAGGATTGGGGCACCCGTGGGAGGTCTAGTAAGAAAAATAGTTGTCATGGTTTGGGAAAAAGGCCTAGAATTGGTATTCATAGGTCCTAAAGATAATCGATAAACTTTGATGTCTGTCACATTATTTATCTTGTACTACACTGAATGCTCCAAAAATTCCAAGAGGAAGAATAACCTACAAAAGATAAAAATGAAGTATCAAAACCCTAAAAAATAAATATTCAAATGAATGGGTTGGACTGACCTCAAATTCCATAACAATGGGCTTATTGATTGGGCGGTGCACTATATTTCAAACCTAGATGTAGCTCTAGTGAGTGTGTGCATGTCATGCCCTATGTGCTCTTGTGCCAGTCAAACTTTTTGAAGTAGTGAGCAACAACTAAATATAAAAATGTAATAGAATGTGTGCATGTAATAGGATAAAATCCCCACTCCTATGAAATGTGATACAAATATCCTAGCTTGTGCCTTGATGATGGAGCTATGTGGATGCAAGTGATCTCCAATGTAATAGATGGATGCAACACTAGATGGAGTGATAGTACTAAGTGATGTTAGGTCCCTCATTATGGTCTCATAACTTTATATTTATAGGGTTCTCTTGATCTAATTTCATAAGTAATCCCAAAAAGGCCAACCACAAGAAAGATAAACATGAAAAATTGCTAGAAAAGGTTCAAAGAGTGGTGAGAAAGAGAAAAGGGTTGGGGTACCCCTTTGTAGGACCAGGGAACCCATGGGTGCCTTAGTACTAATTTGAGTGCCCTAGCTGAGGCTAAAATAACGCGGAATGTCGAAAATTTCTAGGCATATGGGTGCAACAGGTCAAAAATTATGAAATAAAATAAACAAGATGGCCAAAAGATGGGGGTTAATTAATACTTTCTTCACTCAAGAACCTTCTAAATAGTAGTATGAGATTGAGATAAATAAATTTCTAAAGTGCATGATTTTGTGACTACATTTTCACCCCACTTTATGTTGGTGAGTGAAAATCTTGATAACATAAAGTAGATAGAGATGTGTACCTGATGTCCATAAAGAGTGTAGTAGAAATGTGTGGAAGAACTAGAAAAAGAGTGGAATGACAAAAATATGGAGGAGCATGGAAATAAAGATGAAAAATGCATAAAGAAAAAGTGATGAGAGAGTGAAATATCCCTTGTGGGATACCACTTAAAAATGCACAAAATAATGAAAATTTGCAGCCGATGAAATACAAATTTTTGTAGATTTTTATAGTTTGGAAAACAAACTAAAGAAAATTAATATCTCCCAAAATATCCACTCAAATTACTTGAAAATTTAAAGAGGGCTTGCTAATATTATAAAGGACATAATAAAACTATTTTTGGAGTTTTACAGAAATTAAAATGTTGCTGAAAAATCACAAATATGGTCCTAGACATCCGGAAAACTTCGAGGGTTCGTGACTCTCCAAATACAAGAGCAAAAATTATGAGACTTTGGAAATAACATTAACAAATATACGAAATGGCATTTCAACCTTTAGATATAAAAATGGCCGATTGGAAAACCCTCCAAATAAATGCTACAAGTCACCTAGCTTAGAAAAGGGTTGGAAATTGTTGAAGACACCTTCAAAGTGATGCTAAGCCCTACCCAAATGGCTTCCATAAATCTGATCTAGAAACCCTATGATTATCTTCCCCAAATGTCCCCAAAACCCTCAAATCCCTTGCTCTCCGAAACTTTTGATAATATCTCGTAACACAACCCAAAATGCGGCTCCAAAATGGAAAACTAGGGTAGATCTCTCACTACCAAAGAATGTCTTACTAGTCGGGATAGGTCTCTCACCATCGAAGCTAGGGTCCCTATGGGATTTCACTCCACAAGTAGATTCGCAATAGCATTACACGTGAAGGTAAATAAAATGTATTCAAAAGTCTCTTTTCCTTTCTCCCCAACTCCTTATATACTTCACCAAGGCAAAAGAGCCCTAATAAACCCTAGATGCATTTCTTTCCATGGAGGGGCCAATAAAATAAAAGTAACTAAAGTTACTTTTTCCTGTTTAAGTCGCCATGGTCCAAAGTGACCCCCAAACGTAAAACTTGAATATTAGTACCATGTGGCCCCTTCCCAATAGCTCCCAACATCCACAGCCCCTTGGGTATGACCACGGCTTGGACTCGACTTGACCCTTAGGCCTTTGGTGTAGGAAAGGGGACATTACAGTCCTCCCTTCCCGAGAAATGCTTGACCCCAAGCATTATCCTATCATGCTGCAGAAGTTGAATACCATGTCGTAAGTTTCTCCACCTCACCCTGCAGTCAACTAATGATCGGTGTGATGTGAAGTAACCAAGACACCCCATGTAGTGATCATGCTCTCCATGTCATGTAGAGAACAATGTTGCTCCTAAAGTAGTATGATGCCCACACCGACTCTCCACTGGTACCCACACCAAAATTGCCAATTTGTCCAATCCCTGCCAATGCAAGGCTATCATCATGTGATCACTCACTACCTCTCCAATCAACTCCTGGGTATGAAAGTTCACTCTGAATCCTATAGAATCCCTTGAATCAACCTATGAAACAACTCTGTATATGCACAAATGGTGCTAACTCTCCCACATGACCTGCACTCATGTGAGAGCAAGGCTCCTCATAATGTATCTCAATGTGTCTCGTGGAGGAAAAGTCCTAAGAGTCCAGTATAAATTCAACTGGAAATATTAGCTCCACATAGTCCACCTCCTGTGTTGAATGTGAACCTACTAAATAACCATGAGTCAATTTCATCTCTCCACTAACTAACACATGGGTGAAGTGCTCACTAGGCATAGAAGCAACAAAATGCATAGGAGTGTTATCCCATGTCGATTCAAAAAATGATGAACCCGTAAGCTCTGACTTTTCATAGTGACAAACCATATATGCCTATATAAATTTGAGGATATCCTCCCTCAACCTATGCCATATGAACCTCTCTGACATGAACCTATAGGTCTCATCGAAGCTCAAGTGCCCAGTCACGGAAGAACAATGCACATGTCATAATATCTCCATCCTCAACCATGAATCTGACACAAGGCTCAATCTTCCCTGATAGAAGATCATCTCATCCTCCAATTTGTAGTTGTCATCTTGTATGTGACCATCCAAAATCTCACAAGTGTGTCGGTTCTTGGAGTACTCAACAAGAAAATGAGATCTCCAGTCTACCAAAACTTCAAATAACCAACATAATGATAAACTCGGATGATCTGAACCTATAATCCCAATCTTTGTAACTGTCTCATGTGCAACATTGTTGGTCACATCCACATCCATCATACTCCACATCGATCCACAATAATAAAACTCCTCACCATGCCAAAAATTCTCTCCATCCCCTCAGTTGTAACCACCCTAGGTGCTCCTATAGATAATCCCCTCAAAATCACATTCCTGCCCTCGGACTTAAACTTCAGCTCTATCATCTGAAATTTAGTCCAAACTCACCAAGAGAGTGAAGCCACTACACTCCCAACACTATGTTGGTCACTCCCATACCAACAATGTGGAAATCATCGGTAACTATATAGTTACCCATCGTGATGCTCACTTGGGGAACCCACCGTGTGCACCTCATAGACTCTCCATTGGCTACAACCTTGTTGAAGCCCTCAAAATCCTCTGTCTATAATCCTCACCTCTCAACTAGTGAGGCATAAATAAAGTTGTGGGTTGCACCACTATCAATGAGTACCCCAACTCATTGACCCTGCATAACTCCTCTAATCCTAAATGCCTTATACATTAGAGTACTAGAAAATGTGGCTATAATCTCCCGAGGAAAAGTATCCTCCTCTTGTCCCACATCAGCACTATCCAATGCAACCCCATCTCCATCATCCATCTCGTGAGTCTCTAACTCCTCACCTTTGTCACCCTCACTCTCCTCAAAGACCTCAATGAATTGGGCCATCCCTCTACCTTTGTAATCATGTCCTGGAACCCAAGGTGTGTGACAATCGGAACATAGTTTATTTCACCTCAGCTCATATCTATCCTCTCAGGAAATGATTGGATTCTTAGCCACCTCCTACCTCGGTGGAGGCTCCCTCTGTTGAAGTTCATTTGATCCAGATGGAGGTTCCTTTTATTGAATGCAAGGTGGAGCCCTTGGATTTAGAGTGGATAACTCCAAGTCCCAAGCTTTCCTAATAACCTTGTGCAAATAAGAAGGTTAAAATGCCTTTGCAAACCCAATGAGAGCATCTGTCAAACCTACTACAAATAGTGAAATCAACCTCATCTCTATGACATTAGGTACCATGACTGATAATCTCCAAAAATCTACAATATATTGATCCAGGGGACCAGTTTGTCTCGAATGAGTCAACTCCCTGAAATACCTGTCATGGCCCGACCTATCAAATCTGCTCCCCAGCCTCTACGCAAACTCTGCATAAGTAGTAATGTGTATGTGTTCTTTTGTAATCAACCCATGATGACACCAATCATGAGAATCTCCCTCAAGGTGTAAAATTGCAAACTTAATTGCATCTTCCTCATGCATAGGATTCAAGTCAGAGTATGTCTTCAACTTCTAAACTCAAGATGATGCAATACAATTCTTAGACCCATCAAAGTGTGGAATGGAAATCTATCCCAATTTTCTCTATAACTATGGTACTGTATTTAATGATCTCTCTTGGGTCTCACTTGACAATCTTCATTTTTAATATTCCTAGAATGGCATGTTGTTAAGAAACCCCTCTCTCAAGTGTCAGTACCTCTCCCAACAAGACTCCTCATCTAAAATATCTAATGGTTGTTGTACTGTGAAACTTTTGGATCCTTCAAGAAAGAAGGTTCGTCGAGGCCCAAGGGTCTGGAAAAGAATGGGGAGGCCTCTACCCCGAATATCCACTCTAACCTCTTTGACCTGTTGTCCCATATTTCCATTTTATCCTCTCATTATAACTATTTTTATACACACCATCAGTGAAGATGATTAAAATATATTCTCTTACCCTTTTTAGAAATCATAAAACCAATGCTAGTACCTTGAGAGGTTGCCAGAGTCTCCAATGAAGAAATAATGCTTGCTAACACTTGCAATCCCACAAGACACATTTGAATTCCTTCTTTTGCTTATGAAATTAGTCACAAAGTTTTTAAAATTAGAATTGATAGTTTTGGATAATTTCCACATATTACCAGGATCACATACCTTATAATTCCCATGAGCCCTTGTATCTGTTAAGTGAGCTAAAACTTGCCACCATATATCATCCACAAGATGCTCATATACACATAGTTGGAGCAATGGTTCAATAAAATCCATAATGAAGACTTCATCATCTACCATACCATGCATCTCATGATGGAAATAAATTGGAATAGGCAACAATAAATAAGACACATTAGTGTGCTCTTCACACCTTTCAATGCCATCAATGTCCTTCATGTGTTCAAGATAGACATGTGTTGAGTTGCCCCCAACATTGTTGCCTGAGTTCCCGTTGTAAGTATCTGAAAGCTGATCGAAGTTGTTGGTTTGGAAATTATAGCATGTTGCAATTTCACAGAAGTGTCCATGTGAGGCTCCTCCTCATGTGCAAGTTTCTCTATAAAGAATTTTTTCACGGGTGTAGACTTCCTTACATCATTTGCCCACATATTTTCCTTGAACTCTTATAGCTATTGTCTTGCTTGAGTGGCTATCAATATAGCAGCTCTAGTTTTGATATTCCATTCCCCGGCACTATTTTAGGGTTTCCATTACATCCTCCTTGCTTGCATATACAAATTTCTTCTCCTGAGTTGGAATAATTTCTCTAACAAGCAAAGTTTCACTAATGCAATTATTTTTCTCAATGGAAATCATACCCTTTTCTCTAGAAGATTCTTCTTCTTCAAATGAGTTCTTTTGTAATTCAGGTACCGACATATGATGATCTCACTTGGGCTTACTACCAATCTTCATCATGCAATAATTTGGAAATGACATATTATCTCTGAAACCCTTACTCAAAGATTGGTATTTCCTCCAACAAGAATCCTCATCAAACACCTCTATTTGGTGCCCTTTATTATTGTTCTCACTTTTTTCCTTACTGTCCCAAGATTTATTTTGATTCAAATTCTATGTGAGCTAACTCAAATAAAGGTTAGTGGCTTCCATTTGTTTCACCATGTTGGTGAACATTTCCTTCATAAAACCCACATTGAGATCTTTCCAAACTACCATATTTAACCCACATAGGTTGGAGGAACAACAACTCTGATACAACTAAAATATCCCTTGTGGGATACCACGTAAAAATGCACAAAATAATGAAAATTTGTAGCCGATGAAATACAAATTTTTGTAGATTTTTATAGTAAGGTCAGTAAACTAAAGAAATTTAATATCTCCCAAAATATCCTCTCAAATTACTTAAAAATTTGAAGAGGGCTTGCTAATATTATAAAGGACATAATAAAATTGTTTTTGAATTTCAAAGAAATTAAAATGATGCCGAAAAAATCACAAAGATGCCCTAGATAGCTAGAAAACTTCAATGGTTCGTGACTCTCCAAATAGAAGAGCAGAAATTATGAGAATTTGGAAATAACCTTAACAAATATAGGAAATGGTATTTCAACCTTCAGATCTGAAAATGGCCAACTAGAAAACCCTCCAAATAAAGGCTGCAAGTTTCCTAGCTTAGAAAAGGGTCAGAAATTGCTAAAGATGCCTTCAGAGTGATGTTAAGCCCTGCCCAAATGGCTGTCGTAAATCTGATCTGGAAACCCTCTGATTATCTTCCCCAAATTCCCCCAAAACCCTCAAATCCCTTCCTCTGAATTTTTTGATAATATCTCTGTAACACCGACCCAAGAAGGTGGCTCCAAAATGACAAACTAGGGTAGATCTCTCACTACTAAAGAGTGTCCTGCTAGCTAGGGACAGTCTCTCACCACCGCTAGGGTCCCTGTGGGATTTCACTCCACAAGTTGTAGATTCGTAATGTAAGTTGTACGTGAAGGTAAATAAAATGTATTCAAAAGACCCTTTTCCTTTCTCCCCAACTCCTTATATACTTCTCCAAGGCAAAAGAGCCCCAATAGACCCTAGACACATTTCTTTCCATGGAGGGGCCAATAAAATAAAAGTAACTAAAGTTACTTTTTCCTGTTTAAGTCGCCATGGTCCAAAGTGACCCCCAAATGCAAAACTTGAATATTAGTACCATGCGGCCCCTTCCCAATAGCTCCCAATGTCCACAACCCCTTGGGTATGACCACGAATTTGACTCAACTTGACCCTTAGGCCTTTGGCGTAGGAAAGGGGACATTACAAAGAAAACCTAGGGTGGAACGTCGTGTAGCTACCAATATATGTACCGCATGGTTAGTAAAGTATGTATTCTTCCGCAAAGTTTTTCTTTTCCCCCATTTAACTACTTGTTTCTCATACGGTCGGACTGCAAGGAGAAAATGATCAAGTAGTCAAATATGTATGTATGTAAGTGTAAAAACTCCATGTAAAAGATGCATGTAAAATACACAAATGTAAATGTAAATGTAAATGGAACATGTGCACCTGATCCATGTTGAGAGAGAAAGTGTAGAAGGATATCCTGTACTACGAGTTTTTGGGTGATCTCATGCCATAGGATGAAGAAGTGTAGGGAGGAAATGCTTTGTGTCCTCCAAGATCTAACTACTTCCCTAAATGTGTGTAGAGATCTCTGTATGTCCTAGTTTTTTGGGCAATTCGACACCATTGGCGAAGCAGTGTAGAGAGGTAGACCACACTGTAACCTCCAAACCTTTAAATACTTCCCAGAATGCTAAGGACACCATGTCCTATAAAATATGTTGTGTATGGGGTTCATATAATGGTTTGAACCCACTCGTTATATGTAACCCACAATGCAAAATGCGGAAAGTTCACCGAATTGAACCAGATTCAAATACACTTTGTTAGTATGTAAAACCCGCAAATTATGCCCCCGTATTTAGGGGCACATGTAACATCGTTAATAGGAGAATGCATCCCCAAAAGAGGACCAAACACATGTACCTGTAACCTTGAAAAGTTCTTGGTAGAAACTAAGGCATACATAGACAAGAAGGCTAGCCAAAACCAAGTGTAAACATGCGAGCATGTAGAAAACAATGTATACGATATGTAAACAATGTCTAAGATACCAAGCAAAATAATGTAGCAATAAGAGAAGTAAGCCACACAAATTAGGCTGCAAACATGGGAAATTACTCACGATGTCACAAGACACTCAAGGCTATCATGGCCGTAAAAACAAACAGTTTGCACACCAAACATAGGGCAAGGCCCACAAATAATAGAAAATAATTGAAGATAATAGGAAACAAGTATGGAAGCTAATATCCCTACATAACAAATTCTACACATGAAGCACCCGTTAGCATGTTAGAAAGGTAAAGAGTATGTAGAAAGTGTGTATAAACAAGTAATGTAAAGTGCTAAGTACAAAATGAAACAATAGCACCTAGAAAAGATGAATTTGGATGGCCCCAGGTGACTATTGTCGGAAGGGTAGAAGGAGAACACCCAAGATACACATACAAGACCTATATCTATGATCATAACTAGAAAACTGCGTGAATGTGCATGTGTGTATGATATAGATAAATGACATACAAGTAAGTTGACTAGCATGTGTAATGAAGCGACCATGAATAAGCACAATTAAGCAAGAATAAAATAAACCATAATATGCATTATGTTGTGGATGGATGGAATGGAATACAAGATGGAGTGATAGGAGCCATGTGCCCCCAAGTGAATGGAAATGTATGTAATGAGGTTCATTTTTTTCCCCCTCAGTAGTCAAGAATGAATCATAAATGAGAGTGCATCATTGGGAAATGGTCAAGTAGTGTGTGTTGTGTCTAACGCGCTATGATGAATATGTAGGTGCAGTGGTGAGATGCAACCTAGATATGACATGGGCATGAACCCTATATCCAAAGCATATATCACGACTAGATGAACATATAAGTGATGATTTAGCCTAAGCGTATATCACTATAAGATGAAAGGAGGGAGTGGTGATGTAACCTAAGGTGTATACCACTACAACATGATAGAATAGGTGATGATTTCTCCTAAAGCGTATGTCACTACAAGATGAAATGAGGGAGTGGTGAAGTAACCCAAGGTGTATACCACTACGAAATGACATAATAAGTGATGATTTAGCATAAAGAATATATCACTAAACTAGTAATGTCGTATGATGAAAGGTGGAATGATAAACACATGATGAATGTAAGGTCAATTTGATTGGTAAACCCTCAACATTTGAGTAAGGACTGATTAACTAAAGTGCATCATTAGGTAGTGAGTGTAGCATGTAGAAGATGATATAGTATAGATGATGACCATGTCATGAGTAGAATGTGTAAATACATGATGTGTAGAATATAATGCAATATGTAATGTATAAAGTGACATGTAATGTATGTAGATAGACTAATAGAGTAGTATGTAGGGATGAATGTGATGCTAGATGTATATATGATGAATACTAGCATAATGTGTAGAATTTGAGTAATTCGCGAGTGTATGATGTATGGTTTATGCATATGTATAGGATGTGAGGAAACATGTATAAATATCCTAATAGTATATGATGTAAAACGCGTAAGGTGAGGACCAATACAATGTATGATGTATGAATATGGAAATGACACAATGTTGTAGACAAATGTGAAGAATGTATGGTGTTTGATGTATGATGCATGATGTGTGATGAAAAAAAAATGTATAATTCCTATAGCAGGTGTGTGGGGTTCAATGTAATAATCCCTCAACAGTCAAGTGTGAACCTAAGCACAAGAGTGTGTCATCGGGTAATGATACTAGAATGTATGATGAGAATGCCTAATAAGTGTGTGAAAATGGGATAAGGAAAATATAATTATGTTAAAACAAATTGGAGGGGGAAGTGAAGCTCTATGCCTCCCAAGTATGTAGAAATGAGTGAAATAGCCAATGATAGTGAAGGATGAAGGTCCTCCACCCAATTCCTGCGAGGATGAAACTGTAGGACCATGATCTAATAATGGTGGTATGGTATAAAAATGATGTGTTTTGAATGAATATAGGATGAAAGTTGGGGCATAGTAAAATGCGTTGGTGATGGATATCTATGTGAAGAAAAATGTGAAAGCTAAGGGGATCTGCATGGAAGAAAACAAGGTCATGATTTATACCACGATGGAGTAATTATCGAGGGAGAGGCCTATACCAATGTATAGGGCTAGTGGAGTGATGTGGTCATGGAGATGATACAGGGAGTAGGAGAACTAGGAGTAGATTGTTCTTTGAGTAACATAGAGTGTGATGTGCTAGATGAAGTAGGGGATGTGCTAGATACCATGTGAGGAGATGGTGGCCACGGAGTAGATGGAGGGACACCATCAATAGAGATGACCTGATTATTGTAAATAAATTTGAGGCGTAGATGATTCATAGAAATGATAGATTGTGATTGACGAATCCAATTGAGACCAAGAATCATGTCACATCCCTCAACTATGTTTCCATGAGGAAATTTACAAGCATAGTAAGATGACCAATTGTAACATGTAGCTTAAAAATACCAAAGGGTTTTGTGAAAGGGTATTCGACTTGGGATAGAGAATACCTAATATCCTTAAGGAGTGATATAGAACATGCACTAATGGACCATGATGGGTCAATCTTAGTGTTGTTTATGGCGGTCAATCCAATATATGTAGGGATATGTAAATGGTTAGATGTAAACTTAGCATGATAGTCAACATTGGGAAAATAAATGATTGGTGATGATGCTTTAGTGTTAGCAACTAAGAATTTGAGAAGTCCCGGGAAAGAAGGGAATGTGTGATAGACATAATTAGTAGAGGAATCATTCATTTTTGTATCATGTTTGGGAAAGGGGTTGTTAAAAATCTTAAGTTTATGATTGTCATTAGTAGGTGTGGATGTTATAGATTCCAAAGCTCAATTTGACCATTGTCAAGTAAATCTTGAATGAGATGTCATAACTGAAAATAATGATCAGTGGAATGTCTCGATGCATTGATGATAATCACAATAAGAATTGTCATCAAAATTATGCCCTTTGGGTTAAGATGGATCAAGTTGTAGTGGTGATGGTAAGGTAATAAGATTACTATCAATGAGTTGTGGTAGAAAAACACTTGGTGGTGTACTAATCTTAGTAAAATTACATTTGTATTGTTGTCTTTGAATCTCCAAAGGAGTAGAGAAAATGTTTATAGTGGTTTTCTTGTCCATGGGTTTAGTTGTAGAAGGTTTGGATGGTGGTTTACTTTGAAAGCATGTGGATGACGATGTTTGTTCTTGATATTTAAGCTTGCCTATGGCTAATAGTTTAGTCTCACAAAGCTTGAGAGTATGAAAAAGTTGATCAAATGAAGGAGAATTCTCAAAGAGAACACTCTCTTGTAGGGGTGGTAATAGACTCTAGATGAATAAATCCTAAAGCTCAGGATCCATAAGGACATTAGACATCTTGGCTAAGTTGTTTTTGTAACACAAGACATAATCAGATAAGTGTTTATTAGGCCCTTATTTGAGTTGTGCCACTTGAGCATAGGATATATTAGAGCCAATATTGATAGAGAAATGCATGAGAAAGGCATCGGCCATATGCGTGAAAGAGACCATTGAATGTATAGGTAGGTCATAAAACCAACACATCACATAGTCTTGCAAACTACGAGGAAAAATATTTGCTAAGAGAATATGATCATCTGCATAGTCAAGGCATGCTACATGGAATGCGCGGAGATGCTCTTGTGGGTCACCATGGCCTTTGAATATAGGTAGCTTAGGAGAGATGAAATTTGGTGGGAATGTATAAGTAGATATGGCAGTGCGAAAGGAGTATGTAGTAATGAGGTAGAATCTAGAGATGGTGATGCACATGATGTAGCTAGCTAAAGCTATCGAATCTGGGTCTATAAGTCCTAATATAAAGAGGTCAAATATGGGGAGTTCGAAGAGGAACCGAGATGCAAAGGAGGAGTACTAGAGTGAATGACAGGATCCATGATGGTAGGAATAGGAGTAGAAACATAAGTGGGTGGAGTGGAGACCATGGGAGCAGAGGAAACAACTATGGCAGTTGAAGCATCACGAGCATGCTGAGTAGTGATTAGAGCATGCAAGACATGAGGGAGATGAGTAGGGTTTTCACAAAATGCTTAGCAAAAGTCAATAATAACGTTGAGTTGGTCTTGATCAATGTTGGTGTCTTCATTATAGGAATTTTCACTATCATATGCCTCAATTTCATGAAGAGGCACATTATTGGAATCTAAGGGATTCTAGTAGGAGAAATAAAAGTAGATATATCATCCATTGGTCTAGAAACCCTATGGGTGAATGAGGAAGGATCACAATATTGAAGAGATCCAAAACAACTCGCTATGGGTAACGGGCATAAAACGGAAGAAGAAAGACAAGTTTGCAAGATGGGTTCATGAAAATGATTAAATAAAATAGACTAAATTATTTTGTACGAAGATAGTTAATCTAAGCTATGAACAACTATAAATGAAGTAAAAAATGTAGTAAAACAATATATTAATGATCTAAGATAATATGTAAAATTAAATACTAAACCCTAACATGAAAGAAAGAAGAGGAAATAGCTCAAATTGATAGTAGATGCTTATTGGACAAAGTTGTCGCACAAGTAATTGGATAAATCGAAGCAGAACGACTATTTCGGGGTCCCATGAGGGTAGATATGTGTGATATGGCTAAAATAGAGTGCTTGGGAGATGATTAGGGCACCCACGAGTGCTCTGGTAAGTAGAATAGGAACCCTAGTCTTAGAAAAAGGCCTAGAACTGGTCTTCATAGGTTATGGAGATGATTGATAACCTTCGATGTTTGTCGCATTAGTTTTCTTGTACTACACGAAATTCTCCAAATATTCCAAGAGGAAGAATAGCCTGCAAAAGACCAAAAGGAAGTATCAAAACCCTAAAAAAAATAAAGATGAAAATGAATGGGTTAGACTTACCTCAATTTCCATAACAATGGGCTTAATAACCGAGCGCTCACTACATTTATGACATCGATGTAGTTTTGGTGAATGTGTGCATGTCGTGCCCTAGGTGCTCTTGTGTTAGTTGTACTTTGTGAAGTAGCGAGCAATAACTAAATATAGAAAATGTAATAGAGTGTGTGCATGGAATTGAATAGAATTCCTCCCCTATGAAGTTTGATGGAAATATCCTAGCTTGTGCCTTGATGATTTAGCTATGTGGATGCAAGTGATCTCCAATGCAATAGATGGATACAACTCTAGATGGAGTGATAGTAGTAAGTGATGCTAGGTCCCTCATTATGGTCTCATAAATTTATATTTATAGGGTTCTCTTTATCTAATTTCATAATTAATCCCAAAAATGCCTACCATAAGAAAAATAAAGATGAAAAACAACTATAAGAGGCCCAAAAAGTGGCAGGAAAGTGTAAAAATGGCAAGGGTGCCACTGGTGGGACCATGGTTCCCATGGGCACCCCAGTAATAATTTGGGCACCCCATCTAAGGCTAAAATAATGTGGAATGTCAGAAAATGGCTGACATATTTGTGTAATAGGTCACAAATTACAAAATAAAATAAATAGGATGGTCAAGGATGGGGGTTAATTAGTACTTTCTTCACTCAAGAACCTTCTAAATAATAGTATGAGACTGGGATAAATAAATGTCTAAAGTGCATGATTTTGTGACTACATATATGTATTGATTTGCATGGTTTGAATGATATCATGTATGGTTGCGAGATTGTTACAAAGTAATTTTGATGGTGTATTTGCACACATGACTTTGTGATGGTAATTGTAATGTATTCAACTATTGTGTTTTGATGGATTAACATAATGGATCATTTTGTATGGTTAATGGTTATTGACATATCTTTTACTCGGTTCTTGTATGGTAAATGTGATCTTAATCTTTATCGATTTATTATGCACTATGGTTGGGTCTAGTTCTTGCTATGAATTACCTTTAATTACTTACTATGGATATGGAATACTTGTGTGATCTTGCCAACACCTTGACAAGGCTGTTATAAAAGAGGGGCCTCTTTTCATGCTTTTGCAAGGATATTGCACAATGAAAACATATCGGTTGACTTTTGACAACACCGAGAGTTGGGTTATGGATTTAGAAGACCGCTTTATCACGTATACAATACTAGACTAGATTTTGATGCTTTCGTGTGGGTTGAAGAACATCTATATCATGAACAATCTGAGATGTTCTTTTGATGTTTACTTATAGATTTATATGAGTGGCTGGTAGCATATGCATTGAAGTGGAATTGGAGGTATAGAATAATTATTTAGACATAAGAAGATTACTAGGCTTTTATGATGATGATTTTGACTTGGAAACGACATGTATACCATTGGTGGAGTGGTGCTTTGAATAGTTACATGGTGGAGTACATTGTTTCTACTTATTCTTGTCTAGATTTTGGTGATTTTTAGTTATTACGCGAACCTAGAGGATCTTATTTGTGCACTATCCCTTTAGCAATTAAGATATTGATTGTAACTCTAGATTTGGAAGAACGACCTATGGATAGCTAACTCCCACCACACGTGGGGGTAGGAGTAGGTGTGGTGAAATATGGTGGACCTTACAGTAGAAAGGTAGAGAGAAGAAAGGTGGCTTAAGTATAATGAGGTGTGGGAGAGGGAATTGACAAAGAAGCGCGATATTGAGGATTATGTGGAGTTGTGGAGGATGATGTATCATGAAGGATTTGAGGCTCACGTCGAAGATGTGGAGCCAAAGCATCAGGATCTCCCCCACTTAGGAAAGAATGAAGAGAATACCCTTTAGCTTTAGATGAGAGTGCATTTGATGAAGAAATATTGAGGACCACAGCACACATCTAATCCCACCTGGTGACCTTGCCCTTGTGCTTGGTGTTCTAGTTCCTAAAATAGTTATTGAGAAATATGATAGTGTTGGTGATAGAGTAGTGACATGTAGATTTCATTTTCCATTTAAAATAGAAGTTCTTCGGAAAAAAATTTCATCCATGGCTACACGTACATCTTCTTTGTTAGGTGGTTCGATTATTGGTATATTAGCTAACACGTCATCGGGAAAGAGCATGGCCATGTATAACATTGGTAATACGTCCGGTAGTAGAATGAATTCATAGAAAGTGGGAGTTAAATTTAGTACAATAGTTGAGACACATAGTATCTCATCCTCTAGTCCAAAGTGCTCACTATAGGAGGGGGATCAAAAGGATCTAGAGGTTCTGTATCTATTGGATTTGGTGGCTCTGGAGGTGGAGGGAATACTGGAGGTAATACAGGTTCTAGACCTTTTGTGCATAGTCCGCACCAGCCACAACAATTCTATTACGAGATGTATCTTCACCTTCCAGAATATAAAGGTATTGACGATGTAATGTATATGTGCAAATGTGTGAGATACTATGGTGCACTAAGGGAGTTACAGCTCCTGAGTGTAAGGAAAGTCGGTTTGCTACAAATTTGCAAGGGCACATAGATAATTGGTATATGAAGTATGATCCTAACCAAACTATTTTAGATTAAACACGATGGGTGATGCTTTCTTGGCTAAGTTTCATATACCCGATTTTAAATAGAAATCTATCAACATGCTAAAGGAGATTAAAAATGGCATGGCTAATGTGAGTAAGGAGTATGATGCATGTTTTAAAAAAATTATATCAATTTTTTTTGTGATATTCACCCTAGCCAACATACATAGTGGCTTTTGGTAGTTTGATCACACCTTTCGGAAGGGAACTCTTGTATAATACGTTTACAGATCCACTCGAGGGTTTGGAGGCATTTCGCATACCGAGGAAGTTGATAGCATAGATACTAGATTTAGCCCATTCTTGGAGGTGCAGATTACATCTATGGCAAAACATTTGGAGAAAATATCAGCCAATTTAGCTTATGAGATGGGCAGTATGATATGGCGTATAGATTGTGATATGGAAGGAAATACAAAGGATAGCTTCCCTTGTAAATTAGTATGTGCCATGTTGTTTGATTGTGATATCTGTCACTTGGATCATGATTTAATTTGACGCCCCTTGTTGGAGCACGATATCCGAAAGAACATGTCTTGTTACTATAATATTTGCATCTCCCACACTCATGATACAGAGAATTGTAGATTGATTGATTAGATTCATGAAGCTATTTAGACGAGCGCATCAAACCAATGTTGCAAATTATAAGGAGTAAGGTGAACATTATAATCATAATGACAATTATGGGCACTATGATGGAAGTGGTAGAGGAAGAGGTTGCCGAGGTGGATATAGAATTTGTTGTCACAAAGTGTATGTAGAGGTGATTTCCCCTAAGGAAATTTATTTATATGTGGATTCCCTGATCATTATAGGCATGAATTCCCTCATAACATAGTTTGTTCATGGTGTGGGAAGTAACATAAGTTTGAAGAATGTCCTAAGTTATATGATCACATGAATAATAACTATAAGAAGAATGATAATGGCGTGTGAATAATAGAAGTCCAGTGAATGCCTAAAATTGTGCCCTATCCTGAGATGCTACCTGTGTTAGTGACTACATGTACTAAGGTGGCGCATGTCAGTGGAAGTTTCGAAGCGTAAAAAAATATTATTACAAAGCAAGAGGTGATCAATGTGAAATATCCAGATCCTTCCCATCAAAAGGAAGTTTATTAGGAGACTATGGAGGTTATTAAAAACTTGCAGGTGAGATACAATTCTTAAAGGAGTAGTCATGGAAGATGGAGTAGGTGAAGGTAGTTGAGCTCCCCAGAAAGCTATGGATGACCTAAAGGAGGTTTGGAAGATGTTGCATCAGAAAACATCATTCCTATGTTAGGGGAATGGTTGATGGAGAATATAATGTGTGCTATATCTCGAGTCTCAAAGATAAATATTGCATGCAAACTTACCTCCTCATAGTCTTGAGTATGATAAAGAGATCACTTTGAATGCAGTTTTGATGGGTTGTTGTTCAGTAATACAATGATTAATACAGGTGCATAAGTAAATGTACTCACTTTGGATGCATGGAATCATAGGGGACACCACCATTATAGCCCTCATCAAATGTGATGTACATGGAAAACAAGACTAGTTCCCCGCCCATTGGAGTATTAAAGGATGCAACTATTACTATACAAGGGGCCAAGTTTATTGGGGACTTTCAAGTCTTGGCACTTGCTGAAGTAGATAGTTTACTAGCTTTTCTTGGGAACCCTTGGTGTTACATCAATAATGATGATTTGCAATTCAATAAAGGTTATATCAATTTTGATAACAAGGAACCACATGTCGTTATTCCTTTTATAGATGGAAAAATTGCACCATATGTAAAACACATGAGTGAAGAGGATCTAAACAGGATATATGTGCGTACGCTTAGAGATCTTGAATTGTTTAAGTCATCCAAGGAAGGTGTTATTAAGTGGGATGATGTTAAACCTATGAGTGATATAAACAATGTTACTTGTGACAATTGGGCACATGGAACGTATGAAATGGTTGGGAGAGAGATCAAGAATACAGTTACTTGTATGGTTAGGTTGCGCTCTATTTGGTGCTTGAGTAAGAAAAAAGTACCTCAGACACCTGGTGAAGGGAATCGTGATGTATTTGAGTGCACCACAGAAGATAAGTGGAAATATGAGGGTGATAGGAGAAATATGTTGGTATATTCCTTGCACAAGAAAGTTGTGTGCAAGTGGAATACACACGAAGATAACCTTTTGGAGTGCCAAGAAGTTATAATCAACTTCTCTACTAGGTTTCTTAGGAGTAATGTACCTTCATAGATATGTGACTTCCATGGGAAGGATTCTTCATCGCATCACGTTTAGAATTGTGAGAGACTTTGGATGGAGGGAAAAGAGTCCTTTTTGCCATCACTTTGGGTACATAAGTTCTACACCACTCTAAGTGGTTGCGTCCGTGCTCACAGTATGTTCATGCAGAATTAACAAGATCAATAGTTAATTTGTAGAAGATGACATCAAGTATGATTTAGACCTTTGATTACCTTTCTACTAAACCTTTGATGAATGAAGCATTATATATTATGAAGTGAAATATGATGGGGAATAGTGCAAATGGTGAGAAAATCTTGTTAGATACGTTTGAGGAATTTGACTTAGAGGTGCGCTTTAACGAAGAAGATACAGATGAAGTGTAACTTGGGCGTGCCTGCCGGCTGGAAAAGAAGAAGGGTAATTTTTTTACATGATTGATTATGAATAAGTAGAGAATCTGGATATCGACCACACTATAGGTACACATGAGGTCTTGGATAGTGTTGATGAGAAGTTGTGCATTTACCATGAGCCTATGAAAACAAATAAGGTCAACATTGGGATGAATACAAAACCTAAGGAAGCCATTATTATTTGTTATTGGTATGAATG
Source organism: Taxus wallichiana var. yunnanensis (assembly GCA_018340775.1). Lineage (NCBI taxonomy): Eukaryota > Viridiplantae > Streptophyta > Pinopsida > Cupressales > Taxaceae > Taxus > Taxus wallichiana. The sequence goes on along the minus strand of CM031234.1, from coordinate 240,412,597 downwards.
AGAGGTGGATAACATTATTGAGTTGTTTCGTAACTTCCAAGACTTATTTCCGTGAGGATATCACGAGTTGAAGGGAGTGCATCCCTCTTTGGGTGAGATGAGGATCAAGTTAAAGTAAGGTGTTTATCCGGTTAGGAAGATGTCTTACCGATGAATCATAATCAGTGTGTCAAAGTAAAGGAAGAGATTGATAAGATGTTGAAATTTTGAATCATTGAGTCCATTGAGGAATCCAAGTGGGTTAGTCCCATGGTGATAATAATTAAAAAGATGGTAAGATAAGTATCTATGTGAATTATAAGGAGTTGAAATTTGCATGTGTTATAGATCCTTTTCCCACACCATTTAAAGAGGATATCTTGGAAGGCATTTCGTGGTGCAATATTTAATCTTTCACCGATGGATTCTCTAGTTATCATCAGATACAAATTGCTAAGGAAGACCAAGAAAAGAAATATTTCACTACCGAGGGGGAAGTTTTGCATATACATGTTATGACTTTTGGGTTAAAGAATGCACATGAAGTCTTTCCGTGCATTGTTGTGCAAGAATTTAAGAACTTTATACATAAGTATTTACAAGTGTACTTGGATTATTGAACTATATATGGTTTGGTAAAGATCATTGTCACAATTTGTGACTGATGTTAAGAGGTGTTGATATTTTAGCATCTCTCTTAATAGTAAGAAGTGTATCTTTGCTACACCCTTTGGAACATTTTTGGGACATATTATATGTAAGGAAAGTTTGTTGGTAGATCCTACTAAGGTTGTAATTATTTTGGGTTTAGAGGAGCCTACCAATCAGAGTGAGGTACGCAGGTTCTTAGGACATATAGGTTATTACAAAAAGTTCATTAAGGGATATGCTAATATTGTCGCACCCTTGGAAGAATTGTTGCGGAGTAAAGTAAATTCTTTGTTGGGATGAGGCGCAACAAATAGCATTTGAGACACTGTAGGAAGTACTTACTTCTGTGCCCATTCTAAACCTTCCTTATTGGGATAAATCATTTGATGCACATGTTGATGCCTTAGGCATGGCGATTGGTGCAAGAAGTTGACACAAGCTGATAAAAATTATAGAACTATAGAGCACGATGCTTTTCCATGATTTACATGCTGCACAAGTTTAGAAACTATTTTTGGCAACTCCCTTTATATTTTATATAGATTACATGGCACTTAAGTACTTGGTTAATGATCACATTCTGTAAGGGCACATATGTCATTGGATTATCTTGTTTTAGGAGTTTGACTTTATAGTGGTGGTAAAGCAAGGAAAGAGAAATTTTGGACCAGATCACTTATCAAGGATTAATTTAGGTGAGGACGTGTAGAGAATTGAGGACATAATGCCATATGTACAACTATTTAGATTGAACAGTGTTCCCTTTGACTTAGAAGTTATTGTTGTTTTTTTACGTATTGGTGTGGTGCATGAAGGGATGAAGAGTTTAGAGAAGAAACAACTTGTCATACACTATGTGCCCTATATGTTGATTAGTAGAGATTTATATAAGTTAGGATGTGATGAAATTTTTCACCGATGTGTACTTGATCATGAGCATGAAGCTATAATGAAGGAATATCATGGTGGAATTACAGTAGGATATTATGCAGGAAATGCTATTGTGTGTAATATTTTACTAGCTGGCCTTTAGTGGGAAACAATATATAAGTATTGTAAAGAGTATGTCATGACATGTGATCATTGTCAGCACCTTGGGAAGCTTGGGCACATAGATGAGATGTCCTTGAGGCCTATTATGAGTGCAGAACCTTTTGAGGAATGGGAAATTGACTTTGTAGGGCCTTTTTCCCCACCGGCCTGTAGGAATGGGTCACGCTCTATTATTACATATATACAAATATTGTAACAAGGTGGGTAGAAGCAGCACCTACAAAGGATTGCACAATGGCTAAAACAACAAGGTTCTTATGGGATAACATTATTAGTAGCTATGGATGTCCGTTGAGTTTGACAAGTGATAGGGGAACACACTTTTTAAATGATACTATCAAGATATTATTAGCTAAGTTTATGGTGGTGCACCATAAGACAATGTCCTTTCACCCATAGGATAATGGGACTATTGAGGCTTTCAAAAATATATTGGGACATAAATTGACAAATATTTGTGATGTTGGAAGGAAAGACTGGGATGATAAAGTCTTTTTGTAGTGTGGGCCTAAAGGACAACTTACAAATGTTTGAACAATGCCACACCCTTTCAATTGGTGTTTAGCATAGAGGCTATTTTACCATTAGAATTCATGTTACCCTCCCTATGTATTGCGCACGTAGGAGGACTAGATAATGAACAACTACTTGAAGAGTGTATAGAAAAACTGATGTAGTTAGATGAGTGGCATGTCATCGCACGTTGGAGCCAAAAGACAAAAAAGGCCAAGAAGAAGGCATGACATGATAGGCACATTAAGAATAAATAGTATGAAGTTACGTAGATGGTTCCTCTTTATGACTCCAATTTCGCATGCCACTTTAGAATATTAAGGTTCATTGGTTGGGACCGTATGTAGTGACATATATACTTAATTGAGGCATTTTCTAGTTACAGGTGCTAGATGGAACAAGGTTTACCGGTTATTTCAATGGGAGTAGGTTGAAGCCCTATTATAAATAAGTCTTCTTGGTGTTTTTAATAAGGTCGTGGTAACATTTAGATTAGATTTACATTTCATGCATTTCCTTTATATGTGTTTCCTTATGTTATTATGCTTTGTAAATTAAGTTCAATGTTTTGTTGTAATAAGTGTGCTTGCGTGCACATAGCTGATTATTATCTATTGAATTTATGCATAGAGGACTGCACATACTTTTAGTGTGGGGTGGATCAGAAAGTGATTGGTGCCTTGATGCAGATTGGTGTGCATTATGAAATTACAGGTGCTTAGAGTAAAGATGGTTATAAAGAGAATTCCAAGAAATTTTCTTGTATTGAAGACCATGCATAGATAGATGGACATGCAAAGTCAATGCGAGGTAGGCTACAACATTAGAAACTACTTGGCATGAGGTACATAGGATAGGTACATAATTGCATGTAGGCGTATGTGAGGAAATACGTGGCCAAGAAGTAGTGGGCGCACTAGAAGTTTATGAGTGAGGCATGAAATAATAAGGTGTGATGTGTGAAGAGAGAAGAAATTTAATTAGTGCCACATATAGTGGTGGTTGAGGAGCAACCAATACGAGGAATTTTGAAAAACCTATAATATTTGGTGTTTGAAATATTATTGTTACCTTGTATCCTTTGTGCTCTAGAGTTGTGAAGTGTGACGAAGTGTGTAGTATAACAAGTGAGCTATTGAATGGAAAAATAGGTGAATTCACGACATGAAATTGACAAAGATCGGTGTACAAGTGTGTTTGAGCTTGTCGGATGGGTGAGGAAGGAAAGGAAGGTTTACACATTTAGGGTTTCACGAAGGAAGACTTGCAGTAAGAGAACACTAGGGCATGGGAAATCAAAGGGACCAGTTAAGTTTGAGGTGTGCAAAGGAAAGGTAGTGGAAAGGTTACATTTTTCAAGTGCATCTATTAATCTAGAAGAACAATGACACCAAATAGAGATCCAACTATTGAGAGGAGATTGAGTAAGTACCATAGGAGTGGTTTGTCTAGATGTAGTACCTAGATGAATCAATTGAAGGAGGTCATGGACATCTCAGCTAACTAAATGTAAGATCAATGATTTTAATCACAGGACTGAGAAAACCCTGAAGGATCTCAAGGAAAAGACTATTTTGAAAACAAACAGGAGGATGGTAGATGGAAAGAGGGTTATGGAAAATTCAATTTAGAAGTTATTGGAGAGTGTTAGATATATTCATTTATATAAGTTGTTGTACTTTGGAAAGCCTGAACATCTCTACCAGTAGCTCGTGTCCCACGTGCACGAAGAATTATTTTTCTTTGGTGGGAGGAAAATGAGGATTACAATGAAATTTGATAGAAAAGTTACAAGTTTACGTGAATTCTGGTATAGAGATTGTAGGTTATTTGATACATGATGATTTATTATAAGAAATAACTTCTACCTTTAAGTACTAGAAATGTTGATGATTTTTAATGTTGAGAATGTAGAAGACTTGGCCACCGGGGTAGTGACACGTGTGGTTAGTTGTAAGTTATATGCCTCAGAGAGGTGGAGGGAAGTAAACAAGCACTAATTGCATGTAGCACATAAAATGGTGAACAATACATACTACAAGATTACAAGGTTCATTTCCTAGAGCTTGGTGGCAAGTGGAGCACCCCAAGAAAAAAGAAGAGAAAATAACTTGGGTCATCATCTTGATGTTAATTGTGTTTAGTTAAATCATTGTTCCCAATGTGTCAAAGGAGAAGGTATGGGAGTATCCCATGGAAGTAAAATCCCCTGTGAAGAATTTTGCCAAGTATACGTGCCATGGTTCAATTTCGAATACATATTAACAATGCCAAGAGAAGTGGTTCGAAGGATGCACCTAGAATTTGAGGGAGAGTGGCACATACCGTGTGAATTACCTAGTTTTTTGGAGGGACAAGTAGAGTTTGTGGCGTATCATCATTTTTGTCTGGGTAGATTCTTCATGAAGACAGGAGAGAAGATCCCATGGTGTAAGTTTCCTTATGCCTTTACAACTTGCTATTTTAAAGATTCAGTGAATAGGTTACATAATGCGTGGAAGTTACAATTTGACACTAATAAGGTAGATGAATACATTCATATTCTACTTAAGACATATGTCTACCCCAACAAAGAGGCATATATAAAAACAATGGAGTCTAACAACATTGATATTACTCTAGAGGTTATGGCTAAAGGAAAACTTGATCCAATGTGTGTGTATGTATACCTTAGGCCAAGGTTAAAAGAGGGAAAATTAATTGCAGGTAAGGACTTATCATTGCCAGTCCTCCTAAGGGTAAAAATAATGTGTTCATGAAGAAGCTGCTTGAAAATAAACTCCCTAGGTAGGAGAAGTATGAACATGAAGGCTTATGAAATGTCCTCGAGTAGGAGAAAGAGAAATAAGATAACAGTTCCCTTGAAAATAGTAGAATAATACCTCATAGGGGGTGGAAGAATTCAGATATAGGTGCTGGAACCTTGTATCCTTTGAGATGATCTTAGTGTGTAACTCCTATGAAGAAGGTGAAAGAGGAGAGAAAGAAGAGGTGAAGGTAAGTACCTGAAAGACATTGATGAGGAGAATTCATCCCATGGAAGCGTGTGTGATGATGCTACCACACACCTAGCCTAGAGGTGCGAGAAGATGAAGAGATAGGTGGTGAGTAACCATTGTTCAATGTGGATGTCCCCAATATAGGTATGCATGGGTGTGACGAAGAGAGTTATGCTAGTGGAGATATAGAGATTGAAGACAATGTTGTGTGCCCGACCAAGGGACTTGAGGGTGAAGATGAAGTAGAATATAAGGAGGGCATTAGGACACATGAGCATATAGGTGAGCATTCACAGTGAGAAAAAATAAGAGGAGATGGTGTAGACTATGGAACCTTGGGTACATTGATGACCCAACAAAGATTATACATCCCAGTTCCAAAGTATTATTGCAAAAAGGAAAAATTATATGGGTGGGAGATGATGGATCCAGAGATGGAAAACACACACACCCAAAAGTAGTTATCATGGAATATGTAGACTCACATGGATGAGCCTAATTTTGATGTGTGTGAAGAGTCATGTGTCTCCTGAGGATGAAGAAATACCCACATTCCCTACATATGGCCATTAAACCAACTCGGTTCTCAAATGAGGAAGCCAATAATGCTTTAATGAAGATATCTGTATAGGTCACATGTAGGAATCTAGATAAAGATGATAATATTCAGACCTATTAGAGGATAAGAAGGATAAAGAAGAAGAAATTCAAAACTTGAAAGTGGAAAAGAGAGAGTTGAGGCTAAGGCACGTGATATACTTGGATATAGTAGAGAGAGATCGATGATGAAATTTTACAAGAAAGGCCATAATATGAAGAAAAGGTCTCGAGAGATTCCCATCTTATTTTTATTACTTATGCATGTTGGTTCACTTGGTGTTGGATGAAGCTACAATAGAGGTGCCGAGATAGAGGGATGATGTGATGCAAGATGAAAGGACTAGGGATACAATAACACATCTAATAATTGGATATGAATATTTTCTTTAAAAAATAAGGGATGAAATGAAGAAGTAAAACTCAACATTAATTATGTTTGTAGACCTTGAGGCAATCATTAAGACAAGGACAATGGCCAAGGAAAGTGAGGTTCTTGCTGCAAAAGAATGAAAAAACTCTTGGACGTGTGGAGAATCTGAAATTGTTAGTAGAAAAGTGTGATGTGCTCACAATAGCCTAGGATGCTCACAAAGAGAAGATAAAGAAAATTGGGAAAATTATAGCCCAACGTATGTATGTAATGGATGGGATGATCTCTAGTCTAGCAAATGTTATTAGGGTGTTATAGAAAAAAGGTGAGAATACGACCTTGGATTAGATGGAAGAGGTACATGTTAACATCCCTGAAAAGAAAAAGAAGACACTCATTGAGTGGAATGAGTTACAGGAATATATAAAGACTGAGTACCCTAAGATTATTCTTCCTTTAGAGGAATGGAGCACTCAGAATCTTTTTGGTATTTTTCATTCATTATGTACAAACATTATTTTATTCCTTATTCTTTATTCTTGGAAAGACAAGGCATGATTACCCATTTTCGGGGGTGGTAATTAAACTAGTGTGGGGTAATGTTAACTGACCAAAATATTGACTAAGTATAAGAGGGCATGTGGATAAGCGCTGATGTTTGACCGAGTTACGCCTTGAATATCCATTCCTGGAAAGATAGAGTTTAGCCCTTAACCTCTTTTGCATGGATCAAACTTGAGTTGAACATGGAGTGATGAACACACATTTGGAAAAGATAGAAGACTTGAGGATGAAGCAATGGCTATTTTTGGAGAAAGTGGAAGATCAAGCATCATGTCAAGTTCGAGCTGATAATAGGATTAGATCTAGAGTTGATGATAGGTACTCTATTATTAGGTGAAGCTTGCATGCACCGATGTATTTTATTTTGTAGCGGTGCATGGCTATTATTAGCATGTAGCCTATTTTTGAGAGTGCATGAGTAGTGAAGGGAAATACCCCACTAAACACACACACACACACACACACACACACACACACACACACACACACACACACACACACACACACACACACACACACACACACACACACACACACACATGCATGGTTTGAAGGGGATCATGTATGATTGTTAGATTGAGACAGAGTTATGTCATGTATTTGTTGCTTGAATTAGATTAATATAATGGATCATTGTGGATGGTTACTGGTTATTGACATATTTGTTACTGGTTCTTCTATGGTAAATTTGATCTTTATCCTTGTCTGATTAATTATGCACTATGGTTGGATCTAGTTCTTGTAATGTTTTACCTTTAATTACTTACTATGGATATGGAATACTTGTGTGATCATGCTAACACCTTGACAAGGTTGGTATAAAAAGAGGGACCTGGTACCTTTGTGCGCTTTGGGTGAGTTCTTAGATTTGTTTGAGTGATGGGCCAATGGGTATAGGGTTATAGTGAGAAAATTAGAATACAAAAATGAAAATAAAAATACCTTAGGTAAAGCACATACCTCTAAATGTTCCTTAGGTTTCCATTATTTATGGTACTAGGATATGACAAAGATCAATGTTAGATCTCCCTCCAAAAATTTTACCAACCACGGTGTTGTCCATCTACTTAATAGATCTATCCAAAATGTTCTATGAAATTTCCATAAAGACTACCAAAGAGTCCTTTCTTGGTCAAGAGAGAAGTTTCCCGAGAAGCACATTTTTAATTATACCTGACCATGAAATGGGTCTTTTAGGAACCATGGATGTCACGTGACCCGATATTCTTATCAAAGGTTTTCTTTTATAGGAGGAATCTTCCTGCCATCGAATTTTGCGTCCATCAACATTTGAAAAATCTCGTGCTTTTCCAATTTCTCCTTCCTCGTGTCCATCACTTATAAAAATATAGTAATTTTTAATTCATTAATGAAATAATATGCATAATATATTTTGTTAATGTGTTATTTACATCTTATATATAATATTTGTATAATATAAAAATAATACTATGAATGAGTAGGTATAATTTTTCTTAAAAATTTACAATAAAAATAAGACTTTTGTCAATAAGAAATACAAGAACAAAATCAAGGAAAAATCATTTAAAGTAATGGTAAGATTAAGAGAGAGAGAGAGAGAGAGAGAGAGAGAGGTCATTTTCTAATAATCACTAAAACGTGCTTAAATGTAAATCCTTTCAAGCTAACACATTAATAAAATAAGTAAGCATGATCTAAACAAAATGAAAAGTGTCGTTTTATTAATTGTCATTCAACTTCAAATATAATCTAAATACAAATTTCCACTCACTTATGCAAAACATAGGATATTTAGAAAAAAAAAAATCTTCCCAAGCTATACCAAATGTGTTTCAAGCATATAAGAGAAATGGAGAGATAAAGAAGAAGGGATATTGTTTTCCAACTTGGTTACAAAAACTACATCCCAACTTTCTTCTACTCAAGGTTGAACATGCATACTTCATTTATAAGGGCTTAAACTTATAGTATAACTAAGAAAATTATGCCTTTTAAATTATTCCATAAATATAAGAATATAAGAGAGGATGAAAATAATTTGAAAAAAATGTGGGATATACTTTTCTATCAAAATAATTTTCTCCAAGATCTAAGGAACTCTACCACCAATAACAACACATGGCTCCAAACTCAAAACAAACTCTATTACCAAGAGACCTAGAAATCATAAAAATTTTCCACCAACCAGCTGACATTATCACAATCATTCCTAATAAATGGGATACTTGTATAGCCTCCCACCAAGCCCAAGGGAAAAGAGCATGCTAAACCATTTGCATAATATGGTAGGGAAAAATAGGAAGTAAGAAGGTAGTCACATTCACTACATACAAATCACAAGAAACCAAAGTAACACAATGTAGAAACCATTGTGTCAAACATGGGAATAGGCGGTAGTACACATACCTTTAATAAAATGTAATCCATGTTTCTTCACTCACAAAACCAACACTTACACCAAAGAAACCTATTATCTTATCATTTTTAAAAACCTAGTTCAAAATAGATTTTAAACATATAAGGAGGTTCCATTTACAACATAAAAAGCTCACCAATAACTAGTTGATGAGGGAAAAAAATGTAATCATGCAATAATAAATGAGCTTGACTAATAAGCCAAGGGTCGGGCTTCTAGTTCACACCCTCTTCCACCATTGTGTGAGATGGGAGAACACAATTGTCCCAAAAGACAACACCAAATAACCATAAAAATTAAAAGAGAAGGAATAAAACCAAGAAACTAAAATAAATCAAGAAACAAAGACGAGAACAACAATCCATTCTTTGAATCGCACATTCCATTTTATAATCATAAAAAAGTGAAAAAAGGTATAACAAAGATCCTACCTTAAAGTTATCTATTATTTTTTAAACAACTACAACCACCTCTTCTCTAAGCCCAAATTTGTTCTATCAATGTAAAAATAAATACACTCCTAAAAAAATCCATCATGGTAGCAAGATCGCTCTCCCAACACTAGAATCAATAACCCTTATAAACCTTAAAATTAAAGAATAAGTAAGAAGAGAAGAAAAAAAATACCTAAAGGATTTTTAATTTAAGTTTCCTCTCCAATCCCAAGGAAAATATCCTATTATACATGCAAGTAATTCCACTTAACTTTCTAGGTTCTCACACACAATCATAAGTTCCTACTTGAGGTGCACTTTTTAATGCTTTTAGTGGCTCAATGACCTTTGAAATCCCCAAAAGGCATGGAAAAAATACACCTATGCTACTGGTATAGGACTAAGAGCCTCTTTTCAATATTAAAATGTCACATAACGTGCTAAACACTCCTTCAAAAGTGGTTGAAAGTGTAAATTCGATTTTTGATAGGAAAGAGGAGTGTTTTCTTCGAGAAGCGATTCCCAAAAAAAATTATTAACATTTTCTAGAAGGTGATTATAATAATGGGGTGATAGTTAGAAATTAAAAAAAAAAAGTGGTGAATAACCCAAAAATATGTAAAATAAATAACTCCAAATACTTTTACAAGTGGATAAAGCACATGAATATATGACAATGGTAAATTACAACAAGAGCACACATGGTTCATGGTTTGGTTGATTATGAAATGGTGTGGTGTGACTAAATCCCTCGCATACTTCCTTGGTCTCACTTATCATCTAAAAATTAAATACACCCACTAAATACATCGAAAATAATATATGTAATACATAAAAATTCAATAATATAATACAAGCTACATGTTATCTAATACATCAATTTACATTTAGAATAACAAATCCAAATGATTAGGTCAACAACATCAATATCCATAATCTCAACAACAAATCATAAAGCAAACCATGTATTGATGTTGTGATCATTTATTACATAATAACTATTAAAAGAAAACATATAAATAACGGTAAGCACACTAATGGGGCAAAGGAGATCTTAAGTTGATTTTTTTTTTTGAAAAATAAAAATCTTCAACTTGTATGAGTTATTTGAAATAGTTACACTCAGAATTGGAAGATGTTGGAAGAACATGAATCGTAGAATATTGAGTCTAGTTTCTTTGTTACTAAATTTTATTGAAAACGGTTAAGTTTAAGTGGGTCAAATAACTAAAATACCAACAAGTGCTCTTGATTTTGTTAAAAAAACATAGTAGAGTGTATTTCATGCCCCCACTATTTTTTTAGCACTATTTAGTATTTTTGATAACCATTTGGTAGAAATATACGTAGGAGCATCTTCTTTGGGCTCCATTTTTTTAGATTATTTTAGCGAGTATTTTTTTAAAATGTTTTTTCTAGTACAAAAAATTTAAATTGTGAAAAATAATGGGTCAGTGACCATGGATCCCCCTAACTACCTCAAAACATATTAAAAATCAGATTTTTTTCCAATATGTATAGAATTAGGCCTAGTTTGGGCTAGTATATTGTTTTTCAATTTTGATGAGCCAAAAAAGTGATAAGTGACAAAAGATAGTCATGTTTAAAATCTAAAAAATAGCTACAAAAGGCATAGTTAGAAAATAAATAATATGGAAACCTTATATTAGTCAAAAAATTTGAAAAATTATATTTTTAGAAAGAAGAAAGTTTTCTCTACGTCGTAGTCATATTTTTATTAAATGAATCGATCATTTTAATTTGATTTATCATGGAGGAATAGGAATTTTAGCATTTTTCTGCAAAAACATGTTGTTTTCTATGTTTTTGTAGGTTCATGCCTTAGGCTTGGGATCCAAACTAGATCCAAGCCTAGAGGCATGCATTGGAAAAAGGAAAATTCAAAATGTGTACGCATTATAACACATACACATTCCGCATAGTATAGACATTGTATGTCTTTTTGGTGTGCTTCTATTTAAAAAAATAAATGTTTAAGTACTTTATATTTATTTTAGTAAATATAAGAAATTAGGTCACTTTGCACCTTGTGGAACTAGTCTCACAAGTCCATGAGTCACGCTTTAGGAGATATTTTTATAATCTAATATGGTCAGTACATAGGTAATTTTTAGGATTTCAACATTCAGCCTAAAGCTTTTAGCATTTAAATTATACAATCGATGTCTATTTTATTAATGAATATAGTCATTTTTAGGTTTTGGGACATTTTAGATTTTTTTACTAACATTTGTATGAGTGTTAGATTTGCCAAAATTATATTTTACAAACCTCACATGTCTCAAAGTAAATAACACCTGCTCAATATATGCACTCATGAAATGCCAAGTTATAATACATAATAAATGAAAACACATGTGTTGGACATAGTTTCATTGGTGTTGTCATTAATGTCAAGTTACATTGATGGAAAAGGGTGTCTAGGTGGCATATGACTCAACATGATTTGTTAATCATCAAGATGCATGAAGGTTGATTACTAGTGTCATTTTTTGGTGTCATGAAATGTTGCATTCGTGAAGTGTTGGTTTGGAACAAAAAAGTACTGCTTCACTCTTTTCAAATTATTCATGACACCTTCAAGCCTTAGAGAAAATGGGTGTCTCCAAAATTTATAGGATTCGTGTAGCTTTCCAATTCCTATTTTTTTCTTCTAACTCCTTATAGAGCTCCCGGAATCTTCCAGAGAAGTTAGGTTTCACCATTAGAGTGTTTGTTCCTACACCTATAAAACATGATGTTGAGTAGATAATCCTGAATGATCAAACCTTTCCTAAATCTTCAAAAATTACCTTTAACACTTCAAATATTCTCTAACATCACCTATGGAAGCATAAGATATTTCCTAAAATCTCCCGAAGGGTGTTTTAATAGCTCTAAAATGGAAGAAATAACTAGCATCGAGAAATTGAAATTTTTGAAGCATGACAACTAAGCCCTTAATTGAAAATAAGGCTTCCTACCACCGTGCATCCTTCCTTTGGTGATGCATGAACATCTTGGTAATAATAAATTTTTTCTTTATTAGGTGACTAGGGTTATTTTGGGTCCACTTGAGATGGTCATAGCTTGTAATAGTCCATTTGGACTCCATAGGAAAGAATAGGAGTTTCCTCCAAATGTATAATTCTAATATTTGAACTAGCTCTAGGTATGTTATTGGCTTAGGTGTTAAGTGACACACTCCTCTCGAGATTGAGATATATAATTGGAGGTTAGAGAATATTTTGCAAAAACAATTCATAAGTAAATATATTGTTTTAGATTGTCTTCTTATCTCGTAATTGTGTTCAAGGCTTCATGGAACACGCATAAAACCATAGTGTCCAAGGAATGGAAAATAGATAAAGCAAGACTTACTCATACCAGACTATACCTTGTTTTAGAAGTTTAGTGGTATGTAGCATGGACATAATGATTTAATGGAATCCTTGAGTCTATTTCAGGGCATTGATCACAAGGACTTGGTGTTACAAAAGTCAAGAAAAGGTAATAAGCCATCTAAAGGAGGATTTCTTAAATTAAATTTTTGTTCAAAATCCTAATTGTGTGTGCCTAGTCTTGAGAGCCTAAACCTAAATCCTAAACCCTAAACCTTGAGCACTTAAACCTAAACCCTAAGTTATAAGCCTTAAGCCCTTAAACCTTATACATTCATCCATTATCCATGAGCCCTAAAACATAAACCATGATCCTTAAGCCCTAAAATCTAAACCCTCATCCATGAACCATGAGCCCTAAATTCTAAAACACAAACCCTAACAAAAATCCTTAACCCTAAACCTTGACCTTGACCCCTAAACCCTAAAACCTAAAACCAAACCATAAACCATGAACCCTAAACCATGAGCCCGAAAAACTAAATGCTAAACCACGAACTTTGTGACTAAACCTTAAAACCCGAACCCTTAACCATGAGCCCTAAACCCTAAACCCTAAAACCAAAATAATAAACCCTAAACCTTGAACATTAAATCATGAACCCTAAACCCTAAATGTTACACTCTTAACCCTACACCCTAAACCATAAACACTAAACCATAAAACTTAAACCCTAATCCCTAAGGCCTAAACCCTAAACCCTAAATCTATATCCCTAAGCTATAAACCCTAAAAATTAAACCCGTAACTCCAAACCTCGAACCCTGAGCCATAAAATCTAAACCATGAACCCTAAATCCTAAATCCTAAAAGCTAAATCATGTGCATTTAACCCTATACCCCGATCCCCGAGCCTTACACCCTAAACCCTAAACCATGAACCCAAAACCCTAAGCCCTAAACCTTAAACCCGAAACCTTAAACCCTAAATTCTAAACCATAAACCATAAACCTTAAGACCTACATGCTAAACCCTAAACCATAAACTATAAACCTTGAACCCTAAACACCAAATCCTCAACCCTAACCCCTAAAACCCAAACCCTAAATATTGATCCCTAAAACCTAAACCCTAAACATTAAATCTCTAAACCCTAAATCCTAAAACCCAAACCCTAAATCTTAAACACTAAACCCTAAACCCTAAACTATGAAACCTAAATCCTGAACCCTGAGCCCTAAACCCTAAACCCTAAGTCCTAAACCCTCAACCCTTAACCTAAAATATAAACCCTCAACTATAAAACCTAAACCCTAATCCCCGAGTCCTAAACCCCGAGCCTTGAGCCTTAAACCCTAAAACCTAAACCCTAAATCATAAAACCTGATCCAAAGGAAAGTCCTAATAAGATTATTCAGTTTGTTTCAATGTGTAGGGAATAGTGTCTAAGGTGATCAATCAATTCATTTAGTTTTGATGAGAGAATACTTCCTTCAAAGGCCTGAAAAGGCCATTTTTGGCCATTATGTAGCTAATTGAACACCCTTAAGAAGTTTTTAGAGAAAATATAAAGCATCTGAGGGTGATTTTAGAGATAATTGAAGATGTCTAAGTAAATTTAGGAAATAAAAATCTCATTTAGGAGCAATCTGTTTAAGACCGGGTTTTTAGGTGCAAGGAATGAAAGCTAAAATGGTAAAAGCTGACTTCTCTAGATGATTCCAAGAGTTATGGAAATAATTAGGATGAAAAAAATAGGAATTGGAAGGATATTATAATAATATATAAGGTGTAATAATCAACATTGATTCAAGGCTTAAATATTTCTTTAGGTACTACAAAACTCTTCAGTTTCCCCTCTAAGTTTAAAATGAAATAGGACCTAAATTTTGAGTTACAAGCATAATTATATTTTTAGAATAGTTTCATTGATCGTAAAATACAATTTTTAGTGTTTCAATGAAGTATGGAGGTCAAGAACATGTAACTCATACTAAAATTTCATTCAAGGATTCATCCCCTATCCGGAGGAGGAAACCCATTTCCATGAGGAACAACTTGAGAAAAAAAGGTGTCCATGTACCATAAGCATGCTTACACCCAGGTTTCATCTTGGTCAATAAATTGAATTGTGAAGGATTAATCATATTTAAAGGTGAAATTTGTATCTAAAGGAGTGACTTGATGATCATCATATCCCGACTCTTTCATTGTACCCAAATCTCTCCAAAGAACAAGCTAAAATGAGCTAGTCATGTCACTAAGGTATCGGAAACCATCATGTGTGAAGTATTAAGGCATCGTTTATCTCCATGATATACATATGAGAAAAGAGATGTATGATAATCTTGAATTTGATTCCATGAAAGGATGATTTTAGATCCAAGAAAGGTGAAGGGATGATCTTTATATGGAGCACCTTGTTTCTAAGAATGAACAATCATCTAAGTTCACATGATGCAATTCACTAGGTACTATTTGTAAAAATCACTCAACACCTAGTATTGTGATCAATCCTTAAGGATGAGGCACATTACAATCACCTCGCTTTTTCCATAAGATAGGAGTCTCATTCGGGAGCAATCCTCTATCTACAAATTGAGGATCTCATTTTAGTAAGAAGTAGACAAACATCACAGAGATGATCCATGGTCAATAAATTGAATTATGGACCAAATTTAAGAATCGTACCAAATCAAGAAGTGGTAGCAAAAAAATCCAATCCAAAAGGTCAAAAACCTAGATAAAACGACTATATGTTTTCCCAAAACAAATACCAACTACAATATATATGGCCCGAAAGTTTTAGGTCATTACTAAAATTCTGAAAATGAGTAAGATCTTGACCAGATTATATTTTGAAAAATATATTCTAAATTAAAATTGTCGAGCTATGAGACCACTTCCATCGTGTGTAGAGTAACCCTAACTTCTTATATTTACTAAAATAAATTTTAGAAAATAATAAAAGTATAAATAAATAATAGAAGAAATCTTATACTTAACATTTACTTTAGTAAATATGGCTCCGTCGATCCTCCTAAACTTCAAATAGCTCAAAATACATGCACGTTTCATATCACTAGAAATGCATTCACATTATAAATCATACGTGTTTTAGGTTTGTGAATTACCAAACCTAACAAAATATAACACGATCGCGTTATTACAAAACGCGTCATTTAATTTTTCCAATTTTTACTTTTGTGCTCCCCCAAATTTGTTCACTTACCCATTATCTAGTATCCAAGATCACATATCAAATTTGGCACCATGTGCCCCAAAAATAAATGCTCAATGTCTCATATGCATAAGAAATTAGTGTTCGTGGTCGTATATCTACGTAATGAATACATAATTGTCATCAAATGATTTAATACTATTGATAATATCCTAGTACAAAAGAAAATTAACTAGTGAGCTAAGGATCTAAGTAGGTGGGAAGTACACCCATGGGTAATCACGCCGGGTATATATACCCATCCCTTTCTTTTTAATTTTAGTATCAATCAAGCATTACTCTAAGCACTTAAAATTTACTTGTACATTGGACATTTACACCAATATTCACATCTAGTTATTAGAATTGAGGTTTTGAAGATTTCTATTTTTCATTTAGTTCACATAAATGAGGTAATACTAGAGGTCTTATTTTTAGCTTTTCCTTCTCCACCAATAACATTTCTCTCTCGATGTTTGTCTCAAGGAGAATCAATGTATTATTTGTCACACTACATATAAGTATCTTTAACCCTTCTTGGTCCTTTATTTCATGTTTATTTTGATAGATGTTTGTTTCCTTTAGTCTATATCTTTGTCGTATTATGTTATTCCATTTGATTTTATCCATATCTTTACCTAATATTACTATAAATCCTAGTATGATACCTCTCTTTATATAAGGAATAGGAATTAAAACCTATAGTTATATTAGGGTTAGGATTATTATCCTATAGAATTGTGACACTTGTCATTATTGAGCACCATTGGTATCTACATCTTGTCTCGTATTCCTAGATTTGATCCCCAATATTTGAGAACATGGGAGATAATCCATCTCACCACATCATATAATTTATCTCCATTATATTCTTAAAACCATATTCTTCATTAATATGAAGCCCAACAGGTTAAAGGAAGGCCTTTCAAATTCAATAAGATGTGGACGTTGCACCTTGACTTAATTAAGAGGATTGAAGAATGGTGGAACCTTCCCACCGTTGGTAACAACATGTATAGGGTGGTTGCTAAAACTGAAGAATGTTAAGAATAACATTAAGAGATGGAATAAGGAAATCTTTGGAAATATCTTCATCCAAAAAAGCAGGGTCATGGAAGATCTAAGGCTTCTTGAGGAGCTTATGGAGGATGGAGGGTAAAGCATCCAGGATAAATATCAAGAGAAAGTGTTGCTCTCTAAATACCACAACCTACTAGCTACAAAATAAATGTATTGGAAACAGCAATCTAGGATCAACTGGCTCAAGGAGGGGGATAGGAACACAAATTTCTTTCACGTCTCAACCTCCATTAAAGCGAATAAAACCAGAATTTTGGAAGTTGCCAATCCGGATGGGACTTTGGCTAAGGAGGAAGAGGATGTTGCTTAGACTATCTTGGGCTATTTTCAGAACCTATTTGCTAAAGTCATTAAGGCTAAGAGAGGAGATTATGTTATAAGATATTTCTCTTTTTGAGAATGTTATCAATGAAGAAGAGAACATAGGGATTGTGGCAGTCCCAAAGGAGGAGGAAATTAGAGCCATTATCTTCATGATAAAGGGGATAAGAGCTTCGGACCAGATCGTTTTCCATATTTATTGTATCAAATGTACTTGGGATATTATTAAGGATGTGGTGCAAGCGCTGTAGGATTTATTCTCTATAGGATTGATGTTAAAAAAATCAACCATACTTTCAATGTGTTGATCCCCAAGGTGAATGGAGCATCGGACCTAAAAGATTTTAGACGAATAAGTTTATGTAATATATTTTATTAATTTTTGTCTAAAATTATAGCCTTCAGATTCATGAAGTTCTCCACAAATTCATTTTTCCTAATCAAGGGGATTTTTTCCCTAGGAGATAAATTTTAGACAATATCATTACAATCCATGAAACAAAGTGCACTCAGTGGAAAAGTATATAAGGGAGGTTATGTTGGTCAAGATGGACATGCATAAAGCATATGATAGATTGATTTGGGAGTTTTTGAATATTATATTAGAAATATTGGGATTTAACCCGTTTGTTTTAAAATGAATCAAAGAGTGTACTAATACTCCCATATTTTCTTTCTTGATCAATAGTAAACCCCATGGGTTCTTCAAAGCTGAGAGGGGTCTTTATCAAGGAGACCCTCTCTCCCCCTTCCTTTATATTATTTTGGTTAAAACCATTTCCATATTTTTTCAGAGAGCTATGAGAATTTGAAGTCTCAAAGGCATTCTTATCACTAATGGGGTGGTCTTGATTATTATGCAATAGTTTGTTGATGACTTCCTTCCTTTTGGGATAAGTGATGGTGGAAGAATATAGAGGTCTTAAGGATATTAATACGGATTTTGAGGAAGTCTCATATCAACTTATCAACTTCCACAAGAGCTCTTTATTTTTTATTAATGTTAATCTCCAACAACAAAGAAGGCTTGTGGCCATAATGGAGTGCAAAATAAAAACCTTCCTAGATAACTACTTGAGCATGCCCTTATGTGGCAGCAAGATTACCATGGATACCTGGAATCCCCTCATTGAAAGGTTTTAAAGGAAACTTTATTCATGGAAAGGTACCCTTCTTACTCAAGCTGGAAAAGCCCAACTTCTCCGAGTTCTCTAGTAGGGGTGGCCACCTACATCATGTTGATTTTCAAGATCCTAAGCAAGGTTAGGAATATCATTGAAAAAAATCCAAAGAAGGTTTCTCTGGTTCGAATAGAAGATAAAGCTAGAATACCATTGGTGGCATGGGAGAATGTGACAAAACCAAAAAGGTATGGGGGAATAGGATTTGAAACTTTAAAATTCATGAAAATAGACATCATTTCCAAAATAGGGTAGAGAATATACAAGGAACATGGTATGTGGGTTGATATTATACAGGTGAAATAGATGTTGAATTTTAACATAAGAGATGCTCTGTTAAATCCCTTGGAATTTCGTAAAGGCTCCATCTTCTAGAATAATATTTTTCACTACAAAAACCTTCTTATTCAAGGGATTAGGTGGAATATTAGAAAAGGAAATGAAGTAAGGTTTTGGGAGGATTCTTGGATTGATAAGAAACCTTTGGGGGAGAGTGATCCATGGAACTTCCTCAAATTCCACTTTAGCTAGCTCTTTGGTGATAAGGTTCAAAACTACTGGAATCATGATCCTCAAGAGTCAAAATGGGTTACTATCCAACCTCCTGCTAACTATGGTGGACCAATCAGACCTTTTGAAGAGCTCAATAATAGATTAAGAAGAACTCCTATCCCTAATAGATTGATGGAGGATGAAATAATTTGGAGCAACACAAACTTAGGGGAGTATGAAGTTAAATCTGGGTATGATTTTTTTTTAATGAGGAGAACAAGGACTGTGCTAGAGTTTGGAATAAATATCTTACTCCTAAAATCAATTTATTCATGTGGGAATATATTTTGAACAAAATATTGACTGTGGAAAATTTGAGGAAATGGGGTATGATCCTCATCAACAGGTGTTATCTGTGTAAGAAGGAAGATGAATCAGTCCACCATTTATTTATAGAATGTAATTTCTCTTTCCAAGTTATAGTGGCCATATTGAATATATTTAATGTTCAACATCCCCTCTCGGGAAGCTTAAATAATTTGTTAGAGAAATAGGCTGGAGAGGAACAATAGTATCTTTCAAAATAAGGTGGATAGCATAACTAAGGTGGTTAGCAAGATTAAGCAAAATATCAGAGATAACATTGAAATCTACAAACACAAGTGGGATGACTCCTTATCTAAGAATGATATCGGTATTATCCAATATCTAAGAATAATTCTGATCAAATATATTCAATTTTTCAAAGCCCGGGACTAGGGGGTTAAATTTATTGGGAAAGATATGCATGTCACTGAACAATATATTGTTGACATTATGGGGATGTCGATGGAGGGTTTGAAATTATTCAAAGACAAGAAACACCAGAACCATGCAATCTTTATGTTTTTCTACCCTGATGAAAATTTACACTTATTTGATGACAACATTGCTAGAACTTTTCTACCTGAGAGATGTGCCGATGTCTGTAAAGTGATTATGCGTTATCTCACTCTTAAGGGAAAATTTCACAAATTTATACCCATCATCTCTCAATGTTGAACTATTTTCACCGTAACCAAGCCATGAGATTTCCATTCTTCTTACATAGGTCCCTTCCTATCTCCATTACATATTTTAAAGGGGAGAAGTTGGACACCCCTTTGGACCAAGGTTTGATCAAGTTACTTGTCCAACATGGAAAACCTTGTTTACCCCATATACCACAGCCTACTAATTCAAATGATGTGACCTTGGTGAATAGGCTGAAAAGGAAGAAGAAGAAGAAGGAAAAAGTGGGTAATGACCATGAAGGTGTGGCCATGGAGGCTCTTTTTAGCTTGAAGAAGGGAGAGTCATCCAAACAAAAGGATTTGGTTGAAGAGTTTGTTGGAGTTCCCATTAGCTTTTCCTAGAATACTTACATACGGAGGCTACAAATACTTTTTGCAAAATTACCAAGCAAATGGTACATGACAGAGATAATGGAATATAAAATTGGTTGCCCAGAAAAAATATTCAATCATCTCAAGGAATATTTCACTATGCAGAACACAAGATCTCAATCTTGTTGCACTAATTGGATAAACATGATAACCAAGGGAGGGGCATGAAGGTATCTCTTAGCGAGTTCGGATGAGGATGAGGATGAGGATGAGGATGAAGATGACTTCATGGATGGAAAAGAGGAGATGATATTGTCTCCTAGGAAGGAACCAACTAGTCTTAATCAAGGTCCCAAATCTCACACCGAAGCAACAAGAAATAGAAACTTTAGCTGAATTTTGGTGGATTCGTCGATGGTTTATTTTCTTATCTTCTGTTTTGGTATACTTTTTGTTATAAAATATAAATAGAATGTAATCGAGGCTATTCTTTCCTTGCCCAATGTTGGACCTTTGTACTTGTCAAGTGGTTTTTCCTTATCCGGGCCCTTGCTTGTTTTGGGTTGTGTTTTTCCTGGTCCCTTTTTTCCTAATATGTATTGTGGATTTTTTGGTCACCCAAAACCAAATTATTACCTCGTCTAAAAACCATATTCTTCGTTTTAAAACACGATTTTTATCAAAAACATTTTCCATAAATATAAAGCCAAGACATATCAACTTATTATCAACAATATATAAGATAATAATAATTATTTTCATGTATTATAGCCTTTTAACCTTATTCTCCACACACACACACACACACACACAAAAATATATCTAGTCATCTCGCATTCATCATTTTTCTAAAATCTAACTTCTTTGGTATTATTTGCGATGTCATCCAACCTTATTTTATTTGTGATATTAGATATTTCATTATCTACTAGAGAATTATATACATATGTGGAGAATAATATATCTAGAATTATATATATAATTATCCATATATATATATATATATATATATATATATATATATATATATATATATATATATATATGTTAGATTAATATTATATTACATTATTTTTCTATTAGTTATGCATTTTTAGCATATTGGTTTCTCTAGCTACACATTGGTTATCTCTTCTTGTAACCAATTATCGTTGTATATATTTTCCTTCTTTGGTTTAAATAAAGAAATCAATTATTCTCTCTCTCTCTCTCTTACATTCATCATTGGTATCGAGAGAACTAAAATGTTTAGACATGTATTCCTTGTTTGGCGTTAGCATGGATGTTTGTGTCCATCCGGACTGTCTGCAAAGTGTGTAGATACTACATAAGAGAATATGCAACCCGTGTTTCACACAAGAAGTGATCTGACTTGTGGAGTGAAGTACTCTACACACACTTATTTTATTATGAAGAAGTGCGTACAATATATAGGAGAAATAATCAACTACATTCCCCTAAACTGAAGGAGGAAGATTTGGATGAAGGAGAGAGAATAATGGAATACACCTAGGAGGAGAAAATAAAGGGATAAAATAGAACAAACTCTCCTAAAAATATAAACTATTCAACGTATGCTAACATTCCCCCTTATTACATTATTCTTGCAAATGTGACCCCTAAAAGTTCAAATTTCACTTTTCCAAGAGATTTAGTGAGAATGTCGGCAACTTGTGCTTCAGTAGGATAATACTGGAGCTGAATTTGATGGTTCAAGACATGCTCTCGAATGAAATGGCAAGTCAATTTCAATATGCTTTGTTCATTCATGAAAGACTGGATTCTGCATGAGCTTCAACACACTCTGATTGTCGCAATAGAGAATAGGTGACTATTTTTCAGGAATTCCTATGTCATCCAAAATGTGACGTATCCATATCACTTCACACACAACTCCTCATGTGCATGTATATTCTACCTCTGTGGATGAGATAGAAACAACATTCTTCTTCTTGCTTATCCACGAGATAGGTCCAGATCCGAGATGAAATATGTATCCTGTAGTTGACTTCCTATCATCAATAGATCCAGCGTGGTCCGAGTCGACGTATCCCTATAAGAAGAATTGATCATTCTTCTTATATTCCATACCATAATCAGTTGTTCCTCGACATATCTCAAAACATGCTTTGTTGCATTCCAGTGACATTTCTTCGGCTCCTTGCATGAACCTGGAAAGATAGCTAACAACATAGCATAGATCTGGTCTGGTATATGTCAAATAGATGAGCCCTCCAACAAATTACCTATAGAGAGTAGCATCTACTTGAGGTGAGTCCTGAATCTTGAAAGTTGCAAGCCTTTTTCCATGGGAGTGGATATAGGTTTACAAATGACATTCTATACTTTTCCAGGAGTGTCTTGGCGTACTTTGTCTGGGAGACAAAAATGTGATGCTCCTTTTTCCATATCTCCAAGCCAAGACAATAATGTAGTAGCCCCAAATCTGTCATGTCGAAGGTTCTTTTGAGATCATTCTTTACAATATCAACTTGATCTTCTGAACTGCCAATGATCACAAGATCATCTACATATACAACTAGAATGACAAATTTCTTTTCCTACCTTCTTTATATACAAATTCAATCTAAGGGGCTACGAGTGAACCCATGCTACAAAAGGTGATCGTTGATCTTGATATACCATGCCCTGGGAGCTTGTTTCAATCCGTAAAGTGATTTGATGAGATGACATACCTTCTTAGGCTGCTCTTCATCAACAAATCCTTCAGGTTGGGTCATGTATACTTCTTCTTTCAGATCACCATTTAGGAAAGCACTCTTGACGTCCATCTAGCTAAAGTCTCCATCCTTTCTATGTGCAAGTGTGTGCAAACTACTCTGATGGTCTTCATCTTCGTAGTGGGTGCAAAGGTTTCTTCATAGTCGATGCCTTCTTTCTGAGCATATCCTTTTGCTACAAGTCATGCTTTATGTTTGTCGATGGATCCATCTGCCTTATATTTTGTCTTGAAAACCCATTTGCAGCCTATGGGTTTCTTTCCTGTAGGTAGATCGACAAGTTCCCATGTCTAATTTTTCATGAGCGAGTCATATTCTGTATCCATGGCTTCCTTCCACTGAGGTTGACTGAGTGCTTCACGAACATTATCTGGCTCTGGAGCTATTCATCAATGAACTCATGAGTGCAAAGTTTACCTCATTTCTTGTTTGACTCCTTGTTTTGACTCCGATGATGTATCTGGGAGTTGTTGCAAATGTGAGTCCTTGATAGTGCTTTGTACCCACTTCGGATGAGAACTTGGCTGCTTTTGAGAAGAACTGTGTCATTGCCATGTGGATTGATGTGGAGTCACATTCTCCAGTTCTCCAAGGTCAACAAATAGTTCTCCTGGCAGCATTTCTTTTCTCTGAGTAGTCTCCTCTAGCTCATCATCTGATTCGGAGACTAATCGGTGAGATGTGGTCGAAGTGGATCTTCTGTTGATACTATTGAGTCAAAGGATGACTCATCACAAACCACATCCCGACTCTCATATATTTTCTTTGTCTCAGGATCCATGAGATGATATGCCTTCGAGGTAGTATCAGTAGCCAAGAAGGATACACGGGAGTGTTTTTGGCTCTACCTTCTTTCTCTTTTGAGCTGGGACATGCATGTATGTTGTGTAACCAAATACTCACAAATGAGAAATTGATGGCTTTCTACCACTCCATACCTCTTCTAGCATTTTGTTCTATAGAATCTTTTTTCGATGCCCTGTTGAGAAGATATACAACCATTTGTACTACTTCAGCCCAATAGCGTTCTCCTAGCTTTGTAGTTGATAGCATGCAGCGAGCCATCTCCATCACTGTGTGATTGTGACGCTCAACAATGCCATTTTGTTAGGGCGTGTAGGGAGCAGTCAGGTGCTGCTTAATGCCGTGTTGGTTCAGGAAGGCCAAGAACTTCTTTGATGTGAATTCCCCCTCGATCTGAGTGAGTAGAAGAAGTGGTTGTCCGACTCTTTGACAACATGATGATAGAAGTTCTGCAAGTGTTGAAGAGCCTCACTTTTCTTCTTTAGGAAATATACCCACATCTTGCGAGAGTGGTCATCCACAAATAGTTGGAAGTACTTGTATCCTAAAAATGAAGTAGGCAATGGGCCATTCAGATCGGTATGAACTACCTCCAGACACTTCTTGGCATGGAAGGTGCTCACTTGAAATGGATCTCTGTGTTGTTTTCCTGCAAGACAACCAGGAAAATAGGCAAGGAACTGGACAATTTGGGTAGTCCACTGGACCATTGCTTTTGAACTCATCTGGTGTAATGAACTAACTGACAAGTGTCCATATCTAAAATGCCATAGGGCAGTTGATTCTATTGTTGAAGCAGATAAAGCTACTACAGAAGATGAAACAATATCTAAAGCAAATAACTTATCTTTTACAAAAGCTTTAGCAAGAACCGTACTTTTCGGGAGATTAAGCATGATTTAATGCCATTTTGAACAAGAAATTCTACCTTAAGGTGATGATTCAAGAGCTGAGTAACTGACAAGAGGTTGCTAGTCAAGCCAGGAACATATAGTACCTTTGTAAGTGTACATTTTCATGGTCCCAGAGGAATGGTGACATTCCCTATTCCTTCTTGCAATGTACTCTTTGTCATCCGCTATCCGAACTCGATCTCCAGTTGGTTCTTCATGTAGTGAATCAAACAACTTCTTGTCACCTGACATATGCTTGCTTGCACTAGAGTCTATCAACCAGACTTTCTTCATGGGCTGAGAAGTTTGAGAGACGAGTACAAGATTCTTACTACAATGGGCTCCTTCTGATGTCTCCTCATCAGATTCATCATCTTCTTGTTGGGCTGTGAGATGTCCCTTGTGCTTTCTCCAACTGGGGACGTCATTTGGAATTTTGAAAATCTTCACACCCGGATGTGCTTGTATGGCTTGAAGACCCTTGTTTCAAGCTATTATGCCAGCAATGATCAGTGTCATGAGTATTGGTTCTACAAATGTGACACCATCTCTTTGACTTTTGATCTTTCTATTGTTGTTTGGGTTGCTGATTTGGCTTCTTTGGGGGACCCTTCCGATTCTTCTAGCCACGGTAAGGCTTTGAGAACAAGGCTTTATCCTGAGACTCCTCATGGGATGAAGTGATGGCCTCTTCCTGCTATGCAATAATTCACAAGTTCTTCGAATGTCACTATTTGTTTAGACACATTCAATGTCATAACAAACACTCGAATTGAGAAGGGAGTGCTCTCAAGGTGATTGTGATGAGAAGTTTATCATCCACCATTTCACCGAGCACTAATAACTCCGATCTCAGCTCAGCCACGCGACATAAGAATTCCTCCACTTTCTCATCTGACCCCATAGAGAGGGTGTGCATAGCTTTGACTGAAGATGAAGTATCTTCATCTGATTTTTCGCTTCATAAATGGTTGCCAACTTGTCCCAGGCCTCCTTGGGTTTCTCCGCATTCCTAACATGTGGTTGCACATCATCACTGATACTGAGCATTATCAACATCAAGGCTTTAGCACTAGCCATTTCATATTTTATTAGTTCATCGGGGGTTATGGGAGCGGGCACAGACCCTGTGACAATTCCCCATAATCCTTCAAACTAAAGGATTGTCTTCATTTTTGTCTTCCAGGCCACAAAATTGGACCCTTTGAGCAACTGAGCATCGGACAAAAGTAACTTTGGAGTAGACATCATAAAAAAAAAATTTATTTATTTATTTGAAGAGTTATTACAATTTTGACTCACTGATGAGAATTACTTGCTCGTAGATGCTCACGATATTCACGTGTTGTGAGATGGCAACACTTTGTAGGGTTCTTCTTCATCATCACAGTCGGCATGTCATACCCAGCTTCTAATTCTTCCCATACTCACTTTGCTTGGCAGCTGACATCGAAAAGAAAGTATTCAAGAAGTCCTTCTCGAACTAGCTTGTCAATGCTAGATTACCGGTGTTCCGAAGCTCATTCAGCAAAGAAAAGTAGAACCCGAGCTCTCAGAGCTTCTTCACGTGTTCTCTGACTGGTGAGTTGATATTCTAGCTTTCAGCTATGGCGACCATGTTATTGATGCTCTCAATCGAGTTGTCTACACTCGACATTCGACGAAGTGTTGAAGTATCTCCAAGTTTCTTCTCCTCATGTAGTTCTACCTTTTCACACATAGGTAGCTAGTCTATTCCTCCACGAGCAGCAAGTGACACACTCCAAACTTTATTTGGATGCAAGTCTTCACGCAATTCAGATTTGAAATTCCACGTAGAAACTGATCAGTAAAAAAAATTTTATTTGCTTCTTTGACACGTGGGCCTCCAGTAGGCTTAAGGAATCTCCACATAGAAAGAATTGACATGCTTCCACATTTTTATTTCTTCCACAAAACTTTGGTAAAGTTCCACATTCTAAATTATACCTCCACACAGGTTGTTGTTTCTTCTACAACAAAGAGACAATGATGCAAATTCCAGCAGCTTCAGACCGCTCTAATTCCTCCACGCAGAAGATATTCTTTGCACCACATTTTTTAATGTCTCCAATCACGTAGAATAAGATATAAGAACCTCCACGTAGGTGAACAACCTTTCCATGCATTGAGCTTGTTTTGTATTGGCTGCAGCAAATAAGACAAAATACATTAAAAAAAATGGATTCCCACATTTTTTTTTTCCTTCTACGCAGGTTTCTAGGACAACAGCAGCAATAGGATCAATATACAATTCCCATGCATAGTCCACTCTAACTCCTCAATTCCTCCACGTAACAGGTGGATAGATACACTTTTCAGTGTAGAAAACAAGAAAAAACATGTGCAGTAAAAACAACATTTTTAAAAAAAAATGTCCATGTTTAAAACAAAACATTTTCTCTTCTCTTGCGCAGGTTTAAAAAAATGTTTTTCTTTCCTCTCCACACACATGGCTCTCCAACTTTCTAGATGGAACAGTCCTTCCTCCATGAGCCTCTTGCAGATTGAAGACTTCTTCCACGCATAGGCAGAGATCAAGTAAGCTCTGATACCAAACTATAGGAGGCAGAAAGGAGAGAAGAATGTGGAGTGAAGTACTCTACACACACTTATTTTATTATGAAGAAGTGCGTACAATATATAGGAGAAATAATCAACTACATTCCCCTAAACTGAAGGAGGAAGATTTGGATGAAGGAGAGAGAATAATGGAATACACCTAGAGGAGAAAATAAAGGGATAAAATAGAACAAACTCTATAAACTAAAAATATAAACTATTTCCACCAGCTACGAAGCAAATAATTTGAAAAATATTCTCCATCTCCAGCTTAAACCTTGATATAATGAGTATGAAAGAAGGTGAGAAAGTAGAGGAATTATTGCATCATGTGGAAGAACTACAAGAATATCTTGTAGTACTCGAAGAAAAGGTAGAAGATAAGTTATTTTTCCTTCTCATATCATGAGTTCTTCCTTTCAAGTTTAGGAAATTAATAACAACATTAACCATCACACAAAATAGGTGACCTTTTCGAATCGCTGAAATTTATACAATAGGAAGAATCCATTTAGACAATGCATGAAGAATTTGAGGAAAAATCATTGATCTCAATGCAACAGAAGAGTCAAAATCCCCACAAGGGATATCAAGAGAAGCAATAACAAAATAAGTCTCAAAAAGTGAATCAATGCTGTCACATATAAACCACAAATACACACAACCCCGTGAATGTTGGTATAATGGTTAGACATAATGCAATTATGGAGAAGACAACTCATCTCGGTCATGGTGATTCACAAAAATTGAAGTGGCATTCTTACCAAAAGAAGTAGAAAGGACATGTCATAGCCCGGTTGGATAAAGAATTAGAGGAAGATGTCCTAGAATCAAAAAATTATGGTGCACACAAAGATGATGTGGTCCTAGTCTCTCAAACATTACAACCATCGAAAAATGTTTAATTGATTGACTTCTAGTGCCAACAAGAACATTACGGGTGATAGGAAGTTATTTGATTAATTGATCGATCGACCCAATGGAGACCATGTTCTAATTGTAGAAAACAAGGTGTATGTTGTAGATGGAATAGGAAATGTCACTATTCCTCTCAGGACAAGAAGATTTACTCTCATGAAGGTGCTCTTTGTTCCTGTCTTGACCAAAAATCTATTATGCTGTCTCTCAATGTTGAATCAAAAGCTCAAGGTGGATTTTAGGCTTTCTAAAGACATCAAATCATGTCGATATCATGAGAAGGTACAATACTTTCTAGATATTTTTGAATTATTTTTTATTTATATTAGATTTTGTTTCATCATATGTAGTTATTTTATCTACCTCCATAGTAGAGTCCACTGCACCATGACATTATTGATATGGGCATATATCTCACAACTCCATGTATCACTCATTTCTACGAAGATGTTATTATGAATTCCTCTAATATCCTATTCATTACCTCTTTTTCGTGCATGACCGGTGGGTAAACAACATCGGGATCCATTTGAGACGAGTACATTCCATGCCAAGAACCATCTCGAGGTTGTGCATATTAATCTCTCGTGGACCCTTTCTTGCTTTATTTTAGATATTGCAGTTTCTAGTTATTCAATAATGAATATTCTCACAAGACATGGGTTTTCTTTCTCCAAAAGAAGAGTGAATAATATGCCCATTTTTCAAATCTTCTATAAGTAAGTTGTTCAGCAAACCAAGAAACCCCTTCTTGTCCTCTACTCAGATTGAGGGGAAATTCACTTCAATGAAATCCACGGCATTCCCAAAGGAGCATAAAATCACATAGAACATGAATAACCCCTATACTCCCTAGTATAATAGAATTATATAATGTCACAATTAGACTATCATGGAGATGGCTCATTGCATGCTTTCCACTTGTGAACTTAGAGAACAATTTTTTAGAAGAAGTTTTCTAGGAAATTGTATATCTTATGAATTAGGATGCTACAAAGATATTGCGAAAAGACACCAAAAGAGGTATGGAGTAATCATAAGCCTTTGATTTATCATTTGAGATTATTTGGTTGTACAACATATATGCATGTCCCAAATAAGAAGAGGAAGAAGATTGATGCAAAGACACTCTAGTGCATATTTTTGGGGTATAGTACTACCTCAAAGGCATATTGTCTCATGGATCCTGACAAAGGATATATATGAGAGTAGAGATGTGGTTTGTGATGAGTCATCATTTGACTCATTTCCACATAAAGAAGAGTCGATATCAACCTCCTCTCATAGATTTCTCTCACAATCAGATGATGAGCATGAGGATTCTTTACATAAGAAAGACGATTTCCAAAGAGAATTGCTTGTTGATCTTGATAATTAGGAAAATTAATCTTCACATCGAAAGCAACATCAATGTCTGAATTGGGTCCAATGAATCATGAGGTGCTCCCACCTAAAATATCTTCCAGATACTTCTTCAAGATTCGAATTAGAAAATATACAAGAAATGAGGTAAATATTGCACTCATGAGTTCAATGGTTGATAGCACCGAACCTGATATAGTTCATGAGGCACTCAGATCACTAGAGTGGAAGAATGCCATGAATGAAGAATACAAATCCTTGATTCAAAATCGAGAGATGAGATCTTGTCGATCTATCTCATGAAATAAGTCTATTGGATGTAAGTGGATTTATAAAACAAAATATAGGGCACATGTATCTATCGACAAGTACAAAACATGGCTAGTTGTAAAGGGATATGTTTAGCAATAAGGAATTGAATATGAGGATACCTTTTCACCCAATTAAAATATCAAAACCATCAAAGTTGTATGTGAACTGAAAACATAAAAATAATGGAAAGTTTAGAAGATGGATGTAAAAGTGATATTTTAAATGGTTATCTCAAATAATAATTATACATGACCTACCCATAATAATTTTTCAATGAGAAACATCCTCATAACGTAGCATGGATTCACTTGTATGCCCTCTGATTCAAATATGTACATCAAAAAGATAGGCACATTGATTATCATATTAGTTTTTTATGTGGATGATCTTTTGATGACAGGGAGTTCAGACGATCTCATCAAAGATGGTAAGAATGATTTGAAGAAATCCTTTGACATGAAAAATTTGGGACTACTTAATTATTGTCTTCGCTTGGAGATATGTCGAAAGAAGCATCAAAATTTTATCTCCCAGATGAAATATGCCAAGAAACTCATGGAAAAGTATGGCATGTCTGATTGTAAACCTATGTCCACTCTAATGGAAAAAGGTTTGCAACTTTCTAGATTCCAAGATTCACCTCAAGTAGATGGTACTCTATATAGAATTTTTTTGGGATTCTCATTTACTTGACATATACAAGACCAGAACTTTGATTTCTTGTGAGTTATATTTATATATTCATGCACGATCCGAAGAAATTTCATTGGGTAGTAGTAAAGCATGTATTGAGATATGTCAAAGGTACAATTGACTATAATATGGAGTATGAGAAGAATAATAAGTTCTTCTTCTAGGGATATACAAACTCGGACTATATGTTAGATCTGTTTATGACATGAAATCAACTACAGTAATATTTTCCATCTCATGTCTAGAACTATCTCATGGATTAGCAAGAAACAAATGATTGTAACTCTCGCATCGAATGAGACAAAGTATCACACCGCATGAGAAGATGTGTGTGAAGCAATTTAGTTATGTCACATTTTGTATGATATGGGCATTCTCAAGAAAATCCACCCATAATTCATCAGACAATCGGGGTGTGTTGAAGGTTGTGAAAAATCTAGTTTTCCATGAAATTAAAAATAACATTAAGGTCACTACATTCAAGAAAAAAATCTTGAACTACCACATCCCGCTCCAATATTGCATGCAAATGATTCTCCACCTACCCATTGGTTATCTTCTCCTATAAACGATTGTGGTTGTATATATTTTCCTACTTTGATTTTAATAAAACAATCAATTTTCTCTCTATTTCTCTTGCATCCATCATATATAACCAAAGATATATATATATATATATATATATATATATATATATATATATATATATATATATATAAGTCATCCACATTCATCTTCTTTTTCTAAAATATAACTTCTCGTAAGATTTTCCATATCATCCAACCTTGTTTTATTTGTGATATTGGATCTTTCATTATTAATTTTTGATTTAAAAATGTTGAAGCAATATAATGTCTTCCAACAAGATGATTAGGGTGTCGAATTTTAATTTGGACAATGTACTTGATAAATTCTGACTCGATGTTTTAGTATGTAACGCCCAAAATCTAACGCACCAAAACCATATCAAAACGCCATCAATCACTTAGAGAAAATTACGGGATTTTTTTAAAAGTTTCAAAGGTAAAGCATTAGTTACATTTAATTAATTCCCATTTATTAA
This sequence comes from Taxus wallichiana var. yunnanensis, assembly GCA_018340775.1. Classification (NCBI taxonomy): domain Eukaryota; kingdom Viridiplantae; phylum Streptophyta; class Pinopsida; order Cupressales; family Taxaceae; genus Taxus; species Taxus wallichiana. The sequence goes on along the minus strand of CM031234.1, from coordinate 240,380,669 downwards.
TTTCTACACACCCTTAAAGAAGTCGAAACCCATTTAATAATTAAATATTATTATTTGTTTCCCCAAATTCATTATGGAGTTAAATCCTTCTCCAAGGTTCCCATTAATTTCTTTAATTCCACATTTACCTTTAATTATTTTAACCCCTTAATTAATTTATTATAATGTCCCATGCCCAACATTTTTTATTTATCCGTAATTAAAATGCCATTTATTTATTAAATTGACCCATAATGAAAATGCCACAACATATCCTAACCCACTTGCACCCATGTGTAAAGTCTCCTAGGTGACCCCATTAATCAAATACCCATACACATTAATTTTAAAAAAATACCCATTCCCATAAAATACCTACAACATAAAAAGTGTAGGATCTAATCTCCACCCTTCGATTAGATCAATGAGATCCCTTAGATTCTAGGTTTTCCTAAAAGCTATAATCATCCTTATGTATTATTTTCTATTCTTTTGTGTGTCTTGATTCCTCTCATTCGATCATTTGGATATGCAGGTTGAAGGAGGTGGAGGCCATGAAGTGTATGGAAGCTATGGAGGGTTTCTTTGTTTGTAATCAATATTCTTCGATGGGATAAATTTCTTCCTCCATTAACCCCATTATTTCATTTCTTTATAATTTTTTATAGTTTACCAAAAAGCTTCTGGTTAGGGTATTATATCACCCTCATTTTACTTTTTTTCTAGATTTGAATATTCACAAATTAGTGTGTGTGTGTGTGTGTGTGTGTGTGTGTGTGTGTGTGTGTGTGTTTATTATGTAGGGTTATTATACATATATATATATATATATATATATATATAAATAAATAATTTGCGTATAACTTGCTACGTGCAAGGTAGGGTCGGCCCGAAATGGGCAACGCATAATAATATATAGGAGACAGTGTGGGCAGCCATGACCACCCACCCCTAATTCTATAATGGGGTGGGTCAGCCATGGCCGCCCACCCCTTAATAGTTTTGCGCTCTAGTGGGGGGTTCGGCACCCCCACAACTTATTTTTTTATAGAGATCTCTTTTTCTTTCAAAGGGAATTTAGGAAAAATATGTTGTGTGTGTGTGTATATATATATATATATATATATATATATATATATATATATATATATATATATATATATATATACACACACACACACACTTCTATATATGTAGTTGTTGACTTAGTATTCCTTTCATTTAAACAAAAATACAAAGGTAGAGAGAAACAAGTTTCTTTATTTTAATTTAGAAGTAATTAATTTCTTACATTGTTTTGTTTGCAATATTGTACAAAGTGTAACAATAATAAAATTCTACCATTTTAAGAAACATTCAAAAAGGGCAATAAGAATGAGAGATCAACCATTTACAAGCTTCTTTTCTTTTAAAATATAAATGGAGTATAACAAGAGCATTTCAAAAGGAAAAATTCATATACTTCAATGAATTTCTATTTCAAAAAGAACAACTTCACATTTTAAATAAGATGCAAATTTTAATTCAAGTTGTAGATTTTAAACACATTACAAACTTAAAGAGATACAACTTCAATAAAATATGGACTCTCCAATACTTCTTTTCCAACCATACACACTTCATAATTAAATAGTGTAAATTAGATTTCGATAATACATTTGCAAGGAGCTTTAAAATTAAAATGCAAGTATAAGAAGCCCTCCACACAATGTGGAGACAACATGCTAAAATTTACAACAATTCTTTCTCTTTAAAATATTGTTGCAACTCTATCCCATAATTCAAATATGCAACTCATTTTTCTCCTCCATCTTTAGCACAATCACAAAATGAGGGAGCTAGGCAACAATCACCTCCCAACCTTAATCCAATGGGAAGGTGAAGTCTACCTTATCATTATCCCCGAGCCCCAACAATGGAAAAATAAGGAATGTTTACAACCATGATAACTCTTCACAAAATGGCTTCAACAATACATACATACACACCAACAAAACTTACAACACATACAAGAACAAAAACACTAATAATAAAAATCTACAACTTTATATAAACACGGGATAAAAATTTAAGCCAAAGGAGAAGATAATATAGAATCCATATTATTGTGCCTCTCAAGTGGGATAGGGGTCCACCCAATGCCTCCAAGTGCACTAACACAAATCACATACACACACAAAACTTTGTATCTCTCCATTTTAAAAGATATAATGATATAGTTTCCTTTTAACTCCACATAGGTGGATCACCCTTCCCACACTCCCTCCAAAAAATCCTCACATACTCCCTTTTACCTCCACAAAATGGCTCCATTTCCCTCTCCCTACACCATCATTATGGCCAAATCTACCCAATCCCTTACAAAATCACATACATTCATACAAATTACAACATAATACATAAAAAAGAAAACCAAAATACAAGGTATAAGACCCTACCATTCTATCATGAGCACCTTCAATATTCAAGCGAACAAAATCCAACCTCTTTCCAATTCCAATTTAATCCAATCCAAGCTCCCCAAAGTTTCCAAGAAAGTAACCCCCAAAACAACCACGAAATTATAATAAATAGAAAATTGTGGAGAGAATGGTGAGGTGGCTGCATGTAGGATGCCACATCATTTCTCCCCAATCCACATCATAAGTCAAACACATAGACTAAGACTCCATAAATGAGTAAGGTGAAGGCATGACACTTTTGAGGACACAATTAAGAGAGTGAGTAAAAAGGTGGCATTAACTACCCATTTTTCCTTCAAAAACACATAATAATGGATAAATTTTACCTCTCATATCATAGGTTAAGTTTGTGGGAGAGTTTAAGAATTATTGAACTAGTATAACTTGTCAAACAATCCTCCAAAAATGGATTCAAATCCCAAATCCGAGATTTGAGAGATGGAAAAGGGTACACAAATCAAAATCAAATAAAATCTATCTAAAATTCATTTCCCCCTTTGTCACATCTCCTAATTAGAATTATCCACATAGTTAATTAAATAAATCAAGAGCACACTAAATAATTACAATAAAATGAGAAGTACATTACAATTCAATAAAATCAAATAAGATAATAAAATAAAAACAAAAAATACAACATTCACACCCATGGTCACTTATGAGGTTGCTCCCCATGCAAACCTCCTAACAAACACAAGAAAAATGACAATTCACACAGACACACATGTATGCCAAGGTGACCTTGTTGTAAACATTTGGTATTATTCCATAGTTAGTCCCCTAGTCCCTTCTTTATTTATTGTGATTTCATTTCTTGCAAACAACCAAAACAATACCACCTTTAGCCTCAAGGTAATATTAGTACCTCAAGAAATTAAAACACATATATCATTTTTTAATTAACATCATCATACAACGTAGCTATATCATCATCAAGGTTAAGCAATTCTATCAATTATTTACAATTACTAATCATCTCAATTCTACCATATTCACTAACATTCATTGTCACCCTATGATTATGCATAACCATTTATCACAATTCATATTTTACGACAACCATGCAATTCATACATCCATTATAACTTATATCTATCTAGATGCATTCAACAACGTACTATTGATCACCTATTAACATCATATTATTAATAATTCACAACATCAATGAGATCACATGGCTAGTCCAATCATCTAAACATAATCACCACTGTCAAGAGTCCAAAGTGTCAGTATATAACAAAGTAACATTAATTCATCATCATGTACTGCAACATCTATCAATTTCCTCTATATACTTATACATTTCATGATAAAATCCAAAACACAATTTCCATAGTCTTCAATTATAGTCTATCCAAAATATCGAACAATCTCCATGTCACCTTTGAGAAACTAATAATCATAATCATAGAAAATTAGGTTTTGAAGAGTAGTGGGCACTACATCCCCCTCCCTAAGACTTGACTTCCTCCTTGAAGTCACTAGAAGAGGTAGGGATATGACTCGTGAGGTATCGTGTAATTTTTAGTTACAAAAAAATGTCCCGCCTATTCAATCTTGGTCCCGTACTTAAGTGTTTTTGAGTAATTTAATCAATGAAAGTTTTTACTTAGAATAGAATCGTTATCAACATCAACTTTGTTTAAAGCCTCTACCGGTCACATATAAGGTATGCCCAACATTAAGGTCACTTAAGGGAACTATATTTATATTTTATTTATTTATTTTACAAACATGTCTCATCAAATATAACATGCTTCATGGTCAAAAGTGTGTGTGTGTGTGTGTATATATATATATATATATAACTATATATATATATATATATATATATATACATTATGAAATATTAATCAAGGAAAATATTAATCAAGGAAAGTTGTAGCTTCCAAATAGAATTCATTTGCCTCATCGTCTAACTTTCCTATAAAGGTCCACATGAGTGAATGCACAACATAAGGTCCACATTTAAAGGAACAAATTATGGGTGAGCCAAAAGAACAACTGGTCATTTCAAATGGGATTAACAAATTATAGATACATGATGTGTAAGCGCCTACTCATGGGAACCATCTAAGATACTATTAGTAACACACAAGAAGAGAGTGAAAGTTTTCTAGGTTTACATGTGTTTCAACCTCCTAGCTCACCATTATTCTCATATTGGGAGGAAAACAGTTCATAGTCATATCCAATAGGGTTCTAACATCTGCATTCTTCATTAAGGAGTCAAGGATGAATATTCACATAATATCAAACATATTAAGGGTGTTGACTCGATTTGACCATTTTTTTTTACATTCACAAAGAAATAGTACCAATGAAATGCGGGGTGATATATATATATATATATATATATATATATAACCATTCTACAAGCTAGGATTGATTCTCTATTTTGGTTAAAGCATGTACCCTCTTTCTAGACATCTAAATTTTGCTTTAGAAAACCCATACGAGATAGTTTAATTTTGTATTGTTTATAATTTTTACAAAAATTTCACCATGAAAAAACTATTTTTGTATTTTCTACATCCTTACAAAGCCACATTTACTTAATGATAACAACAAACAATGAATTTTCAATTCAATAAGACATAAGATAAGTTTTCTTAAATTTATATTGTAACGCCCAAAATATGATGAACCAAAACCATGTCAAAACTCCATCAATCACTTAGCGAAAATTACCAGATTTTTTTTTTAAAAAAGTTACAAAGGCAATAACATTAGTTACGTTTAATTAATTCTCGTCTATTAATTTCTACACACCCTTAAAGTAGTTAGAACCCATTTAATAATTAAATATTATTATTTGTTTCCCCAAAATCATTATTGAGTTAAATACTCCTCCAAGGTTCCCATTAATTTCTATAATTCCACATTCACCTTTAATTATTTTAACCCGTTAATTAATTTATTGTAATGTCCCATGCCCAACATTTGTTTATTTACTCATAATCAAAATGCCATTTATTTATTTAATCGACCCATAATGCAAATGCAACAACATATCCTAACCCACCTTAAACCCATGTGTAAAGTCCCCTAAATAACCCCATTAATCAAATACCCATACATATCAATTTATAAAATAAATATCCATTCCCATAAAATACCTACAACTTAAAAAATGTAGGATCTAATCTCCACCCTTCGATTAGATCCATGAGAGACCTTAGATTCTAGGTTTTCCTTAAAGCCCTAATCATCCTTTTGTTTTCTTTTTTATTATTTTGTTTTCCCTAATTCCTCTCATTTGTTCATTTGGATTTGCAAGTTGAAGGAGGTGGAGGCCATGGAGTGTATGGAAGCTATGGAGGTTTTTTTTTGTAAGAAATATTCTGCCATGGGAGAGATTTCTTCCTCCATTAACCCCATTTTTTCATTTCTTTATTATTATTTTTATAGTTTACCTGAAATCTTCTAGTTAAGGTATTATGTTACCCTCATTTTTTTGTTCTAGATTTGAATATTCACAAATGTGTGTGTGTGTGCGCACGCGCACGCGCGTGCAGCGTGTGTGTGTGTAATATTATGCAGGTTTTATATATGTGTATATATATTAAAATTATGTAGGGTTTGTATGTGTGTATTATCTTTTGTATTTATTTTCCACCGTATAACTCGTTGCGGCCGGGGTACGATTGGCTGAAATGGGCAGCGCACAACAAACATTGTATAGGAGATAAGGGTGCGATGTCATGGACGACCCAACCCCTATTTAATATAGTGCGGTGGGTCAACCATGGACACCCACCCTTAATAGTTTTGTAGTCTAGTGGGAGGTTCGTCCCCCTCCCCACAACTTTTTTATAAATATTATTTAATAAAATGAACCTACCATCCATGAATACTATATATATATATATATATATATATATATATATATATATATATATATATATATATATATATATATATAAAAATGAAATATATGTATTTAAATGAATGGAATACTAAGCACAAATATATAGATATGTGTGTGTGTGTGTGTGTGTGTGTGTGTGTGTGTGTGTGTGTGTGTGTGTGTGTGTGTGTGTGTGTGTGTGTGTGTGTGTGCGCGCTTAGTATTCCTTTCATTTAAACAAAAATACAAAGGTAAAGAGAAACATATTTCTTTATTTTGATTTAGAAGTAATTAAATGCCTACATTGTTTTGTTTGCAATATTGTATAAATTTTAACAACAATAATAAAATCCTATCATTTTAAACAACATTCAAAAGTACATAAGAATGGGAGATCAGCCATTTACAAGCTTCCTTCTTTTAAAATATAAATGGTGAATAACATGAGCATTTCAAAAGGAAAATATTCATATACTTCAATGAATTTCTATTTCAAAGAGAACAATTTCACATTTTAAATAAGATGCAAATTTTAATTCAAATTGTAGATTTTAAACACAATACAAACTTAAAGAGATACAACTTCAATAAAATATGGACTCTCCAATACTTCTTTTCCAACCATACACACTTCATAATTAAATAGTGCAAATCATATTTGGATAATCCATTTACAAGGAGCTTTAAACTTAAAATGCAAGTATAAGAATCCCTCCACACAAAGTGGAGACAACATGCTAAAATTTACAACAATTCTTTCTCTTTAAAATACTTTTGCAACTCCATCCCATAGTTCAAATCTGCAACTCCTTTTTCTCCTCCATCTTCAACACAATCACAAAGGAAGGGAGCTAGGCAACACTCACCTCCCAACCTTAATCCAATGAGAAGGTGAAGCCTACCTTCTCATTATTTAAGCCCCAAAATGGGAAAATAAGCAATGTTTACAACCATGGCATTTCTTCACAAACTAGCTTCAATAATACTTACATACACACCAACAAAACTTGTAGCACATAAAAGAACAAAAACACTAATAATAAAAATCTACAACTTTCAAAAACACATAGGCTTGAAATTTAAGACAAAGGAGAAGAGAATATGGTAGCCATCCAATGGTAGAAGACAAAGAATGATTTATTCAATGTTTATTCAATATCCTAAACAAAAGAGCAGAGCCAAATATAAAGGCTGCGGAAGAAGGAGAGGAAGGTGACAGTTATAACTGTCCACCAACAAATACATAACAACAATGTATTATAAACTAAACTAATGCTAACATTCCCCCCCTTAATACATTGCTCTTACAAATGTACCCCCTAAACAAATCAAACTTCACTTTGCCGAGAGGTTTGGTGAGAATATCTTTAACTTTATAATCAGTAGGGCAGTACTGGAGCTAAATTTGGTGGTTCAAGACCTGTTCACAAATGTAGTGACATTCAACCTCAATATTCTTTGTTCATTCATGAAAAATAGGATTCTTCACAAGCTTCAACACACCTTGATTGTCGTAGTGAATGATGGGAGGTTTCTCTTTAGGAATCCCTATATCTGCAAGAATGTGATGTAACCAAATCACTTCGCACACAGCTCCTCGTGCGGTGTGGTATTCAGCCTCAGTGGATGAGAGAGCAACAACAGTTTGCTTCTTGCTAATCCATGAGATAGGTCCAAATCCGAGATGAAAAACATACCACTGAAGTGGATTTCCTGTCATCAACGGATCCTGCATAGTTCGAGTCTATATATCCCTGTAAGAAGAACTGAGTGTTCTTCTGATACTCTAGACCAAAGTCAATTATACCTCGGACATATCTCAACACATGCTTTGCTGCTATCCAATGACATTTCTTCAGCTCCTGCATAAATCTGGTGAGATAGCTCACTGCAAAGCAAAGATCTGGCCTAGTATAAGTCAAGTAAATGAGACTCCCCACAAGCTACCTGTAGTGAGTGCCATCTACCTGCGGTGAATCCTGGAATCTAGATAATTGCAAACCTTTTTCCATAGGTGTGGACATTGGTTTACAATCTGACATTCCATACTTCTCCAAGAGGCATATTTCATCTGGGAGACAAAGATATGATTCTTCTTCTACCATATCTCTAAGCCAAAACAATAGTGAAGTAGCCCCAAATTAGTCATGTCAAAGGATTTCTTCATATCATTCTTTACATCATCCACAAGATTGTCAGAACTTCCTGTGATCACAAGATCATCTACATACAAAATCAAAATAACAATCTTTGTTCCTACCTTCTTGATATACAAATTTGTATCTGAGGGGCTACGAGTGAATCCATGCTGCAATAGGTGATCATCAATTTTTATATACCATGCCCTAGGTGCTTGTTTGAGTCCATAAAGTGACTTTATCAGACAACATACCTTGTGTGGTTGATGCTCATCTACAAACCCTTTAGGTTGGGCCATGTATACTTCTTCTTTGAGATCACTATTCATAAAATCACTCTTGACATCCATCTACTGAAGTTTCCATCCATTTTGTGCTGCCGCAGGCATAGATAACTCTGATGGTTTTGATCTTCGCATGAGTGGGTTGTAAAGGTCTCGTCATATTCAATTACTTCTTGTTGAGCATAACCCTTTGCAAAAAAGTCGTGCTTTGTGTTTGTCGATTGAACCATCTGCCTTATATTTTGTTTTGAAAATCCATTTGCAGCTAATGGATTTATTACCTAGAGGCAGATCAAAAAGTTCCCATGTCTAATTCTGAAGTAGGGAATCATATTCAACATTCATAGCCTATTTCCACTGTGGTTGGTCTAATGCCTCACGAATAGTGTCAAGTTCGGTGCTATCAACAACTAAACTCATGAGTGCAAAATTTACCTCATGTCTGGCTTGACTTCGTGTTCTGACTCTTATAGAAGTACCTGGAAGTGAGTTCAGGTGTGCATCCCCAATAGTATTCTGGACCCATTTCGGACATTGGTGTTGTTGCTGCTGATGTGAAGATGTGTTTTCCAGTGTGCCTAGATCAACGAATAAGTCTCCACTCATCTCTTCTTCTCTCTGAGAAGAATCATCTTGCCCATCATCTGGATGTGTGAGCAATCTATGTGACGAGGTTGGTATTGGATCTCCATTGTGTGGCAGGGAGTCAAAGGATGACTCATCACACACCACATCTTGACTCTCGTAGATTTTCTTCATCTCAGGATCCATGAGACGATATGCCTTTGAGGTAGTACTATACCCCAAGAAAAGACATGGAAGTGTCTTTGGATTGATCTTCTTCCTTTTCTCATCTGGAACATGCATATATGTAGTATAACCAAAAACTCTCAAATAATAGATAGAAGGTTTACCACCACCCATACCTCTTCCGGTGTCTTGTTCATAAGATCTTCGTGGGTTCCCTGGTTGAGTAGATATATTATTGTCTGCACCGCTTCTTCCCAAAACTGATCCTCCAACTTGGTGGTGGAGAGCATACAACAAGGCATCTCCATGATAGTCCTATTGTGTCGCTTGGAAATCCCATTCTATTGGGGCGTGTAGGGTGCAGTAAGATGTTGCTTTGAAGGCCATGCTACTTTAGGTGTGCTAAGAAATTCTGATACAAATTCCCCCTTGATCTCGAGTGGAGGAGAAGGAGAGGATTTCCAGATTTCCTGGTGGCTTGCTAGTAAAAGGTTTGGAAATTTTCAAATGCCTCACTCTTCTTCCAAATGAAATATACCCACATTTTCCGTGAGTAATCATCAATGATGAGCTGGAAGCATTCAAAACCTTGGAAGCTAGCTGGAAGGGGTCCGCACAGATCGGTCTGTACAACCTGAAGATGCTTCGTAGAATGATAAGAGCTCTGTTTGAATAGACCTCTATGTTGTTTTCCCACAAGACATCTCGAGCAAACAGGTAAGGAATGGGAGAGTGGAGGAAGCCCTCTTACCATTTCCTTAGCACTGAGCTGATGCAAAGCCCCGACAGAAAGATGAAAATATTGAAAGTACCATAGTGTAGTGGACTCTGCCGTTGAAGCAAAGAGAGAAATGTTAGATGAAGTGACCGCATCTAGTGTAGATAGATGGCCCTTCATTAATACAAGAGCAATAACTAAGTCTCCCTGGGAAATGATGCAGGGCTTGACCCTTTCTAAACAAAGAATTCAACCTGCATTTGATGATTAATAAGCTGACTCATAGAAAAGAGATTTGAGGTCAAACCTAGAACATATAGCACCTTCATGAGTGTACATCTTCGTGTCCCAAGAGGAATGATGACATCACCAATCCGCACCGTAATATACTCTTGATTATCTCGTGCATGGTGATCGATCTCCAAAGGTGGGCTGGTCACTCGGGGTATGGAACAAATTCTTATTGCCAGTCATGTGTTTTATGGCACCTAAATCAATCAACTAGACACTTTCTGATGGCTATGAAGTCTGCGAGACTAGGACAATGTCCAGATGAGTTACGTCTAGAACCTCTTCATCGGAGGAGGCATCCTGTGAGAAGCAATATGACCCTTCTGCCTCTGATTACGAGCACGCCATTGGAATTTCTTGGAATATCCTTGGCCAGAAGTGCTCTCTTTGCTAGAGTTTCCATGCTTACGACCATTGTAATAATAGTTCGCAGTCGTGTGCGTATTCGTGGAGAAAATGTGGCACCATCGATCCACCTTTGTTGTTAATAATAACAAGATTGTCGCTGTCTTCCTTCTCTGGTCACCTGTGGTGGCCCTTGAGAAAGGTTGAAATACATTCTTGTGTTGTTGCTTTCGTGGATGTTGCTCAACGATTCTGCGAGAGGAATCCAAGAAATGCTCTGCGGCCGAGGTTGGGGGACACATACCCTTTAGAATCAGAGGCACTTGTTGCATATGTTTTTGCCTCATGATGAGAGCCTTGTCTTCAAAGGATTCTTGAACATTTTGAATGGCTTCTTCCTATAGGAGATAATTCACCGGTTTGACAAAAATCACCTCTCGTTTTTGCGTCAGTGATGGTCAATGTAATGATCTCTTTGTCTCAAACCGGGAAGGAAGAGCTCGCAAGGTGAGCGGGACTAGCAAAGGCATGTCATCCACCATTTCACCAAGAGCGAAAAGTTAAGTGCGTAACTCGACAACACACCGCAAGAAAGCTTCGACTAATTCGTCCATCATGTGTACTCATCATGTGAATCTTTTTCAAGAAGATGCAGATCGTCGTCGATTCTTGGCTTCATAGATGGTACACAACATGGCCCATGCCATAGAGGAAGTGATTGCTTCATTATGTGAGGTTGAACATCATCGAAAGGCTCAATGATGATAAGCATTAATGCTTTTGAATCAGCCTTTTCATACTTAGCCAACATATCATATCAGCGTAAGTCGCCTGTGGAGAGGGCATTCATGCCGAAACAATCCCCAAAGATCTTCAAATTGAAGAATCATCCACATCTTGGTTTTCCATGCGGTGAAATTTGGCCCTTTTTTCAGCAATCGGGCATCCGATGTAACAAAATGCAAGGTGCGAGACATTTCCAAAAACTCAAAATTGTATTTTATTTATTGATTGCTTAAAAAATGGTTACAAATCCTTACTGAAGGAACCTGTCACGAAGATGGGCTCTATAAGCTCGTGTAGTGAGACGCGGATGCCGAAATGAAACGGTGTGGTAGAACAATGTATTGGAGGACCTATAGGCTGTGGACATTCTACTTCATGTTCATCATCTCGCATCATAGCCACTCCAATTCTTTCACTTGATTTGGCGCACTTGACAACACGTCGAACCAAAATAGTCGAACAATCCTTGACGCACCAATTCATCAAATAATAAGTTGTCGTATTCAACAATTCATTGAGCAAGGCAAAATAGATGTCGGTGGTGTCCTCTTGGGCTCTCAGAGGCGACTCAATGGAAGGGTTGCTCGCAACACTCTCAGCATCTTGAATGATAGAAATGTGTGACATGTACATGCCCTCTTGCACTCAAAGGAAAGCTCTCTATTGGAAATCACCACTCGAAGGGTTTGCCTTACTCCTTGGCATCTCTCTTCTCATGGCTCACCACAAAGCGCTTCCTTCCAAATGGCTCACCTCCTCCATAGCAGTTTAAATGATTATCCACATAGGTATCTCTGGAAGTAGATTGCTCCAAGACAGGTTTTCAACGCCAATGTCTCTTTCAAAATCATTTTCAAATATGCAAATGAGGCCAAGTTATACAAAGACACCTTACACCAAAATAGGCAGTCTCTCACAAATTACTCCACGTGTTGTCCTCCTTGAATGCGTCGAAGGGTTCAATAAACTGTTGCTGATTCGCTACACATGATTTAAATCTATACGAATGGGTGAAATAATCGATCCGCCAGAAGAAGATTTACACATCTCCAAGTCTTCAAGTTTAAAGGCTTAGAGGACTTTGATTTCAATGTCAAGTCTTCAATCGTGTAGGCCAATATTGTTCACACTCCTCTCCTCTCCTTGGTCGTTGGTCACTACTTCTACAAAACACGTTCACGCCAAATAGGTTTCCAAACTACGTAGGGAAAACTTCCATGTAGGCCTCTTCACGTCACTTCGCTCCGATCAAAAATGTCACTCGATACCAATGATGATGATAGCAGAAGACAAAGAATGATTTATTCAATGTATTCAATATCCCAAACAAAAGAGCAGAGCCAAATATAAAGGTCTGCGGAAGAAGGAGAGGAAGGTGACAGTTATAACTGTCCACCAACAAATACATAACAACAATGTATTATAAACTAAACTAATGCTAACACCATCTCCTTATGCCTCCCAAGTGGGATAGGGGTCCACCCAATGCCTCCAAGTGCACTAACACAAATCACATACACAAACAAAACTCCTTATCTCTCTATTTTACAAAATACAATGATATATTTTCCTTTTAACTCCACATGGTGGATCACCCTTCCCACACTCCCTCCACAAAAATCCTCACACACTCCGTTTTACATCCACAAAATGGATCCATTTCCCTCTCCCTACACCATCCTTATGGAAAAATCTACCCAATCCCTTACAAAATCACATGCATTCATACAAATTACAACGCAATACACAAACGAGAAAACCAAAATATAGGTATAAGACCCTACCTTGCTATTTTGAGCTCCTTCAATCTTCAAACAAACAAACTCAAACCTCTTTCCAATTCCAAGCCAATCCAATCAAATCTCCCCAAAGATTCCAAGCAAGTAACCCCTAAACAACCAAGAAATTCCAATGAATATAAAATGGTGGACGGGATGGTATGGCAGCTCCATGTAGGATGCCACATCATTTGTCCCCAATCCACCTCACAAGTCAAACACATAGACCAAGACTCCATAAATGAGTAAGGTGAAGATAAAAACTTTCAAGGACATAATTAAGAGAGTAAGTAAAAAGGTGGAATTAATTTCCCATTTTTCCTTTAAAAACACATAATAAGGGCTACATTTGACCTCTCGTATCATAGTATAGGTTGGTGGGAGAGTTTAAGGAGTATGGGATGAGTATAGCTTGTCCCATAATTCTCCAAAAATGGGTTAAAATTACAAATCTGATATTTGAGAGATGGAAAAGGGTACAAAAATCAAAATCAAATAAAATCCATCTAAAATTATGAAGAGAACAAGGACTATCTACCACATTCATTTCCCCTTTGTCACATCTCCTAATTAGCATTATCCACATAGTTAATTAACTAAATCAATATCACACTAAATAAGATGAATAGAATGAGAAGACATTAAAATTCAATAAAATCATATACACAACTAAGACAATAAAATTTAAAAGAGAAAAATACAACATTCACACCCATGGTCACTTATGAGGTTTCTCCCCAGAGACCTCCTAAAACACACACACACACACACACACACACACACATTTCTACCATGGTGACCTTGTTGTAAACATCTAGTATTATTCCATGGTTAGTCACCTAGTCCCTTCCTTGTTTATTTTTATTTTGTTTCTAAAACAACCGAAACAATACTACCACCTTTGGCCTCAAGGCCATATCAATACATAAAGCAATTAAAACACATATATTATTTGTTAATTAACATCATCATATAATGTAGCTATATTATCGTCAAGGTTAAATAATTATATCAATTATTTACAATTACTAATCATCCCAATCCTACCATATTCACTAACATTCAATGTCACCCTACGATTATGCATACCCATTTATCACAATTCATATTTTACGACAACCATGCAATTCATACATCCATTATAACTTGTATCTATCTAGATGCATTCAACAACATACTATTGATCACCTATTAACATCGCATTATTAATAATTCACAACATCAATGAGATCACATGGCTAGTTCAATCATCTTAACATAATTACCATCGTCGAGAGTGCAAAGAGTCAGTATATAACAAAATAACATTAATTCATCATCATGTACTGCAACATCTATCAATGTCCTCTATATACTTATACAGTCCATAATAAAAGCGAAACACAATGATAATCACAATGTCCATAGTGTCTAACAATAGTCTATCCAAAATATCAAACAATGTCCATGTCGGTGAGCAACTTATAATCATAATTATAGCAAATTAGGTATCGAAGAGGAGTGGGCACTTCATAGTACCATTATGTCTACACTTGTAAAACTTAGAAAATAAAGAAGTTATCATTTCACAATCTTCTTTAGGTATACATATATCCACATTCATCTTCTTTTCTAAAATGCAACTTCTTTAGTAAGATTTGCCATATCACTCAACCTTGTTTTATTTGTGATATTGGACCTTTCATTATCAATTTTTTATTTTAAAATTGTTGAAGAAATATAATGTCTTCCAACAAGGTGATTAGGATGCCAAATTGTAATGTGGACAATGCACTTGATAAGTTAGGGGCTCCATGTTGTAAATTAAGAAATAAAGAAGTTATCATTTCACAATCTTCTTTAGGTTTTTTCCATCTTCCAATATTACACCCAAGATTATGTGAATTAGTCATTTGTTCTCCTATCAACATTTTCACTTACCATTTGATTGTTGTTTCCATCTTAGTATTTAGAGAGTCTTACATAATCATTTTCTTTTGTTCATCTATTTATCATTGCATCCGATCCACAAAATTTTTATATGTTCAAATGTTCCTTAATTATTGTTATGGACCAATAACGAGTTTCAATTATTTTAAATAATTTAACATTCAAATTAGAATGAATTCTTATAGGAGTAAAATGTTATATATAACCCTTTTTTTTTTTTTTGGAATTATGTTTAATTTAATTTTGTTTATTATTTGTATGAACGCATCGTATTTAATAGGTTACAATTGTCTAAAAAGGCAGCTACTAAAATACTTAACCTTGGAAAGCAACAAAAAGAACCGACAAATGACCAAACAACCACAAAAAATACACGTAAACAACAAAAGAAACTCAACCCCTCCATAAAAACGAAGATTGTGAATTCAATGTATATATTTCCATTACTAACACAAGTAATGAAATGAAATGAAAACTTTTTAATGTTTACGAGAGTAAAAATAGCCTACGAGACAATAAAACCAGTTTCTTTTAATTTCATCAATTCTTATCTTCTTTTGTAAGGAGCACGCTAATAATTCCACACGCTTCCATTAAAACTAATTTTTCCTAATAATTCCACATACCTCCCTCTAATTTAGAATGGGCATTTAAAACCTAAAAACTACCCAACCACAAAGAAAAAGGAAACGTAAAAACCATTGTTTGGACTCTCAGTACACACCAATAATGGAGGTGCGAGGGCCCTTCATTGACTATACTGGAAAGTGGGTCAAGCATTGGCCCCCACGGTTGAAAAGAGAGAATAATTATGGTCTCACTGTTGCAGAATATGACTGGAGCATGCCATGAATCGATGTTTGTGAATAGATAGCCTGTCAGTTTTTACCATCACACCTGTCCTGCTCTTATTATTATGATGCACATGCACCAATCCGTACGAGCTTCCCGTAGATTAAAATCCACAACTTACACAAAATAACATCATCTAATATGGATTTAAAGTGAGTCAGATGCTTTTTTGGGATTTGGATTGAAGATGGTAAAGCTAGAGGAGTAAGAGATGATTTCTGGTAGTGGTGGCAGTGGCGCATCGGCTGTGCCTTATCTTCTTGCTGGCCTGGCTGCCATGTTAGCTCTCATTGCCTTTGCCTTGGCTGTGCTCGCCTGTTCTTTCTGGAAGATAATTTCCGGCCCCTTTTCTCCTCATCATCCCAGCTTGGATAACACTACGCCTCTTCCACCTCCTCATATCGTCGATGAAGACAAAGTGGCCGTCATTATGGCAGGAGATGACAATCCTACCTTCCTCGCCAAAATGCAGCAGCTGAAAGAATCTTCGGTATAGCTTCCTTTTACAAATGTTGCTTCCTGTTAGATCTACATGATGTTCTTATCTGGGGCGTGTATTATTATGGGATATATTATAGATTGTGACCTTCACTTCTTGTTATACCTAAGTTCTTAATATAGCAATTATGATAACAACAGTAATTGATTGACTATGAGGCATTTCAGTGTCATTGTGTCTGCTCGTGTAATTGTTTATATGGAAAAATGCATCACAAACATGTTTGAAATAAATTGGCTCACTGGCATTTCCTTCATATGAAACCAGCTGAGGTTTATCGAATTCAAAGTGGTTTAAAAAACTTCTGGAGAATGACATTTTAAAGAAAAATTAAACAAAACAAGTTAATGAAACTCCAGCTTTATTATTTCATACATTGGTGTGTAAGGTGTTTAGGATACCTTAAAACTGGTTTACAATTCTAATAGATGAGACTGCAATTTTATTTTCTTCATGTAGATCTTGTGCACGGAACGTAAGTAATAACTTTGATGCAGCTTTGAATGAGGAGGCATTGACGAGAGATTGATGGGTAGGAGCCCCGAGAATGGGGATGAAGTATATTGGTCATATTGCCACCAGAGAATCAATTCTGCCTTTCAAACAAGTTATCTGTTTCAATTATTACGTTTGTTTCCGTTTCCGGTTGCGTAACTTTCGAGATATGGACGATATTTCCTAAAAACCATTATTTTATGGTAAATTTAGAAGTAATCATGATCTTAGTGGCAGGTGAGGGATGGGACCTTATCCCCAAAACCTACACATAGCATGCATACTTTGACTATCTTCACGCAGCAGCATCAGGGATCAAATTTGAAGTCATCAATGCCCTTCAAATGTCATTCACCTTGTCATAGAAGGGTGATTAAAAATTTACACTTGAAAAAAATTTGAAATTTAAAATTACACTTCAATATTAAAAGGTATTAAAATATTAATATTATAGATTTTCATTTGAAGAGTTAACTAAAAAAATTAGTTGTCATGTAAATTGTGTGCTAAGTTAATTTTGTATAATTTATTTTTTAATAAATAAAATATTAAATAATAACTAGAACAAAAGATTCATGCTTGCTAGCTTTCTATTTTCTATATTAGAAAAAACTTCATTCACTTCACATAAATCATACACCAAATCACTAGGAAAAAGGATAAACCTCTATAAATTAAGCAATTGCCTTACTCTTTTTGTTTTCAAAATAACGATATTTTCTTTTAAATTTTGCTACCTTATAAATCATGTTTGGAATTTGGTGGTTTATTCTCAATGCCTTTATTTATTTTATAAATTGGTCATTTAAATATTACCAAATCCACAACCTTATGCATGAGTGAGAATTTGTACAAGAAACAAGTGAAGTCAAGTCCTAGTGAGTTTTGTTGCTCAAAATATTATCAATATAAATGAGTTGGCCAAGACATTGTTTGATAAAAATACCGAATGTATTTTTGAATTTTGGAACAACTTACTACATAATGTATTATTTGTTTAAATACATGTCTATTTTACACATTAGCACCACAATTATGCCATTTTTTATTTCTCAATATTTTCTCAATAGTAAATTGTTATTACTTCTTGTCTCTACAATATTTTAGGTCCGATTAAAACAACTTTAATGAGAATGAAATGATTTGAAAGATGTGACACTATGATTACCTAAGTTGGTGAGCCTAAGGTTCATGTCTCATGCTAAAATTTTTTTTTTTATGTCCAACTTATAAATTTGTTACAAGGATTTGTCAAACTTATAACTTGTGTAATTATTTTTTTGAATCTTGACTATTGAATTTAAATAAATTTCAGAATTGTGATTAGATGTTATAGATATTTAATAATTTTGACTTTTTCATATTTATTTTATTATATATATAAAGGAAATTAACATTATCGCTTTTTCTATTGAAGGGTAATGTCTTTGTTTAATCACCATTTACGAAGGGTAAAGCTTAACCTAGCCCGTCAAATTAAAATATGGGGTGTCCTTCAATTTTGATCACTTTGTGAATCACACTTCCAAAATTAAGTTTGAATTATAATTGCACAACCATTTTGACATTTGAAAACGTGGTTCTCATTTTATAAGAAAATAGCAATTAAATGCGGGTGGTGTAATGGAGATGCCAAAAGGGATCTAATGAGGAAGTTGAATTTTCGAGCAAAAAAATTATGGTGGAAGAAGGGTAGTAGTACAAAAGGAAAAGGGGGATGGAGACGAATAATTGAAGATATGAAAGAATAGTGGGAGGAATGTATTTGGTGATCTAACATATAAAGGCACACCATGTAAAAACAAAATTGCCTCTATAGAAAATAGCTAGGTTTCCGAGTCCAACCCCTCAACATCAAGTGGACTCTCAAGGCATAAGAAATTGTATACATGTGTAGAACTTGAATGCTGCAACTTGTATCTTTCAAAGGAGAGGAACACAATTATAAGATATTCTTTTTTAACAAATTGTAAAAGAAATAAGGGAATTGTATGACATGTACCAATAGTCACAAGACCCGAGTGATTTTTTCCAAGACTTTTCCATGAAAGATTTTGAATATGTGTTGGAAGTATATAGAAACACGATGAGGGTTGGAAATAATGTTAAGGTTCTTCCATTTTTGAGAAAATTTAGGGTTTGCAGAGGGTTCTTTGAAGCAAAACATAAGCGAAGAAATGAGTATGCCGATAGGGATGAAGTTAAAGAGAATATTTCTAAGAGAAAGTTGGGTGATGAAGAAGGAGATAGAGGGAAGGGAGTTACTTGGGGAAGGAAAGATGTTGGAGGGAAAATAGGTGATCCTCTTTTTCTCGTATTAAAATTAGGTGTAGACCACATGTCACATGGGAAAACACTTTGAAGGTGAAATGGGGTGTGAGGCACAAACTCTTGAGGCAACATACTATGGAAATAAGCATGAAAGAAACCCATTCTATTAAAATTTCCCAAAGTCCAAATCCTCGATGTCTTTGCTCATATCACTATTATCGAAAGTGCTAGAACTCACATTGTGGAATTGTTCTTTTTGTTCGTTTCTTGATGGAACTCAAGGCTCTGCTTCACTTTCCATTCGAATGAGCATCCTTTCTTGGGAAAAAAATTTATTTTAATGTATTGTTCGTCATTTAAAATGAAAGAATAAGATGATTTAGAAGATAAATTTATACAATTCTTTAATTTCATGTTGTTATTATTATTTATGAGTATTTCATTTTGTTGAAGAAAGAAGAGACAACCTTTCGTATCAAACAATAAAAGGAAACAAATTTGATAGTTCCCATGGTTTTTTCATTGTTGCATTTGCTAATGCTTTAGATAGGGATCTTATTTTTGGGAAAGTTTGGGAATTTGAATCCCATATGCTATTGATGAAACCGTGGTTCCCTTTGTTTAACCCGGTTTTTGATACTTTCCAAGTTAAACCGGTGTGGATTCATCTACCTTACTTGTCCCTACAATTTTGGTTGGAAATTTTCTTAATTGCTATTGGTAACACTTTAGGAAAATGTTTAGCTATTGACCCAAAAATTGAAGATTTTGAGCACACAATGTGTGTAGAATCTTGATTGATATGGATACTTTTTTTGACTTCCCGACCAATATTGAACTTAAAGTTGAGGACATAACTTGGATTCAAAATCCAGACTAGGGTTCATTTTAAGAAGCCTTTGGTAAATTGGAGGTGGAAAATCCCCGGCGAATATACCTCGAACCACTTTCATCGAAAGGTGAATTTTCCAAGATTTTAGATTCAAATTTTCACCTGTCATTTTCTTAAGGGGGAGAACTCAACATTTTTTTTGTGTCGGGTGACAACAAGGTTCGCTATCACACGACAATAAGCCTTGTTGTTTCCTGACAACAAGGCTTTTTCTCGTGCGACAAAAAACCTTGTTGTCACACGATACCAAAAAAATGCTTCATTTTTATGACTATTTGCTATCCCTTTGTCGCTCATCAACAAAACTCATTTATCGCCCACCTAAAACCCTCCCTTGTCATGCGCCAATAACCCTCTTGTTGCGCGACAACAACCCTCTGGTCACGCGTCAACAAAATTGTGGTCGATAGTCAACAACCCTTTGGTCATGTGTCAATAACCCTTTGGTCACACGTCAACAACCCTCTGGTCGCACGTCAACACCTTCTCTTATCGCACGTCAACAACACTATATTGTCGCTCATCTAGAAATGAAAATCTTCCTTCTCGCGTGTTAGTGACACTTTCCTATTGCAAGTCTACAACAACCAGTCTGAGACTCTGATCCACACTTTGTCTACTTGTAATTTACAAGTAATTCGATGGTACCTTAGTAAGTTACTAGTATACTACTAGGTGAATTACCTAGGTTTATATAGGAGTAGTTTTCAACGATAGGCGAAGCCGACACCTAAAAAAATTTATACTGGAAAATTTTAGGTGAACAATACACTGACCTACTCTAAAAAATTCACCTTTTCAAATTTTCCAAAAATGGAATATTCGCCAAATTACAAATATTTTCCACTAAAAATATCCTTGACTGGACTATGAAGGGTTTCCCTTTCAATGTCAAACATGGTTTTCTCTAGGCCATTTAACATCAGAATCTTTGCTTGGTAAGAAAACATGCTAAAGGTAGAAGCTCTTGGTGGAAGAACTCTAATTCTAGTCATAGTTTTGTGAATGTCCCACCAATTTATGAATCGACTCGAGAATCAAAGAAATTGGTTGAACCGGAAGAGGTGGATGAACAACAAGTTAGAAAGAATGTAACAAATTCCTTATCAGGATCCCATGACCTTGTGGAACACATTGAAGTTTTGATTCCAATCCATAACATTGAAAATGTAAATCCAAATGCGGAAGAGGAATGGAAAGTTGTGAGTCGGAAAAAGAAAGAAACTATCTCTCCCCTAAAATACAACTGAGATCTAAAGGGAAGGGTTGTTGAGATAGTTGTTGGTTTTGGTTTGTTGTTGTTAGTTTGATTGTTATTTTTTTGTTTTTGGTGCCGCTGGTAGAGACTTGTTTTGTTTTGTTTTGTTCCTCAATGTCTTATCTCTTTCTCCAACTGTTGTATGAGGTAGGGTCCCCTCAACCCTTCTTTAACACTAATAACAAAAAATGCTCAAGAATTTCTTCCATGGGTTATATTTTAAAGGAATTCTAACATGCACAATAGAAGGCACATGAAATACTAATTGATTCATAGGGGATATAACTATCAAAGGAAAGGAAGAAGGATAATTTAGTTGAAAGCGCCCCAAAAATGTAAATCTCTCCTCTACCATCTATGATCCTCTTTTTTTTTTGTAAGTCACATGTTATTGTGTGAACCACATAAAGAATATGTTGGAGTCATAATGTAGAAAAGTCTCAATGAATATTATACAATGTAAAGGGGTGATAAATATAAAACAAGGAGTTAGTTATAAAGCCAACGAGACAGGTGGTTAGAACCGAATAACAAAACAATGTAATAGGAGATCTTCTGTAGTGACATGCATCTGCAATGACCTGCAAAAAGACGTGTACCAACATCCTTGGATGATTCAACTTGCTCTATTTAAACGCCAACATTGGTTGTATACTTGTATTGTTTGGACGCGTCATTTGACCCGTGCATGCGCTTGTGCAATCGTCGCTAGAGAAGATTCTTTGTCAGCACTAGGGTTTGGCTGTGTCTAGCAGTGTAAGGAAAACTAATTTTGTAGACATAGAAGAAGCAGTGAAGCAACAAAATGGGTTGATTCTTTGCTCCAAAAACATCATCACTGGTTACAGACCTGTATCATTAGGATGCATCATTTGACCTATGCATATGCTTGTACAATGGGCGCGAGAAGAGATTCTTTGTCAGCAACAGAGTCTGGTGGTGTCTGGCGGTGTATGTCAAATTAATTTTGCAAATAGAAGAAAGAGTGTTGCAGCCCGTGTGTGACATGTGGATTTAAGCGTGGAGTTGAAATTTCTTGCGTGGAGTTGAAATTTCTTGTGTGGAGTTGAAATTTCTTACACGAAAGAAGCTGTTGTTCCCTGTTTGAAATTGCTTGAAATAAATTGCAGCAAGTCAACCATCGTGAGGTTTTGGTGTTGTTCGCAGACCAAGGAGGAGGCATTCAGAATATGCAACCAAAGGGCTGCGTGTAAAGACCAAAGAAAGTAAGCATTTACATAGACCTATTTTTGTAGAAAATCTGCAGTCTTATACAACAAACAACATAAAAGAAATAAACAGAATACTTAAATAACTTGCATAAACATATGAATATTCAAACCAGCACTGCTGTGCATAATCTCCATTAATAAAAGCTTCATCATACTCAGAGCTTCAGCTCTTTACAATCAAGTTGTGTGTGCAGCTGTGTGCTTTCAATGCACATCCTTCCTTGCTTGTGCAGATTTCACACCTTTGTGTGTGCATACAAAGCAATTACAATTGCTGTTATTTAAATAGAATAACTCACCCACTAACAGCTCTTCAACTGAGCATTCTAAATCTAAACTCATGCTTTAAAACAGTTGCATGCTATGCATGATTTAAAACAAATTTATTTGAATTAAATCTAATGATAAAAATAAGATAAAGCTAACTTAACTAAAGCAAACTAAAACAAGACTAAAGCTAAAATTAGCTTTCCTAAAAAAAGCTACGGTTGGAATTAAATATGCATCACATGCATATTTCCAACACTCCCCCTTAATTTCAAACTGTAGCTTTCACTCTTCTAGAGTTGTGTTTGCTTTTTCAGATCTGCCATGTGCAGGATCACATACTCCCAAACAATCTCTCAAATATTCGAAAACTTCTTTTGCTAAAGCCTTTGTAAAAATGTCTGCAAACTGATCTTCGGATCTACAAAATTCAAGATGAATTTCCTTGTTGTTTACCAGCTCCCTGATGAAATGATACCTCGTATCAATATGCTTGCTCCTCTTATGAAAAACATGATTTTTGGACAACGCTATGGCTGAGTTGTTTTCACAAAAATCTGTGTAGCTTCCTCTTATTTTGTTGTAAATCTATCAACACTCTTCTCATCCAAACAACTTGACATGCTGCTCCTGTTGCTGCTACATACTCTGCTTCTGCTGAAGATAACGTGACAATGGGTTGCTTCTTTGATGCCCATGAAACCACTCCTATTCCAAAGTGAAAAGTATAGCCGGATGTGCTTTTCCAATCATCTATACTTCCAACGCATTGTCACTATCTGTATAACCAATGAGTTTGAACTCATCTGAACTTGAATAAAGAATTCCATAATTTCTTGTTCCACGTACATACCTCAAAATTCTTTTTCCAGCTTGCCAATGTGAATCTTTTGGAGATTCCATGAACCTTGATATGAGGCTCACACCATACATGATATCAGGCCTTGTGGCTGTCAAATACATAAGACTTCCAACCAACTTTTTAAACAATGTTGGATCCACAAACGATCCTTCATCCTCTTTGCTCAACTTCAAACCTACTGCAACTGGTGTTGGTGCTGGCTTACAATTCAACATGTTAAACCTTTTCAAAACGTCACTTGCATACTTTGCTTGTGAGATAAAAACTTCACCTTCTGATTGTTGAACTTCAATACCCAAAAAATAATGCATAAGACCAAGATCTGTCATCTCAAACTCCTTCTTCATGGCTGATTTGAATGACTCTGTAGATAGATTTCCAGTAATGATCAAATCATCTACATATAAACAAACAATTAAAATTTTACCTTGTTCATTTATCTTGGTGTATAAGGTAGGCTCACTGCTGCTCCTACTGAAACCATTCTCAATCAAATAAGAATCTATTTTGTTGTACCAAGCTCTAGGTGCTTGCTTGAGACCATAGAGCGCTTTCTTCAATCTGTATACTTTTCCTTCATGACCTTCAATCTCATAACCTTCTGGCTGATTTACATAAACTTCCTCTTCAAGGAATCCATTTAAGAATGCTGATTTAACATCCATCTGATAAATAGGCCATTTGTTTTGAGCTGTAATTGCTAAAACCATTCTTACCGTATCCAAACGTGCTACTGGTGCAAATGTTTCGTTGTAGTCAACTCCATATTGCTGCGTAAAACCTCTTACAACCAGCCTTGCTTTGTGCTTCTATACTTTTCCATCAGCATTGTATTTTTCTTGTAGACCCACTTGACTCCTATCACGTCCTTTCATTTTGGAAGATCCATTAGCTCCCATGTCTGATTCTTCTCTATAGCATCAATCTCATCATCCATGGCTTTTTCCCAAACTTCATTCTTTATAGCCTCTTTGTAATATACTGGATCTGTAGCCTTTGAGAAAATAATGCAAAAACTGAAAATGAATTAGTTGTATCAACATTATAAATCTCACTTAGACTTCTTGTTTTCCGCTGCACAGAGTATTCGATGCAGGACTACTTTGTGGTGATGGAGTAGCTTCTGGTGTTCCCTATGGTGTCTCTTGCATGGCTGAAGATGGCTGAAATCTTGGTGACCTCCTGACTGTAGATGGAGGTGTAGCTTGTGCTACAACTTGTGGTGCATGTCCAAGATTTGTAGATATAGTAGCTTGTTGCTCTAAAGTTTCATCTGTCATATCATCATGCAGAATAGATGTTTCTATACTCACTGTTTTCTCTATACTTCCATCCCATGCTTCATTCTCAATAAACTATACATCCCTGCTGATCACAACCTTTCTAGTGACTGGATTATACAACTTGTATGCTTTTGTATTCTCTGAATACCCAACAAAAATACACTTTTCTCCTTTGTTATCTAACTTCTTCCTTATCTCATCAGGTACATGTGCATACGCTACACAACCAAAAACTCTGAAATGTGAAACACTGTGTTTCCTATTAGTCCATGCTTGTTGAGGAACCATGTTCCTAACAAGTTTCGTTGGACACCTGTTCAAAATATAAACAAAAGTTGCTACTGCTTCTGCCCAATACTCATTTGGAAGATGTTTTGCCTTCAACATGCTTCTTGCCATCTCCATGATGGTTCTATTTTTCCTCTCTGCCACACCATTCTATTGTGGTGTATACCTGGTAGTAAACTAGCTTGTGTATACCATGATATTTACAAAAATTCATAAACTCATTAGAAACATACTCACCTCCTCTGTCCGTTCTGAGAAATTTGATGTAGTATCCACTTTGCTTCTCCACTAATGCCTTGAACTACTGAAATGTATCAAAGGCATTTGATTTATTTCTCAGAAAATAAACCCATGTCTTCCTTGTGTAATCATCAATGAATGTCATAAAATAAATACAACCTCCAATAGAAGTTATCTGCATAGGTCCACATAAATCTGAATGTACAATCTCAAGTGGTGCACTTGCTCTTGTTGTTTTGCCAATTGGGAATGAATCTCTGTGTTGCTTCCCCAAAATACAACCTTCACATACCCTTTCGGTTTAAATCAATGGAAAACCTTTAACCATATTTTTCTATGTAATAAATTCAAACCTCCAAAATTCAAATGTCCATACCTTAGATGCCAAAGCCATGTTTCATCCTTCATGACTGAATGAAAAGCTGATTGTGTTCCTTCAACATAGGACTCAACTATATTTACATAAGAATCAGCGCAGACTCGCTGCCGTTAGCACGTTGCACTCTGATTTTCATTGGCGCAGGACTCATCTGTTTGAGCGCAGACTCAACAAAAGACTGATTTGGCTTAACGCATGACTTTGCTGCAAACAGATCTGATTTCTTCTTCTTTCCAGGTTTCAAAATCAATGGAAACATCCTATTGCTGCTCATCTTCACTTTTGCAATCAACTGAGTGCTAGGATCTTTGTCCACAATCACGCACTCATTGTCTTCCATATAGACTCTAGATCCTTTCTCGTACTCAGCTTGTCCAATACTCATAAGGTTATGTTTCAAACTGCAACATAGTAAACATCTTGCATACTTGTTTGCTCCCCTGTCTTGTTAGAATACTAACCGTGTCTTTTCCTTTCACGGACACAATATTGTTATTTCCAAGAGTAACATCACTCTTAACTGAATCATCCAAACTAGAAAATAAATCTAGATTACCTGTCATGTGATTACTATGAACTAGAATCCAAATACCATACATCACATGGACTCTCTTTTGATAAATTACATTCAATAGGGGATAAATAAGGTATTGCTTCAACAATTCTTGTGCATGCAATAAACATAGGTTTAGAAATAGAACTTCCAACCTGATTTTGATTTTGTCTCTCTTGATCATATTGCTTTTTCTTGCAATCATAAGCATAGTGCCCATACTTCTTACAATAATGACACTAAACATGAGACTTATCTTGTCTCTGACCATAACTCTGTTCTTGATTCTGTCCTCTTCCACTTGAGTTTGATGAACCGCTGCCACGTCCTCTAGATGGACTTCTTCCTCTGCCTCTTGGGCTGAAACTTCCTCTTCTTTTGCCACGACTACCTGTTGTCTGAGATGCAAAAGCCTGATCTACACTTGCATGTGATCTATTCATCCTCTGTTCATGATTGATTAGTGATGCATGCAACTCATCAATAGAAAATTGACTCAGATCCTTAGTTTCTTCAATAGCAACAACTAAAGGATCAAATTTCGTAGGCAAAATTCTAAGCAATTTTTCAATAATCCTTTTGTCCTCAAGAGTCTCACCATGAGATTTGATTTGATTGACTAAGCCAACTACATAAGTAAAAAATGATTCTACGAAATCTGAATCTTTCATTGCTAAATTCTCAAAATCTCTACGAAGTAACTGTAGCTTGGCGGTTTTTACTTTCTCCTTACCTTGATATGCAACTTGTAAAGTATCCCATGCAGTCTTTGCTTGACTAGTTGCTGCCACTCTTGGAAGAATGCTTTCATGCATTGCCTGATGAATATAGAAAAGAGCTTTTCCGTCCTTCTTTCGTAACTCCTTCAAAGTATCTTTCTCTACTTGAGAAAGTGCAATATATGCTGTTGCATTTGCGGGCTCTGTGTACCCATCTTCAACGATCTCCCACACGTCTTGAGATCTGAATAGCGCCTTCATGGTCAATGACCAATATTCGTAATTCTTTCCATTAAATTGCGGTGTCTGCATACCGGATGTAGAAGCCATAGCTTGCTACCAATTTAATAAGTTATTGGAATAACCTCGCTCTGATACCAATTTGTAGAAAATCTGCAGTCTTATACAACAAACAACATAAAAGAAATAAACAGAATACTTAAATAACTTGCATAAACATATGAATATTCGAACCAGCACTGCTGTGCATAATCTCCATTAATAAAAGCTTCATCATACTCAGAGCTTCAGCTCTTTACAATCAAGTTGTGTGTGCAACTGTGTGCTTTCAATGCACATCCTTCCTTGCTTGTGCAGATTTCACACCTTTGTGTGTGCATACAAAGCAATTACAATTGCTGTTATTTAAATAGAATAACTCACCCACTAACAACTCTTCAACTAAGCATTCTAAATCTAAACTCATGCTTTAAAATAGTTACATGCTATGCATGAATTAAAACAGATTTATTTGAATTAAATCTAATGATAAAAATAAGATAAAGCTAACTTAACTAAAGCAAACTAAAACAAGACTAAAGCTAAAATTAGCTTTCCTAAAAAGCTACGGTTGGAATTAAATATGCAACACATGCATATTTCCAACATTTTTTGTTGTTGTTGTTGTTGTTGTTGTTGTGTAGATATTTTTGTTGTTGTTGTCATTTGGTGTAAGCAATATCTCGTGTGTGAAAAATGTGTTTCAAGGTATTGTGGCGGTGAATATTGAAGACACAAATCATCGTAAACCCGTGAGCACATTTCCTTTATATTGAGCGAGACAAAGCAATATCAGCCCCCAAATTGTTGTTATCGATGCTCATAGATGCTCGGGTCTTGAAAGGTCCTAATTATGCCACATGGAAGATAAAGATGCAAAAATTCTCTAGTTTGAAGAGTTTTGGGAATTCATCACTTTGGAAAAGTAACTTTTCCCACTAACGGATGCGACGACATTAAAGGTGGCTTGGGTTGTTGTCTCCATAATCTACAAAGTGAAGAACTTGACATAGATCCTCCATCTCTAGTCCAAGCTTCATACAATGAGTATGAAAGATGGAGAGAAAGTAGAGGAATTCTTACGTCGTGTGGTAGAACTACGATTAGAGATTATAGCGCATGGAGAAAATGTTAAATAGAAGATTTTATTCCCTTTCACTGTGAGAGCTCTTCCTTCCTAGTTCAACACACTCATCAAAACATTGAGCATCAAAAACAAGATGTGACCTTTTCCGGATTGGTGAACTTTATCTAACAGGGAAAGAAGCCATCCAGACAAAGTGCACGAAGAGTTTGAATACAATGCACCGATCTCGAGGTAGAAGATGATTCAAAAGCCTCGCAAGGGACAATGAGAGAAACATCTATAGAAACAAATGTAGAAGTAGAAGTGTCATATATTGAATCGATGGTGTCACATTTTCACCATGGATGTGCACAACACTATGAATTGTTGAGTACATGGCCTCACACAATGCAAATCTAGAGAATATAGTACATTTAATAGTATTGATTCATAGAAATCCAAATGAGGTCCTCACCAAAAGAAGAAGAAAGGACATATTGTAGCCCAACAACATGATGAATCGGATGAGGAAGTACCAGAATCAACAAATTGTGGCATACACGAAGATGTTGTTCTAGTCTCCCAAACATACCATCCATCGCAAAATGTTTGGTTGATTGAATCTAGTTCTGCAACAAGGACATGATGGGTGATAAGAATCTATTTGATTTATTAACCGATCGAACCACTAGAGACTAGGTTCGAATTGTAGATAATAAGGATTATGTTACGAAAGAATAGGCAATTCCACCATTCCTCTTTGGATGAGAAGTTGCACCCTCACGAAGGTGCTTTATTTTCCCGGCTTGGCCAAAATCTCTCGTTTATCTCTCGGCTCTTGAATCAAAAGATAAATTTGGATTGCATGGTCAAGAAAGGAATCAAATCATGTTTGATCTCACGAGAAGGTATGATACTTGCTAGAGATTTTTTGAAGGATTGTTTATTTGCACTAGATGCAATTTCATCCTCTACAATTTCTCTATCTACCTCTATGATGGAGTCTACTACACTCTAACATTATTGATATGGGCACCTTTCTATTGGATCCCTATATTATCTCAGTTCTAAGAAGATGGTATGAGGAATTCCTCCACTCTCCCATTCATTTCCTCTCTGTTCTAGATGTTTGGTGGGAAAACAACATCGGGATCTGTTCGAGACAAGTACCTTCTATGCCAATAAGCTGTCTCAAGGTCGTACATATCGATCTATGTGAACCCTTTTCTGATTCATTTCAGGGATTTAAGTACTTCCACTTGTTTATTGATGATTATTCTCGCAAGACATGGGTCTTCTTTCTCCAAAATAAGAGTGAAACATTTGTTAATTTTCATATCTTCTCACAACAAGTTGTTCATAGATTGGGAAACCCCTTCTTGTCCTCCACTTAGATCGAGGAGAGGATTTCATGTCAAATAAACCATTGACATTCTTGAAATAGAAAAGCATCTCACCACTTGACTATCCCATATACTCCCTACCATAATGGAATTGCATAATTTCGCAATCAGAATGTCATGGAGATAACTCATTGCATGTTTTCCAATGTAAATTTGGAGAACAAATTTTGGTTAGAAGAAGTCTAGATAGTTGTATATCTTTTGAAATGGGAACCTACACATACATTGCAATACAATATACTAGAAGAGGTATGAAGTAATCATAAGCCTTCGATCTCCCATTTGAGAGTGTTTTCTTGTATATCACATATATATGTCCTAGATAATAAAAGGAAGAACATCGATGCAAAGACACTCCAATGTATATTTTTGGTGTACAATACTACAACAAAGGCATATCATCTCATGTATCCTGCTATAAAAATATATGAGAGTTGAGATGTGGTTTGTGATGAGTCATCATTTTACTCATTCCCACATGACGAAGAGTCGGTATTAACCTCCTCTCATAGATTTATCTCACAGTAAGATGATGAGAATGAGGATTCTTAGCACAAGAAAGATGAGCTGCAAGGAGAATTGTTCATTGATCTTGGTAATTTAGAAACTAAATATTCACATCGACAACAATATCAATGTTTGAAGTGGGTCCAAATCACGGTCAAGAACTCCCACCTAAAGTCTCTCCCAAATACTTCATCAAGAGTTGGAATGAGAAGACATGTGAGAAATGAGGTAAATCTCACACTCATGAGTTTAGTGGTTGATAGAATTGAACCTAATACAATTTTTGAGGCACTCGGTCAACCAAAGTCAAAGAAGGCCATGGATGCAAAATATAATGAGCTTGATCTAGAAATAAACATGGGAACTCAAGTCGATATGACGATAAGAAAGAAACCCATTGGTTGCAAATAGATCTTCAAAACAAAATCCAAGGCGAGATGGATATAACTGACAAGTAAAAATCATGGCTAGTCAACATGAAGGAATTGACTACGAGGAGACCTTTTCACCCACTACAAAGATAAAAACCATCGAGTTGTCTTTGCAGCACTGGAATTAGAAAAATGATGGAAGCTTCAAGAGATGCGTGTTAAAATTTCTTTCTTGAAAGGTGATCTCAAAGAAGAAGTATACATGACCCACCTAGAAGTATTTGTAGATGAGAAACATCCCAAAAAGGTATGTCATCTAATTAAGTATCTTTATGGACTTACACAATATACCATGACATGATAGATTAAAATAAATTATCACCTATTGTAACATGCATTCACTCGTAGCCCCTCTAATTCAAATCAATATATGAAAAATATATGCATAAAGATTTTTATTTTGGTTTTTTATGTGAATGACCTTGTGATCACGAGGAGTTCACAAAATCTCATCAAACATGTTAAGAATGATCCAAATAAATCCTTCAACATGAAATATTTGGGGCTACTTCACTATTGTCTTACCTCCTAGATATGGTAGAAGAAGCATCATATTTTTACCTCCTAGATGAAACATACCAAGATACTCCTGGAAAAGTATGGGATGTCTAATTGTAAACCTATATCCACTCAAATGGAGAAAGGTTTGACACTTTCTACATTTTAGGATTCACCTCAAGTAAATGGTACTCACTATAAACATCTTGTTGGGAGTTTCATTTACTTGAGTTATACTGGACCATATGTTTTATTTGTTGTGAACTATCTTTCTAGATTCATGTAGGAGCCAAAGAAATTGGATAGGTAGTAGTGAAGCATGTTTTGAGATATGACCGAGGTATAATTGATTATGTTATGGAGTATCAGAAGAACTCTCAGTTCTTCTTGTAGGGATATATTGACTCGGACTATGTTGGATTTGTTGATGACATGAAATCAAGTACTTGATATGTTTTTGATCTCGGTTATAGACCTATCTCATACATTAGAAAAGTCTAAACTATTGTTTCTCTCTCATCCACTGAGGTAGAGTATCACGCTACACAATGAGAAGTATGCGAAGTAATTTGGTTATGTCACATTCTAGTTGATAGGGACATTCTTGAAGAAAAGATACCTATGATTCATTGTAACAATCAAGGTGTGTTAAATCTTGTGAAGAATCCAATTTTCCATGAAATAACAAAGCACATTGAGTTCTAATGTCATTACATTCGAGAACAAGTCTTGAACCACCACATCTAGCTCTAGTACTACCCTACATATTCTCAGATAGAAAATATACTCACCAAGTCTCTTGGCAAGGTAAAATTTTAGTTACATAAGGGGTACATTTTTAAAAGCAATGTCATAAGGGTGGAATGTTAGATTACGATCCATAAAAAGGTATTTTTATACTCAAAAATATTACTCAACAGATCCTTATAGGCAATTCATTTTAATGCTAATTTCTTTAACTCCAAAAATATAATCAATTGGATGGGAATGCAATACGAATAATAAATTAACACCGCACATAAATTGATAACGAGTTTGTGATGCTTATGTATCTAGGTTCATTAAATGATGAACTGACTCATTATTAAAATATGTTTTTAAGTACTTAATATAACACTTACAACACTATAATGAATCCGTTATGAACTCAAGTTTCAATCGGTTCTATAGAAACCTAACCTGGTATTAGAAGGCTTACACAAAGTTCCAGCATGACCTCCCTAATCACACCTTCATGTTGACTTCTCCTATGCGTCACGACCTCCAATGGTCTCTACATAGAGCTAAATTGGAATAGGCAAAAGTTTTCTGCTCCATAAACGATCATCCTCTATGGCCTCCAGTAGTCTTAACTCCTTGAATACAACTATTGTTCAATACTCATATTTTATAATGCTCGACGATTAATAGAGAACCAAAGCTCTAGTTGTCCCATATAATGCTTCTCCAGTTCTCTCTAACACCGCTTTGCACCATAGTCAAGCTTCGGGTAATAATAAATGGACTTAGGCTTACTAAGTCTTTACAAAGAAATAATTATAATAATAGGAAAGACATATAATAACTCCAATAACGCCTTTGAATAAGAATTAAATACTTACGAATCATAAATTACCCGAGTGCTTTTGTTTTAGAATGGGGGCTTAAGGCCTTTACATACACCATTTTGGCCCAAACATATAGGATATATCTACCAATATATCCTTGGCTTTTCAAAATAGTCATTCTAGTGGTTGAGATTTTTAAGAACTGAATTGGGTCGTGATAGGTGTAGGGTTCAAAACCCCCATGTTGGCATATGTTAGGCATGTTGTTATCATTGATGTAAAATATCCTTAATGACAAAGAGGTTGAACTAGGATTTTTAAAATATGTTTAGTATGATGAAATCATGGTAAATCAAGTTGTATCATGATGGAAATAATGGAGGCAGTGATAATGGCTTGGCCTAGTAGGCTAATCAAGTGACCTAGTTGTTGATAGCGAATCACAAACACCCTTGAATGTTTGCAACTCAATGGGTTGAGACTCTCAGTGCGATCGCATAACATGGAGCTTTTCCCAAGTGTGGGACCTTGCAAATCGGAAAGATCTCCGGATGAAGGCCGGTTCCTATTCCTCTGTTCAGATGCACACATAAAAATACGAGAGGGTTTCTTGAAAAACCTAATCTAACTTGCCAAGGAGACGAGTAAGTAGATGCATAAAAATAAACCTAAACTAATAAAGGTGATGCACCGAGAATGAAGAACACTGTGTTGCCAATAAACACAAACCATTAAAATGGAATGCAAGATCATGCACAAATAACCAAATTTGTAGTGAAAGATCGGGAGGATGCAAATGAACAAAGAGAGCATTGAGAATCATCCACGGATATGCATTATTTTCTCCAAAGATTGATACAATTCACTACAAAATGCCAAGAGGCAAAGTTGCATTACAATTTTAGATGGGAGGTTTAAACTCCATGCAAATTCACTGCCCGCCAAAGAGAAGAAGGGAGGGAAAAACAAGAATGTCCACCTTTAGAAAGAAGCCCCTCCTTACAATTTATAGGAAGAATGAGAGAGGGAAGAGAGAGGAATTCCAAATCTACCCCAACCACCTCTAGATTATATTTAATTCATCTCATTATGACGGTAGGTGAGAACCCTAGCAAACCCAAAAAATGGAGAACTGTATTTTACATTTTTGAAGAAATTTTTCTCACCTAATTAAAGATATCCAATTATAGTTAGGTAGATAACCTTGTAATCTTTCCAAAAGTCCAACCTTGTGTGAATCCGAGCTCCTGTGAAAAGTTATGGCCATTTAAATATCTCTGGTGGGGTTTACTTTACTGTTGGGTTCGGAGTGTCAATGCTCAAAATGTTGCACCTCTTGAAGGTGTGCCTTGGCGCATCTATCCTCATGTCAACATACTTTTAAGTGTGTCATAGGTGCTGAAAATTTGGTGCCCACACCTTCTGATCTGCACCTTTAACCTGCGCCAGGGCGCGATTCTTTCCATGTCAACACCTTTTGATCTGTGCCTTCAACCTACGCCAGGGCACGAATTTTTCCATGTCGACACCTTCTAATCTGCGCCTTCAACCTGCGCTAGGGTGCAAATTTTTCCATGTCAACACCTTCTGATCTACGCCTTGACTTTGCCGGGCGTGACTTTTCCATGTCGACACCTTCTAATCTGCGCCTTCAACTGGTGGCATAAATAAATGTCGGGTTTTGAGTTTCTTTGATTTCCATATTCTTCTGTTTGTCTATATTTACCCGGGGGGGAGATATATACAACAATTTGGTGACTCAATGGGATCACCTGCCTACTAGGTAGAAGATCAGTGGCCTTTTAGCAATCCATTGGGCATGGAGTCATAAACAATAACCTAAAACCAACCTGATATTTGATCTTGAGCCTGATACCGCAACTCCTTCTCCGAGAGCACGCTGAACTGTAGAAATTCAACCTAGGAGCAACAAAACCTATGCCGAAGCACTTAGGGAAATTGAAACCTAACTACAACAAGACAATGTGCATCCGCACTTAGAGGAATTGAAATCTAGGCTAATATTTACAAGGGTAAACCTTTTCCTTTTAGTAGCAATGTTTAAGATAGATTCCGTTAACTAGAATCGGAGTTCTTCTCCATCCAATGTAGACAATTGGAAGGCATTACTACTTTTACACCCCGTGACCATGTAGGGGCCACTCCAAATGGCATCAAACTTGGAATGCCTTCCTGGTTTTGCCCGATCTGCATCCCATTTCAGAACTAGGTCCCCTTCCTGGAAGGTCCTTGCTCTTGCCTTCTTATCAAACCATCTTTTTACTAAGGCCTGATCTTTCTCAATCATTTGAACTATATGTTCTCTGATTTATTCCAATTCCATCAACTCGCATACTTGGCCTCCATCAAATCGAGCTCGATAACTCCAAATACTTCATGAGCTCCAATGCTGGTAATTCTAATGATATAGGCAATATTGCCTCTTTCCCATAGACCAAATTGTAGGGAGAACTACCTGTAGACCTCTTTGGTGTTATCCTATCAGCCCATAACACTGATTTTAGCTTGGTATGCCATGTCCTTTGGTTTTCATCCAGAGTCCTTCTGATGATTCTTAGCAAATTCTTGTTCATGGACTCTGCTTGTCCATTACCCTATGGGTAATAATTTGAAGAGGTGCTCAAATAGATTCCATTCTTGACAGCCCATTTTGTAATCTTGGAACCTATGAATGCCAATGCATTGTTTGATATGATAGTGGCCGGCACACCAAACTTGGTCACTATTTCTTCATAAAAGTCTAGTATGTTAGACTCATTTACCTCTTTGAGTGCTACTGCTTCGGTCCACTTGGTGAAATGGTCTGTTGCCATGAGAATCCACTTGTGGCCTTGGCTTAAGTTTGGATTGATGACCCCGACGAAGTCCAATCCCCATTGCATAAAAGGTTGGTCAACCAAAATTGGGTGTAATGGAAGTGTTGCTAGTCTTTCTTTTCCTGTGAAGAGTGCACATTTCTTGCACTTTCTTATCCATGTATAGCAGTCACTGAACACTGTGGGCCAATAATACCCTACCTTCATTATCTTGAGAGCTATTACTCGTGGGGCAAAATGTCCTCTGGAATCTCCATCGTGAAAATATCGTAACACTCTCTCAATTTGACCTATCCCAATGCACCTCAATAGAACTCCATTGATGTCTTTCTTGAACAAAACACCATCAACAAGCACATATGGAATGGCTTGTAATCTAAAGTATCTCCTTTTTGCTTTGCTCATTTCTAGAGGGCATAGGCCTACTTGTAGGAAGTGTATCATATTCTGAGTCCAACAAGGAGAGGGCACATCATCATTTTCCTATTCTTGGCCATCCTGTAATACCAAGACAGTCTCTTTTTCATCACCTGCTTCAACTTGTTGACTCAAAGCTAGCTGTTCACATAATCCCTTTCCACAAACCAGCTTAGTGACCTTAATTTCGATGTCATATTCCATGACACGAGTGATCCATCCTGCACGTTTCTCATTCAGATCCTTGTTTAGAAGGAAGTCCTTGACTCCCGCATGAGAGACCAATAATTGGATCTTGTTGTTTGAGACTAGGTGCTTGAATTTCTTTAAGCTCCTGATCACTGCAAGGACATGCTTTTTAATGAAAGAGTACCTAGTTTCGTATTCCTCCAAGCCTTGACTGAAGAAAGCAACTGGTTGTTCTAATCCCTCTTTGTTTTGCTATACCAGGATTGTAGAAATTGTGTCCCCACCATCGAAGGCATATAACATGAAATCCTTGGAGAAGTCTGGATTGACGAGAGTCGAGCTTGAGATATAGCCTCTTTTATTGCCTCAAAACTTGCCTTGCCTTTAGATGTCCACTTAAATGCCATGCTCTTCTTTAACATCAGTGTTATTTAGCTTTACGAGAGCTACAAAGTTTGGAACAAACCTGCGGACAAAATTGATCCTTCCTAAGAAGATTTGAAGAGCCTTCTTGTGACTTGGCAATGGCAACGCTCGAATTGCTTCAACTCTTTCTGGGTCAATTGTCAACCCCTCCTTTAAAACAATATGGCCTAGAAGTTTTCCTTTGTGAGCCAAGAATATGCATTTTTAGGATTCAATGATACCCCAAATCTTCTACACCTTTGAAATACTTGCCTCAAATGAAAAAGGTGATCCAATGCATTTTGGAGAATACAGTGATATCGTCAAGATATATCAAAACTATTTTATTGATCAATCCCTTGAATGCCATATCCATTGCCCTTTGGAAAGTGGCTCCAACATTTGATAGCCCAAATGGCATCTTCTTGTAGGCATAGGTGCCCCATTTGGTGGTGAAAGTCGTCTTGAACTGGTCATCTTCTTTCACCATTATCTAATTATACCTTGAGTAGCCATCTAGGAGAGAGAATCTCTCCGAACCGGATACCACTTGCAATATTTTCTCCATTGAAGGAAGTGGGTAATGGTCTTTGAGAGATGCCCTGTTGAGGTCTCGGAAGTCCACGCATAGCCTAATTTCTTCATTCTTCTTCCTGACCGGAACCAAGTTTGCAACCTAGCTTGAGTGCTTGATCGGGAATATAATGCTTGCCTTTATTAGCTTGTTTAGCTCTTTCTTCATTAGAGGCTCAATGTGAGGGTTGACTAGTTTCTGCTTCTACTTGATGGGATTAGCATCTAGATCCAATTCTATGGTATGTTGTGCCAACTTCGGATTGAATCCTCTCAAGTCTTCATAGCTCCAATCAAGACATCTGGAAATTCTTGGCAAAGCTATATGAAATCTGATTTCTCTGCCTTTCGTGGCCACTTAACCAATTTGAAGTGTTTTTCCTTCCCCAACCAATTGGCTCTGAATCTTCTCTCTTGACCTGTATGTTAGCCTTTTCCTTGTGGAACTGGTCGTTAGGGTTGAAGATAGACTCCAATGTTACTAAACCCTTGGGAAGCTTGTTTGTCCGCAGCTGCACTATTTGATCCCCGTAATGCTGCTCTAGTTTGTCCTGATTCCTAGCTGAGAATTCAGCCTCTTCTTACAAAAATTGACGATCTATTGATCGTTCTCAAACACCTGCCAGCTTGTGTTATTATCTGAACTGTTGGCCTCACAATCACATGGATATGTGGTCTTGTTTTTTCCCTTATGATGTTGTCAACCACATCAAACATTGCTCCAACTGTTGCGAGCCTATCCGCGGCTTCATTTTCCTTCCTGGGTATGGACACGATGTTGAAAGCTTTGAAATCCTTAATGAGGTCCCATACCCTATTCTTGTAGCTCTTGAGAAGGTCATTCTTTGTAGCATGTTGTCCCCTGACTTGGTTGATGATTAGCTCACTATCCCCGAACACCTGCAAGTTCTTTATGCCCTTTTTCCTAGCCCAATGAAGTCCATGAATCAATGCCTCATATTCAGTTGTGTTGTTTGAACAGGAAAATTGGAAATGAAAAGCTGAAAAATATTTGATGTCTTATGGTGAAATCAACATTGCACCACCTCCAACACCTTGTTTGCTTCTCGAACCATCGAAAAATAGTTTCCAAACTTCATTTTCATCCTTTTGTTCACATTGAATAATGTTGGGAATGCGTGAATTTTCTTCGTGTACACAATACATGCCCAATTCAGATTCTTCAATTTCCTTGTATGGGTCAAATTCATGACTCTTGTTTTCCCATTCATCCAAAGTCAAATCAAGAATTCCCTCGACCTTAGTACCTGTTTCTAGATCATTTGAACACTCCTCCTAGTCAAAGGCTGAGCAATTTGCATTGATAGGACTTGGTACATGAGGTTCAATATGGAAATTGGCAATTGGTTTTGACCTGATTGTTGCTTTGGCCCCATACCTCATCCTAAAAATCATGTGACACCAATCAGTAGATAAATATCCACCGATTTTTGCAGTGAAGTCTCTTGATAGACACAACGCAAAGAGTGGCAGAAGGTCAATCATAGACACATCTTGTAGAACTATAACATTAGGATAGGCATGTAGTGTTAGGATTAACCCTTTTATGACCCCAACTGTTCGAACTGCTATTCCATCCAGCTGTACTACTCCTTTCAACACTGGCTCATACTTCAGACCTAGTTGATCCACTATTTGCTTCAGCATCACTGAACTACTTGCCCCTGAATCTATCATGCAGTTGTGTACCAAGTGGTTTCTAACAACCAATGACACATAGAATGGTGGAGGATTCAAATTCTTGCTTGGTTGACCCCCACCCGGTTGCACTGCATTAGTGAGAACTTTCTCCTATCCTCGGTTTGATACATTTGAGGCAGACCAATTAGCCATTGCAGCTTGCAATAAATCTTGTTGCCCTGAGATCGCCAGTGATTCCCACATGGAAATTTTCACATGTGTCTTCTTCATTTGATCGATGATGTTAAAAGGGGATGATCTATCTTTTTGTTGTCCCTTACTTGCGCAACCTTTTCTAGAGCTTGAATAGGTGCATGTGTTACTACAATAGGTACCTTAGGCTGATTTTGCACATTTGGAACTACATTTTGTCTACTGACCCCTTGTTGTGTTTCTTGCTGTTAATTCCCTGCATGGCTTGGTTCTTGAGACACACCAATGGTTTGCACCATCAAGGCTTGATTTAGTGCACCATTGAAACATGCTAACTGATTATGAGGTAGATTGCAAGGGTAACACTAGTCGTACTCCTGTGCCATGTTATTTTGTGTTGGAACCAAGGTTCTTGAGGATGTCGTTGCATTTGGATCATACGGTCGAAATGTCCTGGCAGCTTGAGGTTGTCCCTGGTTTTGGTTTTGATTTGCAGCCTGAGCTGGTGGTCTATTTTGTTGGTATGGGGGCCTAGCACTGCAACTCGTGCTTGAGGGGTGATATGGTCTAGCACTTTGAGCTTGCTTTATCTTTTGATAGTCACCAACTCATTTCCAAGGTTCTACGATTTGTTTCATAATCTCCTACAATTCCTTTGAAGTATTTGAAGAATTTGATGCCTCATTATTGCTTTGATATCTAGGAGTTGGAATGGGATTCAACTCTGGTGCTTGACTGGTTTTAGGATTTCCCATATCCGGATAGAGAGGCATTGGTGGCCTTGGTGCAAGCTTGCCATCTTGGATCAAATAGCAGTTCTCTGCTCTCGATGATAGGCATGTGTCATAGGCCCCGATAGCATTGTCCCTCCCTTTGATTGGATCATCATGGCTATGTCTAAATTTATAGCCTTTAAGAAATAAAGGAATGCACCTTCGGTGGTTGGTCTAACAGCTATTGGAATCCTGTCCCATGTCCGTTGGAATCTGAAGTTGAAATATGTCATTTGTTCGTTAGGAGCTCTTTTGATTGTCATCAGTTGTTCCAATAAAGACAAATTGTTTCCCTCTCCTTGAATTGGTTTCAAAGAGCTGAACAAAGTTAGTTCCAATTCATAATGGACCCTTCATTAGGCTCCTAAACCACTTTGTAAGTCTTTACCTTTAAAAGATGAAGCCAACAACTTGAATGAACATCCATTTCATTTATTTCATGGATTGCACATACATTGGCGATATCCCTGGATGTGGTCAATAGGAGTAGTATGATTTTCTCTTTTGAAATAGGGGATATTATTTAGCGCTGCAACCGGAACCTGATTCTGAGCATTTAGGGCGAGTGGACTACTACCCGTGAAATTGACAAAGGGATTCAGTGGTAGATGTGCCATTATGATTGGCCTAAGAACTCTGGTTGATGTGAGAAAAGGTCTAACAAGTGGAGGTGTAGACAAGGTACAGTTAGGTGGAGATGGTGATCTTTGTGGTCCTCTTCCTCTCCTTCCTCTACCTGGTAATAGTTACAAGTAGACAAATAGCCCCTCTTCTCGAGTATCATACCTGTTCGATTTCTTCTCATGTGCCCTGGGAAACTTTTACTACTACACTTTGCTGAATTCTATCCCTTCGAGTCGCCGGATGTGTTAGAGAATGAGCCTCAAAAGGATAGATTCTGCCAAGTTACACACCAAACCTGACAAAATAGAATTTAAATCTTTGAAGGACCCGGAAGATACAATTCTTCAATTCGGTTATCGTGTCTTCTTGTGCATTCTACTAATCCCCAAAAGGTACAGGTGAAACTCAGGTCATGCAATGCAACTTACAAAACCTGAAATAAACCGTGTTGGAACTTGGGACATGCTCGACACTTTTGAACCTGAAATACTAAAAACTATGAAATTTTGGAAGTCAAAATCTAAAAAATCTAAGAATACCCTTTTGAAGATTATCCCCGATCTATCAATGGTGAAATTTTGACTTGTTTTCAGCAAGTTAAGCCCTAGAAAATTGATTTTGGAGTTCATCCTGGAAGGTGAAAAAAATTGAAATTGTAAAACTTGCAATTTCTAAGTCCAAATTTCTTGAAAATTCCTTCAAATCTTGTGAAATGACCTCTTGGTCCCACCGGTGTGCCAAAACTATTGATGGTGAATCACAACACCCCTGAATGTTTGCAACTCGATGGGTTGAGACTCTTAGTGCGATTGCATAACATGGAGCTTTTCCCAAGTGTGGGACCTTGTGAATCGGAAAGCTCTCCGAGATGAAGGCCGGTTCCTATTCCTCTATTTAGATGCACACATAAAAATGTAGAGGGTTTACTCAAAACCTAATCTAACTTGCCAAGGAGACAGGGTAAGAAGATGCATAAAAATAAACCTAAACTAACAAAGGTGATGCACCGAGGAATGAAGAACACACATTTGCAAATAAACACAACCATTAAAATGCAATGCAAGATCATGCACTGATAGCCAAATTTGTAGTGAAAGATCAAGAGGATGTAAATGAACACGAGAGAGGGTTGAGAATCATCCACGAGACATGCACTATTTGTCTCAAAGATTGATACAATACAATACAAAATGCCAAGAGGCAAAGTTGCATTACAGTTTTAGATGGGAGGTTTAAATTCCACAAATTCACCTGCCAAAGAGAAGAAGGGAGGGGTAAAACAAGAATGTCCAACCTTTAGAAAGAAGCCCCTCCTTACAATTTATAGAAAGAATGAGAGAGGGAAGAGAGAGGAATTCCAAATCTATCCCAACCACCTCTAGATTATATTTAATTCATCTCATTATGGCGGTAGGTGAGAACCCTAGCAAACCCAAAAAATGGAGAACTGTATTTTACATTTTTGAAGAACTTGTTCTCACCCAATTAAAGATATCCGGTCAAATGGTTGGGTAGAGGACCTTGTAAGATTTCCGAAAAGTCCAACCTTGTGTCATAAGCCCCTGCAATGTTGTTCCTCCCATTGATTGTATAATCATGGCTATGTCTGAATTTATAGCCTTTAAGAAATAAAGGAATGCACCTTCGGTGGTTGGTCTAACAGCTATTGGAATCCTATCCCATGTCCGTTGGAATCTGAAGTTGAAATTTTTCATTTGTTCGTTAGGAGCTCTTTTGATTGTCGTCAGTTGTTCCAATAAAGACAAATTGTTTTCCCTCTCCCCAAATTGGTTGCAAAGAGCTGAACAAAGTTGGTTCCAATTCATAATAGACCTTGTTGTTAGGCTCCTAAACCACTGTAAGGCTTTACCTTTAAAAGATGAAGCCAACAACTTGACTGCAACATCCATTTCATTTATTTCATGGATTGCACATGCATTGGCAATATCCCGGATGTGGTCAATAGGAGTAGTATGATTTTCTCCTGTGAAATAGGGGATATTCTTTAGTCTTTGCAACCGGAACCTGATTTTGAGCATTTAGGGCGAGTGGACTACTTCCCGTGAAATTGAAAAAGGGATTCGGTGGTAGATGTGCCATTATGATTGGCCTAAGAACTCTGGTTGATGTGAGAAAAGGTCTACCAGGTGGAGGTGTAGACAAGTCCGGTTAGGTGGATATGGTGATCTTTGTGGTCCTCTTCCTCTCCTTCCTTTTCCTGGTGATAGTTGCAAGTAGACAAATAGCCCCTCTTCTCAAGTATTAGACCTGGTTCAATTCTTCTCATGTGTCTGGGAAACTTTTACTACTACACTGCTGAATTCTATCCCTTCGGAGTTGCCAGATGTGTTAGAGAATGAGCCTCAAAAGGCTGGATTCTGCCAAGTTACACACCAAACCTAATAAAATACAATTTAAAACTTTGAAGGACCCGGAAGATACAGTTTTTCAATTCGGTTATCGGGTCTTGTTGTGTAACTACTAATCCCCAAAAGGTACAGGTGAAACTTAGGTCATGCAAGGCAACTTACAAAACCTGAAATAAACCGTGTCAGAACTTGGGACATGCTCGACACCTAGG
Source organism: Taxus wallichiana var. yunnanensis (assembly GCA_018340775.1). Lineage (NCBI taxonomy): Eukaryota > Viridiplantae > Streptophyta > Pinopsida > Cupressales > Taxaceae > Taxus > Taxus wallichiana. Next base: position 240,337,285 of record CM031234.1, on the reverse strand, counting down.
AAAACCTAAAATACTAAAAACTATGAAATTTTGGAAGTCAAAATCTAAAAAGTCTAAGAACACCCTTTTGAAGATTATCCCCCGATCTATCAACTGGTGAAATTTTTACTTGGTTTGAGCAAGTTAAGCCCTTGAAAATCATTTTCGGAGTTTAGCCTGGAAGGTGAAAAAATTCCAAATTGTAAAACTTGCAATTTCTAAGTCCAAATTTCTTGAAAATTCCTTCAAATCTTGTGGAATGACCTCTTGGTCCCACCAGGCGTGCCAAAACTATTGATGGTGAATCACAACACCCCTGAATGTTTGCAACTCGATGGGTTGAGACTCTTAGTGTGATTGCATAACATGGAGCTTTTCCCAAGTGTGGGACCTTGCGAATCGAGAAAGCTCTCCGGATGAAGGCTGGTTCCTATTCCTCTATTCAGATGCACACATAAAAATGTAGAGGGTTTACTCAAAAACCTAATCTAACTTTCCAAGGAGACAGGGTAAGAAGATGCATAAAAATAAACCTAAACTAACAAAGGTGATGCACCGAGGAATGAAGAACACATGTGTTGCCAATAAACACAAACCATTAAAATGCAATGCAAAATCATTCACGAGATAACCAAATTTGCGGTGAAAGTTCGGGAGGATGCAAATGCACACGAGAGAGGGTTGAGAATCATCCACAGAGATGCATTATTTGCTCCAAAGATCAAGATACAATACACTACAAATGCCAAGAGGCAAAGTTGCATTACTGCTTTTAGATGGGAGGTTTAAAATCCGCAAATTCACACTGCCAAAGAGAAGAAGGGAGGGGCAAAACAAGAATGTCCAACCTTTAGAAAGAAGCCCCTCCTTACAATTTATAGGAAGAATGAGAGACGGAAGAGAGAGGAATTCGAATCTACACCAACCACCTCTAGATTATATTTAATTCATCTCATTATGGCGGTAGGTAAGAACCCCAACCACCCAAAAATGGCGAACTATATTTTACATTTTTGAAGAACTTGTTCTCACCCATTAAAGATATCCAATCGTAGTTGGGTAAAGGACCTTGTAAGCTTTACGAAAAGTCCAACCGTGTGTGATAGGCCCTTTAGCGGCGTTGCTCCTCCCATTGATTGGATCATCATGGCTATGTCTGAATTTATAGCCTTTAAGAAATAAAGGAATGCACCTTCGGTGGTTGGTGTAACAGGTATTGGAATCCTATCCCATGTCCGTTGGAATCTGAAGTTGAAATATGTCATTTGTTCGTTAGGAGCTCTTTTTATTGTAAATCGGTTGTTCCATAAAGAAAAATTGTTTTCCCTCTCCTTGAATTAGTTGCGAAAGAGCTAAACAAAGTTGGTTCCATTAAGTAATGGACCACATTGTTAGGCTCTAAACCACTGTAAGGCTTTACCTTTAAAATATGAAGCCAACAACTTGACTACAACATCCATTTCATTTATTTCATGGATTGCAAATGCATTGGCGATATCCCAGATGTGGTCAATACGAGTAGTATGATTTTCTCCTATAAAATAGGGGATATTCTTTAGCACTACAACCGAAACCTGATTAAGCATTTAGGGCGAGTGGACTACTTCCCGTGAAATTGACAAAGGGATTCGGTGGTAGATGTGCCATTATGATTGGAATAAGAACTCTGGTTGATATGAGAAAAGGTCTACCGGTGTGGAGGTGTAGACAAGGTGCAGTCGGTGGAGATGGTGATCTTCGTGGTCCTCTTCCTCTCCTTCCTCTACACAGTGATAGTTGCATGTAGAAAAATAGCCCTCTTCTCGAGTATCGGACACTGGTTTGAATTCTTCTCATGTGCACTGGAAAATTTTATTGCTACATTTGCTGAATTCTATCCCTTCGATGTTGCAGGATGTGTTAGAGAATGAGCCTCAAAAGGTGGATTCTACCAAGTTACACACCAAACTCCGACAAAATAGAATTTAAAACTTTGAAGGACCCGGAAGATACAGTTCTTGAATTCGGTTATCGGGTCTTGTTGTGCGATTACTAATCCCCAAAAGGTACAGTGAAACTCGGTCATGCAAGGTAACTTAGAAAACTGAAATAAACCATGTCGGAACTTGGGACATGCTCGACACTGGAAAACCCGAAATACTAAAAACTATGAAATTTTGGAAGTCAAAATCTAAAAAATCTAAGAATACCCTTTTGAAGATTATCCCCAGATCTATCAACTGGTGAAATTTTGACTTGTTTTGAGCAAGTTAAGCCCTTGAAAATCGATTTCAGAGTTCAGCTGGAAGGTGAAAAAATTGAAAATGTATAACTTGCAATTTCTAAGTCCAAATTTCTTTAAAATTCCTTGAAATCTTGTGGACCTCTTGGTCCACCGGACATCTTAAAACCGTTGATGGTGAATCACAACACCCCTGAATGTTTGCAACTCGATGGGCTAAGACTCTCATTGCGATTGCATAACGTGGAGCTTTTCCCAAGTGTGGGACCTTGCGAATCGAAAAGCTCTCTGATGAAGGCCGGTTCTATTCCTCTGCATTCGATGCACACATAAAAATGTAGAGGGTTTACTCAAAAACCTAATCTAACTTGCGAAGGAGACAGGGTAAGAAGATGCATAAAAATAAACCTAAACTAACAAAGGTGATGCACCGAGGAATGAAGAACACCCGTGTTGCTAATAAACACAAACCATTAAAATGCAATGGAAGATCATGCACATATAACCAAATTTTTAGTGAAAGATCATAGGGATGCAAATGAACACAGAGAGGGTTGAGAATCATCCACGAGACATGCATTATTTTCTCCAAAGATTGATCAATACACTACACAATGCCAAGAGGCAAAGTTGCATTACGAGTTTTAGATGGGAGGTTTAAACTCTGCAAATTCACTGCCAAAGAGAAGAAGGGAGGGAAAACAAGAATGTCCAACCTTTAGAAAGAAGCCCCTCCTTACAATTTATAGGAAGAATGAGAGAGGGAAGAGAGAGGAATTCCAAATCTACCCCGACCACCTCTAGATTATATTTCATTCATCTCATTATGGCGGTAGGTGAGAACCCTAGCAAACCCAAAAAATGGCAAACTGTATTTTACATTTTTGAATAAATTGTTCCACCCGATTAAAGATATCCAGTTGTAGTTTGGTAGAGGACCTTGTAAGCTTTCCGAAAAGTCCAACCTTGTGTGAATCCAAGCTCCATGTGAAAAGTTATGGCCATTTGAATATCTTGGTCAGTGTTTGCTTTCTGTCGGGTTCGGGTGTCAACGCTCAAAATGTTGCACCTCCTGAAGGTGCACCTTGGCGCATCTATCCTCATGTCAACATACTTTTAAGTGCACCATAGGCACTTTGAAAAATTGGTGCTTGACACCTTGATACCATCTGCGCCTTGAACTATGCTGCCAGGGTGTGAATTTTTCCATGTCGACACCTTTTGATCTGCGCCTTCAACCTACGCCAGGATGCGACTGTTTCCATGTCAACACCTTCTTATCTACGCCTTGACCTACGCCGAGTGCGATTGTTTCCATGTCGACACCTTCGATCTGCGCCTTGAACTGCGCACTGGGCACGACTTTTCCATGTCGACACCTTCTGATCTGCGCCTTGACAACTGCACTGAGTGCGACTTTTCCATGTCAACACCTTCTGATCTGTGCCTTCAACCTGCGCCAGGGCGCGACTTTTCCATGTCGACACCTTCTGATCTGCGTTTTCAACCTACGCCAGGGCGCGACTTTTTCCATGTCGACACCTTCGATCTGCACCTTGAACTCGGTGGCGTAAATAAATGTCGGGTTTTGAGTTTCTTTGATTTCCATATTCTTTTGTTTGTCTATATTTACCTGGGGGAGATATATACAACACTAGTTAGCCTAGGTGATGGCACATGATGAACAAAGTTGCATGGTGGCTTGAGAAGCATGGTCAAGTAAAGGAGAACATAAGAAGAGTGTGCGGAAGCACTCATATAGGTCCGAGAATGGTTGTAATGTGATAACGGGGTTTACAAGTGCTCATCTAGACCTAGTCTAGGTGCTTGGAGGCCAAATGGAGCATAAGAGTGAGGTGTAGAGCTATATGAGCTCATGGAAGGATGCAGGGGTGTGATACATGTTTTCTCAAGCGTGTTAGGGCCTTTTGGAGAGATTGGAAGTAGAGTTATGGTTTTTTCCTACTTGGTCTAACTCTAAACTAGACCTAATCCTAGTACATGGAGACCTAATAAGGCATGGTATTCACTTGCATAACTGTGTGAGCCCTTGGAGACACTCAGGAAGGTGATTCACAATTTTTTTAGTACGAAAATGCATTCGAAGATTTATAAAATACTCATTATATTGTATATTCAAACTACCAATTTTCCTTTTAACATTTATAATACCACATTGTTATTTCCACCTCTTCAATGTTGAACAAAATACCTTCAATATTATATATATATCCACTTAAAACCTCGATCTGATATTTATTAGGACCTTGAAAAACACAAACCATTATTATGTGTAATTTTATATCTCTTCATTTATTTTTTAACTATATTTGTCACACTAGTAAAATTTTGTATAGTAACGTCTGTTAGATTAATTTATATATATATTAAAATTGTTTAACAGACCATATCGGTTATGCCTTCGTGGCATCTAAGTGTGGTTCCCTCGTCTGAAACTATTCCTACTTGTATAAATTGGAATACTTTTCCTTTCAATAAAATATCAATCAATTCTACTCACACTCTCTCTCTTTTTCAAAGGGCAAAAAACAAGAGAGCATAAAAAGCCAAAATTTGACAAGCAAAAAGTATTACAAAATAAAAAATGTTAAAAATTACACACGACAAAAATGACAAAAGGAACATTTGTAAATATAAAACTCATATAAACCAATAATCAATATTAATGAGATAAAAACAGCAGCACTGTTGCATCATAGTACTTAACTATTCTTACACAAAAAATTAGGCGTCGACACGTGAATAAAACAATTACAAATCACTTTGAGAGAAATTACGTCATCCACAGGACCCATGCATGTTTAAAATCGTCCAAGTCATATTATCCAGACCGAAAGAAAGTGAATCCTTTGACGTTCTTTTCTGTGCAGTTGTAGAAGTTAAGTACTATTCTTAATGAATGCACTTCCTGTTTAGTTGAAGGCAGCTTTGTTTTTCTTTCCAAATTCCAAATCTACAAGATTAACGCAATATGAACCAAAAGTACAAAAGATTTGCAGAGCAAGAAAAAGGGATATGGCCAAAGCTACATTATTTTAAACAGGAATCAACAGAGCCACTTTCTATTTACCTCCGTTGGAAGTGTGAATACAAAAACGATAACGTCTACATCATTTGGAGATGAGCAGACTGTGCCATGAATGTGGGAGTTTCATTTCCGGGCATAATCACCACCACTTTCTGCTCACTGTCTTGTAACGATGTTTCTACCAACTCACGATCATGTGAAGCCGCAGTTTCTTTAGTGTTGCAGCAAGACCGAAGCAGAAAAACAAGTGCAAAGGCAATGAGGACCAACATGGCCGCAAAGCCGCCAAACAGAAAAGGAACAGGCCACCGCCATTCTGACTCGCTGCTGCTGCTGCTGCTGCTGTTATGTGTTGCGCAGTTGGTGTCGGTGATGGTGCTCTTGTACATGGCTTCCGAATGTAATGCAAATGAATTGGCATGAATATGAGCATGAGAACCACATTCTGAGGGTGTTTAATGGCGGATTGGATTCTGAACAAGAAGAAAGACATAAAGCAAAAGACAAAAACGATCCACACGGCAACCGTAGCAGTCGCGAGCGTGGTTAATACTTATTTCTTGCTTGACGAGTATGGACGGAGACAAAAATGATCCGACATGATCGATCAAAACTCACGTCATTCTAAAATGTCCATTACCTAAAGTGCCCATTTTTGTACTCGCGCCAATTAAACGTCTCCACCTCAATTTTGCTGACTCATACTTTGTACTTCGTGTTTCTATCTTCATGATGGGTTGGATGTTTGAACTCTTAAACCTAACGTTTAATTTAATTATCGTAAGTTATGTAATTCGCAGTTTTTGGTTTTTTATTTCGTTCTTAACATGATTGAAAAGCACTGCAAATGATGGGCGGAAGACCGTAACTTGCCGGCACGTCGAGGCATTTTTCAACGGTCGGCGCATAAACCCCCTGCATCGTAGCATTTTTGGTCTGCGCTGAATGTTAACTGCTGGACAGTCAATGTCGACGTGCTGGCAAGTTACGTTCAGCGATTATGGGCAGTTCCAATAGTAAAAACTTTGCAAATTTTTACTTGATTTCTTTATCATCCATAGTGGTTAAAAGCTTTCTAATTTTAGCTTTGTCTTCTTCAATAACAATCGCGTGATGATAATTATAGTAGAAAAAAAAATGTTAATTAGGCATTCTTGACGTGAGCATGTTCATTTTTATTTTCTAACTTTAAATATAATGTTTCGTTAATCTTGGTGGGTAATGTCAACTTCAATTTAAAGTGTATTTGATATTTATTTTTTTGGTTTAGAAAATTTAATCTAATAATCATAATATCTTGGCCATGGAGTAGAGTTTGGAGCCCTTGTTTAGCACAACTGTTTTGGACCATAACACAATGATGTGGCTAGATTGACACTATTTTTTTGCCAATCATTATGATTTGGAGAGAAGGTAACATAGTTATTAAACAACTTTGTAGTATGAAAAACTTGAAGATAACAACCTTGAAATTGATATCTATCAACATATTTAAAATATATACCTTTAAAATATTTTTACTACTAATGACATGCATTAAGCTAATTGCAATCATTGTGGTGATGTGGTCTAGTGTTGTAAACTATTCACATTTTTTTCAATCATAAAAATGACTTCCACTTGAATGTCATAATGCAATTTCAAATTTAAAGTCAACATGCATTTTATCATCACACAAAAGTGTTTTCAATGTTGTTTCAACATGCTAGCCAAAAATTCATAATCTTGTCATCTTACATGTAGTTTTGAGCTCTTTTTTACTACAAATATTTGTCAACAATGACTATTTAGTTCAACCAGATTGATGCCATTTGTCACTAGATGGTGAGAAAACCGTAGAGAAGGTAATGGATTTATTAATCAACACGATATGTGGAAAATTTAAAATAAGAACCTTTAAATTAATATCTCTCAATGTATTTCATATACATGTATTAATATAAAATTATACTAAATTAATATGCATATATTAATAATATGATGCATGTCTAGATTGTTCATACATACGTATATACATATGTGTGAGCATGCGTGCATATATTGTAAATATGTACTTATATGCATTCATATATACACATACATAAATACATATATACGTACATATACATATGCATGTGTGTACATACATATCGAAGCATTCAATAGTATTTCATTAGCGTAGTGTATTTCATTAGCTACTATGCTAATATAGATATTCAAGAATGTACAGGACATTGAAGAAACCCATTTCCTTTTGTTCTTATATCATATTTAAGAGTAATGTGGAAAATAAAGTATCAATACCGGAGAAAATGAAAGTGGATGTCTTCAACATTGACTAAATTTTTGTTTGAATCTCTATATTACAAAAATATGTGTGCACACACACGCACACACACCCACGCGCGCACACCCACACACACACACACACGCACATGCATACACACACGCACACACGCACACGCACACGCACACGCACATACACACACGTGCACACGCACACACACACACACGCGAACACACATGCACACACACGCACACACACACACACACACACGCATACACACACACACATGCACACACACATGCACACACACACACACACATGCACACACACATGCACACACACACACACACACATGCACACACACACACACACGCATGCACGCATGCACGCAAGCACACACACACACACACACACACACACACACACACACAGATTCTAAGGGGTTGAACCCTTCCTTGAAGTGCAATTCTGGAATCACGTGAAAAAATATTTTTAAGTCTTTGATTCATTTGTCATTTAAGATGGATTGTTTTTGATAAAAAAATAAAAAAGGTCTATAACTAAGAAGTAGATGTCACACTATCTTAAGATGCTTCTTTGTTAGAGCCCGATATCCATAAAGAGTCTCCCTAACATCTATTTTAGTACATTATTTATTTTCTATGTACTTTTTAGTTAATGGGGTGTGTGCTCACAATGAATTTGATTTCACAATCATTAATGTGAATAATTACAAATACAAAGTACTCTCTTCCCTCCATCATTTATCATTTTGAATATTAGTTCACATATGCTTCTCTTCTTTAGAGTCAACCCAAATAGGAAGAATAATTTGTTCATCTTGTTTTCATCCTCCGCTTCCTCTATGTTTCAAGTAATAAAAATTGTATCCTACTCACATTTATTTCATATATTTTTATACTAGTAGGTTAATCAACATTTCCATGTTGATTTGTGATTTCTATTAATCTTTTTGAAGTCAAAAGTGGTGTTTCTAATAGTCTTAGTTTCTCATTTTAAAAAAATTCTCCTAACGAGATAGTGTCATTGAATTTGGGGCCATAAGTGAGTGGAGAGGAAAAATCTCATATGACATTGTGAAAGTAATGCTACCCACCATATAGCTCTTGATTTTGTCATTGGAACATAAGATTTATACACCCTTATCCTTATGAATGGCTAGGGTATTTTTATCATCATATCTCCTTGAAGAGGTTCACTCAAATGCACATACATGAATTATACGAACTATTTGAGCTAGAGATGTCATCCTTCTCTTCATGTGAGGAAAAAACATGGATATGTCATGGATAGGAAGAGAACATAATGTTTATTTAAGATGCCCGAATATCATGACAAAATATCTCAAATTCTAGATATAAAAACCTATTAGATATCTCAAATATCTAATCACACATTGCAACACCAAAATTAGGGTTATTTTAACTCTGGGATATCAAATAATTATGTACTAATGAGATAATATTGTACTAGCATGAGAATAACAAACATACATATCCTAAATCAGTTTAGGTAAAATGGAGTACATTATAATAGCATAGATGAACTAACTAAGAATGTAAAAAAGATTCGAGAGGATTGAATGAATATTCAAATACGATGTGATGAACATATTTTAAATATGTGCAGGAAGCATGTATAGAATTTTTCAATATTTCCTAATAATATGGGAGCGTGCTTCTCCATATAGGAAAAATTCACCTATCATGGAAAATTTCACTCAAGTGACTTTGTAATTTACTGGCCGTATACATGGATCTTATTTATGGACTTTAGTTGAATCTTGATTCTAGAATTGTGTTCGTCTATATTTTCAACTTCATTTTATGTTGTTGAATTTACGTGATCACACTTATAAAAATAATTAGGATTATTCTCCTTATAATTTTCTTGTGTACATATTAAGGGGTGATTATTTTAGGTTATGTGACACTCACCACTCCTATGTATTACTACTTTGAACATCAATCAAATCCACATAGTTATCCCACCGGTGAATGTGTTCAAGATGTATATCATTAATTTTTGGAAATATATGAATACCTTATTAGAATCTATGGAACTTGACAATGATTGTTGGCATCTGATGTAGCTTTCAATTATGTTTACATATTTAGATATTTCTATATATGCTTAAGAGATTGATTTAACATATAAGTGGTTTTTGTAATATCCTAGGTAGCCTAAAGATAAGAGACATGAGTTTTTTTGAATGTGTTAGGTTAATTTTCTTATATACATGAATTTTGTGATAATAGATTCCTTCTCAAATGACACATGAATAACTACGGTAACATGTAGATTTGAAAATGTGATCGTTAATGTTATTAGGAAAAATTCTTTGGTCTTGGAAAAAATTGGTCAAGTGACTTTGATCACATGGATGACATCATCCTGAGACAATTCATAATGCAATTATGTCTATTAGAGATGGTGTCAACATATTTGAGGACATGTCTTATGTTACGAGAATGATTTTTATCTCCTCATAACTAATAAAAAGTGTGATCTTGTGGCCGTTAGTGTTTATTGAGAAATAAATTTATCAAAATTAGTTAATTAGTTGTCTGATGATTTTATGCATGAGATAAATGTGAGATATTTATTGTCAAAAGATAATAGGTCTATATTGAGATATTTATATTTCCCATAGATTAACCTATTAATTAAAATTTGAGCTATTTATATTAATATATAAATGAAAATTACGAACTTGCCAAAAGGACAAGGCATGCATGATATTGGAATTTTTGTGTTTCCTTCTCATTTTTATTGTATCACCATGTATGTGAACCTATTTTACACATTAAAAAAATTGTGTTAAAGTCCAATCAATATCAAAATATTAAATTAATAATTAACATAACATGATAATTAAAATAATGAAACACATGTACACTTTATTACAGCCATGATGAATGTGAGTGAAGAGTAAGTGAAAAGTGAAAATGTATGAAAAGTTTACACATGGTTTTCCCTAGTGTTGTATGTGAGGGTAGAGTAACCAAATATAAATAAAACATCAATTGATCATATTTAATGAATCTTGTAAACTATCCACAACAATTGGGTTTTCTAAGTGAATATTATAAAAAATTCTACATCATTTGTGCTCTCTAAGTGAATCTTATAAAATATTCCAAAAAATTGGCCATTCTAATTGAATCCTATAAAACCATCCTAAACAATTGGAATTTCTACTCGAATCCCATAAAACCATCCAAAACAATCAAACATGCTAAGTGAAGATGAGTAAATTTTGTGATGTAATATTCATGTAGATATCATAATGTGATAGGTATATGCATATCACCATATGATTCCATTTAAATATTTGTATCTCAAATATGCATGAATATGTTGAAAAAACAAATAATATGTTCCACTTTTGAGGTAAGGGATGTTGAAAAGGATAATATATCTCAAAATAGAAAGTGTGCATTGTGTAAAATCACACTAGCAAATGAATGATAATATTGCAAAAATAATGTATCAACTAGCATGATAAAATTTATGTATGTCGTAAAGATAAAAAAATATTAACAAAGGTAACATGTGTCATTCAAAGATACATTAATGTGATATCCAACTTATTTGCATGATCATATGAGTAAACATGCCATAATAGTGCTCTTCGTATATTTATCAAATCAAGCACAAACAATGTGTATAAGCTGAAATATAATAGTAGTGTAAGTTCAATAATGTGTATGCATCATCAAAAAGAATGAAACATATTGTGAAAGTGTTCTTAGAAATATTCAAAAAATAACATATCAATAATAGGATGAGTAACATGGCTATAGGGCCCATTTTTATTTATACTAAAATTATTGCTTGTTCACATTACTTATTAAAAATTAGATTAAAACACATTGACTTATATATTGAATTTTGTGATTATTTCATTTCTTATTACATATTTCTCATGGAACTTTGATTATTACATTATATATATAGGACCATTTGTTATCACATTTCTACGATTCTATCATTGCGGTTTTAAAATTTCTAATTGAAAAAACATAAAAACACATAACATGAGGAACCCAAAAACAAAAGATCATGGTTACGTATCTAAATTCGAGCACAAATTTGAAGAGAAAAAAATTACCTAGCCAATAAAATTCATCTAAGTGATTTCATCTAGTACATCTAAATTCATCCTTGGTAATTTATCGGATCAATAAATTTTACACACATATAAATCTCTTTCTACATGACCCAAATCCATTATCACAATTAATAGATCAAATTATAGAATTAATCAGTTCTAACTTGAAAACATAATTTTAGGTATCTAACTTTTTTATGGAATTTAATATAATTGAAAAATACACTATTTAAGATATTTAGATTTACATCATTTCTATATTCATAGTTCTAAATCTTTTACATCTATAATATTTATCTTGATTTGGAAAACCCTCCTTTTTATAATATAATGGTCAAAAAATATTTGAGTAAAAAGGAGACTAGAGATGTCACATTCTATTTACTTCCATTAAAATACAATGTAAAGGAGATATATAAATGTAAATTTTAGTGGTGAATCTTTGTTAATTCATGAATATTTGGGTTTTTGAAATTTGGATTTGGCTATCTATGAGGTGTTAGGTTGTTTGCTATTTTGTATAATTTTTTTGGGTATTTGAGATAATTTTTGGGTTGATTTTCTGGCGTCTGATAAAAGCCAAATTTTTATATTAGAAGCGCCACCAATGAAAACATTATGATACCAACCGATAACATAATGTCATCGTCTAATAGCATTATGTTACCGACTGGTAACATTATGTTGTTGTCCAATAACATAATATTGTCAGTTGGTAGCATAATGCTACCGATCGGTAGCATAATGTTAACGATTGGAAGCATTATGTTATCGGATCACAATTGTTACCAACCAAAATCATTTCATTTAAAATTATGACATTTGCAAATATTTCAAAAGTTATTTTAAAAAATTCACCAAGTAATATCTATGGTTTTTTTAGGGGCTCTTAAAATTTAGCTTGAGATATATTCATTCCATATTGTATTGTGGGTTGATTGTGAGAGAGATCTTTAAGTAGTTATCTATAACACTAAGAACACCTTAAATAAATATTGGGTTTTGTATAAGAAAATACCAAGAAAAACTACAAACTTGATAATATTGGAGGAGAAGTCTATTGTTAAAGAACAAAAACTCCTATATATACATATAATGGAAATATCCTATTTACACCACTGAAAAATAATAAAAAAAATAAAAAAATAGCAAGTGTATATAATTTTCCTTCTTAGATGGACAAGAAGAAAACAATCAAGAAAGAACTATCTCTTGAGACTTCTAACAAATATGAGCATCCATAAACATCATCTAAATGTCTTGAGAAACATTATAAAGGATTGACATGGGTTTGTTGAGAATACAATGAACATAAGAAAATATGAGTTGGGAAAAAAATTTATACATAGGATTTGCTCATAAATAAAAATTCAAATTAAGATGTGGTATTATTGGAATGACTAAATTTGGCTAAGAAATCCCTTACTTTATATGTAAATTGAAAAACTCAACAATATAGTCCAATAGAAACTATGCACTATCAAAGTGGAAACATATAAAAATATGCATCTATCTGAGAAGAAGAGTCGCATGCGACTAGTCCCTTCCCTAAGATTGAATTGTGTGAGAAAAATAACAATTTATTGTTTTCAAATAAAATAAAATATATGTAGGGTGTAATATAAGGAAAAAATTATTATAATTTTATTTTTAGCTAGAATAGAATAAAATATATGTAGGATGTAATAAAAATAAAAAGTCATTAGAATAATATTTTTGGCTAAAATTAAATAAAATATATGTATGTTGTAATATTAGGAAAAGTGGCACTTTATTGTCTATGTTTTTGAGGAAGTCCTTTGCAATACTCAGTCGGAATTATCTAAAAATATGAACTCTAATTAAAAAAGCACTCAAATGTGTACCATTAAGTCTATACATAAAAGACAATTTTAATTTTTTTGTAAATATTATAAGAGACAAAAGAGTGCATAGTTATAAAATAGGTCAATTATTTTAAGCAATAAATTTTAAAAAAGTGAATTATTTCTAAAAAGTAGAAATGACAACCACAATAAATATGATGACATCATGGTGCCTCAATTTACATGAAGGTGGGAATAAGGGGTAAAATTTTTTAGCCAATCACAAACTAGATAAATACATTTTAAAGATTTTTTGGTAAAAAATGAGCATGTCCAAATTTTAAGACATTTGAAAATCAATGTAGGAAAATAATACTAATTTCTTATTGGTTGAAAACATGTTTAATAATAACTTGTTAAAGTGGAGTGAAAGGTATAGTAACCTTGCCAAAGGCAGGGACTAATAATGACAAGAAAATTGAATCAATTTTTTTTTGCTTATTTTAGTAAAACACATGAAAATGCATTTAAATAGACACCAATTTTAAAACCATAATTTTTAACCTTATAGAACATTACAAACTAAAAATCAATCTTACCACATAGAAATAGGTAGAGACAAGTAGACTCATAACAAATAAACTCCCCATTTTTTGAAAAACAAGAAAAAAAAGAAATGTAAATTTACCACTTTGTAATAGAAACAATCGTTTATTGTACATAAGTCACATGTAGAGAAAAAAATAGAAAATAATACAAAACCATAAAGACATGTCATACACAACATATAAATAGAGAAGATCATCTTTTATTTGTGTGCCTCACTGACTTACACTCAAATAGTGCATATATGCAATCATTATAACCCCTTCAATATTATGTTAATAGAAATACATAGTAACCAAAACACACATCCCCATCCACAAATAGATAATATAAGCATAATAAATATGTGAACACATATATAATTTTTACACTCTTCTAGTATATATGATGCGAGGGTTCATCATAAGAGGATATTCAATTAATTAATTTATAATTATCTGGATTCACAATCGGAACAACACATTAATACTTACAATAATGATAAATGATAATTGATAGCTCAAAAAAACAAGAGGAAATGAAAACTTAATTATATAGATTGAATGAGAGGATATCTAATCCATATTAAGAAAACGTGTTGATTTAGGACTAAAAAAGCCTCATTTAAGATTAGAATGGGAAAGTTCCCAGGAGTAGAACCATGCAAATATTGTATAGTATTTCCCTTATTTTTATCGCCATGAATAGTATTATATGGTCTTGGACCTTATTGCGGTGAGATTTTGTATCTTTTGATGCCCTTGATTTTCTTGAAATATACTTTGTTGTTTTTACTCTTGTTTGCACACATTCAACCTGACACAGTAACGGACTACAACAAAGTAGGAACCTTATTTACATGCAATTCCCTTAATCAAAGCATTATATAAAAAAGAATAAATCCATGTATGGTGACACTAGATTAATTTTTACAGTTAACCCTTACAACCAATCCAAGTGCTACACTACATCCCCTCGAGAGCATGGTCGAGGATCATGTAGTTATCTAAGGTATATGTGTTAGTGTGAATATGATCTAAGCCAACCCTATGAGTTTCCTCATGTATTTTGACACATACATAATGAGATAAATATAGAGTAGATAATGTATCCAACACGATAGTATTGTGATGCAATGTGCTTAATTTAATAGACTCAAACCTTTTGACCCTTAAAACCTTTGACAATACTTAGAATGAATTTGCTCTTGTTAAGAAATGGCTTTAAGAACTTTTCATGCTTGGAAATGGAGGAAGATAGACCTATGAAGTGGTTGAGTGCTTTAAACATATAGTAGTGGCTCCTTTAAGAGACATTAAATTTATTTAGGAACATTTAGGAAAGCCTCAAGATTGATTTTGGATTGATATTTGCAATAGGAGCTTATAAAAGTGCCAAGTAAGTTCTTAAGTGATATTGACTTCCTTCTATAGCCTTCTGTAGGTGAAATATTATGGTAAGGCCCACCTTAGGAAGATAAAATGACACACTTAATATTTTTAAATTGAAAGAAGATTTATAATATAAATAGGGACACGACCGTAAAAGTCAACCAAGATTATAGTACATTCTAGCCCAGTTACTTGTTTTTCCTCTAACTAGTTTGTGATGTAAAGCCAAAGTTTGGAATGATTCTTGGAGTTAATTTAGTTCTTTGATTAATGAAAAATTATTGAATGAACAATAAAAAAATTATATAAATGAGAATGTCAAGAAACAATCAAGGATATGTGCTTGATTAGAATTAAAGTGTTAGAATTTATCTTATTAAAGGAACATTGTTAAACTTCTCATTACCAAAAGATAAATTACCAAATTTGAGTGTTTAAAATCACGAGAAAAAATTAAATTAAATATAAAATTAATATTTCAAAAATCAACAAAAATATATTTATTGGAGTATTCCATTGATGACCTTGTCCATAAACAATGGTAATGCGTAGTGGTTTAAAAAAAAGGTTATTGTATTTTTGGCATTTGGATAGATATCAAACGACATGTTTATATTCTCTTGCATGGGAATAATTTCTGGCCTCCTACTTTGAGATTCCAACGACAACTTGCGTGAAAATATTCTTGTCGAGTCAAGGAAACTAGGCATCGATGATTGTAGTCATTTTTATGCAATTAGAATAGTCTTATAATCCCTTGCATGCCGGTCTATCACCCAATGGCGCCAGGCACTCACTCGAGGCATGTGCAAGAGCCAAGACCCTCCTTTATATGAGCATTGTGAGAAGATATTGTCATTAATGAAAGGTTAAGTGTAGAAAAGTAAATGATCATGCATAACTTCAAAGCATAAGATGAGTCATTAAACCAACATACCCATTCGAGATAATTAAATAAACATCATACGGATAGTAGATCTGATCCATAACATAAAGAAGAAGGTACTAGGTTTATACTTATGAAAATAATATTTAGAATAGAACTATATATTCATGTTGATCGTAGTTCAAGAACCAAATTAAATTCACAAGATCCATATTAAACCAATTTAAAGATCTAACTCAGGTATCAAAAGTTCTATCTATTCTCCCTTATTACAAAAATTTAGCAGACCCATCCCCCTAGATATGTTAACATTCCTACAGTCCTTTAGTGAGAACCCCAACCACTAGAAACTCCTAATATTTCTCTAGAGCTTCACCTTTCATCCTCTCTATGATGATCCTGAAGCTTCCCCTTATCAACCCATATGGTGATGCTCTCTCCAAAATGGTCCTCTCTCGATTCCCCCTTTCTTCTACCCGAGCATATCTATAAATAGGTTTTGCACCTACTACCATGCCTTCCTTCAGGAGTAGATTGACTAATAAGTGTCAAGGTGGTCCTTGATGGCGTATGCTTCTTATAAGCCTAGCTCTCCAATTTCTGCAATGTTTTCTTTCGGGAATGTTCCATGCCTGGAATATTCTTTCCTTGACTACCAAGTTGCCAGATTGGCACCTTATCCACTCAGCATGCCTATTCAGTTCAAATTTTTCCTCAAGTTCCTCTAGGAAAGCCAAATATGACTAAGTACTGAAATCCTTTTCTTTGCCTTATGCCTGTGCCCTAGTTTCTATTAAACCCTTCTAAAACCCCTATCTTCCACGCTTTTCCCTACGTGCCCATCCTCTTCACAATTCCTATGTGCTAACCCACCATTTGGGACTTAGTCAATATTATGAGGCCCAACATCACCCCACAATAAGCTTGTTCTCTGTCCTCGAAACATCATCTCTAAAGAATAAAGAATGGCGGGACTTTGAATTGTTGGAATAAAGAATGAAGAATGAAGAATGAGAAATGGAAGAAATAAAGAATGGAGGAATGAAGAAGAATTTGTTTATTGCTAAAGAATGAGTGGGAAATCCTTCCTTATATCCATCTCAATCTTCTCCCAGGCATCTACCTCACCTTGTGCTTATTGATAGAGGTCACCTACTAAGGCACTCACCTCTTCAAATCCTAGTTCATCACCCTTAGCATTCAGCATATCAAAAATGTTTTCCAACTTCTTCCGAGGTCATTCAATGCATCCATCCTGTGGGTAATTTGGGGATATAATTCCTTCATCAATTTTGATCAAGCCTCTCAGGGTCTTGATGGCTTATGACTTATTCTCTACCTCATCCACGATCTTATCCCGTGCTTCCCTATTTAATTTATTCTTCTTTTGAAACTCTTTGAGGTTTGCCTCATGCGCAACAAATAAAATGGTTTCTACTCTATCCCTATCAATGCATATGTCATAAGCAACTTCAGCTATCTACGCGATGGATTTTATAGAGGTGAGGAGCTTAGTGTACCGAGATACTATCTCCACAACCTTCTTCTTTTCCTCTTTCTCTTGGTGTGCTAGTGCTTCCTCGGTTGATTCCAATGCAAGTGGCCGCCTTTACATTATGAGGATGTGATTTAAATCTTCCAAGCATTACAAGGTCAATTCATATTTTTTCTCGAGAGGTGCTAGGTCTGGATGCTTTAAGACAATGACATCTGTAATCATCTCAACTTTCTTGTATACCTCGTGCACCCTTGCCTTTTCCTCCTTCATCTCGCACCTTAACTATGTACTTGATTAGTTCCTCCTACTTTAGATCCTTTCTCTTT
Source organism: Taxus wallichiana var. yunnanensis (assembly GCA_018340775.1). NCBI lineage: Eukaryota > Viridiplantae > Streptophyta > Pinopsida > Cupressales > Taxaceae > Taxus > Taxus wallichiana. Next base: position 240,319,144 of record CM031234.1, on the reverse strand, counting down.
TCAATGAGCTCCTCATTTTTCTTCTCTAATTATCCTTCCAGGAATCTCACCTTGTCATTCCTCCCAAAAAGTCTTTCCTCCACCTCAACCGACACCTTGTTGAGTGCATTACAAACCTTCTCGTCGGACAACTATCAAGCATTTACCAATGATTTTATTACTTTTCTCTCTTGCACCTTCATTAGCACCCCCTTGTTAACTTCTAACTTAGGCTCATCGACATGGGACTCAAATGCCCAATATAGCAATTTCCTAGTTTGTGGGTACACGCCTTCTTCTTTGAATGAAGACATTGCCAAGAGTTGATGTAGTAGCACGATTCTTTTGAACCGTGTTTGTAGTACATTGTTTGGATCATGGATATAACCTATTCCATGTCCCTACACTACTACCAAGTTTTTTCCTCTTGTGTGCGTTGCCTTTAGAAAACTCACTGCTAATCTGGGATCTCTACCCATGATTCCATACTCCCTCCCTATGCTTTCCTCCACTATTTGCTTGAGTATCTAATCAGCGCTTCACTCCAATTCTTGCTTCACTAATTTCTCTATGATGCTCACTACTTCTCTTTCTGTGACCTCTTCTATCTACTCCTTGGTGAGGCTAGGGGTCCTCTGATCCTTACTATTTACCTCTTCACTCCTCCTTTTCCTTGAGCACCTTCCTCTTCTTCACCCTTTTCTTCACTCCTTTTTTACTATGAGTCACGTAGTTCGTACATAGGATGGTCCTAAACCTCTTCATCCTTGTTGTCATCTCTTTCTCCCCTATAGGCCTCAAATATCTATGTCTCCTCTGAGTCTTCCTTCCCGCTACCTTCTATTTCTTCTTTGTTGGGGATTCTTCCTCTTCCTCACAGTGATTCCTTTCTAGGAGACTCTTCTTGTTTTGGTGCCCCTTCCTCGGGTGTCGTTTCCTTCTCCTTGATGGGATACTTATTCCTACACACGTATGTTCTTGGCTTGGCACCTAACTCCAGTGCACCCATAGATTGTGTTGTCTACACACTTGGTGCTTTCTTCTCTGACGCCTCTTTCTCTAGGGTCTCTTCCCTTTCCCTCTTCTTTGGTGCAGCCTTCTTCCTACTAGTGGGATCCTTTGGGATGGAGACATCATTCTCCAAGTAAGCGCCCTTTTCATACTTGGGCCTAATGTGCAAGTATACCCTTATTACGGTCCTTCCAAAGAATTGGAAACTTCAAGGTGCTTTTGTCATGCACACTTCATGAGAGACATACTTCTCCACATAAGCACACTTTTTGGGTATACAAGCTTCCTTCAAAAATTGCAGTGGTCTTGGTCCACCTCACTAAGGTCAAACCTTAGTCTTTTAGCTTCCTTGAAGTGGTTGACCCCTACTTGGAAATAATATGTGGTGAAAGAGAAGGCAGTTTGCACCATGGAATCTTAGTCCCATCCAAAAAGTGAACCTACTAATGCAGAAATGTTGATAGACAATGAACTCAACTTCTCCATCTACTAGTGCTAGAAAATATTTTGGAATCCTCCACTTAGCCTTAAATGCGTCGTGCATTTACTTTTACCATTTCTCCAAGGGTGTCTTATGGGTGGCCGTCATGGTATCACATGTGTATTTCTCAAACCTCTTCGTGGGGAGGGATATTCATCTAGATACTCCCATATGAACTTCTCTGGCCCATCAGGTAATCCAATTTTCTAAGAAGACGATGGTGAGAAGAACATTTCCGAACATTATCTTCTCTCCTTATTGTGCGGCACTGATGATCTCTTCTACAATATATCCACACATGTTATAAATAGTCCCTTCTAAAATTTTCGGCATACATTCAACCACGCCTTGTTTATTTGTGTCCACGTTTCTTTCCCATTTAGCTTGGATACCAAGCACATGGCCAATCTCATTATAGGGTCGGGGATATATGAGATATCGAAGTAACATGAACCCTTTTTATAATCATACTCCTCTTAATAGCCTCTTTATCCTCTAAGTCATCATTTAACGAATATCCTTCGTAGATAAGGCTGGTAAACTTGGAGATGAACTGGGGAGTTCTGTAAATTCTATGGCCCACAAAGTAGAAGTGGTCCTCGTGCACATGCGACATAAAACATTGGTATAACCGCTCGGGTTTTCCAAAATAGGGAAACTTGAACATTCAGGTTAGAGTGGCCCAACCTTCTCCAATTTTACCTTCACCTCATTGTTGTAGATTGGCATCCCCTCTTGTGTCATCTTCTCTGCTAGATGAACCAATTAAAGTGCCATTTCCTTTTCTGTGGTACTTGTGTGATTATTATAGTCACTCACGGCCATCTTCCTTATGTGGGATACCCATTCTTTCCCAAGTAACACTCCATCTAGGTATTACATCTCCGCATACCATTCTTCATTGAAACTAGTGGTGGAAATTTGTTTTCCTTTTCCCTTTCCCTTCTTAGGGGAAACAATTGCCTTCTTTGGTGACATATTCTTGTTGGGTTAAAAAAATATTCCTTGCCCCTCCTCCCCACTCTGCTCAAATCTATGGCTCAACTTCGAAAGAATCCTTCTACTCTCGTGCCCTAGCTATAGAGCCCTACCAAAAGCCCTTCCAAAAGACAATGTAATCCACTGAAACCTCCCTATGCCCATGTACTCCTTCCACTTTGGTTTGTAGGTCACCCTAGTCACACACTTCAGATTTTCACTCTTCTTCCTTCACATAAATCTTTCTTTGCGGATGCCCTAGTTCACAAGAGATCTTTAATCTCGTAATAGTAAGGTAAATAATGATGTGACCGATCCTTTACTTATAGATATTTTCCTATCTCCCGCAATAAATGCTATTTAACCTACCAATGTACTCAACATTAAATGTGGCTTTTTCCACTAAAGCTGATCTTAAGTGCTCTTGCCCACACTCAAAATCCTACGTGAAAAACCTTCTTTAACATTTTGGCACACAAAAATACTTACTGATTGAAGACTCTTATGCGTGCATCTATAGTGCCGAGGCACTTCTCTCAACTTGATTTTTCCCTCGCCTACCTCATGTTGTTCTGCACTTTTCATCCTTTATACGTGGTCTTTGTAAATCCTTCCTGACACCAAAATTTCTTGTCCACCTTTTTCCACGCGTGCTTTCCTACCTTACACACTTTTTATCTTTTAATCCATGCCATTAAAACACAAATTTCACTTCCAGCCTCTATTTCACTTCACTCTACTCCACCCCACACTAAAACGATGCACAATCCTCTGCGCATACACAACCCTTGACTTGTAATAAGTGGTTAATGGTGCACAAGGTGTGCAAAAACAACAAAAAAATGAAAACAATAGGAAAATAAATACATTAAGGAAATCCTAGGCTACTCGGCAATAATGCCTTATTTACAAACATAAAGAAGACTTATTTATAGTAGGGATTCGATCTAATCCCATTGAAATGGCACAGTAATCTCATCCCGTCAAGCGCTTGTAACTCGCAAGTGCCCGAATCAAGGATGTATGTGACGATGTATGGTCATATGCAATGGAATTTTTTCTTCCTAGAATGGCGTAGAAATTTAGAGTCATATAAAAACAATCTACCCAACCTCAAATTGTCTGTTTTTAATATGACGATCATGCCATGATTTTTTTATTTCCTTCCTTATCTTTTGACTCCATCTAGTAAGTGTCCTCCTTTTTTCTAGTTGTATTAAATTATCAATTATTTATTTGAGCGCTTGTTCATCAACCAATCCTCCTATGCACGTTGTATGAAGTGATGGTAGCATAAATTCAACTGGGAAGAACATCCTCCATGTCAAACACCAATTAAAATAGTGTGGATTTGTTCAACCTCTTGTATGATGTCCTGTATGCCCATAGAATGACTGATACCTTTTCATCCCAATCTTGTCTACCAATGTCACAAATCTTAGTTAATATGTGACTTAGTATCTTGTTAAATGCTTCAACAGTCCCATTCTCTTATGGGTGATAAGGGGTGGTCTTGTGATGGTCCACCATAAACTCTACCAATAAAATCCTGACCATTTCATTTAGAAAATGTGTACCCCTATCACTTGTTAAACTCAACAGACATCCATACCTGCTGATTATGTTTTCCCATAAGAATCTTGTTGTTTTCACTCTTGTGTAATACTTTGTAGGTGTTTCCTCTACCCATCTTGTTAAGTAATCAATGTGAGTGATGATGTAACATGAGCCAGAACTTTGCGCGGTCAGTGAGATTGCTCCTATAAATTTAATTGCCCACTTTTCAAATGGTTTAGCACTGCTTTATTGGTCACAAGGAATTTCATCCCTCCTTATAAGTTTTAAAGGTGCTAGAAATGGTCACAGACCTTGCAAAACTCAATACAATCCTGGTAGATACTCTCCCACCAAATCCTTGCAAGTAGAATCTTCCGCATGGTTACATTTCCTACATAGTGTCCTCCTACAATCCCACCATACACTTCCTCCATGATTGCAACACACTCGTGTTCTAATATGCATCGGTGCAGAACCTCATCATGGCGTAACTTGTTTAAATCTCCACTAATCAACATGTAAGGCATGACGCATATAGTCAACTACTTTCTCTCCAATGCCTTCATTCCTTCCGGCACCACACCCATTTATAAGAAACACTGCAATATCTTTTAAGTCAGAGGGCATGCGACGTAACCAAAATAGTTGTGCGTATGGCATGGTATCGTGCTCTACGCGTCCTCCTTGAGTCAATTCTTGATGAATGCTCAGGTCCTGAATTACTCTTTCCTAGTTTTACCACAACTTAAAACTCAATTTCTTGAAATAACATGACCCATCGACATATACACCCTTGCAAAAAGGGCTTGTTTACTAAGTACTTTAGTGTCGTGTGGTCCGTGTAGAATACGAATGGTATCGCTAGCAGATACTTCCTACATTTATGCAATATGTAGATCAATTAAATTACCTCGCACTCAATAGTTATGTAATTTTTTTTTGTTGGTGTCAACTTCCTACGGGAAAAACACAAGGGGTGATAAAAATCCCTTGACTAGGTTGTCAAGCAATCTTGCTCCAATTACTATTCCCGAGGCATCAACATACACATGGAAAGGATTATCCCAAGAAGGGAAGTGTAATATGGGTGCGAGAACAAGATTATCCTTCAATGTGCCAAATGCCCTTTGTTACACCCATCCCCAGTGAAAGGAACTCTTGTGTTTAAGCAATTCTTCCAAGGGCGCGATGATCTTAGCACATCCCTTAATAAATTTTCTCTAGTAATCCGTATGCCCAAGGAATCTAGACAACTGCGATATGACTAGTAAGATCCCCCGATCCCACAATAACTACAACTTTGGTGAGATCCACCAAAATCCTTCCTTATAATATGCCCCAACAGGGTTCCAAATGGAGTAGCAAAGACACATTTCTTAATGTTGAGGGAAATCCTGAACTACAAACATCTCTCAAACATCAGCCTCAAATTGTCATAATGGTATTTTACTAGCCCATACACAATCTAGTCATCCAGGTAGACCTAAAGAAATTTATGGATGAAGTCCTGGAAGGCTTGTACCACAATGCATGAGAACACAACAGGCACATTCTTCAGCCCAAAAGGCATGACCGTGTAGGCAAAACTTCCCCATTCAGTGGAAAATTTTTCTTCTCCTGGTCTTCCTTTGTAATTCTAACTTGTGGTACCCTGAAAACCGATTCGTGAAAGAATAGACCTCGTGCCCACTACTCCTTCTAGAATTTCTTCAGTGAAGGGGGTTGGAAAAGGGTCAATGACACACACTGCATTCAAGTCCTTGTAATCAACATAGATCCTTATCCTCCCATCCTTCTTAATGCTTATGACCATTGGAATCACCCATTATGATTCCTCAACGACCTCAATAATGTCTGATGTTATCATCTTGTCTATCTCCTCCTTGACCGATACACATAAATTTAGATTCATCCGATAAGGTCTCTTCCGAATCGGGCGCACACCTTCCTTCAACTTGATCCTCATTTACCCTAAGGAGTGGTGAACACCTTTGAGCTCATGGTTCTTGTGTGGGAATAAATCTTGAAACTCGTGCAAAAGGTCAATTATCTTCAACACTTCTTTCTCTCGCCAATAATCCCTAATGATAGCTTCCTTAGGTTTTACCTCTGAACCAATGTTAACCTTCTTTGTCTTCAAGGGTTAATGGTAGGCGACGATTGTTTATTAACACTATCCCTAAATTCATGCGTACCTTCAAAATGGTTAGCATCTAGACTCTCCATTTCTGCACCATCTATCACATAGACCATTTTTCCTTTTTCCTTTTCCATGCACACATGCTCAAGCTATGTCCCTTCTGATTCTTCCTCATCAAAATGAATCTCCAAACCAGGTTCACCTAATAGGTCACGTATCCTATCTTCCGCCATAGTGCTATCTCCCATTGTAAGGCACTTGACCACTTATAATGCCTTATCCACTAATGGCTTTGTACTACGATACTAGAAAGATTGAATGAGATCAGCGCCACCTTGTCGGTTCCTGTCTCGATGGCGTATCTCCAAGTGAATGTACCATGTCCATGCACAAAATTGAAAGGTGGAATACAACTTATGCACCCATATCAAAGGTGGTCAAGCTTCTGCACCTTCTATCAAGGCCTTTTCACATGCTTGGATATGACACAAAGTGGGTTCTTTGCCACGATAGTCTTATATGACTATGGGCGTATTAATTGTGAAAAACCTAACAGAGAACATAGTTCTCACCTCACACCATTCTAGAAGGCTCTCAGAATGTGTCACCCACCAATGTGTTACGGTTCTCGGTAGGTTATAGCTAAGCATACCTTTTCATTTGTTATCATTTTTCCACCGAGCCTCCATTTCTCGTAAGAAATCATTAGGGTTAGCTCCTCCAGAGTAACTTGGTAACTTCTTCCCTCCTAGGTGATTGATTAGAGCTCTTTTACTACCCTTATCACCCATCCTCTCAACTATCACCCAATTAATTTGTAAGTCCCATGCCCCCAATTGTCACATGCTATCTTTGGTTGTATCACTCAAAGATCGAGAATATTCAAACCAGACAACTCCTTCTGTGGGATGAGTTACCTTAGGTTCTCTAATAGAGCGCACATAGATTTTGTCAAGGAATTCTTCTCCCAAGCACTTAGTATAGGGATCTTATTTCCCATATGTTAAGGGGATGATGACCCGTTCCTCCTTGTTCTCAAAACTGATATACCCCTTGTTAAATTGTAGGTCAACATTGTTTTTGTAACACTAGGGGCACCCAAGAAATGCTAGAAAGTTTTCCAATTTGGCTCGCGCCAAGACCTCAAAGTCTTTAGTGAACTTTTCCCCTTGAATAGTGATAACCGCATCCTTTAAGACACCAATAGGCATAGCCTTTGTCTTGTTTGCCATATACAACACATTTGAAGATGGTTGTAATGTGGGCCTTCCCATTTGATGTCATGCATCCAAGGTGAGAACATTGACTTCCTCACTGTATCGATCAGAATATTTCTCAAAAGCCATCCATCTATAATAACATTCAAAGTTATCTCTTTGTCATAGTTAAGTCCGTCGAGAGGAAGGTTAGCATGCGAATCCACCTCTTGCGCTCTCCTCCAATGTGTGGTACCTTCTCCTATAACCATTATACTAGCAAGGGAATGGTATTCTCTTGCCTTAACATTTTTCATACTTCCCTAACCTCATCCAAATCCTTCTACAGAGCCTTTGCATTTGTCCTTTTCTCGACTTCCTTGATTTCTCCTTCAGACACTAGATCTCTCCTTATAGACTCCAAATCACACCCATAGTTTTTGATACACCTCTTTTTGATGAGTAGGGTCTGGATACTTCCCATGTACCACTTATTCTCTTGTAATTAGTGTTCTTTGTCTTGGTATCTCCCTGGTGCGTGTAGCCTCCACTCGCGTCATCACTAGTATAGGTTCTAATCCTGACTCATGTGCCACTCTTGTCATCCATTGTGAGTCGGCTTTATTTATGCTTACAATCCAAGTCCCTTTGTCTTTCTGTCTTTGTTGGCTCATGTGCTCAAACATCTCGGGGCACTCTTAAATAGTTATGTTTCTTTCCACACCACAAGAATTACAATAGATCAAGACACTCATGCTTATAATGATTTCGAGACCCATAATTATAATATGTTCCTAGCAAGAAATCACTTCTTTCACCACGGTTTCCATGACCACGAAATGCTCCATGGAAATCTCTTCCACACACTCATCCATCTGCATGCCATTCATAGTGGCAATCATCATTCTTGGAACTACTTGTAAGGATGGTCTGACACACACCAAGATTAATGGTATCATGTGTATCTGGTCAATTATCCTACAATCTTTGGTGTCATGGGTCATAGATGTATAAATATTACAATAGAAAGACACATTCTTACGTATCGCGTGCTGCAATAGTGGACACCTACTTATATCATGATCCTCATGGAAAATTTCACAATCTATTTTCATGGTGCGTACCTAACTCGAGGAAAAAATTCCTTTGCATGCCCCTCTACCTCATAATCATGCACTACATATCGGTGTGAGTCTCATGCGTCATGTTTAGAGATAACTTCTCCAGTTTGCTTTGCCATTGTAGCAATTTGAACCTCAAGGAAATTCTTAACACTTGTATCCACGCTTCCAAAAGCCTTAGTGCGCAGGGAATCCTCCAAGGCCTCGCACGAGTTTGTGAATGTATTGTGCAAAAATGATCTTCTAAATGATGTTATCAATCCTCCAAAAAATGATTCAACATATTGAGAAGGATGAATATCATAAGATGGTTTTGGTAAGAGAGTTTTGAACCATGCTTCATATTCCCACACACTCTATGTCATTCTTTGTTGGATCTCTTTCAAGGTGCTAATGCTTTTCTTCTCAAACTCGGGGATATGGAATTCGGTTAAGGAGGCATTCCACAACATGGTGTAATCTACCACCGTCTCATGGGGTTCAAAATTCTGGTACCAACTATGTGGGAGTCCCTGCAACATTGTTGCAAACTGAATTGACTTTCACTTTGGGCTAGTGATCCCCTTTACTGCCATAGCAATTCACACTTGTGTACATGCTCTACAACATCCTCAACACCCTTGTAATCTGGTAGATGTAAAGACATCTCAAAAAATACTTACGGAGGTGGCTGAGGCCCTTTTCCACCTGATCCAGAACCTTGATTCCCTCCGGTGTTTCCCCACCACCAGATCCATTGGATCCACCGGTCATATTCCTTTTGATCCACCGACCCACCAAGTCCTCCTCTTGCAATCGGTAATGGGCCTAAAGTGGTCACACCTAGCGTTTGCAATGTCCCACTACACTATGCAAAGATGGTTTTGATATCGCTCTGCTACTAGACATGTATCCCGTACCACTCTTAAACACAATACCCAAACCTTGTGTACTTGTACTTTGCCCAAAAAACCATCCAAACACATGAATTATTTGTGCAACCATAGATGTCTCAAATGAGAAGTTATACCTCCTAGGTGCAGATCGTTCACTTCCACCAATACCAACTGGGTTAGAAATACTTGTTTCTTGATTTGGAAAATTGAGCACCATGGGTCGAGTCACTAGGTGGGTTTAGATCTGCGCCCAATGAATCTCCTTTCGACACATGACGAAATCTCATCGAGAAATTGAAGGGGTTTCTCTCCCGTGCTTTCCAAGATGGGGTAACACAAACTGCTTAGGTTCCACATCCTTTGTGTGGACCTCAATTCCTTTGTGTAACGTCTACCTCTATAGATCCATCACTCCCCAAACCTCTCGTTGTCTAGTCAAATTCCTTTCATGCACTTCACTATACTTGAGTCGTCTCTCTTCCCTATCCTTTTACTCGCTATAAGGTATGCCATATTCTTCCAACCTAGTTTCCTCTCCCGGTGCTTAGAGAATCTTAACCGACCGTAGGGAATGGCCCCAAACTTAGCATAATGATCAAGATCTTCATAGCCAATGGGATAGCTCAAAAATGATCCTCTAGGTTCCCTTAGGAACTCAAACTCAACAACCTCTGGACAAGAATATGTAGAAATGGTGTATGACAGGGTATAACCTGGTTAGCTCTCTTCTCCTCCAATGATCAATAACATGTGTCTAAGTAAGATCCACATCTTGGAGCCTTGGTAATCATCTCAGCTCCACATGCATGATCTATAGTACCATCTCGATCTAGATGCATATGCTAAAATCCATTCATACAATTCTACTGGAAAACAACAAAATAATGTCTCATACAACTCATGATATAGGTGTTCTTCTACCCATCTGTGTGCATCAAACTCAGGTCCAGTACTAAATATTTGAGAAAACTCATCCTTTGTGCTTTTAAACCACACTTCGACACTTTCCAAGGTTAAGCCCTCAATCATCAAATATCATCCTCATAATAACTTCAAAAGGAGTTCCCGACAACGGAACAAAGATGTAGTCATTTTTATGCCCTTAGAATAACCTTATAATCCCTTGTGTGACATCCTATCACCCAGTGACATTGGGCACTCACCCACAACGCACGCGGTCTTTGAGCCCCTCCTTTATGTGAGCATTGTGAGAAGTTGTTGTCATTGATGATAGATTAAGTGTAGAAAAGTAGATGATCATGCATACCTTCTAAAAGCATAGGATGATTCATTAAACCAAGATACCCATTCGGATAATAAAAGAAGCATCATATAGATAGTAGATTTGATCCATAACATAAATAAGAAGGCACCGGGGTTTATACACATGAATGATATATTTAGAACATAACTATATATTCACGTTGATCATAGTTCAGTAACCACATTAAATTCACAAGATCCATAACATATCAATATATAGATCTAACTCACATATCAATAGTTCTAGCTATTCTCTCTTATCATAAAAATTTAGCAAACCCATCCCCCTAGATATGCTAACATTATTTATGTAGAGATTCACCTTTCATCCTCTCTATGATGATCCTGAAGCTTCCCCTTATTGACCCATATGGTGATGCTCTCTCCAAAATGGTCCTCTTTGATTCCCCCTTTCTTCTACCTAAGCATCTCTATAAATAGGTTTTGCACCCACTTTGTCATGCCTTCCTTCAGGAGTAGATCAGTTACCACGTGTCAAGGTGGTTCTTCAATGGAGCATGCTTCTTCTGATCCAAGCTCTCCACTTTTTGTAATGATGTCTTTTGGGAATGTTTCATGTGTGGAATATTATTTCCTTGACCACCAAGTCACCAGGCTGGCACCTTATCCACTCAACACACCTATTTGGGTCATGTTTTTCCTCAAGTACCTCTTGGAAATCTGAATATGAATAAGTCTTGAAATCCTTTGCTCTACCTTGCGCATTCGCCGTGGTTTCTATTAAACCCTTCTATAACCTTTTTCATGCGTGCTTTTCCCTACGCACCCATCCACTTCATTGGTCCCACGTGCACACGCACCCTTTGGGACTTAGTCAATATTTTGAGGCCCAACAATGAATAATTTTTTCTTGGCATGGAATTTGTTTTGTCTTGGCATGGAATTTGTCTCGGCATGTAAAATTTACAATCAAAGAAGTGACTAGTGTTGAAGATTGGACCTTCGTACATTATGGAATTTTTAGAGTGTTACTAGCGTTTGGAATTTAGACTTGTTCTTGGAAGGAGAAGATTTCAAACATTGTGATTAGAAACCCATTGAGAACATGAATGAAGTTGTTTATTTCTCTTGAACTAATGACTCAATGTGCAGCAAACCTACCTACCAAGAAATTTGTTGATGTTTTAAAAATGTATTCTTATGGAGTAAATGAACGGTATGCCTAAACATCACGCACGTTCGCAGTCCTTGCTAAATTTAAATTTTTGACTTTACATCACTAAAAAGTGTTGTGGCGCAGTGGCGGGGACCTACATTGGGGGCAGCAGGTCGCGGGTTCCATTTTGGCTGGAACCATGCGAACCTGCGTGATCTTTAGGATCAGCCGTAAATGACCACATCCTATGCATAGAACTACCCCTGCTGCACTAGTTGTGCATGACACACCACATGTGAATGAACAATGAGTCCTCTAGTGCTATTTCGGACATGCAAACATGTGGAGGAGTAGTTTAAAAAATAATTGAAATTTGTTTCTAACTTGTGCACCCGACAAGGACCTCAAATGTGAAATGTTTGAAAGTTGTTCGTGGTAATTGAGGACCTATGTACTCCTGATATTTTCCTAAAGACCTGGGACTAGAAGCACAAGAAAACTAAGGAATGTGTAAGAAAAATCTTGCAATGACCTCTATAAGGAGACACTTGGTATGCAAAGGCGTAAGGAATTATTTCAAAATTAGTTTAAAAAGGAGGCTTCAATAGGAGAAAACACAAGTTCAGTAAAAAACCCTTCATTCATTCATCAAATTTATTATAAAGCTATCAAATATGAATGTGAACAACCAGCCTATGATCCCATATAATAGTCTCGAGAGTATGATAGTCATGCCTAGACATGTCGCAACATTCATGAAGCAATCATAAAGCCATGCAACATTTGAGAGAGCCGAAGTCAAGCCCACAAGAGCACCGCCGTATCTACTCCTTTCTAGTCTCCAAAACTTGCAATTTGAGGACATAATATCCGAGTCTTGTTCCACACCAAGATAGAGAAGAGTCGTGTCGAAGCTTGTAGAAGGCTATGATGGAGATGACGAATGCGAGGTCAAATGCCCTTAGGCACGTCCGTGTTACACCACATGAGAATCCGAGGTCACTTCTTCATATGTTTCTTTCTTTACAAACAAGAGCACATCTGTCATAGAGATTCGAAGAAATCTAGAAAAATTCCTTGCCACAAGAAGCAGATAGGACACGTCGCGATGTAACAAGATGATGAATCCATAAAAGATGATACTTTGATTATTTCGGGGTTAATTTTATAAAAACAATAGAATGAGTGAGGGAATGTTAGAGTATTCCATTGACAACCATGTCTATCACCTTCACACGTGACTTGTGACCTTCCACGTCCTAGCTTTCCGTTGGGATCCTTCTCTCCTCCTTCTCGAAATGTGTATATATATGAATGTAATATTTGTTTATTATCATCCAATGTAATATAAGATTATTCATTTATTAACAATATCAACAAAGGTCTATTACATGCACAATCACCAATATAAACCAAGGACAAATCGTTGCACATAATGCAAGGAATATGGTATAAAAACAAAGAATCAAATTCAATTTCACTCTATAGAAAAAATAAAAACAATAAGAAGCAATGTTAACTATTAGTATAATTCTCTTCGCTAAAAGGAAATGGAAATAATTCTTTCACTTTTGACAATAATGCATTTTTGTGAAAGAAAGATGTAAACATTGGAAAATACATGTATCTAAACACAAAATGACACTAGGGCACGTGTAATACACACCCATCACATAAAATGTAACCAAATACGACCACCACTTTCACATAAAGGCAATATGTGACAATGAACAAAATTAATGAAAGGTTTAAGGTTTCACGAACCTTTCTTTAAAATTCCCCTTATTATCAATCTAAAAAAGAAAGGTTAGTGAAACCTTGAAAACATAAACTTAGCTCCATTAATATATTTTCTCAGGCTTTAATATAGATTCACCGATATTAAATTTCTTTTTTATTTAACTGAAAAATTGCACCTAAACTATAAAAATATAAAAAGATTTTGATTAAGAATGACATATAAATTTTCATTTGAAAAATGAGGAAACTTTATTTTTGTAAAAACTATTTTGGTGAAAATATATTTCATATGGAAGGAGTTGATAAGAGAGAGTGAATAATACAGCTCCTCGAGGAAGATCATCAAATACATTACGAATGTGGCATATTCCATGTTTTAAAAAAATTCACCAATTTATGCATACAAAATTTAAGAGAGAGAAAACACAATAATATGATGTTCACAATCATTCACATATGTGAAGTTAAGATTAATGTAAATGAAAAGTTTCAAGTTTCACTAACCTTGCTTTAATTTTTTTCCCCTTATTATCTATCTAAAAAAAAGGTTAGTGAAACCTCGAAAACACAAACTTATCTTCATTAATATATTTTCATATGTTTTAATATAGATTCATTGATATAAAATTTCTTTTTAATATAACTAAAAAATTGCACCTAAACTCTAAAAATTAAAAAATATTTGATTAAGAATGACATATAAATGGTCATTTGTAAAATGAGGAAAATTTATTTTTGTAAAAATTTTTGTGGTCAAAATATATTTCATATGGAAGGAGTAGATCAAAGAGAGTGAATAATATAGCTCTTTGGAGGAAGATAATCAAATACATTAGGAATGTGGCATATCCCACTTTTAAAATGTTGTCACCAATTTATGCATATAAAATTTAAGAGAGAAAAAACACAATAATATGATACTCACAATCATTCACATATGTGTTGAAGTTTAGATTAATGTAAATAAATTTAGATATTAATGTCCATTAGAGTGTAAAATGGGCATCTCCAAAACACGAAAGAGAGGAAACAACATATATATATGAATTTTTAAGGAGAATGATATATTCAAGGGTTCATTTTAAGACTCCTAATAAAAATATATATAGATTTTTTTGGCAAATATGTGAAAATGACTTTCAAAATGATGGTGACTATGAAAAAAGCAGATTTGGAATGGTGTCGGCAAGTAACAATTTTCGACTAATAGTATATGCTTTATCGGATGTTAGTATATGATGTTGACCTAAAACATTTGTAATTTTTTGAAAAATATATTTTTGACAATTGTAGTTAAAATGACTGGCTTGATGAGAAATATGTCCTCACATAATATTGTGCGAAAAAAAAAAAATTAATTGTTTTTGATTTTTGTAAAAAAATGCATATTTGGTTTATTTTGTATGGATTTGGTTATTACTTTTTTATGTTAGCGAGTTAAAATTGTTGTATCAACGAGAAATTTTCCCTCCCAAAATATGGCGTAAGAAAAAAAATTCCCAGACTTTTTTTGTTTTTGTTTTTTCTGTCCAACGATATTACGATGCACGCTAACATGGAAAATGCTACCATGTGGTAATGTCACTAGTGGGTAGATTGGAAAATGCTTCCAGGAGGTGACATGGAAAAATTCTATCCATCTGGTAATCGAAACCTATTACCATCAAGTAACAACATCATGTTTCCATGCAGCTCGTCCGGAAGCACACTACTATTTCCGTCTGGTTGTGCCACTAATACATTTAGCTCTTTGGATTTTTCATAGGTTTATTCATTTTTATCTTCATCTTCGACTCTAGATATTAAAATTAACGAATTTTGGAATTATATTGTATTACAAAATTATGACAAATTAATTTATATACAATAGTATATTATAACATAATGGCAAATATACCAAAATTGGTCGACCCTTAGTGGAAACAGAAAAGTAAAATTAGTGTCATGTTTATTTATGACTGTATAATTTTTAACCTACCACCATACGGTAGTAAAAATATAACCAATTTCAAACTTCCAAAATCTTAATATTTGCCAATTTAGGAATATTCACCCTTAAAATAAACCCCGATATATTCTACATTTGAGGATAGTATGTTCTAAACAACTTAAATTTGTATTTATTTATAGATATGGACCATGTTATCTAGATAATGGATTTCCTAAGGTTTTAACAACCTAAAATATATAAGTATAAACTAGTAGTTCTATAATTATAAACATGTAAAGGATTTATTTAAAAGTGTCATTTTGAAGTTTGAATGCCTCATAAATAAATAAAGCTAAACATTAGTAGTCTTCATACTAAGTGTATTTCCTCGAGGATAAATGGAAATCTTAAAAAAAAAAATAGTTTTTATATGAATCTCATAGTAGATACAACACTTACAAAAATATCTTCAATTACATTCTCAAGAAAACATAAATTTAAATTAAGCTTAATTTATGAGAGTTCGTGATCTAAATCCATGTAATGTCCCCTTTTCTACGCCAAAGGCCTAAGGGTCAAGTCGGGTCCAAGCCGAGGTTATACCCAAGGGGGGATGCTAGGGGCTATTGTGAAGGGGGCCGCATGGTCCTAATATCCACGTTTTGTGGTTGGGGGTCACTTTTGGACCATGGTGACTTAAAAGGGAAAACATAACTTTAGTTACTTTTTTTATCGGCCCCTCCATGGAATGAAATGCACCTAGGGTTATTGGGGCTCATTTACTGAGGAGAAGTATATAAGGAGTGGGGAGAGTAAGGAAAGGCACTTTTGACATACATTTTATTGACCCCTTCTCGTGTAGTTGCTCTTTGTTGCATTTCTATAGCTTGTGGAGTCAAATCCCACAGGGACCCTAGCTTCGGTGGTGAGAGACCCATCCCTAGCTAGCAGGGCATTCTTTGGTAGTGAGAGATCTACCCTAGTCTATCATTTTGGAGCCACTTTTAGGGCCGTGCGGGAGATAAATTATTTGAGGTTTCAGAGGACAGATTTTGAGGGTTTTCGAGGCATTTGAGGAAGATAATTAGTGGGCTTCCGGATCAGATTCACGGCAGCCATTTAGGTAGGGTGTGGTAGCTCGTTGAAGGCACCTCCATCATTTTCCGACCCCTTTCCAAGTGTGGCGACTTGCAGCCTTTATTTGGGGGTTTTCCAGTCGGTTGTTTTAGATCTGAAGGTGGAAACATTATTGCCTATATCTATTAATGTTATTTCCAAAGACCCTTATTTTTTCTCTTGTATTTAGAGCGTTATGAACCTCTAAATTTTTCCAGCCTACCTAGATTTTTACGTAATCTCTTTGGCAGCAATATATTATTCCAAAAAATGTTTTCATAGTGTTTATTATTACTGTTGCAAGCGTCCCTCAAAATTTCATGCACTTTGTAGGAAAATATTTTGTGTGATATCAATTTAATACCATTTGTTTTCATAGCTGGACATTTTCAGTAAAATCAGTATTTTACTTTGCTCCAATTTTCTATATTTGGTGCATTTTTAAGTGGTATCCCACAAGGGATATTTCAGTGGTATCAGAGTTGTTGTTCTTCTAGCCTATGTGGGTTAAATATGGTAGTTTGGAAAGATCTCAATGTGGGGTTTATGAAGGAAATGTTCACCAACATGGTGAAACAATAGGAAGCCACTAACCTTTATTTGAGCCAGCTCACTTAGAATGTGAATCAAAATAGATCTAGGGACAATAAGGAACATGGTGAGAATAGTGATAAAGGGTGGTGAATAGAGGTGATTGATGAGGATTCTTGTTGGAGGAAGTACCAATATTTGAGTAGGGATTTCAGAGATAATATGTCATTTCCAGATTATTGCATGATGAAGATTGGTAGCAAGCCCAAACGAGGTCATCATATGCCATGCACTGAATAAAAAAGAACTTGTTTGTAGAAGAATCTTCTAGACAAAAGGGTGTGATTTCCATTGAGCAAAATAATTGCAATGGTGAAAATTTTTTGTTAGAAAAATTATTCCATTTCGGGAGAAGAAACTTGTTTGTGCTAGCAAGGAGGATGTAATGGAAATTCTTAAAAAGTGTGAGGAAGGGAATAACAGAGTTAGAGCTACTAGGTTGATAGTGACTCAAGCAATACAACACATACAAGAGTTCAAGGAAATAATGAGGGAAATTGATGTAAGGAAGACTACACCCCGAAAGAAGACTCTATGGAGTAACCGACACATGAAGAAGAGCCTCACATGGACACTAGTGTAAAATTGTAGCACTGTTGTAATTTCCAAACTAGTAACTTTTGATCAGCTTTTAGATAATTTCAATAGGCACCCAGGCAACAATTTTGGGGGCAACTCAACATATGTCTACCTTGAACACACGGAGGACATTGGTGGCCTTGAAAGGCACCTGGAGTAACAATGTTGGGGGCATCTCAACATATGTCTCTCTTGAACATGCGGAGGACATTGATGGCATTGAAAGGTATGAAAAACATGGCTGGTTGGTTGCAAAACCGAAAAAGACATTTCAATCCAAAAGGTACCTATCAATCCTCCAAATATTAAGTCATTATAATATGGGATGTTTTTACTAAGGAGTAATGAGCATAAAATTGTGAAAGGTGTTGATTCTTGTTCCACTTATTCTCCATCTAAAATCATGAATCAAAATAGGGATGGTTTTGTTTTGGAGGTTTCTAAAGTAGTGATAGAAGGTGAACCTTTTGATAATATTCTTTATGAGGAGATACAAGAGAAGCAAAGATGGCAGACGTTACATGATACAAGGGCTCAAGGGCATTATAAGCTATGAGATCCTAGTAATATGTGGCAGTTATCCAAAACTACCAATTCTAATGTTGAAAACTTTGTGACTGATTTCATAAGCCAAAGAAGAAATTCAAATGTGTATTTTGGGATTACAAGTGTCGGAAAGCATGATTTCTTCATTCGAGACTCTAGTGCAAGAAGGGAGAGTACCTCTCAAGATACTAACATTGGTTTTCTAATTGCAAAAAGGGGCAGGAGAATATTTTTTAATCATCTTCAACCTGCTAGACTATGTATAACAACAGTCATAATGAGAGGAGAAAATAGCAATATGGGACAACATGGGCAATGACGTAAGAGTGGACATTTTGGCTAGCAGCCTCCCCATTCTTCTGCCAGGCCTTTGGGGCTTCATGAACCATTTTTCTTGAAGGATCCGAAGTTAACTAGGCACAACAGCCCGTAGATATGTTGGATGAGGAGTCTTGTTGGGAGAGGTACCAGACCTCGAGTGAAGGCCTTTGTAACAACATGCCATTCCAGGAATATTGCAAAATGAAGGTTGGTAGTAGACCCAAGAGAGATCAGAAATAGGTACTAGAGTTATAGAGGAGATTGGGACAGATTTCCATTCCACACTTCATTGATTCTAAGAAGTGTACTACATAGTCTTGGGATCAGGAGTTGAAGACATACTCTGAATCAAATCCTATGCGTGAGGAAGATGCAATTAAGTTTACAAGCTCACATCTTGAGGGAGACACTCATGATTGGTGGCATCATGGGCTGATTACACAGGGACTTATACACCTTAAGACTCATGTAGAGTTCGCGCAGAGGCTGGTGAGCAGAATTGAAATGAGGGACCCTAACAGGTATTTCAAGGAGTGGAATCATTAGAGACAAACCAGGTCCCCGGATCAGTACATCGTAGATTGTTAGAGATTACTGGTCATGGTACCTGATGTCACGAGAGAGGAGGTTGATTTCATTGGTCATAACAGGTTTCACTGATGCTTTTGCTAGATTTTTGAATGCATTTGAACCTTCTTCTTTGCATGGGGCTATTAGAAAAGCTCGGGACTTGGAGTTATCCACTCCAAAGCCGAGGGCTCCACCTCACATTCAGCAAAGGGAAGCTCCATCTGGATCGAGATGAATGTCGAGTAAATGGAGCCTCCATTGAGGCGGGAGGTGGTTAAAAATATAATCATTTCCCGAGAACAAAATATAAGTTGAGACGAAAGAAACTATGTTTCGATTGCCACACACCTTGGATCCCAGGATATGATTTCAAAGGTAGAGGGAAGGCTCAATTCATTGAAGTCTTCAAGGAGAGTAAGGGTGACAGAGGTGAGGAGTTAGAGACTTGTGAGATGGATGATGGAGATGGGGTTGTGTTGCAAAGTGCTAATGTGGGGAAGGAGGAGAAGAATTTTCCTTGGGAGATTATAGCCACATTGCCTAGTACTCTGATGTACAAGGAATTTTGGATTAGAGGAGTTATGTAGGGTCAATGAGTTAGGGTACTCATTGATAGTGGGGCAACCCACAATTGTATTGATGCCTCATTGGTTGAGGCGAGGACTACATACTGAGAGGATCTTGAGGGCCTTAACGGGGTTGTAACCCATGGAGAGTCTGTGAGGTGCACACGGTGGGTTCCCCAAATGAGCATCACGATGGGTAACTATACAATTACCGATGATCTCCACATCATTGGTATGGGAGTGACCAACATAGTGCTGGGAGTGCAGTGGCTTCGCTCTCTTGGGGAGTTTCAAACTAAATTTTAGACGATGGAGCTGAAGTTTAAATCGAGGGTAGGAATGTGATTTTTAGGGGATTATCTACAAGAGCACCTAGGGTGGTTACAACTGAGGGGATGGAGAGAACGTTCCGGCATGGTGAGGAATTTTATTATCGTGGATCGATGCTGAGTAGGATGGATGTGGAGGTGACCAACAATGTTACACATGAGACAGTTACAGAGATTGGGGTTACAGGCTCAGATCCTCTGAGTTTATCATCATGTTGGTTATCTAAGGGGTCGGTAGACTGGAGATCTCATTTTCTTGTTGAGTACTCCAAGAACTGACACACTTGCGAGATTCTAGATGGTCACATATAGGATGACACCTACAGATTGGAGGATGAGATGATATTCTATCATGGCAGATTATACCTTGTGTCAGACTCAGGGTTGAGGGTGGAGATATTGCGACATGTGCATTATTTTTTCATGACCAGACACCTGAGCTTCGATGAGACCTACAGGCTCATATCAGAGAGGTTCGAAGGCATGGGTTGAGGGAGGATATCCCCAACTTCATATAGGGATGTACGGTTTGTCGTTATAACAAATCGAGCTTACAAGTTCATCATGTTTTGAGTCAACATGGGATAACACTCATATGTATTTTACTACTTCTATGCTCGGTGAGCACTTCACCCACGTGTTAGTCAGTGGAGAGATGAAATTGACTCATGGTTATTCAGTAGGTTCACATTCAACACAGGAGGTGGACTATGTGGAGCCAATATTGTCGGTTGATTGTCTACTAGAGTCTTGGGACTTTTCCTCCACGGGACACATTGAGATACATTATGAGGAGCCTTTCTCTCACATGAGTGTAGGTCATGTGGGAGAGTTAGCACCATTTACGTGTATTCAGGTTGTTTCATAGGCAGATTCAGGGGACTCTACAGGATCTAGATTGAACTTTCATACCCAGGAGATAGCGTTCCATAGGTAGGGATTAGACAGATTGACATTTTCTGTGTGGGTACCAGGGGATAGTCGATGTGGGAATCATACCACTTTAGGAGCAACATTGTTCTCCACATGACATGGAAAGCATGATCACTACATGGGGTGTCTTGGTTAGTTCGCATCACACCAATCATGAGTTAATTACAGGGTGAGGTGGAGAAACTGACGCTGTGGTATTCAGCCTCTACAGCATGACAGAATAATGCTTGGGGTCAAGCATTTCTCAGGAAGGGAGGACTGTAATGTCCCCTTTTCTACACCAAAGGCCTAAGGGTCAACTCGGGTCCAAGCCAGGTCATACCCAAGAGGCTGTGGATGCTTGGGGCTATTGTTAAGGGGGTTGCGTGGTCCTAATATCCATGGTTTATGCTTGAGGGTCACTTTTGGACAATGGCAACTTAGAGGCCTCCATGGAATAAAATGTGCCTAGGGTTATTGGGGCTCGTTTGCTGAGGAGAAGTATATAAGGAGCAGAAAGAGTAAGGAAATGTGCTTTTGATATACATTTTATTGACCCCTTCTTCTGCAGTTGTTGCTGTTGCGTTTCTACAGCTTGTGGAGTCAAATCCCACAGGGACCCTAGCTTTGGTGGTGATAGACCCATCCCTAGCTAGTAGGGAATTCTTCGGTAGTGAGAGATCTACCCTAATCTGTCATTTTGAGCCACTTTCGGGTGGTCGTGCGCATAGACATTACTTGAGGTTTTAGAGGATAGATTTTGAGGGTTTTCGGGGCATTTGAGGAAGATAATCAGTGGGCTTCCGGATCAGATTCACGATAGCCATTTGGGTAGGGCGTGGCAGCTCGTGGAAGATGCCTCCATCATATTTTGACCCCTTTCCAAGCATGGCGACTTGCAGCCTTTATTTGGGGTTTTCCAGTCTGCGCTTTAGATCTCGAAGGTGGAAACATGATTTCCTGTAGCTATTAATGTTATTTCCAAAGACCCTTATTTTTGCTCTTGTATTTAGAGGGTTACGAACCTCGATGTTTTCCAATGACCTAGGGCTTTTTGTACTCTTTTTGGCGGTAATATATTATTCCAAAAAATGTTTTCATAGTGTTTATTATTACTATTGCAAGCTTTCCTCAAAATTTCATGCACTGTGGGCAAATATTTTGTGTGATATCAATTTAATACCATTTGTTGTCCTAGCTGGACATTTTCAGTAAAAATCAGTATTTTACTTTGCTACAATTTTCTATATTTGGTGCATTTTTAAGTGGTATCCCACAAGGGATATTTCATTCCAACTAGGGTTGATGAAAATAGATTGAAATTTGGAAAAAGGAATATTTAAGCAAGATGAAAGTGTCTTCTTCAAGTGCTCAAGTTCTCAATTTCGGTCCTCATTGAAACTAAAATAAAATTAAAAATGATGAAGAAACTTTGATGTTAAAGGATAATTTTAGGTTTATCTATATTATAGCTCTTAGAGAAAATTTGTTAGTCTCTTCATAAATACTTTTTTATTTCTTATTTTGTAAGCTAATGCGCATTGATGAAATGCAAGATGAGTGTTTTTCTATATCAATACCTATTTTATAGACAAGAGAAAAAACTATGTATTACCAACAACATTTTCGCTTCTTTATTTTATTTAACAAGTTGCATCAAGGATTCAAGTGCTAAATATAAATAATTATTGTGACTAGAGTAAGATTCTATTATGCATTAGATCTTATGCAATAAAGTGATAATGTGAAAATTTTAACGAGGTAAAAAGAAGGCATATCCAAACTTTGAAAGAGTAATTAACTAAAGAACAAATGTTTTGGCTCAAATATGCCTTGATAGAATGGAAATGAGAAAACCTTCCCACGCGTTTGATATTACTTTGTTTTAAGTGTGTGCTCTAAACCTCACATCGACATAAAAATATGCGAGCAGCTAATGTATGGTTAATAGAAATCATTATCTATATATCTTGAAATTGAACGTGAAACCGTTATCTTTCCAAGAATATCAATACTACATATCATTTATTAATTATTGCTTATATTAGAGGGTACAAATCTAAAAGAAGGTCAAGCAAAAAGAAGGTGTAATGATTTTGATTATGAGGTGGTGATGTTTAGGATAATACTTGTGTCGACTTAGTCATCTTCCAAGTTCAATTTCTGAGGGTTCAGGGATTATTACAAAGATATGTTATAACTGTGGTTGCATTTTGATTACTTGCAATTCTATTATTAAAACACCCTGCTGCACCCAAAACATATACCCAATAACACCCATAATTATTATCACTTCTATATATTTAACAAGAGAATTTGCTTCACCTTACTGAACGTTGGCTCATGTGGAAGAGATAACCTTGAGTGGTAGAGTTGGGCGTAAAATTTAAACCATTTAGATCTCCATAAACAAGATGGCAGCAAACATAATTTCCTTGCTTAAGAATTAAGAGGTCACCATCAACAACATATACTCGTTACATTTTCCGCGTGCTTTCGCACGTCAGCGGTCTTTTGTTTTTCAGCTGGGCAGGTCGGCTGGTCGGAAACAGTAAGTGGTAAAAACTATCTCGTCTTTTCCTCCACCCTACAATTGTCAATCTTGCTTCTAATGTGGGGCAGATGAGCAGAAATTATTCTTCGGCTATGGCGATTTCAGTAATTTGATTATTGGAGATTAAACGCCATCTACGTTTATGAATGATGTCCGTGCTTCCAGTTCGCTTTAAGTACGGGTTGTTCTTAAAGTTAACAGCTATTGCTTCAAGACAATCCAGCGCTACAGTATTTTCATATACTCCAACTTTTAGCCACAGAATTACAGATCCCATAGACACGAATGATATCCAACAAGTTTACAGGACTATACGATTAAAAGGAGTCGAATAATTCTGTTTTAGTTTATGGCGTTTTGTTGTTTTGCACTGAGTATGATCGCAGTACAAATATCGCTATTCAACTCGCGATAATTGCTGAGTTGCAATCGAGCAAGGCCAGATGCGCAGGCTCTGAAAGTTACTTTCTTTGTCGGACGTCAGTTGGTAAGGATGATGACTGATTCTTAGACTATTTGTAATTTGTATAAATCATTTGAAGATTCTTTACTAAGGAATAACAAGAAACTCAATATTAATAAATATGAAATAATCCAATAACTCATAGACATAGTCAAATTACCATATACATTAAAGAAAAGCATAAATCAACATAATTTTTAAAATTTATTTAATTATGAAATAATTCACCTATTACAAATATATATGGATTTGCACGTGCACATACTTTTCTCAAATATAGATAATTATAAAAAATAGAACTGTTTTTTAAACAATAATAATGTAATTTAAAGTAAAAAGAGTGAGGATGGGGAAATTTGTGACTTCAAAAAGGTGGCGAAGTTGAAGGTGGTAAGTCGCACCCTATCATCGAGGTGAATTCTAGAGGTGTGGAGAGTAGTGGATCGGGCGGTGCATGTCCAAAGCATAGTGATTCAACATGAGAGGAATTTGGTAGAGATGAAAGTAGGAAGACAGAGGTGGTCTTGGATAGTATGGTGGAAGAAGAGATTGCGATTCTACGAGTCGTGTCCTCATCGTCAAATTCTATGGCGGGTGGCTTTCAACCGATGCTATCTCCAGTGTGGTGCAAGAAGTAGTGGGGTAGTGGAATTAAAATTGAATTCCTCCCTAATAGATTTCTTCGGTGCTCTGCCGTAGTGAGGAGAAAAAAATTGAAGCCCTACGTAGGAAGGACTGGATTATGGGATAGAATGGTCTCTTTCTTTAGCCCTAGGTCAAGAATTTTGATGCGCTTTCTTTCTCACTAGGCGAGACCCTGTTTGGACTCATCTTTATGCGTTTCCCTTTAAATATTTGAAGCTAAATATTCTTTCTTCAATATGTGGAAAAATAGGAAGAGTTTTAAGAACCGACCCAAAGACTTTAGATGGTTCTATTAGAGCATATGCGAAAGCCTCTGTAGCTCTAGACTCAAAAAATGTCATTCCTCATTCTATTCAAATCAAATATCTATCGAGGGAGTGGCTTCAAAAAGTGGATTATGAAAAGATTCAACCTAGATGTGTCAAGTCTAACCAATTGGGCCATCTCAAATGAAAATGCCAAGCTTGCCCTCGGGGTCATCCAAAGTGGTCGGAGGAACAAACCAAAATCCCCTCCTTCCTCTCTAAAAATCAATTTAAATTTCCAAATGTTGAAATTCTCTCTCCTATATGCATTCTGAAATATACTCAAAAGGTGGTAAAAGAGGAAACATAATTACTTTCTTTGTTGAATGTGTTGGGGTTAGCACAAGGTTGTCAGCAAATAATATAAAAGATCTAAACATACATGAAATAAAATGGATATTCTACCGAAAAAATATACAAAACAAGAGATATAAATCAACACCAAATTTGATTCATTCTCAACAAGGAATTTCCATTTTTATAAGTCTCAAAAACACCACATTTATGTTTAATACAATAAACCCATACCTTTCTTGTAGCATCATTAATGAAAGTAACATAATCTTTGGGATCCTCCATGAGAAGCTACCCGGGTTGGTCCCAACACATATGAGTGTACAAACTCCAATTTCTAATCCTTCTTAGTTGCCCCAAATTTGAGAAATCTCACTCTCTTTGGCTTTCCAAAGACACAATGCTCACATAAATCAAGATCTAAATCTATCAAATCGATAACTTACCCTTATCCTTTAAGATTTGCATTCCATTTTGGCTCATATGGCCCAACCGATTATGCCACATGCATGTATCCGAATCTGAAGAAGATAACACAAAAGGAATAAGTATAAAGGTAGATAAATATAATGTTCCTACCTTCTTTTCTCTTGCCACAACAAAGGAACACTTGGTGACTTTCCAAGAGTCTGCTATGAATGTAACCATGCAACCAGCTTCACCTAGTTGCCCTGCATAAATAAGATTCCTCATGAGTGTTAACACATGCCTCACATCTTTCAATACCCATGTATTTCCATTCTACAATTTGAGATGAACTTACCTTTTACCAAGAATACTCTGCAAGGTTCATCATCACCCAAATAAACATGCCAAAAATTACCCTAGACATAATTTCGAATTAACCCTTATTAGGGCTTGCATGGAAAGAAGCTCCTGAATCTAAAACCCATGATTCTATTATATTATCCAAATAAAGAATAAAAGAATATTGAATTACCTCTGCGATAATATTTTCCTCTTTATTTGCCTCTTTATCTTTGTCTCGATGTTTGTTCTCTTTATCATTTGACCAACAATCTTTCTTTACATGTCCTTTCTTTCCACAATTCCAACGGTAATTCCCTTACATCTGGATTTAGATCTGTCATTCCTTGACTTTGATTTACCATTACTCTTACTCTTGGATCTCTTTTTCTCGCGTGCCTCTTCTTTCTACATTCAAAGCATTCCTAGATGATGATTCCTGAATACATTTCTGTGAATTTATTCATTGAAGATTATACTAACCACATCATCAAAATTGAAAATATTACTAGCAGATGTTGTATTAGTAATATCCATTACCAAGTTATCCCAACTATCGTGCAAAGAACATAAGACTAAGAGTGCTTTCACTTCATCATCAAACAAAATATCTACCGATTTTGACTGATTTATAATAGATCGGAAATCATTCAAATGATTAGATGCAGATCCACCTTCATGCATCTTAGAACTAAATAATTTCTTCATCAATTAAACTTTATTTTAAGTACTAATTTTTTCATATAAATTAGCAAGATATTCATTAACTTTACTATAGATGTCACTTGATAATATTGGAAGCCATGTATGCTTTGTCAGGCTCAATCTTATAGATCCCAAAGCCTTTCACAAGAATGTTCCATTATTTATCAACCATCTTCATAGGTCTAGAATTTTCATCGAACTTAAAGTAAAAATCTCTTTGACAGTATAATTCAAAATCTAAATCTTCCATAATTGATAATTTCGATCGTCGACTTCTCTACTTTGTATTTGTTTTCTTCGCCATTACTTGTAGCTCCCACTTAATCGAAAAACCCTTGTGAGTAAATCTATCAACACATAAAACCATCAAACAAAACTCGATACCATTGTTGAGGTTAGCATAAGGTTGTATCTGGATAATATATCGAGATCTAAGCATACATGCAATAAAACGAATATTCTACCAGAAAAAATATAGAAAACAAGAGATATAAATCAACACTAGATTTAATGTGGTTCACCTAGTGTGGGCTACATCCACCAAGAAACAAGCCAATCTATTATCCAAAGCTTTTAGAAGTATACAATGAAGTTTTACAATCGTTGAAACCTCTCACGATGTACAATACTTTCTTTATCTCTAGCTTCTCCTTCTTTTCCAAGAATTCTCTCTCTCACAATTATTTTCACAATAATCATGCACTCTCAAAATCCTTACTTCTAAACCCTAGCTTTCATACTTGTATAAGCATATACAAACTTAAGGCACTTAACCATGCAATTATAATCAATAGATCTACTTTAATATTAAATTTAGATCTAATTCCCACAAGTTAAATAAAACACTCACACATAGGTAATCAAAATCGATTATCCCTAATCGATGCGATTTCCTTCTTGCCTAACTAATGTTGGTCATAAGTGACCAATCTCGGTCCCTTCATAACCGATGTCGGTTCTTTGTGTGTTTTCTTGCAAGTTTAATATAGCATGCTAAACTGAAGTAATTAAACTCCACAATTAAATAATCTCTTACTTGGAGATAAATTACTGCACTATACCTATACACCATCATTCTTAAATCCTTTCCTTAGCTTTGTGTATTCATTTTAAAGTCTCAAACTCGAAACCAATAGAAGTGGAGTGTAGCTCCAACTTCTATTTTTTTAATGGCTTTGTTAGCATATCCGTAGGGTTTTCACTCATATGAATCTTCTCAATTTTTAGTTTCCCATCCTCCAATACCTGCCATATGAAGTAATACCTAAACTGAATGTGTTTCCTTCTAGAATGAAAATATGTTTTTTTTTCAAAATGAATTACACTTTGACTATCACTTTAACAATTTGCAATCATCTTTCTCCTTTGCCAACTCTAATGTTAACTTGCTCATCCATATCATTACTTTGCTAGCCTTTGTAGGTGCAACATACTTTACCTCTATAGTAGATAAATCCA
Source organism: Taxus wallichiana var. yunnanensis (assembly GCA_018340775.1). Lineage (NCBI taxonomy): Eukaryota > Viridiplantae > Streptophyta > Pinopsida > Cupressales > Taxaceae > Taxus > Taxus wallichiana. The sequence goes on along the minus strand of CM031234.1, from coordinate 240,291,055 downwards.
AAACCTTCTATAATCTCGAAATATAGCTAACTTCCATCCCACCTACTATGAAAGTATACCCAAAGAGTGCTCCTTATACCATCTAGATCTCCACCATATCCGAATCAACATAGCCACATAAAGAAATATCCAAACCTCCATAGCATAACTACATGTTCGATGTCCCTCTCAAATAGCTGAGTGTTCATTGGACTACTTTCCAATTCTCTTTACCTGATTGGTTATAAATCTACTCACAACTCCCACCGCCTATGCAATGTCTTTTCTCGCAGTACAATCCATAACATATGTAAGACTCCCAACTATCAAAGCATATGGAACTCGTGTCATGTATTTGATCTCCTCATGTGATGAAGGAAACTAATATTTGATCAATTTGAAGTGTCCAGCCAAAGGTGTACTTATAGGTTTTGAATCTTGCATGTTAATACTTTCCAACACCTTATTGATATAAACCTCCCGAGAGACAAATACAATTTCTTGTTTGTCCTGTCTCTGTGTATTTTCATGCTAATGATTCTTTTTACATCTCCTACATCCTTCATAGAAAATGTGTGAGCTAGCTTTCCCTTAACCTTACCAATGTCTTGCATACAAGATCCTACAATAAACATATCATCCACATACAGTAACAAAATAATATAGCTCCCATTTTCAAGCTTCTTGAAATAAACACAATGGTCATATTCACATCTCAAGTAATCATACTCATGCATGAAACTATCAAACCTCATGTACCATTTCATTGGAGCTTGCTTGATCCCATATAGGCTCTTTTTCATCCTGCACACAAATTTCTCCTTACCCTTGACTTCATACCCAATGGTTCTTTGCATATAAATCTCTTCATCCAAATCATCATGAAGGAAAGTTGTCTTCACATCTAGTTGCTCTAAATGCAAATCATGTACTGTAACTAAACTCAATATAGTACATATGGAATTCATTTTAACAACATGAGAAAATATTTCACCAAATTCAATACTTGATTTCTATGCAAATCCTTTTACTACAAGCCTTGCCTTATACCTTTTCTATCCACCCTCTTCTTCCTTGATCCTGTAAACCCATTTATTCTACAATGTCCTCTTACCTACTGATAACTTAACCAAATCCCAAGTCTGGTTTTGTTCCAAGGAGTCCATCTCCTCATCCATGCCATGCTCCCACTAAATGTGGGTCTCATCCTACATTACTTCTTCAAAACTTTCTGGTTCACCATTATTAGTCAATAATAAATAAGATAGAGAAGGTGTAAATCTTTTTGGAGGTTTACTTACCCTTTGTGACCTTCTCACAGGAGTTTGGGGTACCAGAGGCTCATTCTGGACCTCTTGGACATTTGTTTCCAATTCTGATGTGATGTGGTCCCCTGTAACCGACACACCTGCAAACCGATGTCGGTTTGGCTCTTCTATAACCGATACCGGTTTGGCTTATTGATGTTGGTTAAGGGTCAACTGACGACAGCAGTTACTATATAACCCTGTAGGTATGAATTTTAAATATGAGAGTCCATTTTCATTTAAAAACTTCTCAACCGATTTGTCATTGGGTACAAAAATTTGATTCCTATACATTCTCTTTTCATTCCATTCAATGTCACGACTCTTAATAATTTTATAACTATCTAAATCCCAAAAATGGAATCCAAAATCACAAGATCCATAACTAATGAAAGTACATCTCTTGGATTTTGCATTCAACTTTTTCTAATTTCCTTATCAATATGCACAAAATCTTGTGAACCAAAAACTTTAAGAAAAGAAAGATCTACCTCTTTTCCATTCCAAGCTTCCTATGGTATTCCTCCTTCTATTTAACTTGAAGGCCCATAGTTAATCAAATAAACCGTTGTATCAAGTGCTTCGCCCAAAACTACCAGGGCAATCCAACTTTGTATCCTCATACTTCTAGCACATTCCATAATTTTCATGTTCATTCTTTCTGCAACATGATTCTCTTGTGGTGTTCTTGGAACCATCTTTTTCTACGTATTCCATTCACCGAACAATAATCATCAAAAGCCTTGCTAAAATATTTACCACCATTGTCATATCTAATGCACTTTAACTTTAAATTTGATTCATCCTCAACAAGGGATTTCCATCTTTTAAAAGTCTCAAAAACATCAAATTTATGTTTAATACAATAAACCCGTACCTTTCTTGTAGCATCATTAATGAAAGTAACATAATATTGGGATCCTCCATGAAAAGCTACATAAGCTAGTCCCCACACATCCGAGTGTACAAACTCCAATTTCTACTCCATATTAGTTGCCCCAACTTTGAGAAATATCACTCTCTTTTTCTTTCCAAAGACACAATTCTCACAGAAATCAAGATATAAATCTTTCAAATCTTATAACTTACCCTTAGCCTTTAAGACTTGCATTCCTTTTTGAATCATATGGCCCAAATGATTATGCCATATGCATGCATATGAATCTAAAGTAGATAACACGTAGAAAATGAATCAAGAACATAGGTAGATAAATAGAACGTTCCTACCTTCTTTCCTCTTGCCACAAAAAAAGGAACCCTCGGTGAATTTTCAATAGTCTTCGATGAATGTGACTATGAAACGAGATTCACCTACATGCCTTGTAGAAATAAGATTCCTCCCGAGGCTTGACACATGCCAAACGTCTTTCAATACCCATGTATTTACATTCTACGATTTAAGATGAAATTCTCCTATACCAATAATACTACAAGGTTCATAATCACCCAAATAAACATGTAAAAAATTTCCCTGGACATAATTTTTGAAATAACCCTTATTAGGGGTTGCATGGAAAGAAGCTCTTGAATCTGAAACCCATGATTCTATTCTATTATTCAAATAAAGAATAAGAGCATCTTGCATTACCTCTGCTGCAATATTTTCCTCTTTACCTTTTCCTGGGTGTTGTTTATGTTTATTATTTGACTAACAATATTTCTTTGCATGTCTTTACTTTCCACAATTCCAACAGGTAATTCCCTTACCTTAGGATTTCAATCTTCCATTCCTTGACTTTGATTTCCCATTATTCTTACTCTTATATCTCTCCTTCTTCCTGCCTCTGTTTTCTACGTTCAAAGAATTCCCGGATGATGATTCCTCTATACCTTTCTTGCAAATTTATTCAGCTTAAGATTATACCAACCACATCATAAAAATTGAAAATATTATTAGCAGATGATGTATTACTAACAACCATTACCAAGCTATCCTAACTATTAGGAAAAGAACATAAAAATAAGAGTTCTTTCACTTCATCATCAAATAGGATATCAATCGATTTTAATTGATTTACAATAGATCGGAAATCATTCAAATGACTAGATGTAGATCCACCTTCATGCATCTTAGAACTAAATTTTTCTCGCATCAAATAAACTTTATTTGAAGTAATAAGTTTTTCATATAAATTAGCAAGAGATTTCATTAACTCTACCGTAGATGTCACTTATGCAATCTTCGAAGCCACAGATACTATCGGGCTCAATATTATAGGTGCCAAAGCCTTTTTGTCAATAATATTCCATTCTTCATCAGTCATCTTCTTAGGTCTATAATTTTCATCCAACGGTAAGTACAAATCTCTTTGATACAGATAATCCTTAATCTGCATATTCCATAATTGATAATTTCGGGTTTGTCAAAACTTCTCTACCTTGTATTTTTTTCTTCTTCCACTACTGTATCTCCCACTCAATCATAAAACCATATGTGAGTAAATCATTAACATATAAAACCATCAAACAAAGCTTTGATACTAGTTGTTGGGGTTAGCATAAGGTTATACGCAGATAATATATCGATCTAAGCATACATGCAATAAAATGGATATTCTACCGTAAAAATATACAAAACAAGAGATATAATAGATGAAGTAGTGGAAAGTGAAAAAGGGTTAGAATGGATCTCATATCGATGATCGTACCTTTACCAATCTTGAATCAATCACTATTTGTCTTTCTTATTTTTAGCATTAATTTTTTTTATAAAAATCATCTTTATCCCTATATCAATACCGCATTCAATGTAGTTCACCTAGTGTGGGCTACATCCACCAAGAAACAAGCCAATCTATTAGCCAAATATTTTAGAAGATATATAATAAAGATTTACAATCTTCCACATCTCTCACGATGTAAAATACTTTGTTTCTCCGTAGCTTCTCCTTCTTTTCCAAGAATTCTCTCTCACAATTATTTTTACAATAATCATTCACTCTCACAATCCTTACTTCTTAACCCTAGATTTCTTGCTTATATAGGCATATACAAACTTAGGGCACTTAGCCATGCAATAACAATAAATAGATCTCGCTTTAATACTAAATTTAGATCTAATTCCCGTGAGTTAAATAAAACACTCTCACACGTGTAATCGACACCGATTATCCCTAACCAATGTCGGTTCCTTATTTCTTGACCGATGTTGGTCCCTTCATAATTGATGTTGGTTAATGTGTTTTCCTGACAAGTTTAATATAGCATGCTAAACTTAAGTAATTGAGCTCCACAACTCAACAAAATGAGGGCTTCTTCTATGGAAAAGCTTCCTCATTACAAGAGTTAATGAATGGATTGAAACAAATTAAGATGATGTGGATGAAAAATGAAGGCCCTTGACATTGAGAATGAATTCCGGTGGATAAAGTGGAGGAAGTTTCAAGGAGATGGAAATTTTGTTCATCAACAATACTTTGGCCTCTTCCTAAGAACGATTAAAATTGACCAATTACGATCTCTCTAGTAAAAAATGGGGAAAGTTAAAACGAGATGTTACCAAGAGTGATGTGGATAATGGAAAATAGAAAATCTTGAGCTTTAGAGTTCCTAAAAATGGGAAGGTGAAAGTCCTTCCTAAGTTTCCATGGAGACAATATTATTGAATGTTAGGGTTTGAATGCCCCTAACAAGTGACGTTTGGTGAAGCATTGTATTTTATCATAGGATGTGAGCATTGTCTCAATTCAACAAAAAAAACTGAAAGAGAATTAATGAAGGAAGTTTTGGTGTAATAGTTGGAAAGGGTTGTCTAGTTTCTTTGTAGATGCTAGAGGGGCATATTGGGGCCTTGGTGTCTTTATGGAAGGTGCATCGATTGAAAGTGGATGTGATTAAACATCCACAAAATTGGTGATTGCTATGAATTTATTCCCTTGGTGATCAAAGGATTTTTTCCAATTTACTATTTACAATCCTAATAATTTGGCTAGTAGAATACTCTTATGGAAAGAACTATCTGTAGAGATTCAAGTTAGAAAGGATAATCTTTTTATCTTGGGTGCCAATTTTAAATTCATTCTTTTTGAAAAGAGAAATTTGGAGGCTTGATAAGAAATGCTCAATATCAATTGCATTTTTGTTCCTTTGTTAAAAATAATCTTGTAGTTGATATTACCTAAAAGTTTGGGTGGTTCACTTGGTCAAATAGAAAGAAGGATTTTAGTAATATATCGAAATATTGGATCGGTTTTGGTCAGCCCCTTTGGGTGCGGGGTAATTCTCTTATGGAAATCCCGGCTGTCCCTTGGTCGGTTTCATTTCATTATCCCATCTTTCTTTCTTATGTCTTGGATGATGCCCCAAAAAAACCCCTTCAAATTTGAACTTATGTGGCTCAGAGATCCCCTACTTCCTAATCTCATCAGTTCATGGTGGTCATCCTTCAAGATTCGGGGGTCGAAGATGTTTATTCTTTCACAAAAATTAAAATTTCTCAAATCAAAACTTTTAGAATGGAATGAGCTCCACTTCAAAAATATCTTCCAAGAAAAGCTCAGGGTGGAAAAGCTTCTTCAAGCCTTGAATGAGCATGTTTTTGTGAATGGGATGGATCAAGAGGCTTTTCGTATGGAGAAGGAATTGCTAGCTGAATTGGGTGAATTACTTCTGCGAGAGGAAATTCTTTAGAAGCAAAAATCCAAGGGAATATGGATCACGGAAGGTGATAAGAATAGAAAATTATAGCATGCTTCGTTAAATCTATAAGAAGTTATAATTATATCTCGAGTATTAAAAATGATGAGGGATCCTTGATTCAGGATCAAGAACGGATTAAGAAATAAGTTGTTTCCTTTTTCTCCAATATCTTGGGTGGGGATATTCAATCCTTTGAGCAGGACCACAATTAAATTCTTCAGCATATTCTAATTCTTGTTAACGAGGAGAATAATTCATTGATGATGGCTCCTTTTCCATCAATGAAGTTCGAAAAGTGGTGTTTTCTATGGATAGGAGTAAAGCCCTTGGCCATGATGGATTTCAAGCATATTTTTTCCATGTTTTCTGGAGTATAGTGGGAAAGGATGTATGCAGGGCCATGGAATAATCCCTCGCATCCAATAGAGTTCTAAAAACTTTCAATTTTACTTTAATTAGCATTTCTCCTAAAAAAGAGAGAGAAAAGTCATTTCATGATTTTTCGCCCCATTTCTCTAGGCAATACCACTTACGAAATAATCTCCATATGTATTACTAGGAGGCTCATATCCCTTATCAAATCTATGATCTCCTATGGACAAAGTGGATTTGTTCTTAGTAGATCCATTTCGAAGGAGTGCTTATTTCACATGCATTAATGCATTCTATTTAATTTAATATATTACCGGGCATGCTCTTCAAGCTTGATATAAGTAAATATTATCATTAATTGAATTCAAGATGTCTTACGTGAATTCTCCTTACACTTGATTTCTTGAAATCCTTTGGTGAGTGGATTTTTAGTTGCATTTATCCCCTTGTTATTCGGTTCTGGTCAGGGTTTCTTTGAGAGTAATAGAGAAATCAGGTAGGGTGTACAGTCTTCTTCTTTTTTCTATATTTTTTTGGCTAAAGCCCTTGGTAGATCTATCCAAGATGCAGTTCATGATCGGAAAACTCTTGGGCTGAAAGTAACTAATGTTACAACTCCTTCTCATCAACAATTCACCGACAAAACCTTTTTATTTGGAGAATATTTGAGTACGAGAAGCCAATGATTTTAGAAATATTTTGGATACTTAATTTTTTGCAGCTAGGCATTGATCACTAAACCTAAATCAGTAATTATCTTCTTCAACTATACCAAAATAATTTCATAGAGTATTCTGGTATTTAGTTTGGGTAAGCTCCCTCAAAAGTACCTAGACATTCCTCTCTTTCTTGGTGCTTTAGAAAGTCTAGCGTATGGGATGATTTGGTCAAATATTTTGACATGAGTTTATTGTTTTGGAAATGTAAGTGGCTATCCTTTGCTAGTAGACTAATTTTAATAAAATCCATTCTCTTGGCCCTTCCCACCTATATAATTTTTGTTCTTAAAATTCCAAAAAATATCCTTTCAAAGTTAACAAAGATTATGCAGTCCTTCTTATGGAAAGGAACCAAGGATACCGATAAAATTACTTTTGTAAGTGGGATATTGTACTGTTATCCAAAAGATGTTATGGGTCTTGTTTCATCAATATAGAAAGACAAACTTTTGATTTGGGGGTGAAATTGGTTTGGTAGTTTCTTTTGAATCATAAAAATACCTTGATCTCCATTCCAAAAAAGAAATATTTAGCTCCCCCTTCTACCTTCTCTTTTACCTATTGATAATCCACCCAAGGGTTCCTACATATTGAATTTCATTATTTCTTGTAGATAAGTTTTTTCTCACTATGTCTCCTAGTTGATTGGCAATGGTGATTGTACTAAATTTTGGAGTGATTCCTAGAATGGACTTCTTCCTTAGATAGTTCTCTCGAATTTCAAGATATTAAAGAAATGGTGATTCCACTCGATGGATAAATTTAAGGATTCTTGTGTCATGCTCTTTGTTAATTCACATTTATATTAGTGGAATTCTATTAATGATTTCCCTGTTTCTAAGGAGATTAAATCCATTTTCAAATCTAAGTTGGCTTTAAGAGAATATCATTTAGTCGTAGTGATGATGAAATTATTTGGAAGATATGAAAATCTAGTTCCCAATCTACTCATTGTGGCTACATGAAGATAGTTTTGGATGTTGTCTTTGAAGACACCAATGTAGCTTCCTCGTATAATATCTACCCCCTAAAGATGGAGCCTTCACTTGGCTAGCTTTTAAAGGAAAGACCCTAACTAAAAAAATAAGACAATCCAAAGGTAATGTTATTCCCACTAGGTGTGTGCTTTGATTTCATAATCGGGAAGATTTAAATCACTGTTGGCTTGTTGTCCCTTTTTGGTGAAATGCTAGAATTGGATTTGTGCTTAAGTTGATTTTTTTAGGTCCAAACCGAGTCTCTGCTTGTTGTTCTCCTGGCTTGGCCTAGGCCAAATCATAAGGATGATATTTCCTCCATCTGGGTGTGTAGTCCATTTTTATTGATTTTGCATCTTTGGTGGGAAAGGAATAAATGGATTTTTAGGGAAGAAGTAAGTTTTCTGAGTTAGTGTTAAATCGATTGGAGGTGTCCATTTAGAAGTAGTATCCATTAACTTGAAAATCGGCTCCCCTTTATCTTCAAGAGATAAATACTTTATGATAAATTGAACTAAAAGTATATTTTCAATTACTCATTCTCACCCTTTTCAGTGTCCATCTTCTCGATCGAAGATTGTTATTAACACGCCTCCTCCTCCCTCGGGTTTTTTACCCTCAATTTGATGGATCCTCTAAAGGTAATCCGGGTATTTTCTGTTTGGTTGCATCATTCACAATGAAATGGGGGATTTTATTTGTGTTGGTTCCTTCTATTTAACAATGGGGAGAAACAATCGGCTGAAATTAAATCTCTTGAGAAAGGTCTAAAATTGACAGTTGATCTTCTATTTGTAAGATTATTATAGAAGGTGATTACGAGGTGGTTGTTAATTCTATTATTAATAAAAAACATCATCTTGGAAGTTAAATTTTATTTCAAAGAGGGCTCTTTATTGGTTGAGTAATTTTGATGAATGGTCAATTAACCAAATATATTGTGAAATCAATATATGTGCAGAAATGTTGGCCAATAAGGGGTCATAATTGAATGAGGGAGAAATCATTATCCCTAGTGTGAAGGATTGGCATGCTTTAGAGGATTTCATAATTTATGATGCCCATGTATTCATTATGATACACGAGTCTAATCTCACGTGTGGATGGATTTTGGGGTCTTTTAATGGGTTGATTGAGCTTTCTTACTTCATGTCTTATTTTTATTTTCCTACCCGATTTTGGAGTCTCCAATGCTTCCTCTCCTCCAATTTACTAGTTTGGATGGTGAGGTGTGCTTTCTCTATGAAATTTCCATCAAAAGGTCAAGATCAATATTTTTAATTGATTTTGATCAATCCTTAACGGATATGAAAGGGGTTCTTAGGGAGATATATATGCAACTCTCTAGTTGCTCTGTGTAAATTTTGAAGTAGCTACAAAATTTGTGGAGTATCTTAGGACTATTAACCTCGATAAATCAAAGGCTATGGAGTTTAGTTAGAAATGGATTTAGCCAAAATATAGAGTTGTTCTAGAATTGATAGTATAAAATGTGTGTCTAACTTCATACTTCGATTCAAATCTTATGATATGACATTCCCCCCCTTTAGCCCGACCGGTTCCCTTCTTGGTCTCCTCAACCCCTATCTCCTCTCTATATACCCCTATCCACCCGAGGGATGTGTAGTCAAATGCCCCCTCTCTCTATTCTCATTCTCACACACACACACACACACACACACACACACACACACACACACACACACACACACACACACAAGGGAGTGATAGATAGTGGAGTAGTTCGACCCAAATAGAGATAAGGGCCTCGAACTGCCCCACCCAATCTCAAATCAATAGGTGTAGGTGGGACCTATGTTTTTGTTAGACTTGGATTTCTATATTGACTTTGGGTGGACATGGCCTCCTTTGTGGAATTGGGAAAGATAATGGAAACCCTTAAAAATGTTTTGATTCTTTAATAAAATTTTACAAGTAAAAGGATGGTGGGAACTCGAGAATTCCCTTCCTAGATTGACAATCCCTTTAAGAGATTATTTCTTTGTATTATTTCCGATGGGAAGTAATTAAAGGTCTTGTTACTAAGGATTACTCTCATCTAACTTCTATGGTTGAGTCATCTCAGATCGAAATGTTCTCCCAAGTTGCATGCTTTTGGGTCTATGGTGTACGAGGTGTTTGAAATCATTTATGTATCTTCTAACTCTAATGCTTGAGATACGTGGTCCTTTTTTATGTTTATCTAAATAGTTGTAATTAGTTGTATGATGTATTGGGTTAAAACCTTGGTGGTGCATAAATCACATTTTTATATACTTATAACATTCTTCTTGGTTTGTAAAGGGAAAGGGACCCTTCAACCCTAGTTTACTTCAAAAATGTAATCTAAAGTATGTATAGCCATATAATGACTTTATTCTATATTAAAAATACCTCAACAAATCTAATTTTCACTATAGTGATTGCATGATTATTCCTATTCTTAACTAAAGCCATTGCATCAATTTTTGTTGTGCAAAAATAAACTCAGCTATACTAACAATGATTAATAAAATTAGCAAAATTAGTTAACCAACATTATCCCTCTTGATGATGAGTCAAATAACAATTTTATCTACGATTTTCAAAAACTTAAAATTTGAAACAAATTTAGTGAAGATCTATGCAACTTGTTTTTGGTGTTTATATCCTTTAACTCTATATCTTTATTCTAAACAAAATTTCAAATGAAGTGGTACATCCAATAATTTTTAACAAAGTGCTTACCTCTGCATTGTGTTACGCTTCATATTGTTCGGAGGCTTTATCCATGATTAGCCTTTCAACTACTTCTTCATCGCACTAGACGGGAGCGATTCTTCTTCCTAAAGTAGAGCTTGAAATTATTCTATAGCATTTTGGATTGCTTGTTCAAGGATTGAGAGATGACATTGTCTATAGAATTTTCATTTTAGTGTGCCCGGAGTGGGAACAAGATTAGATGCTTTGGTACATGTGGTACTTTTTCTTCTAGTTCTTCAGGAAATAGAAATGTAAAATGTTGGGAGCTGTGTCTTGGTGTACCATGACCATAATCGTGACTAGAATAACTATGGTCATGACCACGTCCATGTCCTCTATCCAGGGGAAAGAGGAAAATGATATGGATCGGCATCTTTGGGTCTATTGAGTGCGGCTGGCTTGCACAAATCCTTGGCATTTTCAAGATGAAACATAAGACTTAGAAGAAATCTTGATTAAAACTCTATGGTAGTGAGTGAATCCTCGTCTCTATATATAGAGAAAAAGAAGCTTTTCCAAGAATAAAATTGAAAGAAACCTAAAGAAAATAGAAAAGATCGGTAAAGGGTAGAGTACGAGAACGTTGAATCCTGTCACAACTGTAGACACCTATAATTATGCCCAAGCAATTTAAATACTTAAATTGCGCTAATTATCCCATTTCTCACAAATCAATGACATATCGTTAAAAGCACTCATTTTCCTCATATCATCATTAATTAATTACACTAAGCTAATTAATTAAGTTGCAGCTATCCAACAAATACCCTAATTAACGACCTTTCGTTAATAAATCACCCCTTCTACCTAAACTAATTAATTATTATTAATTAATTAGCTTTCCCTTCCATTTAACCAATAAATCAATATTTAATTGATTTAATCCCCTTATAATAGCATAAATCGCACTAATATTCCTCTAATTGGCTTCTATAAGCTTACACCTACCTATTAATTAATCACCTTTGATTAATTAAAATACCCCCAACTCCCATGACTTGCTAAACATGTATTAAACCCTTCTAAAGTAAGGTTACCTTTAATAAAGCAACCTTATCCATTTCTAATCATGTTTTACCTTTATCCCACATTCATGAGAATGTGTTGAATCCTTTATCCTTTGGGCTATATAAAGAGCCCTCCACCTACCTTTTTACTTACACCTAAACTTTCTAAGAGAGAAAATGCAAAGCATATAGCAAAGAGACTAAGAGCTTGCACCTTGCCCTTTTGAGAGTTCATCATCTTGAATATTTAAGCCTCTTTCTTAAAGTGCTTGGGTCATATGGGAGGTGTCAAAAGGGTCTTGAGCCCAACTTTGATTAGCCTCCATTCCTAGGTTCTTGGAACATTAAGGACAACTATTTTGATAACCATGGAGCTTACTTAGGTCCATTCATTTATTTGTTGTTAGATAATAGAGGAGTTTAGATATTTAGCATTGTTAGTTTCAAAGTTTGTATTTATGAATGCTAGCATCTAACCCTTGTTTAATTCTTATCATGATGGTGTTTATGCTTTGTTTTAGCTAAATTGTAGAACTATTTTAGGTGGTAGTTCTTGCTTCATTTGATTTAGCATTAAGCAAAGTATACATGCACACATTTGGCATGCCCAGTGGGACATACTCCATTTTCCTTTGCACTTAATTTCAAGTTTTTGTAGTTAAGTTTTATTTGTGGTTACTAACCCTCTTTTACACATGTTGATCTAACTTGTTTTTCTTAACATTTTTGTTGAGTTTACATGTGTTGGGTCTTCCTTGTAGGTATGAAGGAGGTGAAGTGCTGTCAAAATTGGAATTGAGGGGAAAATTTCAAGATTTCTCCATGTTTTCATTTTTAGAGCTTACTTTTTCAACATTTTACATGCTAGTTTTGTCAATTTTTTGAAAATTTTCAATTCTTGAGCATGTAGGTTAGTATTTGATAGTGATGAGTCTTCTATTTACATATTAATGTGGTGGGTTGCTATCAAAATTTAATCTTGGTGAGAAAATTTAAAGATTTCATCATGTTTTCATTTTTAGAGCTTACTTTTTCATCATTTTACATGTTAGTTTTGTCAATTTCTTGAAAATTTTCAATTCTTGAGCATATAGGTTAGTGTTTGATAGTGTTGAGTCTTCTATTTACATATTAATGTGGTGGGTTGCTGTCAAATTTAAATCTTGGTGAGAAAATTTTAAGATTTCATCATGTTTTCATTTTTAGAGCTTACTTTTTCATCATCCTACATGCTAGTTTTGTCAATTTCTTGAAAATCTTAAATTCTTGAGCATGTATGTTAATGTTTGATAGCATTGAGTCTTATATTCATATATTAATGTGATGGGTTGTTGTCAAAATTGAATCTTGGTTGGAATTTTTTTCCCATTTTGTAGATTAAGGGACGTTTTTTTTTGACATTTTTTGAGTGCATGTCAAGTGCACACCCATGAGCATAAGAGCATATGCGTAACCCATCTTCCGAAGGCCATAACTTTTGCTCCCAAACTTGAAATGACTCCATTTTTTTGCGTTGGAAAGGTATTGAAGTTAACTATGTAATGAAAATATAAATTTAGGATTTATACTTACAAAAGTTGTAGGTTTTTCTGTTATTTTAAAACTGGCCATTTTCTAACATGTCTAATGTTTTGATGAATGTTGTATTTCCATGCTTACTCGATTCAGACCAAAGAATGTGTATGCTCTTCTCTTGAACCTTTTGGTGATCTTGAGAATCAAAAACAACTTTTATCTCTATCTTGTTAACATTGGGATTAAACTTGGAAACTTGATTATTCATTTTGCTTAAGGGAATGAACCTTTTACAAAGCATTTCTCAATGGTCCTTTGATTTGAAGTTTTCCATTTCTATATAGTTGGGATAAAGTTTTTATATGCTCTTCTCTTGGACCTTAGGGTGATCTTGAGAATAAAAAGTAACTTTAGTCTTCATTTTATAACATTTGGTAAATTGGAAACTTCATCTTTCACTTTTGGTTTAAAGGAATGAACATTTATCAAGAATTTTGTATGGTTCATTGATTGAAAAGATTTTCTTTACTTTTTAGTTGGATTATTTGTTGTGTATGCTCTTCTCTTGCATCCTTGGATGATCTTGAGAATCAAAAGCAACTCTTAATCCTCTTTTAAATAATATGATTTTCTTGGAGAACTACTAACGCTTAAGTGCAGGACCTAAAAACGCTTGTCAAAGAAAGGAGGAATCAAAACGAAATCAAAAACTACTAATACAATTGTTATACAGGTTGCCAAAAGGTGTTCAATCAAACCACACCTAATTAAACAAGATAAAAAGAACAACATATTCAAAACACTGTATTGCAGGTTTCGGAAAAGGGTACGTCCCTCTCCGCTCAACTGGAACATAACCCCTTTGGCATAACGCCTTAAGCTACAACAATGGGGGTGGTTCCAGGAACCCCAAAGTAGTCCACGCAAGAGGGAACCTTGTGGATGAAACGGGAAGTGCTCCGCACTACCTACTTGACTAGTGTTTCCTTTGTGAGATAGCGTTACAAGTTGTCCGTTGTGGTGACCCCAGTGATAGTACACGTAGACGCACTAGTTGCCTACTATTCTTGAAGGGGGTAAAGTAAAGCCGAGATACTCCCAAACTAGTCGCGTGAATTTTGGGTAAATCACGCTCACTCGTGGCAACTTTGTAACACCTAGGGTGAGAGAACCACCTAGGAGAATATACTTTGGCCAGAGCCCACTTTAACCACTCTAAAACAAAGTGTTGAGTTGTGAACCTTGTTTTGAGAAACGTGTGACGTATTACTTTCACCTAGTTTTTACTTGCCTTAGGGAAAGGCGAAACTCTACCAAAGTGAGACTAGCATTTTTGTCATATTTTTCTTGATTTATTTCCTTCATATTCTTTTGACACTTTGTTGATCAAAAGAGGTGTGATTACCTTTGTGTTGCCATTCGATTGTTTCCCTCACTTTTATGTCTGCATTATGCCCATCCATGTTTGCGGCTAGGTTAGTTAAACATCTAAAGTGAGTGGAGGCATTTTCACATCATTTGGTAGCCATTGTGATCTTGATACCCACGTCAAGATCATCATTGTAGAAGTTAGGTGTCGTTCATCACTTGTGGACTTCCATAGAGGAGTTAGCTTGTTTGTCTCGTATCATTACAATTTTGATATTTACGTCTTGTTTCTTGTAAACTCGACATAAATACCTATATTGATTTCTGATTACTGCACACATTCTTAACTATTCCTAGCTATACTTTGAGCATTTTTTGTTCGGTTTTATTATTACCTTGATTTCAAAGTGTTAGGCACTACCATTTGTGCATGTTATATCAATAACAACTCGATATCAATACTTCACTTTCTTACAAAGTGGGTTAACATATCTTGGTGATATTGTTGTGTCATTCACAAATCGTAATTGGCACTTTTTGAGATATAGGTCTTAATCAGACTTGAGCTTGCTCATCGTATATCTTGATTGGGAGGTCGCATTTAACTTCATGTATTTACTTACGTCTTGTTCATTCCTTTGAACCTGGCATAAGTGGAGACATCTTGTTAATCATCTGGCGTCACAAATTGCTTTGAAACATAGTCTAGGAAGTACTTCATTTGATTAAGTTTTGGTACCAAACGATTGTTTCATTGGTGACTTTATCATTCTATCACATTGATATTCTCACTGTTAATTTACTCTTACCATGTACATCTTGTGTTTCACTTAGGGGTAGTCATTGAATTTTGAACAAATATACAACTTACCTTAGTGAAACTTATCACTTAAAACATGGCTCCCAAGACGCGTCTAGGTTTAAAGAAACAAACATATGAGGAACAACATGCGCAAGCTTGGGAAACCTATAACAAACAAGGGTCAAACCCATTTATCGGACATGATCTAGGACCACTATTTTCTGTAGAAAAGGAAATAGAAGAAATGGTTGACCATAGTGGAAATGAATTAGAATCACCACACACAGACTTTGATTTTGACCCCACTCTACTAGATGAGTTTCTCCTTAGAAATAAAGATAGATTTTGGCATGGGTCATGGAATTAGGGGCCAAATTGCCCATCGAGAATGAACCAATATTACCTACAAATGACACTACTAAGGAAGAATGCCCCTTTATCAATATGGAAGATATTTTAACAGGTGGGCATGCTTCCACTTCTTATACGAAAAAATGATAAAGTGGTAGGGCATAGAATACCCTCATCAAAGTGCCACGAAGAAACAAGATAGAACATGAGACAGGGAAGAACCTCCACAATACGAAGAGGAAGAACCTTTAGAAGAAGAAGACACAAACCAAGTCACAATCCAACAACAACTCAGTAACCTAAGCTGATAACTAGCTTTGCTTACTTTCCAGGTACAGAAAGACACAAACAAGAACATTCAAAAGTCAAAGCCTAAGTTTAGGATCCACGAACTCCATCAAGAAAACCAAGGAGAAGAAGACACAGGGTATCGTCATGTACACATCCCTGTTTCTCCCACTAAAGAACAATTGCTCACACAAGAAGTGCAATCTATGAAAGAAACACTTGCGAGCATACAAGAAAGCAATATAGGGAGTATTAGGAAATACCAATACGAAGAACTATGCCCCTATCCTTTTGACAAGACAATGACCCTTCAACCCTTTCCAAAGAAATTTGATATGCCAAAGTTTGACAAATACAAATGAAAGGGAGACCCAAGGGATCATGTTAAAGATTTCTACATGGCATGTCAAGAGGTATCTTATAGTGATAATTACCTCATCAGAATTTTTCCTAAGAGTCTCGGAGGTCAAGCATTAGAATGGTTTACGCGCTTACCACGAGGATCAATTTTCACTTGGCCAGAATTGGCAGAAAGATTCACGCATCATTTCTCGTATAACATAGAGAGTGACATCACCATGGCAGACTTGTACGGCAGAAAACAATGCCCAAATGAGACCTTCACTAGCTTCCTCCAACGATGGAGAGGGATAGCTAGTCTCTTCCCTTACGCTTTCCCTGAGAAGAAGCTGGTCAGTATTTTTATCCCTAATCTCAACCCAAATATAGCTTTCCACCTCCAAATGCATTGTGTCCAAACCTTTGAGGAGGTTATCAAGAAAGGGATTCAAATAGAAAAGGCTCTCATTGCCAAAGGCACCCTCAAAACCCAATCTAAAGACAACCAAAGTGTCAAACCCGCTGACAAGCCGAAGATCTTTAACAAAAACAAAAACATGGTGGGAGACGGAATCACTGATTCCAAACGTGTTCAAACAGTCCAAACCAGTCAACCTTTTAAACTAACCAAGGGCCCAATTCAACCACCACCAAAGTGACGAACATTCACCTCCCTCAATGAGCCATTGTCCGTCATACTAAAATAGTTGGATGCGGCCCACATGATGACCTATCCTACAATGCAACCATTTGATGACAACGCTCCTAAACCTTCATGGTATAAGGAGCATGAATACTACGAAATGCATCGCGTTAAAGGTCATAAAATAGATAAATGTTTGTGACTTCGCCACTATATTCAAGACCTCATTGACAACGGGAGATAGAGGTGGATAACCCTAGCCACATGCAAACACCTAACGAGAAGATGGGGATTTATAAGGAACCATTCCCCAAGCATGATAAGTCGAAAAAGGAAAACTGGATCGGGAGAGAGTCATCCCAAACCTATAAAGCCTGTGAATTACTTGTATACCAAGAGAGATAACAATCATTACGATTCGCTTATCAAATGTATTCGCTCCCCTGCTGACCGCGTCAACACCATCCGGATTAAGGGAAAGGAATGTGCTGCGGTAACAAGGTGTGCCCACCTCGTAATTCGGACCCCTCTCCATTGACCCCGCATACTGGTAAGTATAACCTTTTAGAACAACTTGAGAAGACATCTACTAAGATTTTGATCTTAGACCTTCTCAAGATTTCCAATGTACATAAGGACATCCTGTATCAAACTCTTCAGGGGTCGGGAGTGCCTTTAGAAGTTGATCCGGCGTACCTTCAAACCGCGGTGGAAAATATTACACCAAGTGAGCATCTCACTTTCAACCATAGGGAGGTCCCTACCGAGAATCCTACACATAATCTTCCCTTATACATTGAGGTAGTTGTTACCCACAGGAAAATCAAATGGGTGCTTGTGGATAACGGATCTGGATTGAACATCTGCATGCTTAAATTAGTCAAACAATTAGGACATACGGAAGAAGATCTTGAGTCCCATATCATCACTATCACCGCATACAACAACGTGGAAAGAGAGTCAACAGGCACCATTACACTACCAATGGAGGTGGGCCCCACTTGCCATCAAACAAAGTTTCACGTCTTAGACTTGGAACTTCCATATAATATGCTTCTAGGCCGACCATGGATCCATGCCATGCAAGCAGTGCCATCAACATTTCATCAATGCATCAAGCTGAAGCATGAGGGACATACAATAACAATACCAGGAGACTCAGAGCCCTTTGTTCATTGTAGAGATCTTAATAGCTTTACACGAAAGGGTACATACACATGTCCCTCCACAGATATAGCTGTCCCTCTTCATTCTGAGGCCATGGAATCTTGAGTAGATTCAAATTCTCTTAGTTCTTGCACTCATGGGGCATCTACTTCAACATCTCCATTTAATTCATGGGAGATGAAAATTCTGAATATGGCTATGGGGAGTATAATGTACAACAAGCGCTCTTGGTTTCTGACCTCTCCTTGTCGCCCAAGACTAGAGGTCGACCCAACTACCACTTTAGGAGACCTAGAGAGGAACACACTATTGGGTCGTTCCTACTTGGAGGCTTGTTAGCTGAGGAAAAATTACTTGATCCACCTACTACTTGGGTCCCTGAGGACACTCAGCCATCTTGTTATCAAACCCCAGAATATGAAAAATATAGTAGAATGATGTACTCCATGGGTTACAAAGGCCTAGGATGTGGGAGGAATGAACAAGGACAAAGAGAACCAGTCCCTCTTCCACATTTCAAAACAGAAAGATATGGCATTGGGATTTGCCCTTATGGAGCACACCCCAACGATTAAGATGCGACTTGTTCTGAGCATGAGGATAGCTTTGATTATCTAGACAGTGATACGGATTCTGTTGTAGCCAATATGAGGATCTGGCCTCCACGAACCTTTTCATGAATAACGCTATCCTAACCATCACCCCCACTGAACCAACCCTTGACCTTGTATACCCCTCCCTTGTTGAATGGGACCAACAACGTCACGTGCCACTAGATTTATTCGAGAATGATGAGGCTATTGCAGAGTTCATGGGCATAAGGGATACAATTCCCATTGGAGATCACAAGAAGGGTTTATTTATCGACTTAGACACCTGTGCCTACTTTGGCGAGGAGGCTGAACTTCGTGGTCAAAAAATTTAAAGAAAAGCGAGGGAAAGAGTTCTAAAGAAAAGCCTCGGCAAAAATCGAAGTCCAAGTCACATAGTGAAAACCTCTTTGAGGCATTGGCTGACAAACAAATAAGAAAATCAAAGGACAAACAAAGTGACCACGCCAAGGATGAAAATCTCGTAGAGACATCCTTGGATGAAGATCTCAACCTACCTCCCGATCCTACGTGTATGGAGGATTTATCAAAATTGTTAGTTGAAGAAACCATTGATGTCAATATTGGTACCGAAGAAGATCCCAAGATAGTAAAATTGGGAGCATCACTCTCGGCCAGAGAACAAAAGACGTTCACTATGCTACTGCGAGAGTTTATTGATGTGTTCACATGGTCTTACAAAGACATGCCCGGCTTAGATCCAACTTTGGTCGTGCATAACCTGGTTGTGCACGCAGATGCTAAGCCTATCAAACAAAAGCTTCAAAGATGCACCCAAGAGTGGCCTTGTTAGTTAAAGAAGAATTGGAAAGGTTGCTTGCAGCAGGATTCATCAGGCCAATTGATTATTCTAATGGATATCAAACCTTGTTCTGTCCGTAAGAAACCTATTGGTATATCTGAATTTGCACATTTTTAGGGACATTAATAAATCTTTCCCTAAAGATGACTTTCCATTGCCCAACATTGACATGATTGTTGACTCAACCGCAGGGTACGAAATGCTATCACTTATGGATGGCTTTTCAGGTTATAATCAAATTAAGATCACTGAGGAAGACCAACACAAAACAGCTTTCACAACTCCTTGGGGCACCTTCATTATCAGGTGATGCCATTTGGCCTTAAGAATGCGGGAGCAACTTATCAGTGGGCCATGACAGTAATATTTCATGATATGATTCATGACATCATGGAAGACTACATAGACGACATCCTGGGAAAGTCCAAAACAAGAGAGGATCATCCTATCATTTTATGGCATATCTTTGAACGCCTGCGTGAATACAAATTCAGGCTAAATCCAAAGAAGTGTGTCTTCGGTGTGCTATCTGGGAAACTATTAGGCTTCATCGTGTCAAGATGAGGTATTGAGGTAGACCCTGCTAAAGTGTCTGCCATCATAGAAATGCCTCCACCTGAGAATATCAAGCAACCGAGTAGCTAGTAGCTTGCGAGGAAAATTCAAGCCATTCGCCACTTTATCTCCCAACTTGCAGATAAATGTCACTCATTCACTCATTTTCTTAAGAAGGACATCACTTTCATCTGGGGACCTGAGCAACAACAAGCCTTTGCTTTGCTTAAACAATACCTGGCTAATCCACCTGTCCTCATGCCTCCCACTCCGGAGAACCACTTTTGCTCTATATTTCCACTACGCAATACGCTATTGGTGCACTGCTCACCCAATACGACCTTAGCCATAAAGAGAAAGTAGTGTACTATCTGAGTCGCACCCTCATCACCTATGAACGTAATTATCCTCAGATTGAAAAGGCTTTCTTGGCCGTTGTTTTTACCTTTCAGAAACTTCACCATTACCTACTAAATACTAAGACCAAGCTCATATCCAAGGTCGACCCACTCAAGTATTTGTTGTCCAAACCCACCCTCATAGGTAGAATGGCTAATTGGATCATTCTACTCAGTGAGTTTGATATAGAATTTGTCCATCAAAAATCAATTAAAGGACAAGTACTTGCTGACCAGCTAGCGGAAGCACCTTTGCAAAGCACAGAACCTTTGAGTCTAGATCTGCTAGATGCATCTTTTCTCTACATTGAAGAATCTGTCGTATGGCAGATACATTTTGATGGATCTTTTACGTTTCATGGTTCAGGTGCAAAAGTGGTCCTTATTACTCCTTCGGGTGATCCTATACCATAGGCTTTCCACCTGGCCTTCCCTTGCATGAACAACATTACAGAATATGAAGCACTCATTGCAGGGATGAAGCTAGCCATCAAGTGGAATATTCAACATGTTAAGGTTGTAGGTGATTCACAGCTAATCATCAAATAGGTTAATGATGAGTATAAAGTTAAGGATGACAAGCTCATACCTTACAAGAAGTTGGTGGAAACTCTGAAGGAGTATTTTGTGCACATTACCTTTGAGAAGATCCCAAGAGCACAGAATAGATCGGTAGATGCTATGGCAATGGTGGGATCTATGCTTCGTATTCCGCCAGGGAACAATGATATGCCATTTTTCATAGAAAATCTACACCAGCCCGCGTATGACGTACGAAATCTTACCTGGCTTGTGAGGTTGTTGGTCCCTATTCCCCGTGGTACGAACCCATTTTCACCTATCTTAAGGACAATACTTTCCCTCCCAATATCTCCCGTTCTGAAAAGCAAAGCTTGATTCCCAGAGATAGCCCATTACACCCTTTTAGGAAGTACACTTTATAAATGTCATTGGCTACGATGGGAACCTGTTATGTTGTCTGGATGTGACGGAGTCAATCCAGAAATTAAAGAAGTACACGAAGGAGTATGCGGAGCACATACAAATGGAATGGTCTTGGCTAAGAAATTGTTAAGAGTAGGTTACTATTGGCCCACCATGGAAACTGATTGTTGTAATTATGTTAGAAAATGTGTGCTTTGCCAAAAGTATGGAAATTTCATCCATGCTCCATCGCAACCATTACAACCAATCACTACCCCGTGGCCATTCTCCAAGTGGGGACTTGATCTAATAGGGAAGCTTACTCCTACCTCATCTGATGGTCATACACATATCATCACAGCTACAAAATACTTTACAAAATGGGTGGAGGCTGTCCCTTTAACCTATGTCACAGGAGCATAGATTTCTAAATTCATCATGAATCACATTATTTGCCGATATGGTATCCTGCAAATACCATTATCACGGATAATGGGAAGTCATTTAAGAACAAAATCTGTGAAAGGTCTTTTGCCAACGTTCTAAATCAGTCAGATTGAAATGGTCCACGCCATATTACCCTCGGGGTAATGGACAAGATGAGGCAACAAACAAGACTTTGGTAAGGATAATGGAGAAGATGGTTAGCAAAACTGGGTCTAAACTGCACCTACAAATCCACCCAGCCCTCTGGGCCTATAGAACATCAATTCGCACTCCTACAAGTGCGACGCCATATTCCCTAGTGTTTGGGACAGAATCTATCATCCCTTTAGAGATTGAACTCCCATCCCTGCGAATTTCTCTTCGAGACTATTTGGATAAGGATGAAGATTACCAAGTGGCAAGATTGGCTGAATTAGAGCTCTTGGATGAGAGGCACATTCGCGCTCTTAATCACTTGAAGGTATATAGACATAGAATCTCCCGCAACTACAACAAGAGAATCATCCCTCGCCAGTTTGAGGTGGGTGATTTAGTTATGAAGGAGAACCAGTTCAACACCAGAGTAGAGCGAGAAAAGAAAGGGAAGTTTGAACCACACTGGTTAGGACCCTATGTCATAGTTGCCAAGTATGGCATAGGGGCATACAAGTTGGCTCACCCCAATGGTGATGAGCTCCGGGAGCCCATGAATTCCATGCATCTTAAGAGGTTTTATGCCTAAACATGGCACAAGAAAGTCATAAAAATCACAAAAAAATATAAAAACATAAAAAAAAAAAAACAAATCAGAAAAAGAAAAAGAGAAAACAGGTCGTCCACTAGTGAAAACCACGCAATTGTGGCACTTTGGACAAGTCCTTGGGTGAAAACCGGTTTCCGGCGCCTCGAGAGGATTCATTGTTCACAAGCATTCTGTATTAGAAGGGTAGTTGTCTTTGTCCTGGACCTGGTTCTACCTTCGAGTTTCCTTGTGCACACCATCTAGTCCAGCCTTGATCCGGCTTTTCCTTCTTCTATTCATCTGTAAGGGACGTGGTCTTTCGTTATTTCCCATCTTACGCTGGGGGCAACTCAACGAATTCACCTTCTTGTTCATAAGCGTGTGGCTTCTGCCCTTGTATATTCCCCACCTAATGTTGGGGGCATCCATGCTTTCTTGGTTACCTGCACATAGCTTTGGAAAACTGTTAAAAACACAAAAACAATAGAAACATTGTTTTGAGAAAACACAAAAACAATAGAAAATTGTTTCACAAAACACAAAAAACAATAGAAAATTGTTTCGAGAAAACACAAAAACAATAGAAACATTGTTTTGAGAAAACACAAAAACAATAGAAAATTGTTTCACAAAACACAAAAACAATAGAAAATTGTTTCGAGAAAACACAAAAACAATAGAACATTGTTTTGAGAAAACACAAAAACAATAGAAAATTGTTTGAGACAACACAAAAACAATAGAAAATTGTTTCGAGAAAAACACAAAAACAATAGAACATTGTTTCAAAACAACAAAAACAATATACACATATATACACACATATATATATATATATCAAAACAATCCAAAAACAAGGAAAAATTTTAAAAAAAAAAATTCCTAAAAAGTAAAATACCCTACAAAATGGTAACTTGCTTCTTATAGCTGAAACTTGTGTCTTGCGCATGGTATTTTCTCGATATCCTATTGGTTCATCTCACATCTTCCCCGATTAATATGACTCACGGATCATTGGATTCACAACCATTCACAAAAGCTAGTTGCTTGCTTCGTCTGTACTCTGGGGCACTTTTGGTTGCCTGGTGCTATTTTGTTGCGCACAAATGCTTTTCATGGACCCCGTGTCCATTTTCATTTCCCCTTGCATGTATCCTTGCTTGGGGCATCATTTTTAACCCTTTTCATCAATCACAAACTTGTGGATCTCTTCAGCACTGATAACAAAACATTTATACAACTGTCTTGACCGTTGTTGGGTTAGATATGTGCGTTCATACTTGTTTTCCCTGTTATATGAGCTTGTTTCCTTCTCGTATTGCATTGCATTATTGTATGTTGCGTGGAGTTGGTACTTTTAGCAATGGACAATTATTCGTAGTATGGCTTTTCATGTCATTCTACCTTTTTCATATGCTTATATTTTTCATAAGGACCGATGATGTAGTTCCTATGGCAATATGATGACATCAAATTTGTTCCAAACAAATAAGCGGCTAGAGGTTAAGCTCTTCTCTCCCCTCATCCATATTTCTTCTACACCACTTCCCTTTCACCCCTAATTCTCCCTCTCCTTGGGGCATCTTGCCTCGTCCCCATTCTTCTACCTACTTCTCATCTTTTTCGATCGTCAATCGGCTTCCTTCATCACCCCATCGACACTCGAGGGGGCATCTCTCCCTCCTACTAATTTTTCTTCTATCCCTTCAAAATCTCTTCTATCTACTATCTTTGAAGTGGCATCACTTACGCCACCCCAAAGAGGGGCAAATGTAGACACCTATAATTACGCCCAAGCAATTTAAATACTTAAATTGTGCTAATTATCCCCTTTCTTGCAAATCAATGACATATCGTCAAAAGCACTCATTTTCCCTCATATCATCATTAATTAATTACACTAAGCTAATTAATTAAGTTGCCTATCCAACAAATACCCTAATTAATGACCTTCCGTTAATAAATCACCCCTTCTACCTAAACTAATTAATTATTATTAATTAATTAGCTTTCCTTTCCATTTAACCAATAAATCAATATTTAATTGATTTAATCCCCTTATAATAGCCTAAATCGCACTAATATTCCTCTAATTGGCTTCTATAAGCTTACACCTACCTATTAATTAATCACCTTTGATTAATTAAAATACCCCAACTCCCATGACTTGCTAAACATGTATTAAACCCTTCTAAAGTAAGGTTACCTTTAATAAAGCAACCTTATCCATTCCTAATTATGTTTTACCTTTATCCCACATTCATGAGAATGTGTTGAATCCTTTATCCTTTGGGCTATATAAAGAGCCCTCCACCTACCTTTTTACTTACACCTAAACTTTCTAAGAGAGCAAATGCAAATCATAAAGCAAAGAGACTAAGAGCTTGCACCTTGCCCTTTTGAGAGTTCATCATCTTAAAGAGTTAAGCCTCTTTCTTAAAGTTCTTGGGTCATATGGGAGGTGTCAAGGGTCTTGTAGCCCAACTTTGATTAGCCCACATTCATAGGTTCTTGGAACATTAAGGATAACTATTTTGATAGCCATGGAGCTTACTTAGGTCCATTCATTTATTTGTTGTTAAAGAATAGAGGAGCTTAGATATTTAGCATTGTTAGTTTCAAAGTTTGTATTTATGAATGCTAGCATCTAACCCTTGTTTAATTCTTATCATGATGGTGTTTATGCTTTGTTTTAGCTAAATTGTAGAACTATTTTAGGTGGTAGTTCTTGCTTCATTTGATTTAGCACTAAGCAAAGTATACATGCACACAACAACATTATCGGCCAATACATTAAAGAGAAGGGTCCCTTAAGTGTCATAATGGAATGCATTATAGCCACCTGTAGTGCTTTTCTGCCAATGGAAAGATTCCACTGTTGTCCCATCATCCTTAAAGAAAGACCAAAGAGAAAAGAAATAGGCCCACAATCTTTATACTCTTATGGCCAGATCAGAGTGGTGAACTTGTCGCAATCATCATACGGTAAAGAGGAAGTATTTACATGCATCCTAAGTCCTTCCTTCATAACTTTTCTGACACATAGATAAGGTATTCATTCATAGCCAGAGGATGAGGAATCTTCATCAGATGAGGAGTATACTACTCGTCGAGTGTGACCCCTGAGTTGCCTTTGGATACGATGCACGGGGAAAAGATATGCAGGATGAATACATATCCTTTGAGATGGTGATGGGGTAAAATTCTAGATGATGTTGCTTGTATATTTTCATCCGTAATTGTCCTTGAGGATGAGCTGGCTAGATAGAACGAGGAGCGGATAGTGAAATATGTGATTTTGACACTCCATGTCTTCTTTATCTGGATCAAAATATTCCTGGCAGTAGTCGAGACATCTGTAAATGTGGATCATTGGATATCCTAGCTGGCATATATTTTTCAAGAAATAATTTGAGGTATTTCGGAAAACCAGGTGAGTCCCAAAGATTGAATTATAAGGGATGATTTTCAGGCCATTCTAAATCAAAATATATTTTCCATAGTGTATTGGGCCTACATACCATCATATCAAACTTAGGACAGATTTAATGGATATCCTTACCAGTTCGGTATCACATGACCACCAATATGGCCAATTGAGTGTGTAGGAGCTTAGCGGATCACTCCATTTGTGATATGGGAGTGGACTATCAGGATCAGTGAATGTTTTAGAAACCATTTTTGTAGGATAGTTGCGAACATTATCAATATTTTCTCGATCAGATAACCATTCAACAGCTTCTTGACTCATGCATCTATTATTGTCATCATACGTCTAGAAAAAAGGATTGAGATTATGTAAGTTCTAGAGAGGCATGAAAAACTGAGTACTTACTTCAACTAGGCTGATTTTGGCTGTTGGTAATTCTCGGCTTGCAAAGTCAGCAAGAGCATTCTTCTTGCCAGAGATATGTTTGACATCAAATTCATAACCATCGAACCATTGTGCCCATCTCTACAAACGACCATATGTAGTTTTGTTGGTTGGATCACCTTTGTAGAGCCTTCCTTTGAAGTGTTGCAAATCAGTACGGAGGAGAAATTTCTCATGTTGAAGAAAAAATAAGAAAGCTTGGATGGTTTTCTTTGTAGCAAGGATCTCTTTGTGGCTAGAGTGATATTTGAGCTCTGGTCCTTTGAATGATCCTGAAGCATATTTGTAAATTTTTTCAGTATTATCAACTAACCTTTCTTTGAGAACTGCGCCTCAATGTTCATCTGAAGCATCTGTCTCAACAATCTTAAGGCCGGTCCTGGAAGAGACATAGGAGGAAGATTCTGACAACTTTTCTTAATTCTCTGGATGGCTTGAGTCATTTCTGGATTCCATCTGGAGCATTGGATCTAAGCCTTTTGTTGAGAATTAATCTGTCAGCAGCTACATTCTTGTAAAATCCTGTAATATAGTTAATGCATCCCATCAATTTATGGAGTTGAGTCTTGTCTGGTATTTCATCAGGGAACAAGATGATTTTAGAGACAATATGATCTTGCATCATAATAGTACCATCTTTAAGAGTGATACCCAAAAACTAGATAGAGTCCTTGAATGTCTCCATTTTTGTTGGGCTGAGGCAGAGACCATTGTCATACACAACTTGATAGAATTGATTGAGATGCTCCATGTGATCTTTAGTATTCTGGGAGAAAATCAGAATATCATCTATATATACGATCAGAAACTTATCAAGATGACAAAAGATCTGATCCATTTTCTTTTGAAAAATGGAGGGTGCAGTTTTGAGGCCAAAGGGCAAAACCTTCCATTCATATTGAGCACCTGGAATACTAAAAGTTGTTTTATATGTATCTTCTTTATTCAAGAAGATCTGCCAAAAACTAGACTTGAGATCAAACTTACTATAGATCTTACTGCCACTGATTCGAGTTAACAAATCATCTTTACTAGGAATAGGATGTTGT
Organism: Taxus wallichiana var. yunnanensis; assembly: GCA_018340775.1. Taxonomy (NCBI): domain Eukaryota; kingdom Viridiplantae; phylum Streptophyta; class Pinopsida; order Cupressales; family Taxaceae; genus Taxus; species Taxus wallichiana. The sequence continues at coordinate 240,263,460 of CM031234.1, read as the reverse complement.
ATGGGAAGAATATATTTATTGAGTGGTTTGTAATTAACCACTAACCTCTTTTTTCCTTGGACTATTTCACTTCTCTTATTAACATAGAAAGTAGGGCAAGTCCAAGGGGACTTGGAAGGCTGGATAAATCCACCTTTAAGCAGGTTATTGATTTCTGCTTGGCATTCAACTCTTTCTGAGGGAGGCATCCCTATGTGATGTGCTCTGAATTTTGGAGAAGTAGTAGTATGAAATTATAACTGACAGAAATGATTTTTTCTGTGAATGAAGGCATGAGGATTGTCAGAGGTGCATTCTATTTTTATCTTATTGATGATTGCATCAATAGAGGAGGCATTGAGGGATATGGATTTATGAAGCCAGTCAAGATTGGAAGCTTTTTGAGGCTTTGGTGCAGAAGGAATGATGGATTGATAGGTTTGAAGCCTTGGTATGGATCCTTGGGGAAACGAATCTCATCTTGACTGATAGTATAAGGCATGCAGTTGTTAAGATTATCAGACCCGAGCAACATGTCATAGTGCAGGAGATCAAATTGATGTACTTTGAATGTGGTTTGCATATGTCCTAACTTCACTGGTATGAGGGAAGAGTAGGGAGAGAAAAAGTTTTTGGAATCAAAACTAATTTGAAGAGGTTTTGTATCCAAAAATATCTAGGAATAGCATTGGCTTTGAGTAGGCTGATTTCAACGCTTGTATCTATCATGGCATCTAGAGAGTAAGGCTTAATGTTAGGGATGCAGAGTTGTATTTTGTAAAAAGGATTGCAAGAAGTTTTAACAGTACTTACCTCTGCATTGTGTTCTACCTCATATTGTTCATAGGCTTTATCCATGATTAGCCTTTCAACTGCTTCTTCATCAGTATTTGGACTAGGAGTAGATTCTTCTTCTGAAGTAGAGCTTGAAATTCTTCTATAGCCTTTTGGATTTCTCTTTCAAGGAGTGAGAGATGATGTTGTCTCTAGAATTTGTGTTCGGTGTGCTGGGTGGGAACAGGGATTGGATCTTTGGTACTGTGATAATTTTTCTTCTATTTCTTCAGAAATAGAAATGGAAAATGTCGGGAGCTGTGTCCTAGTGTACCATGACCATGATCACGACCGAATAACTATGGTTAGGACCACGTCCATGTCCTCTACCCGAGAGAAGAGGAAAATGATATGGATTAACATCTTGGAGTGCATGAGTGCGTTAGGCTTGGCACAAATCCTTGAAATTTTCAAGCTAAATTTGGGCTTGAAATTTGAGATGGAGATCCTAGATTTGAGATTGCAACGAATAGTGATGATGAGCCGGAGTGAGGGGGACATTTTGCAAGTTCCACTTTAACACGATCCAAATTTTTCTTGAGGACAATAGAACTAGGAGGTATGAATGGATGTTCATACGAGCTCCGATTCATGTTGCATTGAAATGAGGGAAATGAATCATAACCAGAGTCAGAATCTGAATAAACTTCTTCAGAGGATGAATCAGTCTGTTGGTTAGCTGCAACATTTAACTCTTGATATTCAATATCTGAAATGCAACTTGTCACTATCAGATATTAAAACATAGTCATCTTCAACAAGATGATTATCATGAACAAATTTTTTTACCCTTGGCTATCTCTGTCCTTTACGAGGGCAGGTTTAAGCTATAGTGATTTCCTTTGCAGATAAAACATTCAATGGGTCTATTTTTAGGAAAATATTTCTTTTGCCTAAAAAACTTTCTTTTAGACCTAGCAGGTGGTCGAGTCATACAGTCAACACATTTCTTTTTGTCTTTGAACTTCTTTTTGAATTTTTGAACTTTTTGTGCTTGTGGTGCTTTGGCAAAGAACAACCAAAGTTCTTGTCTAATTGCAGGGTACAAAACTTAACACCTAAAGATTTTTGAGCTAACATAGCTTACTTTTTATTTTTACGTTCAAGACAAACATGTTTATTGGTTTCATTGATGATCTGATTGATCCTAACTAGAGTCAGATCTTCTTGAAGCCCATGCATAACTTTCTTATATTCATTTTCAAAGTAATCTTGAAGATATGATTCTACATACAGTTTTATTGTAGCATCAAAGGGCCTACCAAAATTGTAGAATTATTTTTACATGTAACATTGGTAGTTAGATACCTTGGTCATATCACACAATTGATCCCTTAAAAACTCAGTTTTGTTTAGGATTTTTCATCATTAATTGTGTCGATGATTTCTGCAATGATGGTAGTAGTTAAACTAGTAGTTCCACCGCCGACAGATCAAATCCTTGTCCAACGCCATTAATGATGGTGTCTTGTTGCTGGGAAGGAACATCATCCCACCATTCTTTAAGAATTCCAACAAAACCATTTGTAATGACGGCAACATCTTTATCATGTTTATTAAATTGAAGGACTTGGGTATTAGCCCAGACCTATCATGCCATGTATCATTTCTTTTATCTCTTCGAGAATTTTGCATTCAATTTTATAGAAATTTGGCTGAAAATTTTGCAGGTACGCATAGTAGTATGAAGAGGTAGTGCTATGCTCGCTATCATGCATACCTTCATCCATGATAACGCTTTCAGCTTCTTCGGCTATGAGCCTTGCCATTCCAATTTTCTTCTCCTTACTGAGAGGATATTTCATAGCAAAAACTTGAGCCCATGTGAGTGCCTTAGACCAATCTGGATTAGAACTTTGAGAACTAGAAGAAATGCTACTTTTTTCAGTCTATTGTGAGACACCTAAATTATGGACAACACTTGTTAGAGTAGGAAAATTTTGTTCTAGCTCAGAGACAAAGAAGAAAAGATTATTAACTTTATCATTGACAGTCTGGATACTATCAATGACTTTTTTCTCTGATCCTTCAGAGGCAACATGCATAGATTGTTGAATATGTGATTGAAGACTTTTGCTGACTTGATTAGGAACTTTTTGTAAGGTAGTGTGCATATGATGAACATTTATGGATAAAGTATCTACCTTTTCGGTTAGTAGGAGGAGCACGAGAATGGATGTCACCTCACTGATGGAGCTCAATAGCTTTCAGAGTATCTTACATTCTTTTGAGCTTCTCATTATTAGAGGTGATATGGTCATCTATGGCCTTGGTGGCTTTGTTGTTCCAATTCATCATGTGGGCAGCTTCAGACTGTTCTATCTTGGAGTCTAATTGTCGTTGATACCAATATTGTCGATGTTGTTGTCGATCTTCGGTATAGAATTCAAAATATTTAGTAGGAGGGAAGTCTATAGTGTCAACTTCTGAGGATGAGGCATCCTTAGAATCCATAGAAATCTAGGCTTTCCTAAGCAAAGCTTGGGCATGACTGAGATTTTGATAAGAACTAGACAGGGAACAACTGTTTGTACTTATATGTGGACCATTTTCAGAATATATACTTTGGACAAGAAATTGACGGTGGTCACACCAAAGACAGTCAAGTATTTGGATCATGTACCAAAGAAGGATGACTACACTAAGGAAAATCTTCTTCATGGCTCTTTTCTTTGTCAGATAGAAAAGATTGAGTGGAAGAGGAAGTGGATAAGTGAGGCTTAGTGGAACTAGATCTTCTAAAAGAAATAGTAGCTTTCCCTTTTGCTTCAATGACCTTAGATGTAGATTGGATAGAGGAGGTAGTGTCTGAGACACATTTGGTAGAAATAGTCCATTCTCTGGGTACTTTAATTTTATCCCAAGTGACAACTTCGGTTCTATTTTTTGTGCAGACAGGCTAACATGCATAACAATAATGCTTCCCTTAGAGGGACCATGTTTGATTGTAGGATGTGTTGTGTTGGTTAATCGGAAAATAATCCGATAAAATATGGCCAAAGGGGATGACCCTGGTTTCATGTTCAGACCCGTAGTTTGAAGATGGAGCTTTAAGACTTGATCTAGGAGATTGTCAGTTTGAATGGACACTGGATAATTCGGGAAAACATTAAAATGAATAGGTCCATTACTAAGACTGGTCTGAAGAGCAGCTAGCAGACAATCTTTAAAACTTTCATGACGGGTATCAAGAAGACAACATAACACAGATGCATTCAAACCTTGCCTAAACAGAGGAGTAATACCAATCTAAACACAACCAATATGGAAAAATTTATAAACAGACTATTTTTTGAGATATTGAAGATCACTGGGAGATATTAATGGGATATCATATTCAGATTTTTCAGAAGTTTTAACTTGTATACAAGATTCTCTAGATCTAATGGAAGTACTAGCTATCAAATGAAAAGATTTAGATTTTTGATAAACTTCATTATAAGGAAGTTTCCAACCTGGTAATGGATTATCTTCTTCCCTCATATGCATTTCATCATTGATAGGAATTAAATATGACAAATTGACAAAAGCATCATCTTGATCATTTACTTGCATTCTAGAAGTAGATGCAACCCATTCTTCTATATCCATTTCACCAGAATTTGTTTGTCCTTCACCGCGTCTTACGATTTTAATGGCAACCAAATCCTCACCCAAACAAAAAAGGCCAACACTCAAATTACGCCTCTTACGGGAGTTAGAAAAATGAAAGGACACAAATAGAGGGAAGAGTAGGATAAATCTATTCAAGAAACAAGAATAACATCCAGACGTATAAAGAGGTGGTGCATTGCTATGATGCCTCTCTGGAATTTGCATAATCTCAATCCTTTTTTGCAGACGTATGATGACAACAATAGATGCATGAGCCAAGAAGGCCGTTGAATGGTTATCGATCGAGAAACCATATTTGTAGGATAGTTATGAACATTATCAATAGTTTCTCAAATAGATAACCATTCAGTAGCTTCTTGGCTCATGCATCTGTTGTTGTCATCATACGTTTGGAAATAATTATTGAGATTATGTAAGTTCTAGAGAGGCATGAAAAACTGAGTACTTACTTGACTAGGATGAAAAAACTATTAGCGAGTTCTCGGCTTGTAAAGTCAAGAAGAGAATTATTCTTGCAGAGATATTTTGACATCAAATTCATAACCATCGAACCATTGTGCCCATCTCTGCAAATGACCATATGTAGTTTTTTGGTTGGATCACCTTTGTAGAGCCTTCCTTTGAAGTGTTGTGGATCAAGATCTGAAGGAGAAATTTCTCATGTTGAAGAAAAAATAAAAAAGCTTGTATGGCTTTCTTTGCAGCAGGATATCTTTGTGGCTAGAGTGATATTTGAGCTCTGGTCCTTTGAATGATCTTGAAGCATATCTCAAATTTTTTTAGTATTATCAACTAACCTTTCTTTGAGAAATGCGCCCCCGAATGTTTATCCAAGCATATGTCTCAACAATATTAAGGCCAGTCCTTGGAGGAGACATAAGAGGTAGATTCTGACAACTTTTCTTAATTCTCTAGATGGCTTGAGTCATTTCTGGATTCCATACTAGGGCATTAGATCTAAGCCTTTTTTGAGAAGTAATCATTAGCGGCTACATTCTTGTAAAATCCTACAATATAGTTCATGCATCCCGAAATCTCTGGAGTTGATTCTTGTCAGTAGTTCATCGGGGAATAAGATGAGTTTAGAGACAATACGATCTTGCATCATAATAGTGCCATCTTTAAGAGTGATACCCAAAAACTGGATAGAGTCCTTGAATGTCTCCATTTTTGTTGGGCTGAGGTAGAGACCATTATCATACACAACTTGATAGAATTGATTGAGATGCTCCATGTGATCTTTAGTATTCTGAGAGAAAATCAAAATATCATCTATATATACGATCATAAACTTATCGAGATGACCAAAGATTTGATCCATTTTATTTTGAAAAATGGAGGGTGTAGTTTTGAGGCCAAAGGGCAAAACCTTCCATTCATATTGAGCACCTAAAATACTAAAATTTGTTTTATAGGTATCTTCTTTATTCAAGAAGATCTGCCAAAAAAATAGACTTGAGATCAAACTTACTATAGATCTTACTGCCACTGATTCAAGTTAACAAATCATCTCTACTAGGAATAGGATGTTGTATGGGTAGAATATATTTATTGAGTGGTTTGTAATTAACAACTAACCTCTTTTTTCCTCAGACTATTTCACTTCTCTTATTAACATAGAAAGCAGGACAAGTCCAAGGGGACTTGTAAGGATGGATATTTCCACCTTTAAGTAGGTTATTGATTTCTTCTTAGCATTCAGCTCTTTCTAAGTGAGGCATCCCTATGTGATGTGCTCAGAATTTTGGAGAAGTAGTAGTATGAAATTATAACTGATAGAAATGTTTTTTCTCGTGAATGAAGGCATGACAATTGTCGGAGGTGCATTATGTTTTTATCTTATTGATGATTGTATCAATTGAGGAGGCATTGAGGATATGGATTTATGAAGCCGATCAACATTGGAATATTTTTAAGGCTTTGGTACGAAGGAATGATGGATTGATAGGTTTAAAGCCTTGGTATTGATCCTTGGGGAAAACGAATCTCATCTTGACTGATAGTATAGGGCATGCAGTTGTTAAGATTATCAGACCCGAGAAACATGTCATAGTGCAGGAGATCAACTTGATGTACTTTGAATGTGGTCTGCATATGTCTTGACTTCATTGGTATGAGGGAAGAGTAGGGAGAGAAAACCTTTTTGGAATCAAAACTAATTTGAAGAGGTTTTGTATCCCAACAATCTCTAGGAATAACATTGGCTTTGAGCGGGGGTGAAATGAGGGAAATGAATCATAACCAGATTCAAAATCAGAATAAAATTCTTCAGAGGATGAATCGAGTCTCTTTGTTAGTTAGCAAAATTTAACTCTTGATATTCTATATCTAAAATGCAAATGTCACTATCAGATATTTAAACATAGTCATCTTCAACAAGATGATTATCATGAACAAAATTTACTTTAGCCTTGGTTTTCTGTCCTTTCTAGGGAAAGTTTCGGCTATAGTGATTTCCTTCGCAGATAAAACATTCAATGGGTCTATTTTTGGGAAAATATTTATTTTGCCTAAAAACTTTCTTTTGGACATAGCGGTGGTCGAGTCATACAGTCAACACATTTATTTTTGTCTTTGAACTACTTTTTGAATTTTTGAAATTTTTGTGCTTGTGGTGTTTGGGAAAAAAATAGCCAAAGTTTTGTCTAATCGGGGGTATAAAACTTAACACCTAAAGCTTTTGAGCTAACATAGCTTGCTATTTATTTTTACGTTCAAGAAAAATATGTTTATTGGTTTCATTAATGATCTGATTGATCTTACCTAGAGTCGATCTTCTTCAGATAGCCCATGCATAGCTTTCTTATATTCATCTGCAAAATACTGAGGATATGATTCTACATACCTGAGTTTCATTGTAGCATCAAAGGGCATACCAACATTGTAGAATAATTTTTGCATGTAACATTGGTAGTCGATACCTTGGTCATATCACACAATTGAGCCCTTAAAAACTCAGTTCTGTTGAGGATTTTTTCATCATTAATTGTGCCGATGAATTCTGCAATGATGAAAGTAGTTAAACTAGCAGTTCTACCACCGACATGATCAGCTCCTTGTTGGATCACTCCTTTATGATATGGGAGTGGACTATTAGGATCAAAGAATGTTTCGAGAAAACATTTTTGTAGGATAGTTGCGAAACATTATCAATAGTTTCTCGATCAGATAACCATTCAAAAATGTCTTGGCTGATGCATCTGTTGTCATCATACAATGGTTTCTAAAACATTCTCTGATCCTGATATTCCACTCCCATATCATAGACAGAGTGATCTGCTAAGCTCCTACACACTCAAATAGCCATATTGGTAGTCCCATGATATTGAACCAGAAGGATATCCAGTAGAATGTACTAAGTTTGATCAGATGGTATCCATGCCCAATACACTATGGAAAATCTATTTTGATTTAGAATGGCTTGAAAATCATCCCTTAGAATTCAATATTTGGGACTCACCTTGTTTTCCGAAATACCTCAAAGTATTTCTTGAAAAATATATTCCATCTAGGATATCCAATGATCCACGTTTATAGATGTCTCCAACTATTGCCAGGAATATTTTGATCCGAGAAAAGAAGACATAGAGTTTCAAAATCACTTATTTCACTATTCACCCCTGTTACTATCCAACCACTCATCCTCAAGGATAATTATGGATGAAAATCTACAAGCAACATCATGTGGAATTATTACCCCCATCATCGTCTCAAAGGATACGTATTCATCCTGCAGATATTTTCCTCATGCATCGTATCCAAAGGAAACTCAAGGGTCACACTCGACGAGTTGTATACTCCTCATCTGATGAAGATTCCTCATCCTCTGGCCATGAATGAAGACCTTTTCTATGTATCAAAAAATTGTGAAGGAAGGACTTAGGATGCGTATAAATACTTCCTCTTTACCGTATGGTGATTGTGACAAGTTCACCACTCTTATCTGGCCATAAGAGTATAAAGATTATGGGCCTGTTTCTTTTCTCTTTGGTCTTGCTTTAAGGATGATGGGACAATAGTGAAATCTTTCCACTAGCAGAAAAACACTACATGCGGCTATAATGCGTTCCATTATGACACTTTAAGGGACCCTTCTCTTTAATGTATTGACCGACAATGCTGTGACAGCTCACTATTCTCAGTACTCTACCTTTTACCGGTCTTTTAGGTTTTCTTTAGGTTGCTTCCGGTTTTACTCTTGGAAAATATTATCTTTTCTCTATATATAGAGATGAGGGATTCACTCACTACCATAGAGTTTTAATCGGGATTTCTTCTAAGTCTTATGTTTCATCTCTCTAAGTCTAAGTTTTAGTTTGTGTAAAGCATCTCTTGTATTTTCTTCTATATTTCCTTGTAACAAGAATGTTGTAATGGAGTTATTCTCTTACAGGTAATATATATACCCATGAGTTTTGTGTGTTTATTTATTTTCAATGGTCCTCTTATTTATTTTGGTATCGAGCACCAACATAGCACATCCTGCAATCAAACATGGTATCTCTAAGGGAGGCAGTATTGTTATGCATGCTAGCTTTGTTTGCCCAAAAATAGAACACAGAGTTGTCACTTGGGATAAAATTAGAGTACCCAGAGAATGGAATATTTCTACCAAATGTGTCTTGGACACTACCTCCTCTGTCCAATCTACATCTAAGGTCATCGAAGCAAAAGGGAAAGCTACTATTTCTTTCAGAAGATCTAGTTCCACTAAGCCTCACTTATCCACTTCCTCTTCCACTCAATATTTTCTATCTGATAAAGAAAAGAGCCATGAAGAAGATCTTCCTTAGTGTAGTCATCCTTCTTTGGTACATGTTCCAAATATTGACTGTCTTTGGTGTGACCACTTTGTTAATTTCTTGTCCAGTAGTATATTCTAAAAAAATGGTCCATGTATAAGTATAAACAGTTGTTCCTGTCTAGTTCTTATCAAACTCTCAGTCGTGCCCAAGCTTTACTTAGGAAAGCCCATATATCTATGGATTCTAAGGATGCTTCATCCTCAGAAGTTGACACTGCAGACTTCCCTCCTGCTAAAGATTTTGAAGTCTATACCAAGATTAATAGCACCGCCAACAATATTGGTATCAAAGATAATTAGTCTCCAAGATAGAACAGTTTGAAGCTGCCCGCATGATGAATTGGAACAACAAAGCCACCAAGGCCATAGATGACCATATCACCTCTAATAATGAGAAGCTCAAAAGAATGCAAGATACTCTGAAAGCTATTGAGCTCCATCAGCGAGGTGACATCCATTCTAATGTCCTCCTGCTAACTAAAAAGGTAGATACTTTATCCACAAATGTTCATCATATGCACACTACCTTACAAAAAGTTCCTGATCAAGTCAACAATAGTCTTCAGTCACATATTCAACAATCCATGTGCATACTACCTCTTAAGGATTAGAGAAAAAAGTCATTGATAGTATCAATCTCATCAATGATAAAGTTAATAATATTTTCTTCTCTATTTCTGAGTTAGAGAAAAACTTTCCTGCTCTAACAAGTGCTGTCCATAATTTAGGTGTCTCATAGTCTGACAAAAGCAACATTTCTTCTAGTTCTCAAAGCTCTAATCTAGATTGGTCTAAGGTGCTCACTTGGGCACAAGTTGCTACCATGAAATCTCCTCTCAGCAAGGAGAAGAAAATTGGAATGGCAAGGCTCACAATGAAGAAGTTGAAAGCGTTATCATGGATGAAGGTATGCATGATAGCAGTGCACCACCTCTTCATACTACTATGCGTACCCAGAATTTTCAGCCAAATTTCTATAAAATTGAATGAAAAAGTCCAGAAGAGATAAAAGAAATGATACATGGCATGATAGGCTAGGCTAATACCCAAGTCCTTCAGTTTAATAAACATGATAAAGATGTTGCCAGCGTCATTACAAATGGTTTTGTTGGAATTCTTAAAGAATGGTGGGATGTTGTTCCTGCCCAACAACAAGACACCATCATTAATGGTGTTGGACAAGGAGCTGATCATGTTGGCGGTGGAACTGCTAGTTTAACTGTTGCCATCATTGCAGAATTCATCAACACAATTAATGATGAAAAACTCCTCAACAGAACTGAGTTTTTAAGGGCTCAATTGTGTGATATGACCAAGGTATCGACTACCAATTTTACATGCAAAATTTATTCTATAATTCTGGTTGACCCTTTGAGGCTACAATAAAACTCAGGTATGTAGAATCATATCCTCAGTATTTTGCAGATGAATATAAGAAAGCTATGCATGGGCTATCTGAAGAAGATCTGACTCTAGGTAGGATCAATCAGATCATCAATGAAACCAATAAATGTCTTTGTCTTGAACGTAAAAATAAAAAGCAAGCTATGTTAGCTCAAAAAGCTTTAGGTGTTAAGTTTTGTACCCTGTAATTAGACAAGAACTTTCGCTATTCTTTGCCAAAACACCACAAGCACAAAAAGTTCAAAAATTCAAAAGAAGTTCAAAGACAAAAAGAAATGTGTTGACTGTATGACTCGACCACCTACTAGGTCCAAAAGAAAGTTTTTTAGGTGAAAGAAATATTTCCCTAAAAATAAACCCATTGAATGTTTTATCTGCAAAGGAAATCACTATAGCCGAAACGCCCTCGAAAAGGATAGAAAGCCAAGGCTAAAGTAAATTTTGTTCATGATAATCATCTTGTTGAAGATGACTATGTTTTAATATATGATAGTGAAAGTTACATTTTAGATATAGAATATCAAGAGTTAAATTTTACAGCTAACTAGCGAGATTTGTTTCATCCTCTAAAGAAGTTTATTCTAATTCTGACTCTGGTTATGATTCATTGCCCTCATTTCAATGCAACATGAATCGAGCTCGTATGAACATCCGTTCATACCTCCTAATTCTATTGTCCTCAGCGAGAATTTGGATCGTGTTAAGTTGGCACTTGCGGATGTCCCCCTCACCGGTTCATCATCACTATTCATTGCGAATCTCAAATCCAGGATCTCCACTCAAACTTCAAGCCCGATTTAGCTTGAAAATGTTGAGGATTTGCACCAAGCCTAGTGCACTCAATAGACCCAAAGATGCCGATTTATATCATTTTCCTCTTTCCTCGGGTAGAGGACATGCACGTGGTCGTGACCATAGTTATTCTGGTCATGATCGTGGTCATCGTACACCGCAGACACGACTCCCAACATTTTCCATTTCTATTTCTTGAAAAACTAGAAGAAAAAGTACCATAGGTACAAGCATCTAATCCTATTCCCGCTCCAGGCATGCCAAAACGTAAATTCTTGAGACAACATCATCTCTCACTCCTTGAAAGAGAAATCCAAAAGGCTACAGAAGAATTTCAAGCTCTACTTCAGGAAGAAGAATCTGCTCCCAGTCCAGATATTGATGAAGAAGTAGTTGAAAGGCTAATCATGGATAAAGCCTATGAACAGTATGAGGTAGAACACAATGTAGAGGTAAGTACTGTTAAAACTTCTTACAATCCTTTTTACAAAATACAGCTCTACATCCCTAACATTAAGCCTTACTCTCTAGATGCCATGATAGATACAGGGGCTAAAATTAGCCTACTCAAAGCCAATGCTATTCCTAGAGATTGTTGGGATACAAAACCTCTTCAAATTAGTTTTGATTCCAAAAAGGTTTTCTCTCCCTGCTCTTCCCTCATACCAGTAAAGTTAGGACATATGCAGACCACATTCAAAGTACATCAATTTGATCTCTGCACTATGACATGTTGCTCGGGTCTGATAATCTTAACAACTACATGCCCTATACTATTAGTCAAGATAAGATTCGTTTCCCCTAAGGATCAATACCAAGGTTTCTTACCTATCAATCCATCATTCCTTCTACACCAAATCCTCATTAAGCTTCCAATATTGTCAAGCTTCATAAATCCATATCCCTTAGTGCCTCCTCAATTGATGCAATCATCAATAAGATAAAAACAGAATGCACCTCTGACAATCCTCATGCCTTCATTCACATAAAAAATTATTTCGTCGGTTAGAATTTCAAACTACTATTTCTCCATAATTCAGAGCACATCACATAGGGATGCCTCCCTCAGAAAGAGCTGAATGCCAAGCATAAATCAATAACCTGCTTAAAGGTGGATTTATCTAGCCTTCCAAGTCCCCTTGGACTTGTCCTACTTTCTATGTTAATAAGAGAAGTGAAATAGTCTGAGGAAAAAATAGGTTAGTGGTTAATTACAAACCACTCAATAAATATATTCTACCCATACAACATCCTATTCCCAGTAGAGATGATTTGTTAACTCGAATCAGTGGCAGTAAGATCTATAGAAAGTTTGATCTCAAGTCTAGTTTTTGGCAGATCTTCTTGAATAAAGAAGATACATATAAAAAACTTTTAGTATTCTAGGTGCTCAATATGAATGGAAGGTTTTGCCCTTTGGCCTCAAAACTGCACCCTCCATTTTTCAAAAGAAAATATATCAGATCTTTTATCATCTTGATAAGTTTTTGATCATATATATAGATGATATTATGATTTTCTCCTAGAATACTAAAGATCACATGGAGCATCTCAATCAATTCTATCAAGTTGTGTATGATAATGGTCTCTGCCTCAGCGCAACAAAAATTGAGACATTCAAGAACTGTATCTAGTTTTTGGGTATCACTATTAAAGATGGTACTATTATGATGCAAGATCATATTGTCTCTAAAATCATCTTGTTCCCTGATGAAATACCAGACAAGACTCAACTCCAGAGATTTCTGGGATGTATTAACTATATTGCAGGATTTTACAAGAATGTAGCTGCTGACAGATTACTTCTCAACAAAAGGCTTAGATCCAATGCCCCAACATGGAATCCAGAAATGACTCAAGCCGTCTAGAGAATTAAGAAAAGTTGTCAGAATCTTCCTCCCATGTCTCTTTTAGGGATCATCCTTAATATTTTTGAGACGGATGCTTGGATGAACATTGGGGCATAGTTCTCAAAGAAAGGTTAGTTGATAATACTAAAAAAATTACAACTATGCTTGAGGATCATTCAAATGAACAGAGCTCAAATATCACTCTAGCCACAAAGAGAACCTTTTTAAAGAAATCCATTCAAGCTTTCTTACTTTTTCTTTAACATGAGAAATTTCTCCTCCGTCTTGATTTGGCAAAGACTTCAAAGGAAGGCTCTACAAAGGTGATCCAACCAACAAAACTACATATGGTTGTTTGCAAATATGGGTAAAATGGTTCAATGGTTATGAATTTGATGTCGAATGGATCTTTGGTAAGAAGCATGCTCTTGCGACTTTGCAAGTGAGAACTACCAACAGCCAAAATCAGCCTAGTTGAAGTAAGTACTCGCTTTTCATGCCCCTCTGGAACTAACATAATCTCAATCCTTTTTCTAGGAATAAATTCTTGGATGATATGATGAAACTTATGTCATAAATAAATTATGATATGTTTATTTTTTTCCCAATTTCTTCTAAAATGTTTTAGATCCATAATGCTTGTGTACTGTTTAAGTGAATGCAATATATTCTAGTTCGGTAGATGACAAAGTAAAAATATGTTTTCTTAAATGAAATACATGTAACTAAACCCAAATGAAATGAAAAATTATTTTTGGATATTTTCTTGCACTCTGTAGTGCCCACTCCTCTTCGACACTTATTATATTTTGATTTTGATTACTATTAACTATAGACATGGATATTATTGTATCTTTTTGGTTTAGCATGATGTTATATGATAGAGATATTCTAAATATTAATGGATTTTGATTCATAGTATGATTTGTGTGGATTCTTAGAGACATAGAGAGATTTTGATATTGATGATGATTATGTGTTGTTAGCATATATATTACTGAAATTATGAATTTTCATCATGTTTACTATGATTTAGCATTCAAACTAACCTCATGATCTTGTGGATATTGATAAAAAATATAGAATTGAGATGTTGTTGGAATTTTAGACAAATAATAACATTTTTTAGTTGAGATGATGATTTAGCTATATGAGGATGATTATTGATTTGTGTGCGTATATTTTATCTTAATGTTTTTTATGCAACCACGAGGATGCAGGAGGTATTGTGTGATTTTACAGGTAATTATATCATAACAATCAAAAGGGGGATTGAAGACCAACCACATCAGAATAATATATGGATACAACGAAGGTCACCATGGCAACTTGTGTAATGTTGTTGTTTTTTTATCTTTGTTAAGGGGTCCCCATGGGGGGATGACCTCCAATTCTTACCATGGGCTATGTGTGCAATTCTTTCCCTTTATTTTATTTATTGTGGAGTATGTGATTTAATTTGTTATGTAATCCCTTTTATCATTGTTGATTAATGTGCCTTAATTAAGTGAATTAATTATGTTTATTAAGTTATTTGGGGATGTGAAAAAAGGGGCCATTTATTAGAGTAGTTGGTCTTTTGGATTTTTGATTTTGATTGAGTGTAAGTGACCTTGAGTGTTGTACACTCTACCTTACTTGGGAAATTTAGATTTGGGCTTAAGGGCCATTTTTGGAGGTTTGTGGGACAAGCTAAGCTTGTCCCACACCTCTTAATTTATTATAACAACCCTACCTATGGATTGTGGGGTCAAAAATAGACCCCATTATGTGTTTTTAAGAAAAAAAGTGACATTTATTACACTTTTCTTACATGGGTTTTAAATTATATCCTTAGGGGGTGTGGGTAGGGATTGTGTGTGTAAGAGGCTTGTCATTCCTATTAGCCACCAATTTATTGTACATCGGGTTTGAGGTTTTAATTGTGATGTGGAGTTAAGGATAAGTGATGTGGCATCCTACATGGAGCCACATCACCCTCATCTTCCCTTTTTCTATATATGCAAGTTTATTAGTTTTTTTGGGTGTTACTTCATTTCATTTTATGCTCTTGTAGTTTTGGAGTTGGATATTTTTGGAGTGCTTGTTGAATTTTTGGAGCTTTTTGGAGTTGGATTGAGCTTGAAGTAGCTTGGTGTGTGACTCTTTGATCAAGTTATACCATGGAAATGTAGTAACTACACCCTCATTTTAATTGTTTTCTTTACATGTGTATATTTATATGCAAGCGAATGGTTTGCATGCTTGTTGGGATCTTGGGTAGAATGCCTAAGTATGGTGTAAGAGAAGGCTATGGGGATTTTATATGTAGGGAGGCATAAGAGGATTTTTCATGTTTTGGGAAGGAGTTAGGTTGGGTGCCCCACCTTGGATAAGAAAATGCTTACATTTCTTACTTGGTTCTTTTGAGGGAGATATAAGAGATTGCAGGGAGGCATACGAAAATGTGGGAGGAATAAGAGGATCTTGAGGGATGCATAATAGTTGTGTAGGGGTTTTGAGATGTATATTGGAGGGTTTTAAGTTGGGAACCTAATTCCATTAGGAGGCATAAGTGATCTCCCCATAGATCCTTACTCCATTGGTTTTGCATTTCAAACCTTGTGTATTTTGAAAGTTACATTCTTGTTATTGTTTTCTTGTGTTTAATGTGTGTTAAATGGTTTTGAATTTTTTTATTGTGATGTGGAAGAATTGTGTTGTTTCCATGAGTTGTATCGATTCTTTATTGAATTTTGGTTGGGTCTTGGGTGCCAATGTGGAGGATAGCGTTTTCTTCTCATTGGATTATTGGTTGGGTGGAGAGTGTTTCCTCTGCCTCATTTTTGGTTGTTGTGATTGAAGTAAAGTCATGGTGGAGCTCTTGTTGGAGATTTGGAATTGAACATTTGTTGAAGTCAAAAATAACCCTTCATTGTAGAAATTTTATTGTAATTCCCAGATTAAGGTGGAAGGATAGTAAACTTGCATTTAAAAGAAAGGTTGCTTGCAAGTTTTATTTACCAAGTTGTAATATCATATTTGAAGGAATTTCATTAAATGGATATCATGTTTAAATTCTACCTTGTGTTGAAAGAAAAGAATGTTGTAAATCTTAATGTTTTGATTACAATGTTAATTGGGAGGTTGTCAGAGCCTTATTCTAGGTTGAAAAAATTAAACACTCTTTGGTTTTAATATAGTTAAATTTAAATTTATCCTTTGATATCTATGTTCTTTTATTCATTCATTTTTAGAGTTATCTGGCCTACACAAAAGTGACTGATACTAGTCAATATTAACCGGTGTTAGTGTACTCAATATCGACATCGGTCACTGTTTAATATTGCAATATTTAAAATGTTAACTCCAAGTTTAGTTATCAACTTAAATGATATCATGGCTTGCACAACAACCTTAAATTCAATGAATAATTGTGGAAAAGTCATTTAGATAAGTGTGAAGCACAAAATATTGAAGATATGTCAAAATTTATAAAATGGACTCATCCGTCAAGAATCGACATTTACGACTGAACCATCATCGGTATTCCTATGACTGACATCGATCACTGGATACTGCACCAATTTAATTTCTGCAAACTTGACAGTCATTTGTTGTGCCCTTTTTTATATCAGATGCTTCTAAGACTGTTATGCTTTCTTAAAACTGAATAATAAGTTGTTCTTGGATTTAATCTCTCACCCTTGCATTTGAAACAATATTATGAAAAATTATCCTTAACACAAGAACTCACATTGGTAGTGGAACCGATGTCGGTAGCATAGTGGTTACCGTGGTCGGTCAAGAGACTTCACTCCGAGTCACTTGTGCGTGGATTGATTTTAAAAACATATTTTTGACCAAACCATTGGCTCTTATGGATCCAGACTTCACCTAAATGTAGATCTAACCTATGAGGGTCATGTATGCTTGTTGGACCCATACTCCAACCTGCATATAGGGATTTAAATGCATAAGATTCTTGATCTAAAAATAGGGTTTTTCCAATCAAGTGAAAATGAAAAAAAGAGAACAAATCAACAATAGATATCAACCTAGATCTAGGATATATGTTTGCATTGCAATAGATAACTAAGAATACATGATTAAATCCAAGATTCAACCATCCTAAGGGAGGAACCAAATGGATGGAATTTCCTTCTTTTTTCACATTGAGTCCAAGAGGATTTTGTCATGTTTTTCCCTTGATCCATGGCATCCGCTACTTCAACCTGCAAACTAAAGAGAAACAAATTAAGAAGCTTAGGATAAGAAATGCTTAAGAATACTCCCTTAAGGATGACTACGACTTCTTTTGGGTAGATCTAATTTTGTGGTCCCTATTGAAGTAATCCGGGGTTAAGAATCAATCCTACAATTGGTAGGTGAGAATATCCATATCATGGTTGTAAGTTTTAAATAAATCAAATGTATGTGTAAATGGGTGAATGGGGCCACTTAGGGCTCTACTATAATACGTTTAAAATGTAACCCTTATAGTAGGTTTTACTAAATGATTATTTGGAATTTAAAGAAAATATTTTAAGAGAACTAAGGTAACTAAGAATAAGGGTTTATTAAACATGGGATGGATGTTAATTTCCAAGAGGGAAACTATTTATCCTTGTAGGAGAAATTAATGGACACTTATCTAGTAATGATAATTAAATTGACATTAGGACAGATTAAGAATAATTAATTAATAATCTAGACTAGATCTATCCTATGAAATGCAATATTTCTAGTAGGAATTAATTAAACATATATTAGGGTTTGACATCTTAGGAATCTATTTTAAAAAATAAAAAAAATCGTCAGTAACTTTCTAAATAATTATTAAAGTTTAATGCGCTTTTAGAACGTCAAATTTGTGGGTGTTAAACACTCATCCAAATTACCTCCCCAATTAGAATCACTTAAAACAAGTTAAAAGCACTTGATTAGCATTACAATGAAAACCAAAATTGATAGTTCATTTCACATACCTTAACACCCACTTGGTTTCCTTCATATGAATCTTGGATGACCCAGACATATACCTTGAAATATGAGAAATTGTCTAAGAAATATCTAATCTCGTGTGAGTTAGAAACATTAATCTTCCAACAATACTTTTGTAAATCATATCATCAAAATTTTCAACATCATCTTCTCTACATAACATAACTCCATGAGAAATTATAGTAGAGAGAGTAGTTTACGATAAACCATACTATTTTTTTCAACATATCCTTCGTATAATTTGTTTGAAAAATGAAAATATCATCCTTAATTTAATGAACTTTCATTCCAAGAAAGCATTACATGATACAAAAATATTCCATTTTAAATTCATTCATCATAGAAAATTTTAATTCATCCCTCATGTTGGTATCCAAATTGATTCTCCCTTGGAAACTGAGAAACATCAAAGATTTAGTAGGAAAATGAGAGATGGACATATCATATTATGAGTCGTTTTGTAGCCGTGAGGGGATATTTCGACTCTTTTCCACTTGGGAATCAAAGAAATAGATAACACCTTCATTAAGGATTTGATATATACTCACCGCTTTAGGTCATGCCTTTTAACCAGGTGAGAGGACCCGTTTTGTAACCTCTTCCAAAGTGAAGGTGAATGAATATATCCTTCTTTGCATCAATTTAAAATGGGACCCCGAGAAAATATCATCAATGCACCACAATTTAACTCTCACGAGTTGTCACTTCTAAATAATGGTGATATTTTCTAAACAAGGGTAAAGGTTACTAAAGACATTATGGTATCCCAATTACTTTTGCATATTTTGGCAAGAGAAACTTATAAATTTGTGGACATACAGGAAAACAATGGTAGTTCGGTAGGATTCATTCTTTTGAATAATTTTGGTGGGAGATAAAGCAGGATAAAATTGAATATGCTAGATCTTTGAGAACCTTCACAAAATTTGGAAAACTAAATGAAAGAATGCTTCAAAATAGCTAATATATTCCTTCAACCAGAAGGTGTGCATCAATGGAGGCCAAGGTTTGCACGTTTTCACACAATATCAAAGAATTTAACATAAAGGCTTGAGCCAAAGACTCAATTAAGCATCAAAGACCCCTAGTTCCTCACGCCTAAGATACACTCAAAGGCTTACATATAATATTTATCAACAAATGATAGTAAAATTATTTTAAATTGTTTATCTCATTACAGGATGAAGGCTCTTCTTGAAATGAAATTGCAAATTCCATTAAACTTTCACAGGGACGAGATATTGTGTGATTCGGAGGGACTTTAACACAAGATTGCAATAGGAATAAGAAAAACTACTTGTAGACATTCTGAAATAAAGCGGACACAAATTGGTCCAAAATTGACACAGATTAATTTGAAATTGATTAGATTCATCAGCAGGGGAAAGTTTCTTTGAAAATTCTCAAAGCTTGTCAATGGTTGTACACTCGCAACCAACTTGACATGATTGAAATCTAAAACACAGGAAATTAATAGGTTTCTCGGATGGGATCTCTCAAATTTTCTCTTAAGGATTCAACCCCACGACCATTTGCAAAGAGTATTCTCATTGTATTTATACATTTAACTCGTTCACTCATCCCAAATTTCCCCCAAAAAGAAGAATATTTTAAGAACTTTTTCTTCTTACCAATTTGTCTCGGAAAGTGACGTTTAACAAATTTACACCCACATCTGCTAGGTGGACGAATTAGGAACTAATCACATTTCTCCAACCCTCAACTGATGATTGGGATGCCATGCCACAAATTTTTAATATTCCTTTTAATCATTCTTACTTTGTCATGCGAGAAATCCCCATTTTAATCATTTTCTAGTGGCTTTGTATAGTGGATCTGTCATGATATCCTTTTCACCCCGAGGAAACACCTTGAGAAATGAATTCCCCCGCATGGATGCCTACATTCGTGCCTCTAAAAAATGAGTGTCCGTGCACAGATTATTCCACATACCTATGCTGTGAATCCGATTTGCAAGAAAAACAATGTGTATTCGCACCTTCTGAAGTCTTGGAAAAAAACAGGTGGTAAAATCCAAAGCAATGCACAACAACCATCAATTCTTCCAATTCTAAACTTTATATTAGAGCCTTCCATGTGTTTCCTTGGTGAAACTACAAAGGAGAAGTACAGAGGCAAGTTTCCAAACAAACATGGGCCTTCCACATGCCCTGGGCCCAAGCAAATCACCTTTTTGCCTTTGAAAAGTAAGAGCATAAAAGGAGCCAATGGAAGCCTACATGTGTCTCTCGTGGCACACCTTTGGGATGGTCCCAAAGTGGAGACCCCAAACAAACACGGACTCACCTTGTGTCTCAGTCTGGAAGAGTTGTTGAAAATTTTAAGGACCAGCGGAAGGTGCCATGTGTCTAGGGTCTGAGATAGTTTTCCTTGGCCATTGAAAAATCCAAGAAAGGGTAGAGTGAGTGGAAAATTCCAAGTGTCCCTTTAATGCTTATTCAAGAGTAAAGTACAGGGTCAGGTTGCCAAACAAGTACGGGCCCTCCACGTGTCCCAAGCCTTAGAAAATTGGTTTGAAAATTTTAAATATAGAGAGAAGCCGGTAGAAGCCTCCACGTGTCTCCTTGGTGTAATTTTGAGATGGTGCCCAAAAGCGGAGACCCTAAAGAAGTGTGGGCTTACCATGTGTCCCCTTGGCACAACTATTAAGGTGGGACCCTGAGGCGGATCCTTAAATGAGTGCCGACCCTCCACATGGACAAAAATTGAGTTGAATCAGTCTTTAGAGTTTCAAAGTGCCTTGTCGAGCTATGTCCAATCGTAAAGGGTTACGTTTCCACGTATATCGAGATGTGAATTTGATGAGAAAAACACATTTGTCAAACCATAAAATATAGGGAAATCACCATTTATGCCCAAAAATTAATCTTTCATTCAGGATAGATAATTTTGAAATGATATAAGGCCCAAATGTGATCCACTAACCCGCATCTAATAAAAAAGCACCACTTTTGCACAATTATTGGGACAAATATTGATAGGGAAAAAACGAATCGTGGAAAAATGGAAGGAAGAGAAAAATCTGGATTTTACACCCAAGTTGCAAATTATTTCACATGGACAGAGGAACGGAAAAAAATTTTGGATTTAAAATGATCCTCGACTAAAGGAAGGGACTGATCATGGCAACCAAATGAAGGATACAAATTTCACGCATAAACACGGGGAGATAGAAAATATGACAAGAGTCTCAGAAACTGAATAATTTCAAGGACAAATGGGGTAAGATCAAATTAAGCACCAACATCAGCTCTGACTCGGGGATGGGCATTCCCTGTGAGTGCCACAAGAACAAATAGTAGACCAAGTTCCAAAAGTAAACCATTGGGCAACGGAGTCAAAGAAAAAGCTTGCAGAGAAGAACAATAATAACCAACTCCCCAAGGATGAACTCGAGAAACCAAAAAAATGGCCACCAAGGACCAAGACAAAACAAAATAGAAAAACACGAAAGCGAAAGAAACTAAATGACTATACACTCGTATAATGGTCCATACCTCACCTCCGAGAAATCAATCAAGGAAATGTTTCAAATGTCTTCCATTAATAGGAAACTCAAGCAATTCCCCATCTAAGTCTTTTAAGAAAAAGGTATGTTCACCAATTTAAATGTCAATTGAATAAGGGCCCATCCAAAATGCATCAAACTTTCCATGTTTTCCTTTATCCTCGTGTTTGCTATCCCATAATAACACAAGATCTCCCACACTGAAAGCTCTTGGAGTCACCTTCTTATTGAACAAATTCTTCAATTTCTCTCTGAATTATACATGCCTCTAATGGGATGCCCTTCTTTCTTCATCTAACTCAAAAATCTAATTTATGCGAGCATCATAGGGACTAACCTCTTGATCTTCTAGTTGTTGAAGAAATTCAAAAGAAGAAAATTACATATACAAGGGCAAAGCAGAGCTTGAGTTCCATACACCAAATCAAATGGGATTGTTCCAATAGCTCGTTTAACGTGATATTCGATCAGCCCAAAAATAAATCTTCAACTTCTCACCCCACTTCCTTTGTTCAACTCCAAAGTTCTCCTAATTATCTTAAACAGATTTTTATTGTTGACTCTGATTTTCCATTTCCTTGGGGATTATAATTGGAAGCATATGTCAAATTGATCCCATATTCATAGCACATAGCCAACAAATGTTTAGCTTGAAAGCTCATGGCATTATTCGTAACTATTTTAGTAGGTACCCCAAATCTACAAATGATATAATTCAGGATAAAATCCATGACAATTTGGTGAGTTGTTTTCTTGGTGGGGATTTCTTCTACCCACTTAGTGAAGTAGTCTATGGCCACTAGTATCCACTTGTGGCCTACACTTCAAGGATTAGAAATTTCCCAATGAAGTCAATCCCCATTACTTGAAAGGGGATTCAATTGAAATAGGATGGAATGGAAGGGATCATGAAGCTTTTAGTTTTCCAGAAAAGTGTTGTCAACTTTCACATTTCCTTACCAATAAAGTTGTATCTTGTAAGAGGGTTGGCCACCAGTACCCAACCCTTAAAGTCCTATGGGCTGTTACTCTCCCGTAAAACACCCCCCACAAAATCCTCCATGGAGATCAGCAATTATTTTAGGGATTCATCTTCAAGAATGCATCTTAAGAGAACTCCTCGTGGTTTTTCAAAGCTAACCCAAAATAACTAATGACATAGTTTTGGGAAGCTAACTTAAGTTCTCTTTTTGATTCTTGCTCAAATATTCAAGGAACTCGTAGATGTTTGAGATAAAAATGATGTCCTTGTACCATTCTGTAATTTATCGCTTTTTCAAGGACATTCAAATTTCTTCTTCAACTTCATTTACATCAATTGTCTACAGATCGATCTCTACCATAAGTTTTGTTAGGCCCAAACCTCTAAACAATTTTATTGTTTGGATTTCCATATCATACTCTTGTAATCTGTTTACCCATCAACATATCTTGCTTGAAACCTCCATTTCTAACATGATATCTTTCACCATGGTGTGGGGAACATAAGAAATGATTTTAGAACTCATAATATATGGCCCTCAAGACCTTTGTTGCTTTTAGCAAAGTGAATTCCTCGCTTCTTCATGTATATTTTAGCTTAGATCCTTGTAATGCCTTACTGAAAAAGGTAATTGGTCTTCTAGGTCCCTCATCATCCTTCTACAACAATACAAATGCAATAGTACTTTTTGAAGTTAAAGAAAAATTTGGAAAGCCTTCTTATAATATGGAGCTGCTAAAACAGGGGCATTCTTTAATGCTTCTTTGATCCCAAAGCAAATATTAAATAACTACTTCCTCCCATTTGATACTTTGATCTTTCTTTAGCATGCTAGTGATTGGGATAGTTAGTTCAGAAAATTTGGAGATAAATCTCCTAATAAAATTAATCTTCCTAAAAAAGGATTGAATTCCCTTCTTGGTTCTTGGAATAGGGACTTTGCTAATGGATTCTACCCTCTTAGGATCAATCATGACCCCTTCCTTTGACACAATGTGTCCAAACAACTTTGCTTTCTAAACTCCAAAGTGGCACTTCTTGGTATTTAGTGAAATACAATACTCCCTACATCTTAACAACATTTTATCTAAGTTTTGCAGTGGTCACTCCTTTTTGGAGAAAACATTCACATCATCTTGATATACAACTAATGAAATCATTAATATAGCCAGAGAGAGCTACATCCATTGCTATTTGGAAATTGGCTCCAACATTCATTAGACCAAAAGGCATTCTCGACATATACATATGTTCCCAAGGAGTTGTAAAGGTAGTCTTGATTCTCTTTGATTTCTTCACAACTACCTCGGTTATATCCAGAAAAACCCTAAGGTGGATAACAATTATGAAATAGTAACCAATTATAGCATATTGTCCATATTTGGCGAGAGGATAGTTATCCTTCATTGATGATCTATTCAGGTTTCCAAAGTCCACACACAACCTTATATCTCCATTCTTCTTTCTGATAGGTACTAAGTTTGCAACCCATGATGAGTACCTTGTGGGCTATATGATTCCTCCATCCCTCAACTTTTTCAATTATTCTTTAATTTTAAGGAAAGGATTGTATTGTTTGGCCTCTTTTTTTCCTAAATAGATTGCTAGAAGCTTCCATGGGAATTTCGTGCTAGAAAAGATCATCTATGTATGCTTTCAGTTCATAATAAGACCATGCTAAGTAGTCCTAGTATTTCTTCAACAATTGGATGTATAACTACTTTTCTTACCTGTTCAAATTAATACTTAGCTAGATCTTACGTGGTTTTTCCTTCATGCCTGTGTCGTGCTCTTCAACATCCCTCGAGGTTGATGTGTGTCTCATGATAATGTAATCAACATTATTAAAATTTAATTCAAGTGTTACCAAACCTTTAGGAATAGTATTAGTCTTTAACTGAATGATGTCTTTGCCAAATAAAGTCTCCTTTCCATCAACCGCACAAACCATTGGCTCCCAATCTATATGTTGATCAACAAATTATCCTTGGTTCTACAAAAACCTTTGCACCTGGGTGTCATCTTCAAACACTTGCTAGTGTTTAACATTGTCAAGAATAGATGGCCTAGTCAATACCTCAATATTATACTCACAATAGGGGGATACAATACAATTTTCAAATCTAGACCCCAATATGGCCAATTTATCTGCTAAAGTATTGTACTTCCTATCGTGATGTATTATGTTGAAGGAATCAAACATTTCAATGAAATTCCAGACTACATGCTTATACTGCTTCATTATCTGATTTTTTGTTGCATAAAGTTTTCTAACCTGTTTAACAATTAGCTTTGAGACTCCCTTAACAATGATGTCTCTAATACCATATTTCCAAGCAATTCTTAAACCCAAGAGCAATGCTTCATATTCAGGAATATTGTTAGTGCACTCAAAGTTGAGTTTAAAAGAGAAAAAAAACTCTTCTTGGCCCGGAGATATCAAAACATTACAAAACACCATTTCTAAATTTAGAGCAAGCCCCATCAAATAACAAAGTCCAATGATAACTTACTTGAGTAAGAGACTGGCATTGATAAATTTTGTACTCTTTACCATCAATAAATCCAACAAAGTTATCTACATCAGTGTCAATGTATAACACTTCATAGGAAGCATTATTGGGATCCTCAATGAGATGTAGCATCTTCTTTTCACCATACAACTTTACAAGGATGCCCTCAATAGGTATAGTGGCAAAAGACATATCCATTTGCACACTACCACCCACACTAGCAGCTCATTTTCTTGATAACAACATTCCCCATTTTATAGGGCAATCAAAAATAACAACATCTAGTTTTAAGTTCTTGCCTGGGTAGGCTGCAAGTTGCACTATCAAACCTTTGACACATCCAACCACTGGCACCTCTTTGGAATCCATGACAGTCCACTTCCCATAAGTTGCTGTCACTTTGACATCTAATTCATTCTTGATTTCAAGAGACATAACGTTGCATGATGCTCCAGAATAAAACATATAGTTGTGTAATAGCCTATCCCTAATAATCAAAGTAGTGAAAAATGGATCTAAATTTAGTTGAGACTCGACAAAGGATGTTCCCAAATATATTTTAGGTGGCTCACCTAGTTCTTCCAACACTTGGGGTTTTCAAACATTGCAATGGTAGGAGGAACCTCAACATTGTTTACATTTCTACCTTAGGTAATCTTTTCTTCTTTCAATCCCAAATACTCAAAGGCCCTTTTCTTGTGCTCAAGAATTCTAAGCAGCTCAACAATTGGAACAAAAATCTTGATTTGACTCAAGACTTGGGAAATGTCATAAGGAACATATTTGGGAAAGGAAACATTTGTAGGAAGACTGAGAAAATCATCTGACAGAAAAGGATTTTTCATGGTTTGAGCATGGGCAGGGATACCAGTTCTGCTTGGGGACATAAGGATTTTTCTAGATGTATCTTTCTTACAAGTTTATTTTAAGATATTGGTGAGATCTAGAGTTTTTTGTTTGGCCTGAGGCCCTACCCCTTTGACAAATTTACTCCTACTATTATATTCCTTATCATGGCCAACTAGAACATTCATTAACAACTACCTATCCTCCTCATAATGGATTCCTCCATCATAATTTTTAATCATTAATGACCTTCGGTATTAAAATTCATTACTAGGAAATTCAAAATCTTGTACCATATCTATTTCAAAAGTATGAGAGGGAGGAAGGGGTAATACTTGGTGGATGCAATACCAAAAATCTGCAGCAGCTTCGACACTAATTAATTCATTCCAAGTTGCTCCTTCTTTGTGAGCTTGTAGAGCACCCCATCATGCGCACATCATCATTCGCTTCCTCAATTTATTTGTCTTCATCACATCGCCATGTGGAAAGAAACATATGTCACACCACTCAATTTCATTGGGTTCTTCCACAACATCAACTCAGCAATCAAATGACCAGACACCAATTTTTTTTCCCTAGGTTGGGGCTATCTATTTCTTGATCACACGATTCCTCTGCCTATGTCATCGAGATCTCGATTACCCTAGGATGATTTACAAATATTTCTTGACCTTGTGCTTTATGATGACCTTGGGAACCTTGTCCAATTCCCTTTTCTACTCCTGGTAAGTTTGTAGGATATTTCCTTAATAGCTTCGATTTCTTTTCTTACATTCATCCTCCGGATCCACAACTTTACTTGATTGAGGCTTCTCTGGATTGATCAAATTGATGCCTTCTCTCTTGGAGGTTTACCAATTGCTTTGATATTTTCTTCAATCTGCAAAGCCATGGTGAAGGCCTGCCTCAATGTTGTTGGGTTCTTATCCCTTAAATAATAGGCAACCTTCTTATCAAAAGCATCAGAGTATTTTATTAAACAAGAAACATCACTTGGCCTCAAGATCATAGGTATCTATTCAAGGTCTTATTGAACATTGTATTGAAGTCATGAACATACTCATTAGGATTATTTTTTATATTTTCAAATTTTGATAAAAGAAACCTAGGGTCTATTTTATCTCCATACTGCAATCTAAAAGCATTCTTCATTTCTGTTCATGAATCAATGGAGTTTTCTGGCAATGATTTATATCAGTCCCATGCATCTTCCTCTAGAGTATGAATAAAAAAAATTATGTACACATCCTCAAATTCAATCTCAAAGTCTTCCATCATATTGACAAAAAAATTCAAGTGCTAATCACCAGTAATAGCATTATTTCCTTGAAATTTAGGTAGTCCATTTCTAACATCTTGGGGCACAACATTTGGATATCCAACCATACCTCTAAAATCTATAGGACCAAAAGTATTGACAAAAATGGAGGTCTCGCTAGGGGCTAGGCCATATTGTTTTGGGGAGGTGATCTTACAGAGAAATCAATGATGAGGAGTGAGGGGTGCATGGGGCATAGGAATGCAATCGCATAATGAATATTCTCTAAAAACTCTATTTCTTGGAAGATCCTATCAACCTTGGAGAACAAAGGACAAAATGAGACACAAATTTTTCAAACACGAAAGAAGGACCCTCTCCAGTTGGAGAATTCAGATCTACAAAAATAATACTTGATTCGAAGCATTTGAGGAAGTATGGAAATCTTCATGACAGCTAATCAATTTCAACAATTGATAACTCTTTTCTTGATTTCTGATTTTCAACAACTTTCTATATTCTTCTTCCTTTAGAATTTACCTTTCCTAACTCTAGAAACAACCTTCTAGTAGGTTCTTTAATGAAGAAAGATATTCTTCCTTCAAGTTTTACGAAGATAAGTGATAAATTTCAATTGTGACAGGGTTAAGACATCGGCATTTATCAAAAGTTAATTCAAGACGGAGTCACCACTTAGGATTTTCACCTTAGTTGTGCAAATGCACTAAGATTGGTTTTCAAATGTCTACCAATACTAAATTCACGCAAAGATTCATAGATCTTACCTTCCTTTACCCGTATTTAACATTGTTGATGTAAAATTAGTGCAAAAACCACATAAATTGGAAATATTACATGCGGAACTTGTAGCTTTTCTTGATTATTACAAACATGGACATAGGGTGACATTTCAACAACATATTTGCACTTATGTTATCTAAGAAATATTACCAGGGTCAGTATGCGTACACCTTTGTTCAAATATTCCCCGAAAACATCACCATTTTGGTGTTGTTTCCACACAAATTTCAAATAAGTCCCGATATATATCGAAATTGATTCTCCTTGAAATCGTGTAGCATCAAATATTTAGTAGGACACTGAGAGACAAACATATCATATTATGATTTGTTTTGTAGCCGGGGAGGGGATTTGTATGACTCTTTGTCACTCGGGCATCGGAGAAATGGATAACACCTTCATTAAGGATTTGATCTATCCTCACTACTTTAGGTCGTGCCTTTCGACTAGGGTGAGAGGACCTATTTTGTAACCTCTTTTAGTGAAGGTGAATGAAGATATCCTTCTTTGCATAAATTTGAAAGGGGACCTTGAGAAAATATGATAAATGAACCACAATTTAACTATCACAAGTTGTCACTTCTAAATAATGGTGATATTTTCTAAACAAGGCTAAAGGTTACTTAAGATATTATGGGATCTGATTGCTTTTGTATATTTTGGCAAAGTCAAATTTATGCATTTGTGGAAATACAAGAAAAAAAAGGGTAGTTCAGGTAGGATTCATTGTTTTGAATAATTTTGGTGGGAGATTAAGTAGATAAAATTGATTACGCGGATCTTTGAGAACCTTCACAACATTTAGGAAATTAAATGATAAAATGCTTCAAAATAGGTAAAATATTCTTTCAACTAGAAGGTGTGCATCTATGGAGGCCTAGATTTCTACATTTTCACATAATCTCCAAGAATTTAACACGAAGCCTCGAGCCAAATACTCATTTAAGCATCAACGACCCCTGATTCCTCACGCCTAAGATACACTCAAAGGATTAAAGAGAATATTTATCAAAAAATGAAAGTACAATTATTTTAAATTATTTATCTCATTGCAAACGCCATTAAATATCATAGGGATGAGATCATGTGTGATTAGGAGGGACTTTAACACAAGATTGCAGCAGAATAATAAAAACTACTTGTAGACATTCGAAAATAAAGAAGATACACATTGGTCCAAGATGCATTTATACGATTCACTCGGTCACTCATTCGAAAGTTTCCCCCAAAAAGAAGAATATTCAAGGAACCTTTTCTTCTTACCAATTTGTCTTGAAAAGTGATGTTTAAAAATTTACACCCATAACTACTAGGTGGAAAAATTAGGAACTAATCACATTTCTATGACCCTTGAATGATGATAGGATGCCATGCCACAACATTTTAACAGCCTTGTTAATCATGCTTACTCTTTCATGTGAGAAATCCCCATTTTAATAATTTTCCGGTGGCTCTGTATAATCGATCTATCAGTGCAATCATTTTTCCCCAAGGAAACACCTTGAGAAATGAATGCCCCCACATGGATGCTTGCATTCATGCCTTTGAAAAATGAATTTATGTGCATGGATTATTCTCGCATACCTCTGCCGTGAGTCCAATTTTTAAGAAAAACAATGCAAAGTCAAAGATTTTGGAGTATTGGAACAAAAAATAGGTAGAAAAATCAAAATCAATGCACATCAATAGCCAATTCTTCCCCTTCTCAACTTTAGATTAGATTAGATTCCCACATGTTTCCTTGGTGGAAATTCAAATGAGAAGTATGAGGTAAGTTTCTAAACAAGCACAAGCCTTCCACGCAGCCTAGGCCCAAGAAAATTACCTTTTGGCCTTTGAAAAGTCTCAAAGATAAAGGAACTAGCAGCCTTCCACGTGTCTCCTTAGCGCACCTCTAGGATGGTCCTAAAGTGGAGACCCCAAACAAGCATGGGCTCACCACATGTCTTAGTTTGGAAAAGTTGTTGAAATTTTTTAAGGACCAGCAGAAGGCACCATGTGTCTAGGGTGCAGCTCGATGGATCACATTTGGGCGTTATATCATTTCTAAAATCTCATTCTTGAAAGAAAGATTCATTTCCGGCGCAAATGGTGATTTCCCTACATTTTATAGTTTGACAGGTGTGTTTTCCCAGTCAAATTTATATCTCATCATATGTGGAAACATGGCCTTTTTTGATTGGCCATAGCTCGGTAGGGCACTTTGAAACTCTAAAGCCCGATTCAACTCAATTTTTGTCCACATGGAGGGCTGGTAGTCATTTAAGGATCCACCTCAGGGTCCCACCTTAGTAGTTGCGCCAAGGGGACATGTGGTAGACCTCGAGGTGGATCCCCTTGGCCCAACTACTAAGGTGGGACCCCGAGGTGGATCCTTAAATGACTACCGACCCTCCATGTGGACAAAACTTGAGATGAATCATACTTTAGAGTTTCAAAGTTCCTACCGAGCTATGGCCAATCGTAAAGGACCATGTTTCCACATATGTCTTGAGATATAAATTTGACTGGGAAAACACACTCACAAATCAGAAATGTAGGAAATCACCATTTGCACTGAAATGAATCTTTCTTTTCAGATTGAGATTTTGGAAATGATATAAGGCCCAAATGTGATCCATCGAGCCGCACTTAGACACATGGTGCCTTCTACTGGTCCTTAAAATTTTCAACAACTTTTCCAAAATAAGACATGTGGTGAGCCCGTGCTTGTTTGGGGTCTCCACTTTTAGGACCATCCTAAAGGTGCTATAAGGAGACACGTGGAGGCTTTCACTGGCTCCATTTATGCTTGAGACTTTTCAAAGGCCAAAAGGTAATTTTCTTGGGCCTAGGCATGTGGAAAGCCTGTGCTTGTTTGGAAACTTACCTCTATACTTCTAATTTGAATTTCCACTAAGGAAACATGTGGATGGATCTAATCTAAAGTTGAGAAGGGGAAGAATCAGCGAGTTGATGTGCATTGATTTTGATTTTTCTCCTATTTTTTGTTCCAATACTCCAAAATCTTCGAGTTTGCATTGTTTTTCTTAAAAATTGACTCACGAAAGAGGTATGCGTAATAATCCATGCACGTAAATTATTTTTTCAAAGGCATGAATGAAAGCATCCATGTGGGGGCATTCATTTCTCAAGGTGTTTCCTTGGGGAAAAAATGATTGCCTGATAGATCCAAATATACAGAGGACCGAAAATTATTAAAACGAGAATTTCTCACATGAAAGAGTAAGAATGATTAACAGGACTATTAAAATGTTGTGGCATGGCATCCCAAATCCATCATTTGAGGGTCATAGAAATGTGATCAATTCCTAATTTTTCCGCCTAGTAGTTTGGGTGTAAATTTTTAAACATCACTTTTCGAGACAAATTGGTAAGAAGAAAAGGTTCCTCGAATATTATTCTTTTTCTGGGGAACTTTCTGATGAGTGACCGAGTGAACTCGTATAAATGCATCTTGGACCAATGTGTATCTTCTTTATTTCGAATGTCTACAAGTAGTTTTTATTATTCCCGCTGCAATCTTGTGTTAAAGTCCCTCCTAATCACACATGATCTCATCCCTATGACAGCTTTAATGGCATTTGCAATGAGATAAATAATTTAAAATAATTGTACTTTCATTTTTTGATAAATATTCTCTTTAATCCTTTGAGTGTATCTTAGGCGTGAGGAATCGGGGTCATTGATGCTTAAATGAGTATTTGGCTCGGGTTCATGTTAAATTCTTGGAGATTGTGTGAAAATGTACAAATCTAGGCCTCCATAGATGCACACCTTCTAGTTGAAAGAATATTTTACCTATTTTGAAGCATTTTATCATTTAATTTCCTAAATGTTGTGAAGGTTCTCAAAGATCTGGCATAATCAATTTTATCCTACTTAATCTCCCACCAAAATTATTCAAAACAATGAATCCTACCTGAACTACCCCTTTTTTTCTTGTATTTCCACAAATGCATAAATTTGACTGCCAAAATATACAAAAGCAATCAGATCCCATAATATCTTAAGTAACCTTTAGCCTTGTTTAGAAAATATCACCATTATTTAGAAGTGACAACTCGTGATAGTTAAATTGTGGTGCATTTATCATATTTTCTCAAGGTCCCCTTTCAAATTTATGCAAAGAAGGATATCTTCATTCGCCTTCACTAAAAGAGGTTATAAAACAGTCCTCTCACCTTGGTCGAAAGGCACGACCTAAAGTAGTGAGGATAGATCAAATCCTTAATGAAGGTGTTATCCATTTCTCTGATGCCCGAGTGATAAAGAGTCATACAAATCCCCTCGCCGCTAAAAACAAATCATAATATGATATGTTTGTCTCTCAAAGTCCTACTAAATATTTGATGCTACTCATTTCAAGGGAGAATCAATTTCGATATAAACACCAGAATGACACCGTTACTGGGGATTATTTGAAATTTGGGACTTATTTGTGTGGAAAAAACACCAGAATGGTGATGTTTCCAGGGACTATTTGAACAAAGGTGTACACATACCGACTCGTAATATTTCTTACATAACATAAGTGCAAATATGTTGTTGAAATGTCATCCTATGTCCATGTTTGTAAGAATCAAGAAAAGCTACAAGTTCTCGTATGTAATATTTCCAATTTATGTGGTTCTTTGCACTAATTTTACATCAACAATGTTAAATACGGGTAAAGGAAGGTAAGATCTATGAATCTTTGCATGAATTTAGTATTGGCGTACATTTGACAAACCAATCTTAGTGCATTGGCACAACTAAGGTGAAATACTAAGTGGTGACTCGTCTTGAATTAACTTTTGATAAATGCCAAAGTCTTAACCTCACAATTGAAATTTATCACTTATCTTCGTAAAACTTGAAGGAAGAAGATCTTTCTTCATTAAAGAACCTACTAGAAGGTTGTTTCTAGAGCTAGGAAAGGTAAATTCTAAAGGAAGAAGAATATAGAAAGTTGTTGAAAATCAGAAATCAAGAAAAGAGTTATCAATTGTTGAAATTGATTAGCCTGTCATTGAAGATTTCCATACTTCCTCAAGTGCTTCTGAATCAAGTAGTATTTTTGTAGATCTGAATTCTCCAACTGGAGAGGGTCCTTCTTTCGTGTTTGAAAAATTTGTGTCCCATTTTGTCCCTTTGTTCTCTAAGGTTGATAGGATCTTCCAAGAAATAGAGTTTTTAGAGAATATTCATTATGCAGATTGCATTCTGTGCCCCACAGCACTTCTCACCCTCATCATTCAGCCTCGTAAGATCACCTCCCAAAACAATATGGCCCAACCCCCACCGAGACCTCCATTTTTTGTCAATACTTTTGGTCCTATAGATTTTAGAGGTATGGCTGGATATCCAAATGTTGTGCCCCAAGATGTTAGAAATGGACTACCTAAATTTCAAGGAAATAATGCTATTACCGTGATTAGCATTGAAATTTTTGTCAATATGATGGAAGACTTTGAGATTGAATTTAAGGATGTGTACATAAATTTTTTTATTCATAATCTAGAGGAAGATGCATGGGACTGATATAAATCATTGCTTAAAACTCCATTGATTCATGAATAGAAATGAAGAATGATTTTAGATTGCAGTATGGAGATAAAACAGACCCTAGGTTTCTTTTATCAAAATTTGAAAATATAAAAATAATCCTAATGAGTATGTTCATGACTTCAATACAACATTCAATAAGACCTTAAATAGATACCTATAATCTTGAGGCTAAGTGATGTTTCTTGTTTAATAAAATACTCGATGCTTTTGATAAGAAGGTTGCCTATTATTTAAGGGATAAGAACCCAACAACATTGAGGCAGTGCCTTCATTATGGCTTTGCAGATTGAGAAAATATCAAAGCAATTGGTAAACCTCCTAAGAGAGAAGGCATCAATTTGATCAATCCAGAGAAGCCTCAGTCAAGTAAAGTTGTGGATCTGGAGGAGGTTGTAAAAAAAAAAATAGAAGCTATTAAGGAAATATCCTACAAACTTGCTAGAGTAGAGAAGGGGATTGGACAAGGTTCCCAAGGTCATCATAAAGCACAAGGTCAAGAAATATTTGTAAATCATCCTAGGGGTGATCAGAGCTATTATGACATAGGAAGAGGAATCGTATGATCGAAATAGATAGCCCCAACCTAGGCAAAAAAATTGGTGCCTGGTCATTTGATTGCAGAGTTGATGTTGTGGAAGAACCCAATAAAATTGAGTGGTGTGACAGATGTTTATTTCCACATGGTGCCCGGTCATTTGATTGCGAGTTGATGTTTCTTAGACCCTAAGCACATGGCACCTTCCACTTTGGTCCTTAAAGGTTTTGAAAACTTTATCAGATCGAGACACGTGCTTTGAGCCCGCACTTGTTTGGGGTATTTACTTTTGGGACCATCCCAAAGGTGTGTGAAGGAGACACGTGGAGGCTTCCACTAGCTCCTTTTATTCTGAGACTTTTAAAGGCCAAAAGGCAATTTTCTTGGGCCCATGACACGTGGAAGGCACACGCTTGTTTGGAAACTTGTCTCTGTACTTCTCCTTTGTAGTTGTGCCAAGGAAACACATGGATGACTCTAATATAAAGTTGAGAAGGGGCAGAGTCGATAGTTGGTGTGCGTTGCTTTTTATTTTTCCACATGTTTTTTGTTCCAAAACTCTAGAAGGTGTGAATACACATTTTGTTTCTTACAAATCGACTCACGGCGTAGGTATGTGGAATAATCAATGCACGACACTCATTTTTGGAGGCACAAATGTGGTATCCATGCGAGAGAATTCATTTCTCAAGGTGTTGCCTCGGGGTGAAAAGGGATTGCCCGACCGATCCAACTATACAGAGCCACCTGAAAATGATTAAAATAAGGATTTCTCACATGAAAGTGTAAGAATGAAAAAAGGATCATCAAAAATTTGTGGCATGGCATCCCGGACATCGTAGAGAGGTCGAGAGAAATTTGATTAGTTCCTAATTTGTCCACCTTGCAATTTGCGGGTGTAAATTTATTAAATGTCACTTTTGTATTGTCATTCTGGTGTTGGTATCCAAATTGATTCTCCCTTGGAAATTGAGTAGCATCAAAGATTTAGCAGGACACTAAGAGACAAAAAAATCATATTATGAGTCATTTTATAGTTGGGGAGGGGATTTTTATGACTCTTTGTCACTCGGGCATCAAAGAAATGGATAACACCTTCATTAAGGATTTGATCTATCCTCACTACTTTAGGTCATGCCTTTCAACTAGGGTGAGAGGACTGTTTTCTAACCTATGTCAATGAAGGAAAATGAAGATATCCTTCTTTACATAAATTTTAAATGGGACCCTGAGAAAATATGATCAATGCATCACAATTTAACTCTCATGAGTTGTCACTTCTAAATAATGGTGATATTTTCTAAATAAGGCTAAAGGTTACTAAAGACATTAAGGGATCCTGATTGCTTCTACATATTTTTTAGAAGAATTTATACATTTGTTGAATATGGGGTGTTCGGTAGGATTCATTGTTTTGAATAATTTTGGTGGGAGATTAAGCAAGATAAAATTGATTATGCTAGATCTTTGAGAACCTTCACAAAATTTGGAAAACTAAATGACATAATGCTTTAGAATAGCTAAAATATTCCTTCAACCAGAAGGTGTGCATCAATGGAGGCCCATATTTGCACATTTTCACACAATCTCCAAGAATTTAACATGAAGGCTCGAGCCAAAGACTCAATTAAGCATCAAAGACCCTTGGTTCCTCACACCTAAGATACACTCAAAGGCTTATAGAAAATATTTATCAACAAATGATAGTAAAATGATTTTAAATTATTTATCTCATTGCAAGATGAAGGCTCTTCTTGAAATGAAATTGCAAATTCCATTAAAATGTCACAGGGATGAGATCCTGTCGATTCGAAGGACTTTAATGAAAGATTGCAATGGGAATAAGAGAAACTACTTTCGAGACATTCTCAAATAAAGAAGATACAAATTGGTCTAAGATTGACATAGATTAGTTCAAAATTGATTAGTTTCATCAAAGAAGGGAAAGTTTATTTGAACAATCTCAGCAATTTTTAATGGTTGTACACTTGAAACCAACTTCACGTGATTGAAATGTAAAAATACAAATTAGAAATTTTCTTAGATTGGTCTCTTAGGAAGATGGGCTCTCTCAAATTTTCTTTTAAGAATTCAACCCCCAACCATTTGCAAGAGTATTCTCATTGCATTTATAAATTTTACTCACTCATTCATCCCAAATTTTTTCCCCAAAAAAGAAGAATATTGGAGGAACCTTTGCTTCTTACAAATTTATCTCGGAAAATGATGTTTAACAAATTTACACCCACAACTATTAGGTGGAAAAATTAGAAACTGATCACATTTCTCCGACACTCATCTGATGATTGGGATGCCATGCCATAAATTTTTGACAACCCTTTTAATCATTCTTAATCTTTCATGTGAGAAATCCCCATTTTAATCATTTTCCTCATGGCTCTGTATAGATGGATTTGTCAAGAAATCCTTTTCACCCCCAAGGCAACACCTTGAGAGATGAATGCCCCGCATGGAAGCCTACATTCATGCCTTTGAAAAATGTGTGTCCATGCACGGATTATTCTACATACCTTGTGCCGTGAGTTTGATTTGGAAGAAAAAAATGCGTATTCACACCTTCTAGAGTCTTGGAACAAAAAATAGGCAGCAAAATCAAAAGCAATGCACAACAACTATCGATTCTTCCCCTTCTCAACTTTAGATTAGATTCGTCCATGTGTTTCCTTGGCACAACTGCAAAGGAGAAGTACAAAGGAAAGTTTCCAAACAAGAGGGGCCATCCACGTGCCCCTGTCCCAAGAAAATCACCTTTTGGCCTTTGAAAAGTCTCAACATAAAAGGAGACAGAGAAGGCTCCATGTGTCTCCTTGGCGTACATTTGGGATGATCCCAAAATCAGATACCTGAAACAAGTGTGGGCTCACCATGTGTCTCAGTTCGACAGAGTTGTTGAAAAAGTTTAAGGACCAGCAGAAGGCACCATGAGTCTAGGGTGTGGGCTCGGTGGATCACATTTGGGCCTTATATCATTTCCAAATTCTTTATCCTGAAAGAAAGATTCATTTCTAGGCACAAATGGTGATTTCCCTACATTTTATGGTTTGATAGGTGTGTTTTCCCCATCAAATTTATATCTCAACATTTGTGGAAACGTGGCCCTCTCTAATTAGACACGGCTCGGCGGGGAACTTTGAAACTCTAAAGCCCGATTCAACTCAAGTTTTTTCCACGTGGAGGGTTGGCACTCATTTAATGATCTACCTCAGGGTTCCACCTTAGCAGTTGTGCCAAGGGGACACGTGGTAAGCCTGTTCTTGTTTAGGGTCTCTGGTTTTGGGCACCATCTAAAAATTGTGCTAGGGAGACACGTGGAGGCTTCCACCGGCTCCTCTCTATACTTAACTTTTAAAAGCAATTTTGTAATGAATAGGACACGTGGAGGGCCCACGATTGTTTGGGGACCTACCCCGTACTTTTTACTCTTGAAGAAGCACCGAAGGGACACTTGGAAGTTTCCGCTCACTCTACCCTTGCTTGGACTTTTCAACAACCAAGGAAAATTGTCTTGGACCCTAGACACATGGTGCCTTCTGTTGGTCCTTAAACATTTTCAACAACTCTGTCGGACTGAGACACATGGTGAGCCCACGCTTGTTTGGGGTCTCCACTTTTGGGACCATCTTAAAGGTGTGCCAAGGAGACACGTGGAGGCTTCCGCTAGCTCCTTTTATGTTGAGACTTTTCAAAGGCCAAAAGGCAATTTTCTTGGGCCTAAGGCACGTGGAAGGCCCACACTTGTTTGGAAACTTACCTCTATACTTATCCTTTGCAGTTGTGCTAAGGAAAAACATGGATGACTCTAATCTAAAGTTGAGAAGAGGTAGAAATGATGGTTATTGTGCATTAATTTTTTTCACCACCTATTTTTTGTTCCAAGACTCTAGAAGGTGTGAATATGCATTGTTTTTCTTGAAAATCGAGACTCATGACATAGGTATGCGAGAATAATCCGTGCATGGAAACTCATTTTTCAGAGGCACGAATGCAAGCATCCATGTAGGGGCATTCATTTCTCAAGGTGTTTCCTAGGGGTGAATAGGATTTCTGACAGATCCAAATGTCTACAGTAACCACCGAAAAATGATTAACACCGGGATTTCTCGTATGACAGTTGAAGAATGATTAAAAGGATCTGTCCCAAATTTTTGGCATGCCAATCTAGACATCATTGAGGGTTGGATAAACACTATCAGCTCCCGATTTTTCCACCGGTAGGCTGCGGTGTAAATTTATTAAACGTCACTTTTGTATTTCCATTCTGGTGTTGGTATCTAAATTGATTCTCCCTTGCAAAACCGAGCAACATCAAAGATTTAGTAGGACACTGAGAGATAGACAGATCATATTATCGCTTGTTTTTTAGCCATGGAGGTGAATTGTATGATTCTTTTTCTCTCGGGCATCGGAGAAATGGATATCACCTTCATTAAGGATTTGATCTATCCTCACTGCTTTAGGCCATGCCTTTCGACTAGGGTGAGATGACCCATTTTGTAACCTTTGTTGTGAAGGTGAATGAAGATATCCTTCTTTGCATTAATTTGAAAGGGGACCCTAAGAAAATATGATCAATGCACCACAATTTAACTCTCACAAGTTGTCACTTCTAAATAATGGTGATATTTTCTAAACAAGGCTAAAGGTTACTAAAGAAATTATGGGATCCTATTGCTTCTACATATTTTGGCAGTAGAATTTATACATTTGTGGACATACAGGGAAAATAGGGGTAGTTCAGGTAGGATTCATTGTTTTGAATAATTTTGGTGGGAGATTAAGCAGGATAAAATTGATTATGCTAGATCTTTGAGAACCTTCACAACATTTGGAAAACTAAATGATAGAATGCTTCAGAATAGCTAAAATATTCCTTTAACCAGAAGGTGTGCATCAATGGAGGCCTAGATTTACACGTTTTCACACAATATCCAAGAATTTAACATGAAGGCTCAAGCCAAAGACTCAATTAAGCATCAAAGACCCCTAGTTCCTCATGCCTAAGATACACTCAAAGGCTTATAGACAATCTTTATCAACAAATGATAGTAAAATGATTTTAAATTGTTTATCTCATCATAGGATGAAGGATATTCTTGAAATGAAATTACAAATGCCATTAAACTATCACAAGGATGAGGTCTTGTGTGATTTGGAGGGACTTTAACACAAGATTGCAATAGGAATAAGAAAAACTACTTGCAGACATTCTGAAAATAAAGCAGACACAAATTGGTCCAAGATTGACATAGATTAATTTGAAATTGATTAGATTCATCAGCAGGGAAAGTTTCTTTGAACAATCTCAAAGATTTTCAATGGTTGTACACTCACAAATAACTTGATGTGATTGAAATCTAAAACACATGAAATTAATAGGTTTCTCATTGGTCTCTCAGGAAGATGGGCTCTCTCAAATTTTCTCTTAAGAATTCAACCCTCGACCATTTGCAAGAGTATTCTCATTGCATTTATACATTTCACTCACTCACTCATCCCAAATTTTCCCCCAAAAAAGAATAATATTCGAGGAACCTTTGCTTCTTACAAATTTGTCTTGGAAAGTGACGTTTAACAAATTTACACCCATATAGCGCCAAATGGAAAAATCAGGAACTAACAATGTTTCTCTAACCCTTGATGGTGACTAAGATTCCATGTGCCACAAATTTTTGACAATACTTTTAATCATTCTTACTCTATCATGCAAGAAATCCCCATTTTAATCATTTTCTAGTGGCTTTGTATAGCTAGATCTGCATTAGGAAATCCTTTTCACCCCCGAGGCAACACCTTGAGAAATGAATTCCCGCATGGATGCCTACATTCGTGCCTCTAAAAATGAGTTTTCGTGCATGTATTATTTCACATATCTCGCACCGTGAGTCTAATTTGCAAGAAAAAAATGTGTATTCACACCTTCTAAAGTCTTGGAACAAAAAATAGGTGGCAAAATAAAAATTAATGCACAAGAAACCATCAATTATTCCCCTTCTCAACTTTAGATTAGATTTGTCCATGTGTTTCCTTGGCAAAACTACAAAGGAGAAGTATAGAGGCAAGTTTCCAAACAAATGTTGTCTGTCCACATGCCCTGTTTTTCCGAGAAAATTGCCTTTTAACCTTTGAAAAGTCTCGGATAAAAGGAGCTAGTGGAAGCCTCCACGTGTCTCCTTAGCAAACCTTTAAGATGGTCCCAAAAGTGGAGACCCCAAACAAGTGCGGGCTCACCATGTGTCTCAAATCCGATAGAGTTGTTGAAAATTTTTAAGGACCAGTGGAAGGTGCCATGTTTCTAGGGTTCGAGACAGCTTTTCCTTGGTTGTGGAAAAGTCCAAGCAAGGCGAGTGAGCCGAAAATTCCAAGTGTCCCTTCATTGCTTCTTCAAGAGTAAAGTAAGGGGGTAGGTCCCCAAATAGGTGTGGGCCCTCCACATGTCCCGAGGCCTTCAAAAATTTCTTTGAAAAGTTTAAGTATAGAGAGGAGCCGACGGAATCCTCCACGTGTCACCCCGGTACAATTTGGAGATGGTGCCCAAAATGGAGACACCGAACATGCATGGGCTTATGACATGTCCCCTTGGCGCAATCATAAGGTGGGACCCTAAGGAGGATCCTTAAATGAATGCTGGCCCTCCACGTGGACAAAACTTGAGTTGAATCGGGTTTTAGATTTTCAAAGTGCCCCACCGAGCCGTGTCTAATCAGAAAGGGCCATGTTTACATAGATGCCAAGATATAAATTTGATGGGTAAAACACACCAAAACAATAAAATACAAGGAAATCACTATTTTCTCCCGAAAATGAATCTTTCTTTCAAGATAGAGAATTTGGAAATGATTTAAGGCCCAAATGTGATCCATCAAGCTACATCATATCGAAAGGACCACTTTTCCACAAGTATTGGGACAAAGATTAACAGGGAAAAAAAATGTAACTTTGGAAAAATGGAAGGAAGGGAAAAAACCCGATTTTACACCCAAGTTACAAATTCTTTCACATAGATAGAGGAATGGAAAAAAAAATTGGATTTAAAATAATCCTCGACCAATGGAATGGATTGATCATGGTAACCAAATGAAGGATAGAGCTTTCACGCATCAACACGGGGAGATAGAAAATACGACAGAGCCCGCAAACTAAATAACTTCAAGGAAAAATGGGGCAAGATCGAATTGAGCAAAGAACACCTCATCTTAGAAATACTACCTATATATAAAAATCATCAACATACAAACTTACAATGAGAATATCATTACCTTTTTTCTTGTAGTAAAGAGTAGGCTCACTTTTTCTTCTCTTGAAGCCATTTTGCTAAAAATATCCATCAATTTGGGCATACCATGCTCTTGGTGCTTGCTTGAGGCCATACAAATCCTTCTTCAACTTTTAGAGTTGATTTTATTTACCTTGCACTTCAAAACCTTGTGGCTACTATAAATAGACTTCTTCTTCTAAGTACCCATTGAAGAAGGGATTTTTCAGATGAATGTGGTGTATGCTACAATTATTTTGAGATACTAATGAAATCATCATTCTAATGGTCTCTTGTCTTGCACTAGTGCAAAGTCCTCTTCAAAATCTATGCCATACCTTTGAGTAAAGTCTTATGAACCTAAACACATCTTGCATCTTTTTCAACACTATCATCACTATTATACTTATTTTTGTAGACCAATTTAGTACCAATACACTATTGTCATGTGGAAGAATTTTTAATCTCCCATGTACCATTCCTATGAATGGAACCAATTTCTACTTTCATTTCTTATGCCAAACATCATTAATACACTAATCTTCAAAACATGAGGGCTCAAAATCATCTTGTGTGAATAAAAAATAATTTATCATCTCAATTATTGGATATTCTTCATATTTTTGATTCATTATACTTTGATAAATTGTACTTAGGAATCTAGGATTCATACCTCGAATAACATTAAATTGAAGCAATACATACAATTGGAATACAAGAATTAGATGAGGGGATGTTTGGGTGGAATTTTTGGACTTGGAATTAAAACACTAGTGAGTTCTTCATCAACAATATCGTAATTACAAAAAGATTTATACTTTTAAATATGAAATTTTTGTTTTCATTACCATACACTCCCCTTAATACAAAATAACATCTCTTAACACAATAATTTTTTTAGTGATAGGATAATAAATTCTATATGATTTTCTTCATTCAGTCTACCAAAACATTATACAAGACTCACTCTTTAGATCCAAATTATTTATTTTTGATCTAGTACATGACCATGAGATAAACAATCAAAAATTTCTAAATAATTTAGATAAAGATTAGTTTCATACCATATTCCATACAAATTCATCCTATTAAGTGCACTAGTGGGAATCGGTTAAGAATATATATTGTTGTAAAATGCATCACTCCAAAAAGAGTTGTTAAATCCCTTTGTTTGTAACATGCATCATTTCATTTAAACCACTATATGATTCATGCTTTTAGCTACACCATTTTGTTGGTGAGTGTAAACAATTGTGAGCTACCTTTTGATGTCATTAAAAAACAATATTTCATAAAATATATGAGAAAAATTCATCTCCAAGATTATTCCTTAAGAAATTTATTGTTAAACAAATTTCATTCTCTACAAGGGCTTTAAACCTCTTAAATGTATCAATAATTTAACTTTTATGATTAAAAAAATTAACCGATTTTTTTTTGTAAATAATTATCAATAAATGTAAGGAAATATGACGACTTACCGAAAGAAATTGTTTATATAGGATAAAAAATAATAGTGTGAGCTAACTATAGTGGATATTGAGCTCTTTATGTATTTCCTTTTGGAAACTTTTTTATTATATGTTTTTTAGCACAAAATTCAAAACATGTTTTTTCTCTTCAAAAATTTGAAAACCATATACTAATTATAGTGATGTTAGTCTAGGATCTTATTTTTGGGAAAGTCTGGGATTTTGAATCCCATATTCTTCTGATGAAACCATGGTTTCCTTTATTTAACCCAGTCTCAGATTCCTTCCATGTTAAACCGGTGTGGATTCGTCTTCTCGTATCTACCTCTCCAATTTTGGTTAGAAAGTTGTTTAACCACTATTGGAAATACTTTAGGGAAATGTTTATCTATTGACCCAAAACTGATGATTTTGAGCACACAATGTATGCTAGAATCTTGGTTGATATGGATACTTCTATTGATTTCCCTGCCACTATTGAACTCAAAGTGGAGGATCGAACTTGGTTACAAAATCTAGACTATGAAGGGTTTCCCTTTAGGTGTAGAAATTGATTTTCTCTTGGCCATCTAGCTTCAAATTTTTGAAAACATGATAAAGGAAGAAGATCATGATGGAATAATTTTAATCATAGACACTTGGTTTTGAATGATCCTTCAGATGGTGACTCAGATTATGAACCTAAGATTTTGGCTAATCCAAAAAAGGAGGATGCTTTTACTGGGTCCCAAAATATCAAGGAACAAATCAAAGTTTTGATTCCAATCCATAATGAAAATTAAAATCCAAATACAACTAAGGATTGGAATATTGTGAGAAAGAAGAAGAAAGTGGCTATCTCTCCCCTCAAGATACGCTAAGATCCAAAGGGAGGGATTAAAAGCTTGAGATATTTGCTATTTTTTATGTTATTGCTGTTAGTTTTTCTTGATGTTGTTGTTGGTATACTTTTTTTCCGTTGGTAGAGGAATCTTTATTTGGTCTTCATTGTTTTATACTTTTCTCCTCCCTTTCTACGGGTAGGACCCCTTAACCCCTTTTCACCATTAATAAAAAAATAGTGATGTTAGTAACTTCAAACTTTAAAAATTCAAATGTCCATATCTAAGATGCCACAACCAACTCTTATCTTCATATGCCATATTGGCAAGGCTATTGTTATGTTCTCCAAACTTCAATGGGAACATCCTATTCTTAGACATAGGAACAACTGTAACAACCTTATTTCCTTGATTATTATCATATATTACACATTATTTATCATCAAAAACCACCTTATAGTTCTTTTCACATAGTTGTCCAACACTCAACAAATTATGTTTTAACTTTGGAGTATAATAAATATCTTAACATGTTTATTACCTTCTCTAGTACTCACCTCCATGGTTCCTTTTGTTGCAACCTCCAAATATTTTTCATCACCAAGTTTGATCTTGGTCTTGAAACTTATATCTAACGTATTAAATAAGATATTATTCCTTGTCATTGTCATTGGAATAACTTTGAATCTAGGTACTAAACCTCTTTAGGACTGATTTTAGCTTTATCATATGAAAGAAACAAATTACATGGAGAATATTCATCATCCTCATTAGCATAATTAACACCTCTTCCTTCTTTACTTTATTTTATTCTACATTCCCATTCAAAGTGACCATACCTATGAAAATAATAAAA
Source organism: Taxus wallichiana var. yunnanensis (assembly GCA_018340775.1). Taxonomy (NCBI): domain Eukaryota; kingdom Viridiplantae; phylum Streptophyta; class Pinopsida; order Cupressales; family Taxaceae; genus Taxus; species Taxus wallichiana. The sequence continues at coordinate 240,218,760 of CM031234.1, read as the reverse complement.
TTTAATATTTATCTTATCAAATATGCCTCTACCTCTTCCTCTTGTAATTGAACCACCTCTTCTTCCTCTTCCTCTTGAATAATTTTGATTTCTATCATTTTATTTGTCTTGGTTTCTTCTAATGATGTATTTTCATTGTCCTTGATTTCTTCTTCTACTAATGCTAGTACCATTTCTCTTTGTGATCTTCAATTTTGATGGACAATCCTTCTCATCAATTTATATAACCATGAATCCTAATATTTCTTCATGAGGCACAAGAAATTCAACTAGATGAAACTCAAGAATATTCAAATATTTAATTTATTTAATGATGATGACAACAGGATTCCACCTTTGTGTTGGAAAAAGAGCTACTAGAAAAATTCCATTTGAGCTGGTCTATGGAACTCAAGCTCTAATTTCCATTCATATGCAATTATCTTCTTACTAATTTATCCAACAATTGGAGGACTAGGAGGCCAGTCCCTATGATGCTTGTATTAATCAAATTGTTTAATTATATGAAGAGAGAAGAGAATCCCACCAAAGACATGTGAAGTTCAGGAAAAATTGAAGAAATTGTTTGATAAAAAGGTAACTCCAAGAGTTTTCAGTGTGGGAGATCTTGTGCTATTGTGGGATAAAGCAGACATGAGGATAAGGGAAAAAATGGAAATTTTGATGCATTATGGATGGGCCCTTATTCTATTGATATTAGGATTGGAGAGCACACTTTTTCCTAAAATACTTAGATGGGGAATTGCTTGAGTTGCCTATTAATGGCAGAACTTGAAACATTTCCTTGATTGATTTCTCAGAATCAAGGCACGCATCATTATACAGTGTATAGTATTTTAGTTCTTTTTCATTTTTGCATTTTTCTATTTTGGTTTGTCCCGGTCCTTGGCGGCTGGTTTTTGTTGGTTTCTCAGTTTGTTCTTGGGAGGTTGGAAATTGTTTTTCTACTTTGCAAGCTTGTTCTTGACTCTGTTGCCCAATGGATTTTTGGCACATGGTCTGTTATGTTGTTCTTGTGGCACTCACTGGGAGTGCCCATCCCCGAGTTGAAGCCGGTGTTGGTGCTCAATTGTAATCTCACCCCTTTGTCATTTAAAATTTCCAACCCACCTAGTTAGAAGTATTTTTTGTCTCCCTGTATGGATGTGTGAAAACTTTCTCCTTCATTTAGAATTTTTTGTCAAGACTTTCCTTGGGTCATGGGTCACATTGAGTCTTGGTATTATTTACATTTTCTCTCCGCGTGAAATTTTTTTGTTGTTGGGCATTATCCATGATTGTGACTCCTCTAGAAATCCTATCCCAACATCCGTGGATACTTGGTATTTTCTGATTGGATGTGGTGTGGTGGGTCTGTTTGATATTTTTACGCATTACAAAAAGGGCTTGAAAGTATAAGGTAAATGCCTAAGACCCGTAAAAGGACATGTGGAGCTCTGCGCTCCTTTCGTACCACCTTTGGTCTTACCTTTGGATTTGCCCCAAGGAGACATGTGGAGGCTTCCGCTGGCTCCTCTTTATACTGAGACTTCTCAATGGCCAAGGAAAATTTTTTAGGCCTCGGGACACATGGAGGGTCCATGCTTGTTCGGGGACTTGCCCATAAATTTTACTTTTGAAAGAGCGCCGAAGAGACACGTGTAGGTTTCAACTGGATCTTCCCACACTTAGACTTTTCAAGCGTCTGATGTCACTTTCTTAGACCCTAGGCATGAGGAACCTTCCGTTGGTTCTTCAAAATTTTCAATGACTGGTACAAATGTTTCGGGCCTGAGACACGTGGCGAGCCCGCACTTATTTGGGTTCTCTTCTTTTTGGCACCATATAAAAAGTGCGCTGAAGAGACACGTGGAGGCTTCCACTAGCTCCTTTTTATATTGAGACTTTTTCAATGGCTAAATAAACTTTCTTGGGCCTAGGGCACATGGAGAGCCTGCTCTCATTTGAGGTCTTACCTCTAGACCTCACCTTTGTAGTTGCACTAAGGAAACATGTGGAAGCTTCATTTGGATCTTCCCATGCTCGGACTCTTCAAATGACCGATGATGAAACTCTCTTAGGTTCTGAACACGTGGAGGGCCCATGTTTATTTCGAACCTACCTTTGGACTTCACCTTTGTAGTTGCGCTAAGGAGACACATGGAGGATTCCATTGGCTCCTCTTTACACTTGGCTGACTCGGACTCATGCAACATAGATATGTGGTATAATCCATGTGAGGAAACTCATTTCTGAGAGGCATGAATGTAGGTATCTATTCCTCAAGGTGTATTCTCAAAGGTGAAAAGGATTGCTTGTCAGATCAAGCCATATGGAGCCACCTGAGAATTATTAAAAAGGGGATTTCTTGCATGACAAAATAAAATAATGATTAAAAAGACTGTCAAAAGTTATGACATGGCATCCCAATCATAGTTGAGGAACTGAGAAACATGATCAGTGTATGATTTATCCACTTGGAAATAGAAAGTAATATATTTTCAAGGGAATAAACATGATTAAACGATATGTTGTAAAGAGGAATATTCTCTTGAAGATTTAGAATTTTGGGGGGAAAATTTAGGATGAGTGAGTGAGTGAAATTGTATAAATGCAATGAGAATACTCTTGCATAAGGGGGTAATTTTTCTGAGAAAGTTTGAGAAAACCATTTTCCTAAGAGACCATCTAAGAAACCTATTTATTTCCCTGTGTTTTTAGATTTAGTCATGTCAAGATGGTTGCAAGTGTATAGCCATTGACAAGCTCTGAGATTTTTGAAGAAACTCTCCCCTGCTAATGAATCTAGTGAACCTTGAATGAATTTGTGTTGATCATGAGCATAATTGTGTTTGCTTTTATTTCAGAATGTTTTCAAATAGTTTTTCATGTTCCTATTGCAATATTATGTTAAAATCCCTCTGAATCACACAAGATCTTATCCACATGGTAGTATTGTGGAATTTGCAATTTCATTATGAGGAGAGATTTCATCTTATAATAAAATAAACAATTTAAAATCACTTTAATTTCACTGTGTTGAAAAAGATTATTTGTTAGCCTATGAGTGTATCTTAGGCATGACTAATAAGGGATTTCCAATATTTAATTGAGTCCTTAACATGAGCCTTTGTGTTCAATTCTTGAAGAGTGCATGAAATCATGCATCTTTGGGCCTTCATTGATACACACCTTCCTCAAGTTAAACGATTATTTTGGCTATTTTGAAGCATTTTGTCTGTGAGTGTTCCAATATTTGTAAAGGCTCTCAAATATCTTGTATAATCAACTTTATCTTGCTTAACTTCCCACCAAAAACTTCTCAAATGATAAATCCTACATGAATTACCCCTATTTGTATTATGTATCCATAAAGATTTGAAAATTTTCATTGCTAAAATATGCAGAGACAATCAAGTTTCAATTATTGTCTTTAGTAACCTGAACCTTGTCTAGGAAACATCTCCACTCTCTAGTGTGATAACTCGTGAGAGTTAGATTATGTTGTATTGATCATATTTTCTCAAGGTTTTCATGAAAATTGTGCAAAGAAGGATCTCTTGATATCCTTCACCAACATGGGTTATAGAACAGGTCCTCTCACCCTGGTTGAAGGAACAACCTAAAGTAGTGAGGGTAGATCAAACCCTTAGTAAGGTGCTATCCATTTCTCCAACGCTTGAGTAACAAAGAGTTAGCTGAATCCCTCCCCAGCTACAAAACAACTTATATCATGATTTGTCTGTCTCTAAGCATCCTTCTAGTTTCGTGATGCTACTCAGCCCTCATAGGAGAATCAATTTGGATACCAACACATCACATCCATGATTGAATTCAATTATGTCAAGATGTTTATTTTCATATCATCCATCTCTTGTAGAATTTATAAGGTACCAAAGACATGTTTTGATGTTTTCCTTCTTCTAACGCCTCCCCTTATTCTAGAGTAACTCCTACATAACTCAATAATCTATGTCATAGTGATTTTATGTCCATCACCTCCTCCCATGAGATGGAGGGATTCTTTAGTTTCATCATCAAGTCCTTTAAGGAAGACTATCTTGGTTATTTTTGCATTCAACTCATAACCAATTCTCCTATGGACCAAAAGGAATCTATCTAGGTAATCTTCTAGATTTTCATCTTCTTTTTGTTTCATCTGAAATAACTCTTCCCTCCTATCTTGGGCCTTGCAACAGTCTTAGTATTTTTCCAAAAGGAAGTTTTCATATGTTCCTATGAATTAATGGAGTTAGAGGTAAACCCCATAAACCCCCTCATGATAGAGTCCTTGAGAGTGGAAGGAGAGAGCTTGAGTTTCTAGTTATCTATTTTGTAGTCATATGTTTGATAGAAAACTTTGAATTCAAACAAGAATTGGTTTGGATCTTCTGTTTACATTCCTAGAAGGATAGTAAGAATGGATGGGGAAATGTTTTTCATATATGTTTCCTCATCCTCATTTAAGAAAATGGGGTAGGTAGAGGTCCTACCAGGTCTTTCATCATCGTTTCCATTATCTTCCATTTTTGAAATTTGTCAAGGTTCTAAATTAGAGCATGCAGATTGTTTAGTATCACTCACATGCATAGTATTAGACTCATTGTAACTCTCAAGAGTAGTCTTATTAGTGTTTACTACACATGCTCCAGCTTTTCCATATTCTTTGAGTATTATGAGGTATAAATATCCTCAGAGCGCCCCATGGCTTATGCATCAATATTTATTGTGAAGGAAAGGATTTGTATCTCTATTGGTTGCATAGCTTAACTTCACTAACACTGATGGCATAAAATAGGAATAGAATGACATGTTTTTATTATGGTGTCCCTCATAACACCGTAACAAATGATGGGTCATTGTAACTTCCAATCATTTAATAAACTTGTTCAAATTTTGATGTCATTATAAATTAGGGTTGTGTTCAAGGTTGTATGCAGAGAAGTGGATATACAAATCAGTATTATGGTGGTTCTCTTTTTGGGGGTTTTGTTTAGTACCAGTTCCCTTTTTCTTACTACAAACTACTACAAGCAATTACAGTGTAAACAATCAAAGCTTGAAACTATAAAATAGAAAGAAAGGTATATCAAATGCTTCTACGCTCATCAAACAGAGTTATCAATAAAATACTTGTTAAAGGAAATTTTTACTTTTAATGAAATACTTTTTGAAATCAAATAATAGTAAAGGAAATACATTAAAACAAATAAATACAAGATTGCATTCAGATAATTATCAAACCAAGATATTGAAACTGAAACTAAGAAAATATAAATATCTTGCATAAAATACCAATCCTCCAATCTCCTCAGTCAAGTGGGCCCTTGCTCTACTTTGGGATTGAGGATCTCAACACAAACGTATACTCAAAACAACATGTATTATATTGATCAAAATAAGTTCATCACATACTCCAGAGTGCAACTAAAAATAACTTCTATTAACTATTGTAATATTGGTAAAAATACTAACTAAGAAATAGTTCAAAGGAGGTGTCTTATAGACACAGTTGATTACAACACATGCCACAAATATAGGCAACATATTTAACCAATAAAAACTTCATAAAAGTTCCATGACACCCTATAATTCTTCTAGAAACAGGGGTCCTCGTTTATATATGATTGTGGGTCAATCCTCTAAAATAGCTTAGTGGCTATGGACTTCATCTCCTTATTGTAAATGCTCAAAATGGCAGACAATGCACATCATGAGCCTGCATATGTCACCAAATCACTCTATAAAGTAGTTAGTGAAATTTCCATTGGTCATTAGTTTGTATAATACAAAATAAGGGGAAATGCATCACTTTCTACTTTAGATATAACTATTTAGAACATTCCCATGCATAGATTAACATTTTTAGGAGTAAAACTTATAGTTATTTAGATGATATGATGAGTTGATTTATGGACTCACTAGAAACCATCCTAATTTTTATATTGTTACATCATATGGCTCAAGTCCCTTAGAAGATGTCAAAGTTAGCATTTCTATTTAGATTTTTACTATAGAAAGAACAAAAATAGTATAATATAAAAATTAATAAAACATGACATGTATGTGACTTTCTTGTCTATTACACAAACTTAAACATTACAATTATATGGTTTTCATTTTATACACACTCTATATCACTATTCACTAGGACCTCACATTATAAATAATATGGTCGTAAATAACTTAATCCATAGACATTATACACACACTTTATCAATTCTTAAGCCTCACACCCTTGGGTAAACCCACCACATTGGGGAATATTTACTTAATGGGAATATTATATAATAAGAAAACTTACTTAAAATATTGATCAATTTATGAAATATTAAATCCCTAATCTTAAGGTATTCCTACTACATTGGGTGAACACATACACTAAAAGAATGTCATATATTGAGATTCTATTTCTTATCTTGTACTAACTTATATCTTATGACACGTGTCATATTTCGATTCATATAATGATCAAAATTTTTACCTATGTGTACTAATTTGACGTAATCCATGTGTACTTGTTATTGATCATTACTTTACTACTTACTTACAACACATTGGTATGCATGTTTGACTACTATTGGCTTAATATTGCGTATAAATAGTTTTTCACCTTGCATCAAACATCACCGATTCTACACATTATTTTCTACATATTTTCAGACCCGTGATTTCTATATACACTTGTATTCTCAATAAACCTATTTTTCTATGCCTTGATTACTCTATGCAATTTATTAATACGTGAATTTGTGTATTATATGCATTACATTCTCTCTGTACATGTTTTCTCTATGTCATTATATTCTTAATGAAATTATTTTATCTATTCCATTGTCTTCTCTATGAAATTTATTCTCTATTCCAATGTATTTTATATGTACTTTCTTTCTCTATTCCATTTTATACTATACATTGTATGACATACTCCATATTTTATATACACTTTTTTTCTATACCTTGCATGCTATATGCTTTATTTTATATATGTTATTTATTTCTATAATATTTTCCTATTATACATAGTTCTTGTCATGCATTTTCTACTTAGATACATTGACTGATACATATATTTATTTAGAAACATATTACTTAAATCACATTACTTATGACACATACTTCCTATAATAAATTGATTGATGCATATACTTGATATATAAATATTTTCTCATAGCACATTGATCGATACATATCTTGATCTATAGACATTTTTTCATAGCATATTTATCAATACATATCTTTACTTAAATAAACTATGTCATAGAAAATTATTTATTACATATCATAGTCTACACAAAAAATTCATGGTGCATTGATTAATACATATTTTTCTATATATAATTTATCATTATAAACTAATTCATACATCTCTTGATTTACACACATTTATCATAGTTCATTTATTGATATACAATTCTCTTCACATGTATAGTTAACTATTACTAAGGATAATCATGTCATCATGTCTTATGATTCAAATATGTATTATGGAAGGACTACTGTATTATGGTAGGATTATAATGTCATGTTATAGGTCCTAATAAATCCATTACGTTTTGAGTCATGCGTCCAATCACATGTTATACTATTTCTCATACTAAAAATTTTAGCTATTAACAAATTTAAATTATTATATAGTTTTACTATATAACCAACCATGAGATGACATTTAGTAATTCTCTCTAATGATAATTTTGAATTCACACTTCTTATATCACTATGTTAATTTTAACTAGTATATATTGTACACATCATGGATTTTTTTAATTATATACTCTTTTTAGCTAATATTTTCTAGTTTGAACTAAGTAACACGTAACAACATATTTCATATAAAAACAAGGGAATATTGCATGATTTATAGTTCTTTACATAGAAAATGGTCATATGTTCACAAGGTAGATTGAGTGACATTGTTCACAAAAATAATATACTAATATTTACAAAATATTACAAGCTTTATATCACTATAATTATATGGAATGGATATTGTCCATAATTACCTATTACATTTTTAATATCATATTGAAATGACCATGGCAAGTTCATTTTGAACAAATTTCCTTGTTCTATTCTAGATTAGTGAAATGTTAACAAGAAAACAAGCAACACTAAGTATGAGAGGATTTAAGGTACCTTTAGATGAGATGATGATGGGTATGGGTGCGAAAACTCCTCCTCATAGTGATTGTAATAACCTGCACAACAAAGAGAAAATCAACAAATAAAATGATTAGTAGATAAGATTGTAGGTTTCCCAAAAATTTGGTCCCGAGAAGTGAAAACTTCCTAGGATGGATGTCAACCCACTTTGATGGAAAATAAGGATAAAATGATAATGGATAAATGGTGTGATGAAACAAATATTTGAACTCAAATAGAGATATGAAATATGCTACATAAAATAAAACGTAGATCTAATTATAGAAAATGTTAACTAAATCAAACTCAGTGTGGATCGATGGTGACCTGTAAAGTCGATGTTGATCATGTGAATAGAGAGGATAAGAAAATATAGAAAATAGGTCTCAGTAAGAGGCTTAGAAATACTAAGAAGGACATGGATCTAATATGGGAAAGTTGTGGAAATAGAAACGATACAAGAAAATTGATAGATTTGATAATTGTAGATAGGGTTGATGGATATTAATATGGGGTGATAACGACTAGGCTAGGTCAATCGGGTTTGGAGATGAGAAATAAACATAAAAAAATCCAGAAGAAGACCTAACCTCTAAAAAGTTTCCTTTTTGGAAGGAGAGGGTATGGGTGTATTTATAGGGTTACAAGGTACATGAGAGGCAAGAAAATATTAAATAAAGGAAAAGGGAAGGTAAAATTATTAAATGAGGGCATCGGGAGGACTAAGGTAGGAAAATATTAAATGAGGGAAAAGGGGAGATGAAATTATTAAAATAAGGTGGGTGAGAACCTAGGGATGGTAAATAGGGTGCCTGCAGATGATAAAAAAAAGGTTAATAATTTTTTTTAGGGATAATAAATATATTAAATATGATTAGGGATTAATTAATTAGGATTAATGTTGAATTAGGGGAAATAAATGATGGAGTATTATAGGGAAGTGGGAAATTTGAATAAATGGGATTTAGGAGCTGGAAGAAGAATTCAAATAGGAAGAGAGATATGCATGCATGCAAGAAGAGAGAGAATGTGGAGTGAGGGGTAGCATTACAAAAAATTGGTGTCTATATTTTCCCCCGTTTGTCAAGTGGTTTGAATATGAAACCCATAAGACAAAAATGAGAAGTGATAATAGATTATTGATGAGGTGTTCCCTCTAAAACTAGGGATCGACAAAACAAAGGGGAATCAGCCACAATTTTGAAAGAGAACATGAATAGAGAAAGAGTGAAAAGGATGAGAAAAGAAAGATGATGACATAAGATTCCTTAGACAAGGATTAAAAACTAAAAATAAACAAAAAAATGGTGGTGATTTTGGAATCACTTTGGTAGGGAACAAAGTACGACCTCAACAAAGATGACATAAATGTCATATAGACTTATGAGTCAGAAAAACAACTACAATATGGGAATCTAAGGAGAATCCATTCAAATAAAAGTGTAAGCTATGGGATAAAAAGGTAAAAGGAAGACACCTAAAAGGGAATGCTCAAGTAAATTTGAGGATGTTCAAGACAGAGGTCTAACAAGACATTTGGGGAAAACTATTTGATATTCCACATACATAAGGAATCGAGAAAACATGCATCCGTGGGGATAAAGATGAAAATAGCCACTAGACTTAAGATAAGATATGGTGCCCCAAGAGGGAACACAAATATGGCCACAAAGGTGAAATTAAGATGAAATAGATGGGATGAGAGTGGATGAAATACGATGAGGTGAGAGAAAATATGTGATCTAGGAAGTGACCAAAAGATAGAAACAACATTGCATCATAGTTAGGAGCGCACATAGGATCTATGATTTAAAATGGATTAAAGGTAAACACGAAAAGGAATAGAATAAATAAATGCACTTATAACCAATAACAAGTGTTAACACATAACCATTAATAATTAGTAATCCAATGGGCCATAAGGGAAATATGGAAGATGAGCCTATTAACCTAATGTTGATAGGAAAAAATGGTTTATATGTAACTTGTATGGGTAAATTGGGTTCTCCTTAGGTGGGTATTCTTAGGTCTATACCTTAACTTTGAGAAATATGGCACAAATTGATCAATGTGGGAAGTTTGCTTATGGATGAGAAAGATGATCAATGCAGGAAGTTTCTTGGGATGATTTCTTTTGAATTTTATACTTTTTATTTTGAATATTTATAGAAGGATGATCAATGCAGGAAGCCTTTACTGCCATGACATAAGATGGTAGCCATCCTTTGAGGGAGTTGTCTACATTTTAATTTCTGGTTTTTTATTTTTTTGTTTGTTTCTTTTTTAGATGGCATGATATATGATAGCTATCCTTCAAGGGATCGATATCTACTTTTGTAATTTTCTTTATTAATAGTTTTCTTTCAAGGGAGTAGTTTTTTTGGATAAGATAGTTTTTTAATATGAGCATTGAGAAATTTTTACTTTGTATGGAAGAGTTGGGGATATCTAGGTAGACCACTTAGAAGGGGATGAAGATATGTAAGAGACACCCATGTATCCTTATCATGGTTCTAATAGGTAGATAAGAGGGTGATGAATGTAATGATTATGTAGTTCTCACCAAGAAGGAGGAACCTATCCATAAGGAGTATGCTATGAGCAGAGCCATAATGCTCATATTCAAGGTCATAGATAGGAAAGCGATAGTAGACCACATAATTCCAACTCATTACGATGAAAGATGGAATACGTGAATGATGAATGTTTGACCATTGAGATGACTAATTTATCATTGGTATATATGTTAACAATAGAAAGGCTACAAGTGTAATTCGATAAGAGGCTCTGCTTCCAATGTATCATCAAGAGAGGCCAAACGATAGGCTCCACTCCCATAATTATTCATGACAATGTATGGTCCAATCTAGTTGGGAGAAAATTTTCCACGTTCAAATTTTATATAAGGATAAGTTCACCGATTTTAAAAGAACTTCCTTTTAGATGTGGGAGTGGATGGGATAAGATGATAACTCAGAGAAGATTAGAGGAGGTGATATAGGTGAGAGGAGATAAAATATTATGTGTTATCATTCAAATATGAGGAAGTGAGTAAATACGTTCTTGGTGAGATGAAGATGGCCACAAAAATGGGATTAGGATGACAGATGGTGCCCTATGAGGGGAACAAAGATGGCCATAAAGGTGAAATTAGGATGATATGTGGGGACAAATAATTATATTGGATAAGATGAGATAAAAAAGTGAACGAGATGAAGAATAAATATATTTAGATGGGATTTATCGAGATTATATGAGATAATTTTTGTGATTAAGATGAAGGAACTAGCCTAATGATAGACCGGTCCTAGAGTGATTTTGGATATTAAAATATGTGAGGGAGAAGAGACATAATTTCATCTTTTTCTAGGGGTTGTTTGATGGAGAGGAAGATGGATTGATGTGTATGGGATATATAAACACAATGTGTAGGAGAGAATTTAGAGTGGGTCCGTGAAAATCTCTTAGTGAAGATGTTGCATCACGGTGGTGATATACTCATCATCGGTAATTTAGATGTAGATATGGTTGTCAAGGAAGATGGGGTTTGATCGTTAGAAGGATAAATGACTCACGACTCTAGGTTTTGATTGGATATACGGTTGAGGATCATGATGGTGAGAATGATTAGTAACATGTGCATCCTTGATTAAAAAAACAGGATAGTCCATGGGAGAAATAGTATTTGGAGGAGGAATAACAATGAAGGTGTTGGTGTCGAAACGCAGCACCCCTGACTCGCAACATGATGGGTTGAGAATCTCGGTGCGATTGCACAACATGGAGCTTTTCCTAAGTGTGGGACCTTGCACAAATCGAAAAGCTCTCCTGGATGAAGGCCGGCTCCTATTCCTCTATTCGGATGCACCAATAAAATGTAGAGGTTTACCCAAAAACCATAATCTAACTACCAAGGAGACAGGAAAGAGAAATTCATAAAAATAAACCTAAGCTAAGGAGGTGATGCACCAAGGAATGAAGAACATATGTTTTTCCAATAAACACAAACCATAGAAATGCAATGCAATATCATGCACGGATAAACATATTCGCAGTGAAAGATCAGGAGGATGCAAAATGAAACACATAGGGGGTTAAGAAATGTCCACAGTCATGCATTTATTTGCTCCAAAGGTTTGATACAATGCACTGCAAAAATGCCAAGAGGCAAAGGTTGCATTACAGTTTACAATGGGAGGTTTGAGCTCCACAACTCCACTTGCCAAAGAGAAGAAGGGAGGGGCCAAAACAAGAATGTCCAACATGAGAAAAAGCCCCTCCTTTACAATTTATATGAGGAAAAAATGAGGGAGAAGAGAATGATTCGAATTCTGCCCCCAACCACCTCCAAGACTGCACCTAACCCATCATATTATGGCGGTAGGTGAGAATCTCAACAACCCAACAGTGGCAAAGTGTATTTTACATTTTTAAGAACTTGTTCCCACCCAATTAAAGATATCCAGTCGTAGTTGGGTAGAGGACGCCGAGAGCTTTCTCGAAAAGTCCAACCTTGTGTGAATCTGAGCTCCTCAGAAAAGTTATGATGATCTCGAATATTTCCGCGTCAGTGTCTCTGCTTTCCAAATGTCGGGTTCAGTTTCTCCTTCACATCTGCATCGGGTTTGGAGGATGCCTTGACATGTTTTCACCTCGTGCTTCCCCACCATGTTTTTCCGACTCCGAGACCTGATTTCCTTGTAAGTGTTTTCGGGTTTGCGGAACCCTCGAGCATCGGGACATCCTTTGCGATCTGCATGCTTCATGTTTCGTGTTTCCCAAAACCCGAAACCCGATTTGCCTTTGATGTCTGGTTTTCCAACCCGTCCGACATGCCTTTGATGTCGGTTTTCTAAACCCTCCGACATGCCTTTGATATCAGGTTTTCTAAACCCTCCGACATGCTTCTGCGCCATGTTTCTCCACCTCCGAAACCCGCTTTCCCTTTGCTATCGGGTTTTCCAACCCTTGCGACATGTTCTTTGCTGTCGGGTTTATCCGCCCCTCCGACATGCTTCTGCGCCATGTTTCTCCACCTCTGAAACTCGCTTTCCTTTGCTATTTATCTATATTTACCCGGGGGGGTAAATATATACAACAGAAGGTAATAGATGAATAAGGGAACATATATATTTCAGTAGATGAGGATTAGGATGTAGAAGTGGGATTGGTTATGGATAAACTGGTAGATGGAAAAGGGTGATCCCCTTTGATGAGAAAATCATCTTCTTCAATGAGATTATTGATGGTAGCTTTGAGGGACTTGAAATGTTTATTTTCATCTCTAAGATAAAAATGATATGCTTAAATGAGATTAGATTCAAACCATGATGGATTTTTTCCATGTGGATCTAAATACACTATGGGAGGAAGAGTGATTCTTTATGCTTGAAGTAGGCATTGGAACATTTCTATATAGAACCTGATGGGGGTTATTGACAAAGAGGTTGTATATGAAGTAGATTTGAGAAGGGTGGATAAACGTAAGAGGGATGATTTCGGTCGATGAGGATTCATGGGTACCTTTGATTTATATTTATATTTGAAAGAAGAAGAGGGTGATCATGACTTTCTTTCAAGTTTGGTGATTAGGGACTTAGATGATTTGGATTCTAATTCAAAAATTGGGGACACAAATGATTTTGAAGGGGAATCAGATTTGGAATGAGGATTAGATTGTTTTGGTTTTTATTTTTAGTGAAGGGATCTTAGATGAAAGGATTGGCCATAAAATGGATGGGGATGCTCTTAAGAGTGATTATGTGACATCAAATTTCTTATGAGGGTTAAAATTGGGAGGAGGGAGCTCCAAATTATTGTGTGGATGTGTGAGGGAATTTTGAATAGGTACACCGAGGTTTTTCGACTTTGATCATTAGTATTTTCCTTGGAAGGAATGATTATGATTTCAACCTGGGGTTCTTGAGATAGATTCAAAAAGTGTGGATTGTGTTGTAGATAAGGATATTGTATGTGGAAGAGGTTTCTGATTGATGCATTTGATGACATCAAGAGGAGTTGTAAATTTTGTGGGTTTCAAATTTGTTAATGTGGGGGTGATTGATCTTATAAATGGGGTATGAAAATAATTTGTGGTTGTATTAAGTATGGGTGTTTTTGTAGAATATTTTTAAATGAATGACATAGATGTATAGGTAGATTGAGATGTTGGTGTGGGTATAGTCATTGTAATTTATGTGATTAATGTTGAGGTAGTTATAGATGTAAGTGTGTGTGATGAATATGTCATGGTAGGTGTGTGTGAGGGACTAGATGTGATAGGTGGATATGTGGTAGATATAAATAAGGGAAGTGGGTGTAACTAAGGTTGACTTAGAGGTAATAGATATATATATAGGAATGGGTGTCAAGGTACATGTGGGTGAAGGACTAGATGTGATAGGTATGGTCATGATGGTAGATGGGGATGGGTAAGTAGGTTTAATTAAGGTTGGTGTGAATTTGGTATTTGCGGATATATTTGATGTAGGTATAATAGGTGTAGATGTTAATGAAGTTAAGGATATAGGAGAAATTTCTTAAATAATTGTGAGTGCAATAGATAAGGATATGATGGGTGTAGGTGATGGTATTAGTTCTTGATTTATTATATTGATTGTATGAGAATTATGTACATAAGATGTGGGGTGTAATTTTATTTGTTAGTGCATGATTGGGAAATTTTGTTTAAATACATCAAAAGGATGATTAGGTGGAGCATTAGGATTTTCCACTTGGAGGTCACAACGATATATAAATCATTGGAAGAGAACTTTGAAGGAAAGAAAATTATAAATATCGTGACCATGGAATTGGTGGTATTTATAATAATGTTCCTCACAATATCATGTTGGTTTGGGTCCCTAGTCATCAAAAGATTGAATGGGGAGAAGTTCAATGAAATAGACCACCATTAACTTGTCAAATATAGAACTATAGGATTCCACAAGAGGGGTATAGTTAGGAGGTGTTCTAGGAGCTCTTTGTGGAGGCTCCGTGTGAGAAGTGGATGTGAAGGAAGACTTGATCACTATGGAATTGGCATTGTTGTTAAATTTGTATCCATGTCTAGACAACTTAATCAATTTTGGTTTGGGTTTATTTGATCAAATTTTGACTTGGCATTTCTCAAGGGCATGAAGTTCATATTTACAAGCCATAGTAAAATCCTCTTCAAAGGTTTAGAATGACTAAATTTGAAGAGTATATGATAGATGCTTCATATAAGAACATGAGAATAATTAAATCAATTCAATTTCTGTAAGGAAAAATTATAGTTAGTTTATGATGCCACGCCATCGCAAAAAGTTTGTGATAGAATCATCATCAAATTGTCTAATGGTATAAAGGTATGTGATAATGATCTTACGGGATATATTAATCAAAAAGTGTTATAGGAAAAATTACACAAGTTGGGTGAAAGATAATAATGAATGTTGGGAATGTCATTATACCACCAATGTGGGACTAGCCAACGACATGGGGAATGTGCAAAGCATAAGGTCCCGATTATGGTAAATAAGGTAGCATGCATGCGTAAAGGAAAAAATATGTTGTTGTGGATCCTCCTTGCTATTGAATATAGATAACTTTGGAAGCTCCCAAAGTGAGAAGGATAAGGATTGATGGGAATCGAAGGGTTAATGGGTTCTTTGCAAATTTGATAATATGAGAATGTGGTTTTGGATCCCAACATAGCGGGTTCAAGGTTATCCATTATAATTGATGAGTTTTATTAATTTTTTTCATAACAATTGATATTTTTATTATGATAATAAAATTACAACCATGCCTATGTATTTCCTAAGTACATTGCTGAAAATCACCTGCTTTCAACCATGATCTTTTGGCATAATAACTAATTGATATAGTTATATCTAATTGTCTTTTTTATATCATGTGTGTATTTATTCCTGTTATTCCAATAATTTTTTTGGATGAGTATATGTGTTGATGCCACTCTTTGTTGTAGATATTATTCATATGCAACAAAGGAACCTATCCAGAGAAACTCGTTTGCAGCCAAAGAAATTTGCCGCATAAACTTACCCACAACATCAGAAATCATTCACAATAATGAACCTACATTTATGAAGATATTTTAAAATAAAAAGTGATGGCACTTGATTCCTTATGCGCCATTAGAATCAGATTACAATAGAAATGAAAATAATTGAGAAATAAATCAATCTTTGATTTGGCCATTGATTAAGAACTAGTGAAGAACTTATTATTAGTTGAACACTTGTTTTGTGTTTCAAACATGTGTCAATCTCCCACTTTTTTGTTGAAGAATCTTTGTATTATTATTCTTCTCACATGTCAGTAAATGATGGGATATAAAGGAAATGTCTCTTTACTTATAATAAGTTAGTTAGAGAGTCGATTTGGAATTAGAGAAAAGAGTGAAAAAAGTTAAAAGAGAATAAAAGTAATCTATTTTCTTCCTAGATGTAATGTTTTATGAAAATCAATAAAGAAATATTAGTTTTGTCATTTAGTTTCTAGTTACGATTTAGGAAGGCATCAACACACAAGTTAGGGCCCACTTGAGGTCTAATAAATCCACTCCATTATTTCATTTCATGCATATTTTTTTAGGAACGATCTTCTCTCAAAGATCCAAATTCATTTCAGTAATAGCATTTAGTAATAGTCCATTTTAAAGTCTAATTTTAATTTAACTTTCAACATTGTTATGTGAAAATTATTTTCTTTCTAACTTCTTAGATCAGTTATAAATGTACCTACAACACACAATATTTTAATTCTCTTCTCCCTGATCTAACAACTAAATGAATGTAACCTAATGTAAAACATATTAATTGCTGCAATTTGATTTACACCACATTGTTTTGCACATGCTTTTCAGGGGATATTACCAAAGTTATAGGAGTTTGTGAGGTTTTACATTTCTCAATTTCATAGAACATATTAGGTTGTATAAATTCCACCTTCAAAACACCCACCGTATAATTTTGATAGAGTTAATTCATTTTATGTATTCACCCTCATAAAGATTCCTATTGCAGATTCCTACCTAATCCTCAAATAGCAGAAATTACTTCTAATTATGAAGAGGAAACATCCTATTCTATACAAGGTTTTATGAAAGAATACTCCCTCCCAACCGAGATTTTTGAGGCTGTTCTAGAATAGTCTAACATGATAGAGGATGTGAATCAAAAATTTAGATTCCTATCTCAAATAAAAATCAACATGCTCAAATGAAGAACATCTCTCCATCAACTCTTCCTAATTTTCATGGATCTATGACTGAAGACCCATAAAATTTCTTGTTTGAGTTTTATGTCTTATGCAGAGTAATAACTATGCAATCGATGCACACAAGATGAATTTATTCCCTGTTACACTCAAGGATGCTTCCTTGAGATGGTTTATGGGCCTAGGAAGAGATGTTATTACTACCTATAAGGGGAATAAAGACAAGTTTTTGACCAAGTACCAAGACTATTGCAGACAAGTAACATAAGAGAAGATGAACTCTTCAAGATGGCACAGAAGGAAGATGAGCCACTAGAAGATTACTGTAGAGATTCCTATTTTTGTTCAAAATTCAAGACATAGAAGGTTGGCTCTTGAGTCTCCCGAGTTGCTTTTATTAAAAGGAATCAGTGAGGAAGATATAGATGATTTGAACTTAATAGGAGTAGGATACATATCTAAATCCAATTTTGAGGATATTTTTCAATCCCGCAGAACTATTCGAGAGAAACCATGAAAATAATATTTAGTACTAGATTAAAGGGTGGAGAAACTACCAAACCATAGCTATGCTCGATTCTGCCCCATGAGAATAAAGAATGAAATCCTTGGTGTAATCTAGATTAACCAATGTTGGGGCTTGATAAATCTCTTATTTAATATTTTCAAAGTGTTTCTTCCTTCCGTGGTCCACTTGAATACCGCATCCTTCTTGACCATGAGGGTAATAGGTCTTATCAAACATATGAAGTTAGGAATGAAGCACCTAAAAAAGTTGATCTTTCCAAAGAAAGAGTACAATGCCTTCTTGTAAGTTGGCAAGGAAATATTTGTGATAGCTGAAATTATTTCTTGTTTAATGGTGATGCCTTATGTCCCAAGGGCTTACGTATCGAACTAAAAATTCCATTTCTTAGGGTTAATGGATACGAAAAATTCTTTGATCTTCTAAACACTTTCTAGAGGTGCTTCATGTGATTCACACTCTACTTGGAGAAAACATTGATATCATCCAAGTAAACCAAGATGAACTGATTGATGAATTCCTTAAACAAAATATCCATTGCTCTTTGGAAGGTAGAACATGTTTTTGATAATCCAAAAGGAATTTCTTGATAATCAAATGTTCCCCATTTGGTGGTAAACACAGTTTTATATTGATCTTATTCTTTCACTTTGATCTGGTTAAAACCAAAAAAGTAATCGAGCATGGATAACCTCTCTAATCTTGATATTGTCTATAAGACTTGTTCCATGAAGGGAAAATGATAACAATATTTGAGATAAGCTTTGTTCGGATCCCTAAAATCCATGCAGGCCATATTTCACCATTCTTCTTCCTTACCGGGACCAAATTTTCCACCCAAGTAGAATACTTGATTGGAAAAATTATTTTTTCCTAAATGAGTTTGGAGATATCTTTTCTCATGAGGGGTTCAATCTTGGAGTTGAATGTCATTTGTTTCTACCTAATGGCTTGATGTTAAGATCTAGGTCAATAGAGTGTTGAAATATGTTTGGATTGAATTCTTTTAAATCTTCATAGTCCCATGAAAACACATCACTAAATTTCTAGCACAAGGAAAAAAATATTTCTTTTAATTTTCATCGCATACCTTCTCAAGTAAAAGATCCTCACCTAAAGCAATTAAAACTTGCTAAAAATATTCTTTCTTTTCCACCAAGCTCTTTTCCATTCCTTTGAACTCATAATTTGGGCTGAAGATTTACTCCGTGAGTGACCAATCCCTGGGCATCTTATTTTATTTTAGTCGAATAATTTGATCCATTTGTTTGTGATAAAATTTGTCGAGGTACAAATTTTTGGGTTTCTTGCCAACACTCTAGGATTCTAAGTTCCTCTACTTAACCAAGGTAGCTACCGTATATGCATGCACAAGTGAAAGTGAGTTTTCTCTAGGTGGCCTTATGATCGGGATCCAATAGGGGCACTCCCATGACCCTCGCGAAAATGATAGAAATCTCTTGCTAGGGAAGAATTTGTCTAAAAAATAGGAAAGGGGAGTGAGAAAATGGGTAGGAGAACTAATGTTATAGGCAGAAAATCAGATTCGTGCACACATTAGTTGGAAGTTTCATCACATGCACTAAAATTAAGAGGAAATAACTCTGCAAGTAGCAATAAGACCAAATAGAATTTAATGAGCACAAAGTATTAAGAAATCCCTTAGTAAAAGAAAGATAGAAACTCCTTCTTCTTGTATTGATTTCTCGAACAAAAGTTGTACATAGTGGAGAAATGGAGGAAATTTGAGAATGAGGGAATGGAAGAATTTGGCTATCTCCTTTATTCTCTCAATACACTCTTGAGTTTACAATATCAATCACCAACCCTTTGAAAGGAGAAGGCCTTTAAAATTTATAAAATGAGAGATGAATCTTCATCTATCCCCTAATGGCTTTTCATATGTCATCGTGCAACTTAAAAATTTTAATCCTCCTAAGAGAATATGAAGTCCCATTTTATAACATATAGGTGAATTTTACATTAGAAACATAAAGTTGTGTTTTAATTTAATTCAAGGAAATATAAAAACTACACCCCCAATGAAGAATTAGAACATGGAGGAGAGATAAAGTAGGGGAGGGAAGAGAGGAAAGAGAGAAAGAAGAAGAAGGGGGAAGAAACATCGATGATGAATAATCTTCCTCCGATGAAGTCCATAGCTCCTTCTCAATGACTTGATGGAATGAACCAACGTGACGATCTCTAAACCCTTGAAATCTTTACACCTTATGAAGCTCCTTTGGATGGTTCAAGGACACCTTGGATTTAAGTGTTAAAAAACACTTTTGGAATGAGTTCACTCGATGAAAATGAACACTAACTCGGGAAAGATCCTTTCCGAAGAGATACAAACTCATAATTGATCCCCCAAGTCGAATGAATTGTTTCACTGATGACCATAAATTCCACCTTACACATGATATACCTATGACCTGAACCATGTAGTGAGTGTTGAAAAACACTTTCAAGTTCCTTGAGATGGATCTTGAATTCTTTGTGAGAAATGCCTATGATGATCTTGAATGATCATCCCTCTATGTTCTATTGTGCCAAAACTATCCTTTGAGTGTGACTTACTATTAATAGCAAGTGCCTAGATGGGAGACTTACTATTTTTGGTAAGAGGTAATTTTTGCCTCTACTTAACCATCCGGATGTGATGAACTCCCTCATTCACTCTTGCACACACTACCTTCACCTCCACCACTTCTTGGGGTGACTTACTTTTCTTAATAAGAACCCATATAGGGGGCTTACTATTTTTTGTAAGTTGTCATTTTTGCTATTTTTTTCTCCATATAATCATTCTAGCTTTTTGGTTATCTTTAGTGCAAACCACCTTTGCCATAAACACTTTTGATGGTGATTTCCCAAACATAGAAAGTATGTATAGGAAAACTTACTATTTTAAGAAAGTGGAATTCCACTACTCGGTTTACAACGGAACATATTGTTTTAGAATCAATTCGTCATCGTGGTCATGTCCTCTAAATTTCACTTGATTTTTCACATAATAATGTTTGGAAATTAAATTTAAATTTCTTTCCTGGCAGTGGTTTCAGGCACGAATTTTCTATGGCGGCCATTAACGCTTTTCAAAATTGTCGTCTAGATTTTGTCTCTAATTGCAATGAAATTAACTCCATTGTGATAGGTTTTTCATTTGAAGTTCATCTATAAGTTTTTACCTTGTTTCCATTGCCAGATTGATGGGAAATCCGATGAATATGAGCTAGGGCATGAAATGGGATTTTGTTAGAAAAAATGTTTCAAGGCACCATTTGACCTCTCATTTGTTGCATCTTGATCATATTATAAAATGAGGAAGTTTTCAAAAGACAACATCTCAATCCAACTTGTATTTTGAAAGATATCAAGATTTTATGATTCACAAGAATGATATTTTTAGGAAAAGATATTTCTTCTTCTTTTCCATATTTCATTTCTTCGGCTTTTTTGATAAACCTCTTTTCTAAAACCATTATGTCTTCATGGATTTGAGTGTTAATTTGTTGTGGTATATATATTTCAGAAAATAAATGGTAGACTAGTTGTGAGAAAGCAATGGTGGACAAGTCACAGAGTAATGAAAGTTACAAAGTAATGGAATGGTAAAACATGAGAAATTTGGCATAAGTGCATTATTGTCATGCTAAAAATTATCAATTTCACTGTTACACCATTTCATGAAAACAACTCGGCTCTAGGTTGGGGACATGGTATGGACTAAGTGCAACAAATACATGGTATGAGAACTCCCAAAATCTCAACTTACAACATATTGATCGTGCCTTATCCATTGGGCCTTGCGGAGTAATGTACAACTTACAAGAGAGAGATAGTGAAGAAGGAAACACACACAAAACAAGGAAAGGAAACACACAATACACACAAGAAGGGAAAGACACACACCACATAAAGGAAATTATATACAAGAAGGGAGGGAATATCTACAGAGGCGGGGAGAGAATATACACATACCCAACAATGGGTTGAGAAAAATACATTCCATTGTGGAATAGTGGACTAAAGTATGACCTTTGGAGCATAAAAATTGTTATTTGATCAAACCATGATTTTTTTATGGCATTACATGGCTTGAGAAGAATAAGACTGATCATGATTCCATCCTCGTACTCATACTACACTAAGAACATTCCTTCATCCATTGAAAATTTGGTCACCTTCTTGAGACTTTTGCATTTGTTAGATTCCTCTTGATGTCCTATTATCATGAGACACCATTTCTCCATATTTTCACAATTGGAAGTATTAACCTTAGCATGGAGAAATTATTTTTCCTTGGATTTCAGCTTGAGATCATATCCTTTATTAGCAAGGTACTCAGAAGGATGGAGGAAAAGCTGATTTCCTTCTTGTTTAAGAACTTCTATAAATATCTCACTCTACTGCTCAAAGAGATTACTTCCCAAAATAGAGGCTATATCATTGAGAGGGAAGACCTTATCAATCTCATTGAAATGTTGCAATATGGGAGCCTGTTTAAGGCACATCAGAGTATGAAGAGTGGTGGGTGAAATCTGATTTTGAATTATTTTACAAGAATCATGTATACACTCACTTTATTCTCTAAAGAAATTTCTTTCAATATCCAATTGTTCAAATATTTTCCCGATATTGGTCCCGAAAATATAACCATAAATTTCTTGATAGAGGCACTCTTTACCATTGAGTGTATTTTTCTTAATGAACTCTTGTTCTGCACTTACGAAAAATTCAAAGTGGTGTGAAAAAGTTGATTTTGATCATACCCCCAATGTTCTCGTTAATTTTCACTTTTTTCTCAACAACTTCCGTCAAGGTGTGTCACCAACATTTTCCCTACCATCTTCCTCCATGGCAGAGGTGTTGTCTTCAAAAATGTAGATATTAAAAGGATATTCATTAACTTTCATTTTTTTCACTCATGGACTTCTTTGCACAATGTGGAAAAAAAATACATGCTTTCATGTTTACTCATGTCAACCAAAGAATTGGGAATACATCAAATTCATCCATCCATTCCATCTTAGTATCAAACATTGGTGAATCAAAATGAGAAGCACAAATTGATTCATACCTATCTTGTATTTCCATAGCCCAAGTTAGGAGTTCAAGACTAAGTTGAGGATCTTCATTCTGTTCTACACCCTTCAAGATGTGTTGTATAGATGATTATTCCAAGTTCACTACAGGCTCATATTCATTTTTAAAGAAAGTTTCTTTATGTTGTGCCTCTGAAAGATTTTTGAAAATATGATCCACACATTCCCATAATTTATTTGAAACATCCTTAGTCAACCCTTCCATGCTTTCTGTTTCCCAGGATTTAATTCTTTGCAAACATAAGCACACTTGATTCATGAAATATTCTAAGAAAGATAAAAGGTCCATGTTTTGTGGGAATGGTACTCCTTCAATCTCAAAATCCATATTATCCTCTTGGTAGGACCATGCTGAAGCCACAATGTGGGAATAACTTTCAACATTATCTTGATCATCCATTATCAAATCCTATTTCTCATATGGACAATGAAAGACTTCATACTCACCGTGATGATCATTATGCTCCTTGGGTGAGAAGAGATTGTGTTCAAACTATTCATTCTCCTTGGATTTAGAAAGGAAGTGAGATTCTTCCATCATATCATCCATGATTGAATTAGGAAGAGAATTTGGTTCTTTGACTGTCTTCATTTCTTCATGAATCATCTCTACATCACTTGAAGGATCAAAATAGGAGGGAAAATCCTCCATGACCATATTGAATTCATCATTTTTCAGTCCATGATGTTGGGTGGATTTCTTTCACTTCTTTGCACATGTCCATTTCATCATTAATTGAAAAATCAAAATTTTAAGGGGGATTATTCATGCTTACTTCAAATTGGCCATTTTCTTCATCATTGGTGGAGTCTTCGAAAGCATTGAATCATCCATTAGGAAACAAGAATCCTCTATTGAATATATTAATTCTTGAACGGACTATTCCTTGATAAAAAAAGAGTTGATGAATGACAGCTTCTACCTCCATGTATTTTTCATCACCATCTTCCCTAATGTTGTTTTGGTACTCATTGGAAGGTTCAAGGATAGGACCTTCTTCAGGAGCATCAAAGATTATCTTGGGGATGAAAGCATCGTAGTGTGGAAAATCATTAGAATATTCTTGAGTTTCCTCATTGTGGGAAACATGAAGTCATTTGAGATATTCATACCTTCTTTGTAAATCTAAAGTGTACCTCCAAATCTCTTGATAGGCTTCGTGATCAGAATTTACTTCTATTATGCTCTGAATCCTTTCCACACATTCTCTTTTAGGATGCTCATTTCTCCATCACCATATGAAATGAATTCATCAAGAGAGAAATAAAAAAATGACAATGTTCTCAAATTTATAGTGAGTTGTGTGAGGATGAAAAATTATTCTTTAGTAGATCCTGCACCGTCCTGCCTTTTTCATCTTCTTGAATGTTGATTTGATCTTCATAGGAAGGCTCAAGGATAGGATTTTCTTCAACAATGTTCAAGAACCTTTTGGGTATGAAAACCATTTGATACAAATGATTTTAAGGATCTTCCTCCATAAGAAAAATATCCTCTTCTTCTTCCTTGCTATGGGCCACTTCAAGTTTCCCATACATCTCTTACAAGAATTTTTCATATTCTCGAGCTTTGCACCTTATCTTATGTCTCTTTTGAATCCATTCCTCTTCATTGGTGGAAAGATTTTTCTCCTTTCCTTTGTAAACAATAGTCTAGAACAATGGTTGATCAACGATCTTCTTCTTCTTCACCGTTGTCACTCATTGGTACTTCATTCCAATCTGGAATTTGTTCATGGTGTGGGAAACACACATGATAGGGATTTGTTCCATGATAGAGTATCCTTCAAAAATTATTTTACGTTGAAATATGATATGTATTTTTATTTTCTATATATATATATATATATATATATATATATATATATATATATATATATATATATATATATATATATATATATATATATTTGATTTTCCACATTTTCCCCAAGTTGGGCACTAAAAATGTAGGTGAAAAAAATTATTGAGGTACAAATTTTTGGGTTTCTTGCTAAATATATGCTTAACTCGGTGTATTTTTCATATATGCATGCGTGAGTGAAAGTGAGTTTTCTCTAGGTGGTGTTATGGCTAGAGATCCAATAGGGGCACTCCACCGACCCTACGAAAAGATAACAATATCTTCTAGGGAAAAATTTGTATGAAGATCAGAAATGGGAGTGCGAAAAGTGGTAGAAGAACTAATGTTCCGTAGAAAATTTGATTCTTGCACACACTAGTTGGAAGTTTCATCAAATGCACTAAAATTAAGATGAAACAACTCTACATGTAGAAATAAGACCAAATAGAATTTAATGAGCACAAATTATCAATAAATCACTTAGTCAAAGAAAGATAGAAACTCCTTCTTATATTGATTGGTCAAACAACAGCTTGTAAAAAGTAAAGAAATGAAGGAAATTTGAGAATGTGGGAATAGAAGAATTTGGCTATCTCCTTTATTCTCTCAATGCACTCTTGAGTTTACAAAATCAATCACTCGAACCTTTGAAAGGAGAAATCCTTTAAAATTTATAAAATGAGAGATGAATCTTCATCTACCCACCAATGAATTCTCATATGTCCTCACGTAACTTAAAAATTTTCAACTTGCTAGAGAATATCAAGTCCCTTTTTATAACATCAATGTGATTTTTACATTAGAAGTATAAATTTGATTTTTAATTTCATTAAAGGACATATTAAAATTTCTCCCCCAACGAAGAATTAGAACATGGAGGAGAGAGAAAGTAGGGGAGGGAAGAGATGAGAGAGAGAAGGAAGAAGAAGGGGAAGAAACACCGATGATGATGAATCTGCCTCCAATGAATTCCAAAACCCCTTCTAGATGACTTGATTGAATGCACCAACTTGACAATCTCTAAATCCAAAAATATTTGCACCTTAAGAATCTTCTTTGATGGTTCAAGGAAACCTTGGGTTCAAGTGTTAAAAAATAATTGTCAAATGACTCCATTGATGACCATGAACATTGACTCATAAAGATACTTTCTAAAGAGATAGGAACTTAGAACCGATCCTGCCAAATTGAATGAATTTTTTCACTCATGACCTCAAATTCCATCCTGCACATGATATAATTTTGACCCAAACAATGTAGTTAGTGTTGAAAACACTTTCATGTTCCCCGATATGGATCCTGAATGCCCTATGAAAAATAACTATGATGATCCGTAATGATGATGTTGACCAATGATCATCCCTCTATGTCATACTGTGCAAAATTATCCTTTGAGTGTGAACTACTATTAATATCATGTACCCAAATGGGAGACTTACTATTTTCTTAAGAGGTTATTTTTACCTCTTCCTAACCATCCTAATGCGATGAAATCCCTCATTCACTCCTCGTGCACACTACCTTTACGTCAACCACTTCTTGGGGTGACTTATTATTTTTAGTATGCACCCATAGAGGGGGCTTATTACTTTTAGTATGTGGTCATTTTAACTATTTTCTACTTCGGAAAATCATTCGCTTCTTGGTGATCTTCAAAGCACACTACTTTTTCCATAGCTGCTTTTGATGGTGACTTCCCAAACATAGCAAGTCCGAACAGAAAATTGCTATTTTTAGAAAGTGGAATTCCACTACTCAAAGGTACTATGGAACATATTTTTTTGGAATTGGCTTGTCATCGTAGTCACATCCTTTGAATTTCACTTGATTTTTTTCATTAGAATGTTTGGAAATTAAATTTAAATTTTTCACCTTGTAGTGGCTTTAGGCAAGAAGTTCCGTGGCGTAAATTGTTAATGGAGCTCAAAATTTGTAGGTCTTATTTTTGTTATCGATCAAAATGAAATCAACTCTATTGCAATAGGTTTTTCATTTAGAGTTTTTCTGTGAGTTTTAACTTGTTTCCATTGTCGAATTAATGGGAAATCTAAAGAATGTGAGCTAGGGCATGAAATGGGATTTTTCTTATAAATAATGTTTCAGTAGGCACCATTCGACCTATCGTTTGTCGCATATTAACCATCTTAAAAAATGAGAAATTATGCAAAAGATGACATATCAATTTGACTTATATTTTGAAAGATATGAATATTTTATGATTCACTGGAATGAGAGTTTTTAGGTGAAGGTATTCATTCTTCTTTTCCGTATTTCATTTCTTCACTTTTCCGATCAAGATCTCTTCTAAAATTTGTATGTATTCATGGATTTGAGTTTTTATTTACTCTTGTAAATATGTTTAAGAGCATCAATGGTATATTGGGTGTGAGCAAGCAATGGTGGATAAGTTACAGAGCAATGGCAGGGTGAACTGTGAAGAAGAAGAAGTGAGAAAAACAACTAAGAGTCAGATTTCAAACATTTAAAAATTACTTTCCAAGGTTGGGGAAACTTTTATGTCCTTGATGACACATAAAACAAAGGGACATGTAGGAAATTAATTTCATAGTGCGCTAGGTGATGAGGTGTGACAGAGATCCGACGGTTGAGGATGCAAGCTCCACTAGCTCTCGGGGCTGGAAAACTACTCTTGAAGGGGTCACATACATGACCAGGGAGTCTCATTGGGGGATGGAAAATTTTTATTTTCAATGATGTCCCACAAGACAAAGGGACTTGAGTGACATCAATTTGCACCGTGCACCTCAGCTTGACACTTGTCACGGATCCGACGGTTAAGGGTTTGAGTTCTCACAGCACTGGGGCTGAACTAGCGATCCTAGAGGTCCTATGTATGATCAAAGGTCTTTTAGGGGCTGGGTGTAATTTATTTTATCTCATGCCCTATAGCTTGAGGGAGGAAAGGGACATACAATTTTTCTAGGCTCCTGGAGCTAACATGAATCCACTTCAAAATATGGCTAAGTATGAGGTCTTGAGAGAGAACTTGCGACAACAATAACTTGAGCTCCCGATGGAATGTTTGATAGGAACAAAGAGAGGAATGTTCAGTAAAATCTAGATACTTAGTTTCACACATAATAATATTCTACACACTATATATTTTATGCTAATACAATGGCTAATATATAGCCATGGAGGTAGGCACAAAAACCTCCTACAAAGTAGGGAACAAATTACCCGTTGCTAACAATCTCCTAACAAATATTTCTCTCTACGTGAGTTGTTGAAACAACTCGTAACAATATTATTTTCTACCAACTCATATAATTAATGGAGCACTAACAAATATATTTCCCAACATTCCCCCCCTTTGTGTGAACATGGCGAAAAATTTCCTTTGTACTTACACCTGCTCATGATCTAGTGATTTTCACAGGATGATCACAAACCTCAAGGATGGTTTTGCAAATGGTTGACAAAAAATCGAGAATGGTGGTTTTTCAATTGGTTTACCACAAACCAAAAAGTGATGGTTTTACGAATGGATTACCAACAACCAAGAATGGTGGTTTTGCTATTGGTTTTCCTCAAACCACAAATTAAGGTTTTCAAGTGGTTTACCTACAACCACATTATGATATGCCAATTACTATTCTTACCCCTCATCACATCTCACCGCAAGGAATAACATAGGAAATTTCTTTGAAATCATTGCTCATACAGACTAAGAAAATGCTGACATAATGGAAATGGTACATTGGGATCATGTTCCCCTCTTAATGTGAAATTTCCACTTATCGAACGATGTAAACTGTACCACACTAGAAAAAAACACAACAAAAAATGCCACCAAACCTTGATACGGACCCATCATAGGTGATCGATGAGAGGTCATTGCTTGACATCCAATCCTCC
The DNA here is from genome assembly GCA_018340775.1 of Taxus wallichiana var. yunnanensis. Lineage (NCBI taxonomy): Eukaryota > Viridiplantae > Streptophyta > Pinopsida > Cupressales > Taxaceae > Taxus > Taxus wallichiana. Next base: position 240,190,058 of record CM031234.1, on the reverse strand, counting down.
CGTGCCTCCATCCTCCGCTTTCTTCATTTAATTTTTATTCATCATTCTCTCGATCCTTGTTCGAGAATGATATTAGCCTCGATTCCTTTAAGTTTTCCACTAAGTATACCTTGAGCTCGAACTCTAAAAATTAAGTTGTATGTCCCTTTATCTTATAATAGAAACAATCTCTTTCTTCTTTATATTGAGAAAAAATTGTATTTCCTTTTTACATCCATTGTGGTCAATTTTCCATCAGCTTAAAAGAGCTGATATAATATCTTATAATGGTTGGAATACATCTCGACCAAGTGTGAAGAAAAAATTATTATATTTGGGAGGTAAACTATTCAATGAATAGGTTTTGCATCTTCATTTGTTATCGGAGCTTTTACTTCTGAAACCTGTCAAAGGAGAGACCGTAAATAATTAATATGGCGGAAAATTGTAGCTCCTTCACCCATTTTTAACTTGAACAATTGTAATTTGAAAGAAAATTTTGTATTCATTTCTTTAGCACCAAAGGTTTTGTTCAAGTTTTCCCACATTTCATGAGATGATTTCTTGAGATAAACATAGTGTAGTTTAGTATCTAAGATAACAAAACCAATAATGGCTTTGGATTTATTATCTCTCATTTCCCATTCTCGCTAATTTGGTTGGATCTATAGGTGGTGGTTCTTTCCATCTACTATCCTCCAAAATATTTTATTCATTAACTGCATCTGGATCTCCACTTTCCAAGTATGAAAATCGAGCCCATTGAATTTTTCTAGTGGGACTTCCATTGTGAGATGGAAAAAATTTCTAACAACACTTTTGATGACAAATAATGAAACTTACAATAACATTTTTTGACGAGACACAAATTTGATGATGAAAAAATGACTATACATTGAAATAGACATGACACAGCATAACCGACTTTCGATGAATGATTGAATGAAATGAATTTGACACAATGAGTAATGCATTTAATTTTTAAGAATTTTTCCAGTGGACCCAAAAATACTTCTAGAATATTACCTAAATATGAATACAATTAACCATGAACACATAATGATATATAAATAACATACATGCGGTATACTCTAGGACTTTAAAAAATTAAAACACTAATGATAGATTAATTGCAAATCTATCGACATACAATAAGACTACACACATAAATATATTACAAACATTTACCAGCACATAGTAATCAAGGATTCTTTGATGGAGAAATAGGAAAATTAATAATCACCTTTTTTATTGCAATCTTAGAGAGGACAAGTGGCAAATACATAGGGCACAAAGAAGAAACTATCGTGTAAACCGACCATGTTCCAATCCAATAGACTATCTCATTTATTATGAATCCACTGACCACTAATTAGATTCTCCCCCTCAAATAATTAGATGAAAGTGTTCAGATATATTGTCAAGTATGTTACAGAGAACATGGTGGTATGAGTGTTCAATTGGTGAGTATATCTCATGATCAACAACTATACAAATACAATGATTCAACAATGATCCCGAGTAAAACAATTAGATCTAATCCTTAATGTCTCCAAATATTATTCTAAGATTTTCAAAGGCTCCAAATATTATTTTGAGATCCAAAAATTAAATAGTCACAAATCCTTCGTATGAAATGTGTACTCAAATAAAATTGTTCTACTCTATTTGAAGTTGATTCCTTAATAAAAAATAGTACTAATTTCTTTATAAATCAATCTTAGATATAGATAGTCATTGATGGAGTCGATGAAAACATGTAACATACACTTTTTGGTAGAGTTTCATGTGGAAGGAGATGCCAAGATTCAAGCTTTAATGAAGAAACAATGCAGATATTGCAAATGGATGAAAATCCTTCAATATACATGAAATTAAAGAAAGATGTACCATACTATAGAAATTTGAACTTGGTCACCGACGTACCAAAATAATTAGCAAAACAAGGGTATTACAAAAAATATCAAATCAGATGCCTCCTTATTTTCTCCTAATTATCCATCACATGGATAAGAATAGGTGTCCCTCATTGTCCTTAGAATTGCATCAAAAAGAATCGATATTGATTTGATACCACTAATAGGAACTAGAAGAAGAATGTATAGGAAAAACCATATACTTAATTACACACATAATAATATTCTTCACACTATATATTTTATAATAATACAATGGAAAATATATAGCCACGAAGGTAGGAACAACAACCTCTTACAAAATAAGGAAAAAAATTACCCATCGCTAAGAATCTCGTAATAAATATTTCTTCTCTCGTGAGTTGTTAAAACAACTCGTAACGATATTATTTTCTACCAACTCATATGATTAATGGAGAACTAAAAATATATTTCCCAATAATGTTTTTTTGAAATTGTATATGAAATTTACTAAAAATGTCCTTCCGAATCAAATGGGCGGGGTATAAGATATTTATTCTTCCATTTAAGCCTCGAAAAGTGGATTTTTGATCTTGTCCCTTACCTATGGATGAGAAAAACTGCCTTCTTGGAGACCTATTGTGCCAAGGTGTTGTCAAAAATATGATTTCATTGTATTTTATTGATTTGAATTCCCTTTTTGAAGATGTTTTTTTAGCTCCTAAATCCATCCAAAACTCCCGGAATCATTCCCTCGAAGTTTAGTTTCTTTTTTGGCCCTATGCATTGCCTAGGCTTGTGAAAAACTGATTACAGACCTATTGCACCAAGGTGTTGTAAAAATATTTATTTCACCATCTTGTAATTATTTTAATTACCTTTTCGAATATGTCTTGTTCGGTTCCTAGATCCATCCGAGCTCCCAAATCACTTCCAAAGCTCGACAACTCTTTTGATCATGTGTGTTGACTAGGACCGAGAAACCTATTTTTGATGAAATTGCTCCAACTCATCAAACCATTTCCCGAATATGCCAAAATTAACTCCATCATGTTATGAGACCTTCAATTCACCTCCATGTTAGATTTTTCTCCTTTTTTTTTTTTGCTCCAAGGGTGTGCATCGGTCTCGGAAGGTTAGTGGTAGCACTTTCAAATACGCCCAAAATAGCGGTTTTCAAGAACACCTAAAGGGATTGACTTGAATTTCCTAATTCACCTAGGGAACTATGTTAACATCAACCGAGAGGTCATTCTAACTGACTAGGTAGACGTGGGGTGCTTATAATGGTAAAACATGAAAAAAATTGGCATAGGGGTATTTTTTCATGTTCGGAAATTCTCAATTTCTTTGTTACACATTTGCATGACAACATATCCCCATATATTTCTTACAAACCAGCTTGCATTTTTGAGGAGAATTCCACCTCATTATGGATAAAGTAAAAAAATTCAGAATCACAAATGTCTTCGAGTAAGTGTGGTTGTCTGGAATAGATGGCCTAACCACCATTTTGATATGTTGTGAATTCCTTTGATAAAATTCTTAGTAGGTGAGAATTGGGAGCCAAGGGTTGTGATTTAGTCTCCGTATTTCTTCAATGTTTTGGGCACAACTTGTAGGTTAATGGTATCAAAAATTTCTAACAAATCTCAGACTCTATGTTTATAGGCTTTCAATAGCTTGTTCTTTATCGCAAATCTACCGTGGACTTGGTGAATGATTAACTCAAAGTGTCTCCAAAGACCTACAACTCCTTTATTTTTTATCCTCTATGCGATCAACAGACCATGAGCTAATGGCTCTTATTCTGATACATTATTTGAACATGAAAATTGCAGCCTATGAGCAAAGAAGAGATTTTCAATTTTTAAAGAAATGAGTACAACACCCGCCTAGATCCATTTTTACTCCTATAACCATCAAAGAACATCCACCATAGTTGAGAAGTATTTTCCTTTTCTTGTTTTAATGTCGTAGGCATTATAGATTCTTCTTGGAGAATACACTAAGTGCCTAGACTAGTCTAAAAATCTCAAGCTCTTCATCATAAGGGTTAAACTTATGATCTCTCTCGGCCCACTCATCAAGTAGAAAATTAGACATGAAAGGAGTAATAACCTATTCCTCTAGATTTGATTCTTATCATATCCCTCTTGTATTAGGAAATTTTATTAGATAGGGAAGGATACAATGGATCATGGTAACAAAATATGGGCTCATCTTGTATTGTGAATCGGGTACCATATCAAGCTTTCAAAAGCGTGTGGGTCTAATATGATGATAGGTAACCACCTACCTTAGCAGTGAAGTCTCTAGACAAACAAATGAAAAACATATGAGGAAATTAAATAACTAAAATTTCATGGGTTATGAAAGGCTTTGGTAGGAATGAAGTGTCAAATCAAGGTCTTTTATTACACCTAAGAATTTCACAATTGACCCATCAAGTTTTTAAATTCCCCTAGACACGACGGACTATATTTGAGAGCTAGGATATTAAAAATTTCTTGCGCATTACAAAGGTACTAGCCCCTGAATCAATCACACGCTTATGACCCGGTATTTTCCCACAATTATTGCCATGTAAAAGGGTTGGGTCTTGATATTTTTACTTACTTGATCATTCATTTCTTGAAAAACATGAACCACAACATGAGCCATTTTCATTATTGGATCTGCGGGAGGAAAATTCTTGAGGGCTTCATATAAGAGATCACGTTGTGATGGAATGGAAAGTGTATCCCATATAGAAATGTTGACATTGGTATTCTTCAATTTCTCAACAATGTCAAAATAAATACCCGTAGATTTATATGCATAAAACCAAAACCTAAACTAGAGAAGGTGATAACACCAAAATAAGGGGATGAATACTTCAGCAATAGGGAAGATGGAAGAAAATGATGATGAAGAGGGCCGAACTAAGTCAAAAATCAAAAACCATCTTGAAGTTTCCAGCCCACAATACACAATGAATTTTTTTTTTTTTGAAACAATGCATGTAATAAAATTATAAGTAAATGAGAGGTATGGGAGTGCAATAGAACAATAGATAAGGATGAAATGAGCCACATAAATAGAGATTTATTACTTAGAGATCATGCATAGATCATCGCAATACATGAAGAAGATGAAAAAAAAATTAAAACTCGAGCCCAAGGTATAGAACCCTTAGAATGCTTGTGTAACACAAAATGATGCTCATGCATTCCCAAAGTATCCAACATTAAAACTGAGGCATCACTTTACAATATATAGAAATTTGGAGAAGAGAAAGATGAGAAAAGAGAATGAAGTTCAAACTCCCTATTACACCAACCAACCACCTGCATTCAATTATCTGAGAAGATATGATATTCTTACCAAAATCACCTCCCCATGCAACTTTCCTTGTTGAAGAGGGAACAACACCCATACTACATTTAATTCTTAGGTTGAGCCATATGGAACAACCCCTTTACATGTTGGAGACATATTTATTCACTTTAGCCACCTATAAACATTTAATCCATGAAGTTTGATTCCCTTCATATGAAAAAGGACATGATTCTTTCAAATAATATCAGATTCGCAAAGATCAAATCATATTGATATTCATTTAGTAATCCATGGAAAAATATTTTTTTCCTTTAATACGTGGATTTCCTATTTCAGTCTTGCATAACCTTTGACTTCTACAATTCCTCCTATTGTTCCAGACATTACTAACTTCTCATATTTATTCTACATCATTATTATGGTTTGGTCTCATGATGATTTCCACGGACTACTTATTATTTACCCTACTTCTTTTGTATTCTCTTTGTTCCATGGTTTTTGTCCTCCGTGGTATTTCAAGTTTTTACCTCACTCCGCAAGATTCAATGATTAGCCACGACATTTCCTTTCAATCGATGACATGCTTAAACACATCTATGACCAATTAATCCAAGTCCATGGAAAACTAAGTTGCTCTATTTTTTAAGGGGTGCGAAATAGACAACATATGCTAATTTTGTATGGACTCAATATTGTGAAATTATTTTTCAAAATTTAAAATAGATGCTAACTATTGCTCATTTGTTGAGAGGAATTAACTGGAACCTTCCTTTTCAAATCCACACAAATGCATAAAATCATGCAATTAGATTTTTCCTATGTCAAAAAGATATTATTCTAAATTATGCAATATATTATGCCAGCAAGAATTTGCAACATGCATAATTGAACTATACAATAACAAAAAGATTTCCTAGAAGTAGTATATTCCATAAACAAATTCAAACATTCTATCACAGGATGCCCAATGTTTTTTCACACTGATTATACTGGAATCAAGTATCTAATAAATAAACTAATAGTAAGCAACATAATCATAAGGTGGCTGCTCCTCTTGCAATAATTTGATGTCACCATAGTGGAAAAGCCTAGAAAATATAATGTGGTGGAAGATTTCCTCTCAAGGATGGAGACCAACAATGAAGAGAAAGTAGTTGATGATTCATTTCCATATGAGCACTTGTTTTCTATTTATACAAGAACACCTTGGTATGCAGACATAGCCAACTACTTGGTCTCATGTAAAAACCTCCACATTTTTCATCTTCTGAGAAAAGGTATTTAGTTTAAGATATTTTACACTTTTCTTGGATAGCTAGACTTATCTTTTATACAAGTCAAGATAAAGTAATGAGAAGGTTTATAGATGATGAGGAGATATTTGATGTCCTTTGAGCCTACCACAATGAACCTTTTGGAGGGAATTTTGCTCAGTAAAAAGAACAACATTAAAGTTATTGACTATAGGATACTATTGGAAAACTTTACATGAGGATGCAACAATATACACTAAGAGATGTGACAAATGCCAAAGAATGGGAAAGCCAACCAAGTCTAATGAGATGCCATTGCAACCTTAAATATTTCTACAACCTTTTGATAATTGTGGATTATATTTTTTGGCCCTATAGACCCTCTATCTCAGCAGAAAGAGTATATCCTGGTCTTTATAGATTACCTAACCAAGTGGATAGAGGTAAAAGCATTTCCAAACTAGAATAGTGAGAAGGTGGCTAAATTTTTGTATGAGAACATATTTACCATATATGGAGTAGTAAGGGAGATTGTGACAGACTAGGGTACACATTTTTCTATTGATGTGATTGCTGATTTGGTTAGTGAATATTAAATCACAAATAGAAAGTATACACCATGCCATCCCCAGTCTAATGGCCAAGTGGAGGTTACAAATAGATAAATAGAGGCCATATTGACAAATACTATAGCACTTCATAGAAGAGACTAGGCAGACATGATTCTAGAAGTAGTCTAGGAATTTAATAAAACATGAAAGACCAAAACTAGATTAATAACATTTGAACTATTATATGGCAAGACTGCTATTTTTCTAGTAAAATTTGAGCATAAAACACCGAGAACTACACTTGAGATGGGAATAGAATTATTAGAAGGTCGAGATGCAGAGAATTATCCAACTCAATGAGTTGGATAAATTGAGAAAGAAACCAGGTCATAATACAGATGTAGTATAAAAACAAAGAATCAAATAACATGAATAGTATATTAAAACAAGACAGCTTCTAGGAAGGTGACTAGGAACTTTTTCTTGAATTAAAATATAAGGATCACATAGAGAAAATTATAACAAGGTGGCTAGGCACCTATGAAATTGAGAAGATCTTCCTTAATGGAGTTGTGAAGCTTACTTCTATTGATCCTATGAGATTGAAGTTGTTAGTGAATGGCCACATGTTGAGATTGTATAAAAAACTAGTTGATAAAGGATCATTTCTAGAATTGTTCAAAGGAGATTAGATAATAATGGTGAAAAAAACATCAAAATTTACCTCATAGGTTGAACCAGTTGGATCACCTTACAAAATTTCATATAATTGATGATATTTTAGTATCCTTAGAACATTCAAGTTACTAAATACTTAAAATCTAAATAAAATTGTTGAGATATACATTTCTAGGTGATCACCAACATTCTACTAACCCATTTTTAATAGATATTCTTTTTTTGCAGGGTTTATCGACAAGTGATTGCAGGAGAGAATGATCTCCATCTTAAGGACAGAGTTCAATGACCAAGAATTCAACATGAAACCATTAGAAATAAGATCTTGTTTATTTGAAGTGTCCGACATAACTCATGGTTAAATAAAGGACATCAAGGAAGCATGCACAAGTGGATGATATAAAATAATGATTGACATCCCAACCAATTGGATTTCCCTCTCCAAGAATCATATGTTTTCAGTAAGGAGCAGTCAACATAAGTCAAACCCACATCTGCAACATCACGGTGTACTTGCATGCATCCAAGACACTAGTTCAATAAAGCATGTACATCAATCATTGCAAGTCATAACCAGATAAGTACATAAATTTATTACTTTAATAAAACATGATTAATTTAATTGCATTTAATTAAGATTTATGCCAAGTCATAAATCATGTAACCTCTTAAGTCAAATTTTAGTTATGATGTGTCCTCCTAAGTCATCCACATAAGCTAATATGTCACATCATTTTGCTTCATGTAATCAATGTTGTCACATCCACTTAACCACCGCTAAATGTATTATTGTTGATTACATAGATTTTTATTCTAAGGAGAAGAAACACAAAGGATGCATGTGTGGGAAACAGAGCACGGGAATATAGGGAAGGAAACATACACTAGAAAACTTTGGCTCAGACTTAGATAGCGTGCAAAGCACACATAGAGATGAATACTTGAGCTACTCACAATGGTATTTTGGGAGCAAGCGGATGATAAGCACCATGCATAGTTGAAGATAATAATATGATTTCTTCTTAAAGTTAACTAAAGGACATATATTATTAGAACACTTGCATGTTGTGCATTCCATTGTAAAGTCACATGGCCATACTATTAGTATGTGACCTATTTTGAGAAGTGCATGGGCGGTGAAGGGAAAGTCCCCACCTCTATAAATATGTATTGAACTATGTAGTTTAGTGTGTCTAACTTACTCAGAGAGTTATGTTGTAGATTTTGATGCGTGAATGACTCATGGAGATAATTTATAGTGTAATAAGATTCTTGGTTTATAGTGTTTAATGAAATGAAGTACATTATCTCGGATAATGGTTTAAGCCATAATCGAATCTAGTTCTTGTATGGTTATCCTTATCATAGTTATTGTTTAGTACATAATAATCTAAGATCTAGATCTGATTTATGCACTCTAAAATGTTTATGATTAGTTATAGATCTTAATATGTATTATCATCATCACACTAACATCTTTCACAAGCAACTCTAAAGAGGGGCCTAGTACCTTTGCATGCTTTGGTTGAGCACTTAGCTAAGGCTGAGTGATGTGTCAGTGCTCCTAGGTTTTCCAAAGTATATTCTAGGATGCATCATTGGTTATGTTGACAGGACCTCTTTTTCAGCTTGTTTTCAAGATGTTTCATGATGAAGACGTATCGGTTGACCCTACCAAGTGTTGAGGAGTGGATAATATATCTGGAAGAGGAGTACACTTGGAGGTTCAACATTGGATCTGATTTTTATAGAAGTGCATGGGTGGAGCATACCTTGTACGACTTTTTATATGAGATTTTCTTTTTTATCTTTCCGATAGAGTTGTATGAGTGGCTAGTTGCTTATACATCTCAAAGGAATTGGAGGTATTGCATGATTTTCTAGATGCATGAATAATTTTAGGCCCTCTATGATGCTGATTTGATTTGGACATGCGTTGTGGAAACTTGGTTCTTTGGTGTTCTGAATAGCTATATTTTGGAGTACTCAATTTCTACTTACTCTTTCTGAAGGTAGTCAAGTTCCAGCTTTTTCCGTTATCCGAGGGGAACCTATTTGGTAGGCATTCCAATGGAGATGAAAATATTTATGGTAACATTGAACTTGGAAGAAAAATCGATGGCTAGCTAAACCCTACCATGTGCAGGGGGTAGGAGAAGGTTTGGTGAAGGATGGAGGACCTAGCGGTAGAGAGGAAAAGAGAAGAAAGGTGGCTTAAGTACAATGAGGCATGCAAGAGGGAGATAGAGAAGCAATGTGATATTGTAGAATAAATGGCGTTGAGGAGAGAGATGACTCGTGAAGGATTTAGAGCTCACACAGAGGCGTGGAGCTAGAGCATCTCGAGCTCCCCCATTTGGAAAAGAATGATAGGGAACCTTCATCAGCCTCATATGAGAATGTGTGAGTAGAGATGACATTGGCCACAGGCGCACATTTGAATCTACCTAGAAACCTAGCCCTTGCGCTTGGTTTTCCAGTATCTAGTAAAATAAGTGGTCATCAAGCTAGTTTGGGGAGTAGAAGAACAAGAGTAAATCAAGTAAAAGTGCATCTATATTAGGGAAAACATATTCTTTTTTATTTGGAGGTACCTTTTTAGGCACATTATCGCACACGAGCTCAAGCGCGTAGAATTTTTGACTTATTTCTTGGAGTAGTACTACCTTGCAGACTGTAGGAGTTTAGTTTAGTACCACTATTTAGACATAAGGTAGTACATCCACTTGTCCACTTCCGACTATAGGTAGAGGATTAGGGGGCATAGGTGGCTCTAGTTTTCGCAGATTTGGTGGTTTTGGAGGAAGAGTTAACACAAGAGGTTCTTGATCAGGTGGGAATGGTCCTTACCAACCCTAGAATATTTACAAGGAGACGTCACTTCATCTTCTAGAGTATAGGGGAAGAGAAGATGTTGCTGAGAATGTGCACATGTGTGAGATAATGTGGTGTGTAAAAGGGATTACAGATTATGAGCACAAGGCAAGTCAGTTTGCAACTACATTGTAGGGACATGCTCACAGCTTGGCAGTACAGAAATTTGACCTTGATCATACTTGTGTAGGTTATGTAACATTGCATGGGATGCTTTTATTAAGGATTTTTATATCTGTGAGTTCGAGCGGGAAGAGTATAAGCGCACTCAAGGATATTAAGAAGGGAAATAATGATAGCATTCAGAATATGATGCCCATTTTAAAAAACTTATGTATAAGCTTTTGTATGATATCCATGTAATCAAGCATGCACAGTGGTTCATTGGGGTCTTGATCACACCATTTAGGAGGGCATTATCACATAAGACATATATTAACCCACACAAAGCACTTGAAGTAGCATTTCACATTGAGGTAGTCATAATTATGGACACTAGAGTGAGCCCATTTTTGGAAGCACATATTATGGCTATGGAACATAAGTTTGAGAAACTATCGACCAATGTAGCACATGAGATGTGCAATGTCATTTGGTGTACACATTGTGAAGTGGAAAGGTACACTAAGGATAACTATCCCCACAAAGTCAATATGTTCATTGTTGCTAGACCGTGAGATATGTCATTTAGACCATGATGTAAACCACTCGCCCATTATTACAACATGCGATCAAAAAGAACACATATTGGTATTGTAAGATTTTCCGATCCACGAATCACAATATGTAATACTATAGGTTGATTGGTCGATCCATGATGCCATTGATATTGATGTGCGATAAATAGGAATAGCAGACAAATCTAAAAGTAATAGTGAGCACCATGATTGTGATCACACCCAAGGGTGATACGATCGGAATTATGGATGCTTTGAAGGAAGTTGTGATAGAGGTCAGAATACTGTGGTGGATTTAGGACTAAGGTCATGGTGGTGCATAAGTAAAGTTTCCTTGTGGAACATTTTATACATGTAGATCTCCTGACCACTATAGGCATAAATTCCCTCAGAATATTACTTGTTCTTTTGTGGGAAGAATCATAACTATGAGGAATGCATGGAATTATATGAGCATCTTAGAAAGCAACATAAATAGGAGGACAATGGCGCAAGGATGGTTAGAATACAATGTGTCATGGAAAATTAGTGAATGCCAAATTTGGCACTGAACCTTGAGTTAGTTCCTATGAATATTACTACATGCACTAAAGTTACGCATGTTAGAGAGACGTTATGAAAAAAGCCTAATATTACTAAGGAGGAGATTTTACATGCAAAATACCTAGATCCTACACACCGTAAGGAGGTTTATCAAGAAACCATTGAGGTACTTAGAAATCTTCGGGTGAAATACAATTTTTGAAGCAGCAACATGGAAGTTGGAACAAATGAAGGCAACAAAGACGATCTAGTTAGATGTTGATGATTTACAAGAGGTATGCAAGATGTTGTGCTAGGAGAGTAGTATTCCATTACGGGAATTTGTTAAAGGGAAACACTGCACGTAGGTATTGAGAATAGATGACATCTCCTATATGCTAATCTTCCCCCTCATAGATTCGATTATTGAAAGGAAATCACTCTTAATGTTGTTGTGGATGGGTGGCTTTTGAGCAATTTATAGATTGTCACACATAAGTGAATGTGCTTACTTTATATGTATGGGTGTAGATAGACATACCTCCATTACATCCATCCTCTAATGTACAATTTATAGCTAATTGGACTAAGGACACTTTGATCGGCTTCTAAAGGATGCATCCATTACTATACAAGAGGCCAATTTCACGGGGGACTTTGAGGTCTTGACACTTACGAGAAGAGAAAAATTCCTAGCTCTACTTTAATGCCCTTAGTGTTATGTAAATAATGTTGATATACGATTCAACAAGGGGTATATAAGTTTTGATAACATGAAAGAATAAGCTATTATCCCTTTGAAAAATGGGAAATCTACACCTTATGTGTAACCTTTAAGTGAGGAAGATCATAACATAATTTATGTGTGTGTCATTCGAGATCTAGAAGTACTTGTCCATCTAAGGAAGGAATCCTCCAGTGGGAGGATGCATAGTCTATTAGTGATACTACAAGTATTTCTTGTGAAAATTTGGTGCATGGAACCTATGAGATGGTTGGGTGTGAAGTAAGAAGTGCCTTTGTACGGAGGAGAAAACCTCATTATATTAGGTGGATAGGTAACAACTTTGTACCCCGGTACACTGGAGAAGGAGATCCTACAATATTCTTGTGTGCCATGGAGGAGGAGTGAACATATCAATTGGAGAGAATAGTAATGTTAGTGTATACCTTACACGAGATGGAAATATGTTGTTGGATGGTTCACAAGGATAATCTCATAGAATGGAATGAAGTAAGAATTGCTCTAACAACCCAATTTCTTAGGAGTAATGCACCTACTCAAATCTACATATATCATGGTAATCAACATGTTTAGCACCACATTCAATAGTGTGAGAGACTTTGGATAGAGGGGTAGAAAGATTTACCACCTTCACTTTGGGTGCACAAACTTTATTCCACTTTGCAAGGTTACACACGCGCTTGGTATGTTTATGCGGAACTGCATAGGGAGACTAGAAATTGGCAAGATTTGATTGCATGAATGGTCCAAAATTTTGACTACTTCTCTACTAAACCTCTGGTGAGAGAGGAATTATGGGTTATGGAATGATTGATGATGAGAGACATTGCAAAGGCTGAATAACTCATTCAGAGTTATTTGGTGAGGAAGAACTAGGAGCGCATTTTGATGAAATAGATGAGACATATGCCGAACTATTTAAGTGTGCTTGCTTTGAGAAGGAGAAAGAAAATATGGTCTACATAGTGGATGATGAAGAAGTAGAAAATTTAGACATTGATCATTCTAAAGGTATGCGCAAGGTTTTAGATAGTTTGGATAAAAACATGCATGCCTATCATGAACCTATGAAGACCAAGAAAGTGAACATTGGCTTAGATGCTGAACCTAAGGAGGCCATAATTGGAGATCATTGCTCTAATTCTGAACTGACAAAGATAATTGAGATACTCCATGATTTCTATGACTTATTTCCTAGGGGATACCATGAGTTAAAGGGGGTGCATGAGTCATTAGGCAAGATGAAGATTAAGCTAAAGGAAGGTGAGTGCCTGGTTAGGAAGAGACCTTATAGGATGAACCCTAACCTACACATAAAAGTTAAAGAAGAAATTGAGAAAATGCTGAAATATGACATCATTAACCCCCTAGAATAATCGAGTAGGTTAGCCCCATGGTAATCGGTATAAATAAATAAGGTCAAATTACAATTTGTGTGGATTATAGGGAGTTGAATGCTACATGTATGATTGATCCTGCTCCTGCACCTTTCGGTGAGGAAATAATAGGTGTTGTAGGGCACAAAATTTACTTGCTTTATAAATGGATTCTCTGGTATCATTGGGTAATACTTGTATAGGAGGATCAAGAGAAGACAAATTTCACCACCGAATGGGGAAGCTTTTCATATATGTTGATACCCTTTGGTTTGAAGAACGTGCCTACTTGTATTTTTGTGCATAGCTCTTCAAACATTCTAGGATTTTATTCACAAATTCTTAGAGGTTTACTTAGATGATTAGATGGTATATGTGATGAGGCCATAAATTACCATTATTTTGTCCTTCCAAGTTACCTTTGAAAGTGGATTTAAATGTAATCTAGGAACTTATAGTTTGCTTAAAATAGAGTATAGGATATATATCTTGTTCATTCTTTAGAAATCTTTTTGTTATCTATATTGTTGGCTAATCCTATTGATTATTTGGGAAAAGATGCAAAGTCTTGTGTATACAGGCCATAAAGGAAAGATAATAATAGTATTGGGAAAAGTGGAATTGATCATGAACAATACATTTAAAATCAAATCCGATTTCATATTCAGATTCCTCTCAAAAAAATATGTAATTTCAAAAAAAATCATCTAAATCCGAGGTCACATGTAAAAGTTATAATTGTTTTAAGTTAGTTGCAGAACTTGTAGAGTTAGTTCCAAAACTTGTAGGTTTAGTTCTAGACTCACGGGTTTAGTTCCGTAACTTAAATAAAAGGAATGAAAACTTTAGTTTTGGAACTTGCATCAATGGAATGACAGTTTTTGAGGGATTGTGAAAACTTAGAGATTCCAATGGGAAATTTGAGAGAGGTTTTGTTCATAGAAATGTGTTTAACAAAAAAATCATTCAGATTTGCTACAGGTTTTACCAATGAAGATAGATCTAACTTTTAGTGAGCTACAATCTGAGGAAAAGTATATCAGACGAGCACTAAAAGTTCCATAAACAGAAACAAAAAAGTCAAATGGAAAATATGAGAGAATTTTGTTTACATAGAAATGTGTTTAACAAAAAGATTGAGATTTTTATAGGTTTTACCAATGAAGAGAGATCTAAATTTTAGTGAGCTACAGTCTGAGGAAACTTGTATCAGACAAGCACTAAAAGTTCCATAAACAAAAACAAAAAATTCAAATAGAAAATATGAAAGAGGTTTTTGTTCATAGAAATGTGTTTAACAAAAACTCTTTTATTTATGACACAAGTTTTACCAATCAAGAGAATTATAAATTTTAGTTAACTCAGTCTAAGGAAAAAGCGTATCAAAAAAGTGTCAAAAGTTCCACGATATAAAAAAAAACAAAGTCAAATGGAAAATCTGGGAAAAGTATTTGGTCAAAATCATATTTTGAGAAAAATCCTTCCAATAATGTAGAAGAATAAAATTATTATGATTCTTATTACCAAAGAGAAAGGAGAAGATTTGGGAACAAATCTTCCTAAAATAAACAAGATAATATTTGACTTCAATAATATATCTCTCTCCATATTTTGTGGAGATTGACATCTTGGTTGTTAGGATTGGAATAAAGATAAGATCAAATTTTATTTCCTAAAATAAGGAGTTGGTTGGATGCATGAATTATAAATGCAACCTTCCACACTTAGATGTGTAATTTTCTTTCTCCTAAAAAATAAAGATTTGTTCTTTCCTCTTAAATATTTTGTAGTTTTAAAATCGAAGTATGATTTAAATACTCTTCCAAGAAATTATTTGGCCACTCATTTCAAGGAAGATAGATCTATGTATTTATGTTTATGTTTATTCATTTGTTCGTAATTCATATTGTTGTATTGTTTTTTTTTTTTTAATTGTGAAAATTTAGTCTATTGTGAACTGCAGTGTTTCCTTTAATTATGTTTATTTCCAATTCAAGCAATTTCAATTTATGCAAGTGTGTTTAAATACCTGCAAGTTTGATTTCCTTCATATAAGTGTGATTTATTTTATGAAAACTTTATTTCTACAAGTGTGCCTTTACTTCTACAAGTGTGGCTTTCAATTTCGTAAGCGTGATTTATTTTATGTAATATTGGTTTTTATTTAAAGGAGTTTCTTTCTAAGATATTTTTCTTTTAATGCATACAACCATTAGACACCATCCCCGGATTAACATTATTAATAGTGAGGATTGACGGCCCTCATCTTTTTGGTACGCGTTTCAAGGGACACAGTGTTATTGGGAGATTCAGATTTCTCTAAAAGAATATTCTAGTGACAGTAGAATACCTTTTAGAAAATTTTGTGATAGGATGTATTTGGTAAGTAGTTTCTTTAGAATTTTATTTCCTAAGTAGATTAAAATTTCATTTATGTAATTAGGAATATTAGATTGTAAATATCTCCCCACAAACTAACTCTGTGTATAAGAAAAATGACTGTGATGTTTGATCAAGAAAGTATAATGGTATGAACAAAGAATTCAGATCTAGAAATGGTAGAATATGATATTGAATCTGGAAGTAGATCTAGTTGATGAAATATCATATGCCATTCTTGATAACCACCACCATTTCCCCTTGTATCAACTAATAACTCAATGATCTTATTACACATAACCTTAGTAAAAAATTGGCTTATCCAGTTTGTAATAATGAAGTGGTAGCATTTCTAGTTAACTCCATCTATATTCAGGGATTTCATTAGAGAAAAATAAAAACTCACTCATAATAAATCCACTCATCCAAATTAGTTTTCATTCCATGATAAAATTCAATCCCCTGAACCATATCCATTAGAAAAATATTTTTCGTGTGTTTCAATTTCTTCATTTTTGTATATACTGGTATAACGTTAAGAAATAATTAATGTGAATATCAAGGAAAAATAAATTTTGCATACTAACATCTGATGACTAGATCTATAAGAATTTCCAGAGTTGTTTTTGATACCAACATTTAGATTTTGGAGCACCAACAATATCAACTAAGGATCATGTAGAGGGACCCACAGATACCTCCACTCTCTCTTTTAACAACTCTCCATCTCTTGAGATCACTATTCTAGGATTTGAAGATTACTATGGTGATTCTAATAATGCACAATTCAAGTTGGACTTTGAAGACCTAAAAATTGTCTACACAATTTTTGGAATATTTTTGGAGTTACCAAGTATGCAAAAATGTTTTTATGGGATCTCAGACATTACTTCATATTTTACACAAGCTATACTTTGATGAATATAGTATGATGATGGATAACAATTTTCTCTAATCCATCTCATGCTATCATCTCAAAAAAAAAATGAAATAAAAAAGATTTGATTGGAAAACCAGCTTGCTGGCCAATCAAAGGCAAAAAAATCAAAAATAAAAAAATCAAAAAAGCTTTGATTGGAAAACCAACTTGCTGGCTAGTCAAAGGCAAAAAAAAAATCTTGATTGGAAAACCAGCTTGCTGGCCAATCAAAGAAAAAAATGAGGTGGCTCTTCTTCAAAGGAAATCAACAGTTACCTAGTGGCTTTCTTCTCAGCACTATTTGACCATGTTAACAATAAGATGACAAAGACAACTAGATGCATGATCAAATTATTTTATTCTACTATTTTATTTTTAATCTTTCTTGTAAATTTTTTTACTACAGCTAGATCCACTTTTAAATATTTCCAAGGAAGGAAAGATAAAATTCATATCTCCCCTACTTATATGAAAAATATGTGCACCTCTTTGTAATCAAACTTTTGGAGTCTAATTTATGGGTAGTCATAAATAAACAACATGCATGAGAACATGCATGAGCTTAGGTGTGGGAGAGAAGGAGAAGCACAAACTATGCATTTTGATTTTAAATATGAGACACATAGAAAAGGAGATCCACACAAAAATTTGTTGTAAAATAAAGAAATCAAAAGCAACAAAAGGAGATCCACACAAGAACCTGTTGTAAAAGAAAGAATATCAAAAGTAACATAAGGAGATCCACACAAGAACTTGTTATAAAAGAAAGAAATCAAAAGTAACAGAATGAGATCCACAAGAATGTGTCCTCAATATGGAGAAGAATCTAAGAAGAGGAGATAATAATGTAATGCATGAGGACATGTATAAGATTAAGTGTGGGGTAATGATGAGGCCATAAATTACTATTATTTTATCCTTCCAAGTTACTTTTGAAAGTGGATTTAAATGTAATCTAGGAACTTATAGTTTACTTAAGATAGAATATAGGATATATATCTTGTTCATTCTTTAGAAATATTTTGTTATCTATTTTGTTGACTAATCCTATTGATTATTTGGGAAAAGATGCAAAGTCTTGTGTATGAAGGCCATAAAGGAAAGATAATGCTAGTATTGGGAAAATTGGAATTGATCATAAAAATTAAATTGAAAATTAAATCTGATTTCATATTAAGATTCCTCTCGAAAAATTATGTAAGTTCAAAACAAAAATCATCTCAATCTAAGGTCGCATGCAAAAGTTATAGTTGTTTTAAGTTAGTTGCGGAACTCGTAGAGTTAGCTCCAGAACTCACAGAGTTAGTTCAAGAACTTACAGGTTTAATTATGGAACTCACAAATTTATTTCCAGAACTTGCGGATTTAGTTCTAGAACTTGCATAAAAGGAATGACAACTTTAGTTCCGGAACTTGCATCAATGGAATGACAGTTTTTGAGGGATTGTGAAAACTCAGAGATTCCAATGGGAAATATGAGAGAGGTTTTTGTTCATAGAAATGTGTTTAACAAAAAATTCATTTAGATTTGCTACAGGTTTTACCAATGAAGAGAGATTTAACTTTTAATGCGCTGAAGTTTGAGGAAAAGTGTATCGAGATGAGCACTAAAAGTTCCATAAACAGAAACATAAAATTCAAATAGAAAATTTTAGAGAGGTTTTTATTCATAGAAATGTGTTTAACAAAAACTTTATTCAGATTTGTTACATGTTTTACCAATGAAGAAAGATATAATTTTTAGTGAACTGCAGTATGAGGAAACATGTATCAAACAAGTACTAAAAGTCCCATACAGAAACAAAAAATTCAAATGGAAAATATGAGAGAGGTTTTTGTTCATAACAATTTTTTTAACAAAAATCTCATTTAGATTTGCTACAAGTTTTACCAATCAAGAGAAATCTCACTTTTAGTGAACTGCAGTCAATGAAAAAGCATATCAGACAAACGTCAAAAGTTCCACAATAAAAAACAACAAAGTCAAATGGAAAATCTGGGAAAAGTATTTGGTCAAAATCATATTTTGAGGAAAAAACTCCCAATAATGTAGAAGAATAAAATCATTATAATTCGTATTACCAAAAAGCAAGGAAAAGATTTGGGAACAAATCTTCCTAAAATAAGCAAGATAAGATTTGACTTTAAATATATATATATATATATATATATATATATATATATATATATCCATATTTTGTGGAGATTGAGATCTTGGTTGTTAGGATTGGAATAAAGATAAGATCAGATTTTATTTCCTAAAATAAGGAGTTGGTTGGATGCATGAATTATAAATGCAACCTTCCACATTGAGATGTGCAATTTTCTTTCTCCTAAAAAATAAAGATCTGTTCTTTCCTCTTAAATATTCTGTAGTTTTAAAATCGGAAGTATGATTTAAGTACTCTTCCAAGAAATGTGTTGGCCACTCATTTCAAGAAAGATAGATCTATGTATTTATGTTTATGTTTATTCATTTGTCTGCAATTCATTTTGTTGTATTATTTTTATTTTTTTATTGTGAAAATTCAGTCTTTTGTGAACCTGCAGGTGTTTCCTTTAATTATGTTTATTTCCAATTCAAGCAATTTCAATTTATGCAAGTGTGATTTATTTTATGGAAGTTTGGTTTGTGTTTAATGGAGTTACTTTCCAAGATCTTCTTCTCTTAATGCATACAGCCATCGGACACCAGTCCTGGATTGACATTATTAATGGCGAGGATTGACCACCCTCATCAATATGGGCTTGTTAAGGATCATTGTGACAACTTGTGCTTAATTTTTGAAAGATGCAGAAATTTAAGAATCTCTTTAAACATCAAGAAGTTTGTATTTTCTACACATTTTAGAACTTTTCTAGGGAATATCATCTACAAGTAGGGTTTGTTAGTAGATCTAACTAAGGTTGTAATTATTATAGGCCTAGAGGAGCCTACCAGTCAGAGTGAGGTGTGTAGATTCTTGGGCCATACAGGGTATTACAAAAAATTTATCAAAGGATATGTGAATATTTCCGCACCCCTAGAGGAGTTACTAAAGGGAAAAGGGACATTCTATTGGGAGAACCGTAACAACACACTTTTGAGGAATCAAGGAGAGACTTACTACAATGCCTATTCTATGTTTTCCTCATAGAACTAACTATTTAACGTACTTGTGGATGCCTCTGGCATAGCCATTGGCGCAATGGTAGCTCAACCTAGAGAAGGCATTAGAGATCATCCTATCTACTTTATTAGTATAAATTTGACTCCTAAACAAAAAAATATTCAACTACAAAGCGTGAGTCTTTTCGATGATCTACACAATGCAAAAATTCAGACAATACTTGCTAGCAAAACCATTTGTATTTTATATGGATCATATGGAATGAAAATACTTAGTAAGTAATCTAGTTTTATAGGGGCACATATGTCGATGGGTTCTCTTATTCCAAGAGTTTGACTTTACAGTCATGGTAAAACTAGGTAAAAGTAATTTTGGCCCATACCACTTATCAAGAATTCAATCAAGAGAGGACATGCAGACAATTGAAGATACAATGCCAGATGCATAGTTGTACAAGTTACATCACATGCCTTCAGAATTGGAGGATATTATTGTATTTTTACACACGGTATGGCGTCGAATGAATGACCTTAGAAAAAAGAAACAACTTGCAATTTGTGTTGCACCCTTCATGTTGATTAGTGATGACTTATAAAAACTAGGCCGAGATGAAGTATTGCGCCGGTGTGTATTAGAACATGAGCACATGAATATCATGGAAGAGGCTCATGGTGGTATTACAGGTGGGCATTATGCAAGTGATGCCACCATGCACAAGATTCTACTCACTGGATTATGGTGGGAAACCCCGTACAAGGATTATAAAGAGTATTGTAAAGTACGTGATCATTTTTAGTGGCTTGAAAAACATGGACAAAGAGATGAAATGCCTTTGATGCCTATTACGAGTGTAGAGCCGTTTGAAAAATGGGAAATATACTTTTTGGGTCCTATTTCCTAGCAGTGTATAGAATCGTATCACACTACATTATCACTTGTATAGATTATCTTACATGATGGGAAAAAGGAGAACCTACAAAGGATTGTACAATAGATATAACATAAAGGTTATTATGGGAAAATATTCTTACTAGGTATGGATGTTCGGCGAGCTTGAAAAGTGATAAGGGCACACACTTTCTGAATGAGATAATCAGGATATTATTGGATGAATTTATGGTCATGCACCACAAGAATACACCTTATCACCCTCTAGAAAATGGTACTGCTCAGGCGTTCAACAAGATTTCGAGCCATAACTTAACAAAAAATTGTGATGTTAAATGGAAAGATAGGGATGATAAAGTTTCTATTGTAGTTTATGCTTATAGAACAACCTACAAAAGGTTAAATAGGGCCATGCCCTTTTAGTTTGTGTTTGGCAAGGAAGTAATTTGTACCATGGAATTCATGTTACCTTCTTTGTGTATTGTGCACGCGGGAGGTCTAGATGATGAGAAAGCATTAGAAGAAAGAATTGACAAGTTAATACAACTAGATGATAGGCGTACCATAGCATGTTTGAGTCGGAGAAAGAAAAGGCCAGAAGAAGGAATGTCATAACAAACACATAAGGGATAAGAATCTTAAGGTTGGATAGATTATGATACCAAGCTTTGGTGCCATCTAGAAAACTTAAGGTGCATTGGTTGGGAGCATATGTTATCACTCATATACTTGAATCAAACACTTGTCAGTTAGAGGTGCTTGATGGAACACGATTACCTAGTTACTTTAATGGAAGTAGGCTTAAGCCCTACTATAAATAAGTCTTCCTAGTGTTTGTAATAAGGTAGTATTTCCATTTAGTATCGATTTTCCTTTCTATATTTATTTTCATTTATTTCCTTCTTCGTCGCTATGCTTTCTCAATTTAGTTCGGTATTTTGTGTAATAAGCGCAATTACGCAATGGAGGCAATTACAATCTAAATTATTTTTATGTGTAAATGATTGCGCATATAATTGGTGTGGGGTGGTTGTTATTCAAAAAGGGGTACACATAAGAATGTATTATTACAGTGTGCTATTCAAAAATATAAGGGAGTTTCTAGAAAGGAGATTGCTCCTAAGGAAGACCGTAGCTGGAAATAAATGAGTGAACAATATAACATGAGGTAAGTGGTAGCCATAGAAACTACTAAAAGAAGGCATAGTGGTGAGGTAATTTGGTGCACGGATGCATGCGAGAAGAAGGTATGTAGTGAGAAAGTAGGAAGGCACACTTTGTAAGGTTATAGCTTTGGCGCATAGGTGTATCACACAAAAATTTGGAAAATGATCGATTAATGAGAGGATAAATGGTAGGTAAAGCGAGAAATAAATGTATTAATGTTGGAAAATCTATATAAAGATGTGATGCGAGTTTATTTCTACGTTTACAATCACATGCATTTGAGCGAGCTAGTTGTGACCCAAACCGAGTGAAACATGTTGAGGTGTGAAGAGTTTCCAAACCAGAATGGAAAGCAAATTTGTGCACAAATGTGTCTTATGTCCCCATTAGAGAAGGGTTTGAGTGAAGCAGAAGCATTACGAAGGAGCTAGGGAACATGGTTTCGAGCTAGGGAATGTTGTTTCAAGCTAGGGCATGAGACCTTTCTCGAAAGAGGAAAAAGGTGATATTTTTACCATGGCACCAAGAAAAACACCTGGAGTAGGAACGAAGGGGAAGAAAAAGGTGGAAATTGAGGTCAAAGATGCTCCCGAGAGAATTTTTTAGAAATGAAGTATCTAGAAGGAGCAATCACTAGAAGGGATTTGGATTCCCATATGCGCAGATGCAAAGTAAGTGATTAGAACCACCACATCACCGACAAAGGGAGTTGGATGCATTATTGAATAAGAAGACCAACAAGCACACGGTGAATGACATGCCAATATATGACAATGCTGGGGAGAAGTTTCTAAATCGGGTAGGGGTGTATCAGCTATATGAAATCCCATATTTTAGAAAACCGAAAATTTATACCAATGGCTTATGAGAAGAGTCCATGAGGACTTCTTCTATTTTGTTGGATGGTGGGTAAGGATCACCACGCCTTTGATTGCTATGTTGACAGGGCTGAAGGGCACATGGATAGAGTTTAGTAGTGATATAACTAATAAGGAAACCATTATAGCCACAAGAAAGGAGTTGGGATACACCAAGGGTCCACACAGAATGGACATATACAAATTAAGGAAGTACCCTGTGGTGTAGGCAGCCACACATCTGCTCACTAAGCTGAATAATTAGGAAAGATGGTTACAGGTAAATACCATGTGGCTAAATATTGTGAAGAAAAGTTCACAAGGAGAAATGTAATAATTTTTTGGCTACATAGTAGAAACAATTATTGAGGAAGTGCGCACAGGTGAGAAGATAATTTTTGGTGCTATCCTATTATCTCTTGTGTTTGTAGAAATTGGAGTGCCCGATGGGCCAAATAATTTTTTTGGGAATAACCCGCATAAAAGAAGTCCCTTATAGATATGTTTGGGAAGTATTTGTGTGAAGGAACAATGAGTGACCCATTCAAACAAAGGGAAGAGCTATGGTATGATCAACTTTGCGTAGCCTTTGAGGAGGAATGGTGCATTCTAAAGGAGTTACCCTTAGTAGTGGGAAAGGAAGTGTAGTTCACGGTGTATCAACATTTTTACACTACATGGTTTTGCAGTGAAGGATGGGACATGGAGTCCCTGGTGCAAACTTCCATACGCCTTCACAAAGGCATTACTTCCAGGTAGTAGTACATAAGTTTATTGATGTGTTTCAGTTTAGCTACAACATAGACAAGGTAGACTGTGACTACCATACTCTACGGAAAACATATGCTTATCCAAATAGGTTTGCCTATATTAAGAGGCTTATTTATGATGTTATAAGCATGAAGTTGGTAAGTTTGGCTATTGGGGATAGTGGGGCCATGCTTATCTATCTTCAGCTCAAGCCTAGGATGGAAAAGGGAAAGTATGTGGAGAATGAATTTATGCTCCCAGGGCCACCTAAGGAAAACACATAGTTGAGAATGTGGTAATTCCAAAACTCTCTTAACCTTAGAAGGATAGGAGGAAAAAGAGCTTGTTGAGGATAATGGAGGCTTAGACCATAGAGGCTAGAGGCAACCCACAAACAAAGTGGAGAGTGAGTGTGCAGATACTCCCCCATAGATGCAAGGAGGAGAGGAAGACTTGGATGTGGGTACATTCCATGAGGAACACCAGTTTAAGAAGGTGTTTAGAAGAACCAAGACCCAAGGCATAAGAACATCTCAACCTTTACGAAGGTCACCTTGACTCTCCCCTAAAAATAAGCACCCGAGAGAAAGAAAAGGAGAAAGTTGAAGCTTAATGAGGAGGATGAGTTTGAAGAGAGCACGCCAGAACCCCAGGTCTAGCTTGAAGATGTGGAGGAACCCCGGGATGAAGAAATGAGAGATGAAGAGGAAGGGGTGAAATAAATAGAAGAAAATTTGCAATAATAACCCAACATGCCCATCACGTCGCATGTAGGAGAAGGGACAACTCTAGACCTTGGCACCCAGGTTTTAAAGGGGCCAAGAACAAAAAGAGAAAGAACAAGTGAAGAGTATGTTGTCCCTAGTATGGGATATGTTGTTGCTCAATTTGATCTCACCCTGTTGTTCAAAATTTATCAGTGCACCTGGTTTGATGCAATTTATGTCCTCCTGTATGGGTGTGTGTAATTATTTTCCTACACTAGGATGTCATTGTTAGTCCCTTCCTTGGGTTGTCGATCACATTGAGTCTTTTTATTATTTAGTCTTCTCTCCATGGGGAAATATTTATTTGTTGGGCATCTTCCATGATTGTGTCTCCTCTATAAATCTTGTCAAAACATCCATGGATATATGGTCATCTTTAATTGGACACGACACGGTAGGTCTATTGGGTGAACTTGTCACTTTTGTCACAATTGTAAAAAATGCCAAATTGGTCTCATGGCCCCAATAGTTTCTAATTGGCTATTATACAATTTGAATTAGTGAAGAAATTTTCTTACTTTTACCCCAAAGATGTACACTTATCATAAGTTGAGCCGTTGTGGGAAGGCATGCCCTTTTCTTGGAGGAATTATGGAGAAAAGAATGAAAATATAAAAGGAATTCCTAAGGCCCACAAAAAGACACGTGGCGGTTCAAAAATTCAAAGGTGGAGAGGCAGATCATCGGAGCATTTTGAAGATTTTGGCCTTTTTGTGAAAAGGAAAAAGTTATAAAATGAGCCATGATTCTACTTGGGACCAAATAATGTATTATGTTTGATTCAGCATTGAAAAGTCAAAACAGAAGGCGGGTCATTTGGAGGTGTTTGGAAATTTTAGATTTATTATGAAAAAGGAATAAAGTATAAAAGTGAAGCACGACCCTGCAAGTTCCTAGATAAAGCCATGTGTTAAGTCTACACCGAAAGTAGGAGATTGGGTCACCGGAGGTATTTTGGAAATTTCAGCTTTGTTTTGAAAAGGTAAAAAGGTGTAAAAATGAGCCGTGACCCCACCAACGCCCTAGGAAAGCCACGTGTTAAACCTATATTAAAAGTAGGTGGGTGGGCCAGAATGTTTAAAAGCACATAATTCTTCTAAGTGGCATAAAATGCAAAAGGCCCCTCTAGGCCCGCTTCAACTAAGATCTTTTCCACATGGACGGCTCAATTTTGAAGTTGTGAAAGATAGAGTTAATGGCTATGATATAAGGCATTTAGTTCTGCCACCATTAACGCTCCAAGACCTCAAGAGATTCGAATGCATTTTGTCTTTTATTGTTAATTTCATGGTCTCTTGTCATTTTTATCAGTGAAGTGCAATCGAAATTGTTGTGGAGCTCAATTTGTGAACCCGAGAAGTGTGAAAGTTGTTATTTTGAATCAAAATTGCTCGGGCACCTACAAAAAACTGCCAGGATGAAGCAGAGCAAGATGCAAAGGAAAAGGATGAAGAGAAGGAAGCTACAGGCGCAAAGGATGATCAACAGGCTTACGCACATTCTTCCTCTTTTTGTGTTCATCATGTTTTTAGAATCAGGAGGGAATGCTCCAAATAATTTTCCAGAAGTGACAATGGATGCCCCAGTTAAAAACAACTGGTGGAAATAATTGAAAAATCTTATCTTTTGTACACCTGGCAGCTTTTGGGTGTAAATTTGTTAAATATCACTTTCTAGAACAAATCTGTAACAAATAAAGTATTCCTTGGAATCAGCTTGAAAGTATAAGGGGTGAGATTACAAGGATGTCGGCCGGATTGAAAGTATAAGGTAAATGCCTAAGACCTGCAAAAGGACACATGGAGGGCCTACGCTCATTTGAGGATCTACCTTTGGGTCTTACCTTTGAAGTTGTGCCAAGGAGACACGTGGAGGCTTCCACTGGCTCCTCTTTATACTAAGACTTCTCAACCTTTGAAGAAAATTTATTCAGCCTGTGATACGTGGAGGACCCGCCCGAATTTTACTTTTGAAAGAGTGCCGAAGAGACACGTGGAGGTTTCCACTGGATCTTCCCATACTTAGACTTTTCAAGCATCTAATGAAACTTTCTTAGACCCTAGGCACATGGCACCTTCCACTGGTTCCTTAACTCTTGCAATGGCTAGTATAAATTTTTCAGGCCCGAGACACGTGGAGAGCTTACGCTTGTTTGGGGTCTCCACTTTTGGGAAACATATCAAAAGTGCACCAAGAGACACATGGAGGCTTCCGCTGGATCCTCTTTATACTGATACTTTTTCAATGGCCGAGGAAAATTTCTTGGGCCCAGGGCATATGGAGAGCCTACGCTCATTTGAGGTCCCACCTCTAGACTCCATCTTTGAAGTTGTGGAAGCTTCCGTTGGACTTTCCCATGCTCGGAGTTTTCAATGACCGGTCTAACTCTCTCGTGTTCGAACACGTGGAGGGCTCGTGATCATTTGGGAACCTACCTCTAGACTTCACCTTTGTAGTTGTGCCAAGGAAACACATGGAAGCTTCCACTGGCTCCTCTTTAACTTGGCTAACTCAGAATCACAATGCAGATTTGTGATATAATCCATGCGAGGGAACTCATTTCTAAGAGGAATGAATCTGGGTATCTATTCCTCAAGGTGTATTCTCGAAGATGAAAAGGATTACGTGTTAGATCAAGCCATATGCAGCCACCTGAGAATTATTGAAAAGGTCATTTCTCGCATGAAAAAATCAAAGAATGATTAAAAAGACTATCAAAAGTTATGACATGGCATCCTGGTCATAGTTAAGGAACTAAGAAACATGATCAGTTCATGATTTATCAAGTGAAACAAAAAGTAAGATATTTTCAAGGGAATAAACATGATTAAATGATATGTTGTAAAGAGGAATATTCTCTTGAAGATTTATACTTTTGGGGGGAAAATTTGGGATGAGTGAGCGAGTGAAATTGTATAAATGCAATGAGAATACTCTTGCATAAGGGGGTTAAATTTTCTGAGAAAGTTTGAGAAAAAACCATTTTCCCGAGAGACCATATGAGAAACCTGTTTATTTTCCTGTGTTTTAGATTTAATCACGTCAAGATGGTTGCAAGTGTATAGCCATTGACAAGCTCTAAGATTGTTAAAGAAACTCTCCCTACCGATGAATCTAATGAACCTTGAAATGAATTTGTGTTGATCATGAGCACAATTGTGTTTGCTCTTATTTCAAAATGTTTTCAAATAGTTTTTCTTGTTCCTATTGCAATCTTATGTTGAAATCCCTCTGAATCACACAAGATCTTATCCCTGTGGTAGTATTTTGGCATTTGCAATTTCATTTTGAGAAGATCTTTCATCTTGTAATGAAATAAACAATTTAAAATCACTCTACTTTCACTAGGTTGACAAAGATTGTTTGTAAGTCTATGAGTGTATCTTAGGCATGATGAATCAGGGACTTTTAATGTTTAATCAAGTCTTTAGCATGAGCCTTTATGTTGAATTCTTGAAGAGTGTATGAAACCGTGCATCTCTGGGCCTCCATTGATACACACCTTCTGGTTGAAGGAATATTTTGGCTATTTTGAAGAATTTTGTCTGTGAGTGTTCCAATATTTGTAAAGGCTCTCAAATATTTGGTATAATCAACTTTATCTTGCTTAACTTCCCACAAAAAATTTCTCAAATGATAAATCCTACATGAACTACCCCTATTTGTACTATGTATCCACAAAGGTTTAACAATTTCCACTGCCAAAATATGCAGAGACAATCAGGATTCAATTATTGTCTTTAGTAACCCAAACCTTTTCAGAAACATCTCCACTCTCTAGTGTGACAACTCATGAGAGTTAGATTGTGTTGTATTGATCATATTTTCTCAAGGTTCTCATTAAGATTGTGAAAAGAAGGATCTCTTGATATCCTTCACCAACACAGGTTACAGAATGGGTCCTCTCACCTTGGTTGAAGGCACAACCTAAAGTAGTGAGGGTAGATCAAACCCTTAGCGAGGAGCTATCCATTTATCTAATGCTTGAGTGATAAATAGTCAGTGGAATCCCTTCCTTGGTTACAAAACAACTTATATCATGATTTTTTTAATCTTCAAGCATCCTGCTAGTTTCGTGATGCTGCTCATCCCTCGCAGGAGTTTCAATTTGGATATCAATAGGGTATGCTGAGGACATAAGAAAAATTATCCATACCTAGTTCTAAAGCACTGTGGGTCTTAAGAAGTTTTATGGGTGGGAGATGATGAGTCCAAATATTGCCACTACGTGCACAAGGAAGTAATTATCCTGGTCCATGTAGACTCATATGGACGAACTATATTTTTACATGTGCGAGAATTAATTTGTCTCGTGAAGAGTAAAGAAGGCACCCCAGAGAAGGAACATGATGATAAAACCTACTCTAATGTCTTATGAGTAGGTAATTAATGCAATGGTCAAAGTATATGCTAAGGTGGCGCAGAGAAACATTGATAAGGTTGCCACCATTCGAGTGCTTCTTGAGGATAACAAGGATAAAAATGTAGAGATAACACGTTTAAAGGAAGAGAAGGAATGAGAACAGGAAAATAATGAGGCCTTCATTAGCATGGCAAAGGAAATTGGTGATCACATCCTTAAAACAAGGCCTCATTTAGAATCTTAGGTTCTAGAAATGTTTCCTTCTGCTATGCATTATGTGTGCACTTTGGTCGATTTGGTGTTAGATGACGAACCAATTCAGATGCTTGCAAAAATAGATTCTCGAACAAGAGGCAAAGAGAGCAAGGGCCTCTATGATTAGAAAAATTTAACTTATTAGGCATTTCTCCAAACTTTGAAGGATGAGATAAAGAAAGATGACCAAGCTCTCAATTTATGTGTGGTACCAAAAGTAGTAATAAGAACCAGAACTATAGTTGAAGATAATGAATTTTTGGCAGCGATGAAAGATGACACACCGATGTGTAGAAATATTGGCACTAGACAAAAAAATGTGTGAGGCTCTCACAATAGCCCAGATTTACACAAAAGAGGATTGATGAGATTGGGAAGCTCATAGTGCAAAATATGGACCTCCTGGAAGGAATGATGTCAAGTATGGGATATGTTGTCTAGGTACTACAAAATGAAAAAGGTAAGACTACTTGGGAGGAACTGGATGTCATAGGCACGAGATATTCTAGAGAAGAAAAGGACTACGCTAAGTGATTGATAGACATTTAAAGATGAAGTTAAAAATTAATATCAAGAGCTAATCCTCCCGATTGAAGAAGAAGGTGTGGAAGAGTGATAATTCATTCTTTTGTGACAAAAGTATTTCATTAATTCTTTCATTCCTTATTGTTTATTATTGGGAACATTAGAAGGAATACCCATTTCTAGGAGGACCATGTACTTTAGTGTGGGGTAATGTTGAGAAAATAGAATGTTTCTCTAAGAATAAGACACACAAAGGATGTGCGCATGGCAACAAGGTGCATTTGAAGGAGCGAGAAGATAGGGAAGGAAACATGTGTCCCGAACACTTTGGCTTAGGACTTAGCCATTTTCATGGATAAGGGATATTTTGGAGAAGAATACTTGCGCTACACATAATGGTATTATTAGAACATGCATAGTTGAAGCTAGTAAAAGTATTTCTTCTTAGAGTTAACTATATGACATCTATTATTAGAACACTTGCATGTTGTGCATGCCATTGTAAAGGTGCATGGCTATTATTAGTATGTGACCTATTTTGAGAAGTGCATGGGTGGTGAAGGGAAAGTACCCACCTCTATAAATATATATTGAACTATGTAGTTTAGTGTGTGTGAATTATTGTAGAGTTGTGTTGTTGGTTCTGATGCGTGCATGACTCATGGAGATAATTTATAATGTAATGATATTTTGGTTTTAGAGTGATTAATGTAATCGAGTATCTTGGCTAGATAATAGTGTTAGACATAACCGAATGTGGTTCTTGTAAGGTTATCCTCATCATAGTTATTGTTTAGTACATGATTCTCTAAGATCTAGATCTGATTTATGCACTGTGAAATGTTTATGATTAGTTATGGATTTGAGTATGTACTATCATCACACTAGCATCTTGTACAAGAAAATTGAAAGAGGGGCTTGATACTGGGTTGCATGTTTTGGGTGTGCACTCAGCTCAAACCGAGTGATGTGTAAGCTTGACCGGGTTTTCCACAGTAGATTCTAGGTTGCACTAATTACTTGTCCCCTTTGTAATAAAGTTTAAAGAAATAAAATCCATCAACATAATTAATTTTTTCAAAGTACTTTTAGGAAAAAATTTCTGGTTACATATTGCACCTAGGAGAAGATGCCTATCTCGCCATGGAAGGTGACTTGATCATATATGAACCTGCTACAACTAAATTACAACTTCAATCATGGTGAGATTGTGTGGTGCTTTCAGAATCATGGATAAATGCATTACATTAAAAAATTTCAAATCTTTGATGAGGTAGTTATGACAGAGTTTTAAAATATCCTGAATAATGGTGAGCCAAAGGTAAAAGCATTAACAATGAGGGTAAGTGATGAGATTTTAGAAGACGTCACTAGTTTACCAACTCGTGGAGTGCCATTTCAAGACAAACCTAGTAGAAAAGAAGTAAGAAGAGAATTTACGATAATGATGAGGAGTTCATCTTAGACCACCAAGGTACTTTTAGAACATCTCTTAAACCTTAATGGGCACAAGCTACCAATTTTTTCATTCAATATTTTACTTTTGAATGGATATATTCAAGGTTAAATACAATTCATTTCAATTTGTTAAATCATTTTAAAAACAATCATTAAGTGATTGTTTGGGTTTCTTTCATGAGATGCTTAAGAAAATAAGAAATGAGTTTCAGAGAGGTAGAACAACCCTGTCACATCATTCTTTAAAAACTCTAGTATTCAAGAACACTGCGGAGAGGAGCACCCTCAAATATCATCGGATGAATTTGTGAGAGTGAAAAATATTGAAACTTTGTTCGGAAAGAAGATAAAAAGTAGAAACAACACTAAAAATTCTACTTCACATACACTAGAAGATGCACCACCCTCTTCCCCAACTCAAGAACCAATTTTTTTAAAGTCTTACTTCTACAAAAAAGAAACCCCTACACCTACTTCACTAGAGATAATCTTTATTTCTAAAAATTTATTGGAATTTTCCTCCCCTAAAACCTCCATTTCCAAAACCAAAAATAAATCTACTCATTTTTCTCAAAAATAAACTAGGCACTCCTATAAGCTTACGGAAAAGAGGAAAATTTTGGGGTGATAATGTCAAGTGGGATATCTACCACTGTGGTACATCCCATATTATTTAAAAAAAAATCCATCAAATTTATTATGATGGTATTCCACATTTAAGAGTGAAGGAACTTCATCGAGTCACCCACCATATTGATTTGGGTTATCCCTCTCGAGATTGGCTATTAAAAATGTTTACATTTTTATAGACTGATATCAAGATAAATATCAAATTGGAAATATTATTCTTGATGATCATAGAACATGACTTTATTACATAACATTGAACTAGTGTGAAAATAACTTTGTAATATACTATAAAAACAATGAGCAAAATTGAAGTTTTTGGTTAAAGTCTTAAGATTCTAAATACAAAAGTGCTTTATTAGAGTGGGGTTTTTTCCTTTAGCTTTCCCCACTTAAATCTCATGTTTTTTTCTTTGCCTCTTTCTCTATTATTTGCTTTCATTTATCATTATTGCATTTTGTAATCTTCACAACTTAATATATAATCTTTGGCATTTATTAAGGATATTTAATCGAGTGTATTACTCATTCCTTATAAGTCCCGACATGGTATCGAGCTAGTGATTGTGCATGTGTAGGATCGATCTAAAAGATTTTTGTTTTCTGGAGTGAAGAAGCTTTAATTCTATTTACAGATCTGCGAATCCCTAATATTTTCGCATTCATCTTCAAGCTAATCGGTTTAAAATTTTGATTCTGCACAAATATTGCTTAAATGGATATTTAGATTGTGTTTCAGCATTTTATTTCTTAGATATGTATTTCTACATCTTGTTTTAGTCATTTTTAGTTTAAATCCATCATCTGTGATCTTTTTTTTTCTCCATCTATAGTTGTTAAGGATTTTTTTTTATGTGGATGCGAAAGGATATCCTCAGATATAGTAAGTTCGAGCATTTAAATCTGCCCCAAATTTATGTCCCTTCATTTTTTAATAGATCTAATTTTGTAAATCCCGATCCAATCATTGGTTTCCAAGTTGCTTCAATTTGTCGGTTTTAATTAGCTTTTTCTTTTTCCGTGAAGTTTTGTTGACTGTGAAGATCGAGCCAATCATTTTTCTCCATCTAGACTAATATTGTTAGTTTTTTAAGATCTCTTTGTTTTATGTGAATTTTTGTATTTGCAAATCTTGTGTGAATAATTAAGTGCTAAGTGGCTTCGTTGTATCAAGTTTTAATAGAACTATTCATTTTTGCGAAGATTGAGCCAATAAGAAGGCTCTACCTTACTTAGTATTGTGAGTTTTATTGTTTATATGATTTTCAGTCAAAAAATTCAAGCCAATAAGTTATTTCCATGTATTTCATGTTCTCAAGATTGTGTTATTATTACTCAATCATTTGAAAAATCTTATCCAATAAGAAAGCTCTGATCTCAAACCTCAAACTTTGGAAATTTACAAGACCACAAAAAATATTGTTCTACTTTCAATTTTTAAATGACATAACATGAAGTTAATGACTGATTCTTTGGTGTTTAGAATTATTTGTAGAAATAGATAAATAATTCAAAAACAAGGAAACACACAAAATGTTTTTCCTGGAAACCCCCAATTTGAGGGAAAACTAGTCGGAAGGGAAATTGCTCTTTCTTCCCATTTATGTATTGGCCAATTTAAATAATAAGATATAGATTACAATAAGCTGAAGAGAAATCAACAATGTCAACACTTCCCTTTTGTACTTGCTTTCTCTGTTCTCACACACACCTTGCTCCTACAATCCAATTCTAGCACTGAAGACTTCTTGCTCACTTCTCCCATGAATCGATATCCAAATCCACTTGCTCTCCATGTATTTATAGTTTCTTATCATGTACTCCCATGCATAGGATAATAAGAAGGGTTGTACATAGGAAGAGACACAATTTGAACGCTCTAAATCTATGAATTTTTGTGGCTCTTTTATTTTTCCATCCATTAGTGATAGGACCATATGTGTCTATAGACTAGTGGTTACACAACCACCTCTCTGCACAAAGGGGTAATTCTATAATTCTACAGTCTACTCTTCATTCTTCTAATTTTTCCTTATGGAACTAGTCATTTTAATGAATTTTTTTCTTTTAGATCCCTACAGATCACACTTCCCCTACTCAGGAGGCTTTTGGTCCCACAAAAGTTTAGTGGGGAGTAGGCCGAGAAAAGAATTTCCTCACTTGTTCCTTGGAGTACCACCGGGTTTGAGTTGTTTTCTTCCCTTTTAGTCCAACCTACCAAGACTTTTGTGGACCTCTCTTTGTCTCATTAATCTTCTACTTTGTAGCACTACGTCCTCCTCCAATTATCTTTGTGAATCCAAGACGAAATATTTTGTGCAAGGTAATAAATGGAACTCTTCTTCTTCATCAAGCATGGATGATTCATATAGATGAAATTTATCACAATTTAATATTGAGTAAATCCACATGAATGGTGGAAAATAAATCTGAAGGTATTTTCTCCAACTGTTCCAATATGGTAAAGGGTCCATATCGTAGTGGCTTTAGTTTCCTTTCTTGGCCTTGTAGTCTCTCCTTAGTCGAGAGTAAAGCCAAACTTTGTCTCCAATATGAAGTTTGTGTTCCCTTTGATGTTAATAATGTCTATCCTTATACCTGGTTTGATATTTCATAATTTTTCTTTCACATTAAGATGAATTTTTGGATCCTCTTAATGAATATTGCTACTCTAGTCACCCTTAAATCACGTATCTCCTCTTCTTCTTGAAACCCAGCTACCATGTCCATTGTATTCATAGGTAGATATCTAAATCATGCTTCAAATGGTGACTTCATAGTGTATTTTTATACTTCCCGGTTGTAGGAATGTTGAATGTAGTCTAAAGACTTGTTGGTTCGAAAATCTGTCAGGTGGGCAGATCTATGGACAGACGAGCCAACAGTGTGTAGGGCATAACCCCTCTTTGAGTCAGCAAAGCGAAACTGGTTTATTGTTATTCTACCATCAAGAATCTGTGCAAGTCTCACAATATTCTACCTTCAGGGGTTGGGATCTCATCCCAGTAGAGGTATTTATAACTGTAAAAGAAGGGAAAGGAATGAGGTGGGGAGATGGGAAAGATCTAAAGGGAGAAAAGAAATGAATTCCAAAGTAGAAAGGTCGGAAGGTCTATGATTTAGGTTGGTAGTAAATGAGCCGAACCTACTTGCATAGATGAATAAAGCAATCTTGATGAATAAATGACAACAAATTAGAAGTAGATTCAACAGAATAAACACACGAGATCTAACATAAGAAAGGTTTGACGTAAAACACGGGTATTCAAAGCACAAAGTCTAAATATTGTATTAATATTTGTTTCTGTTACAAAAGGTTCAAAGTCTTTTCTTCTTACTTCTATTTTTCTTCTGAAAAGTATCCACACTTGAATACAACAAGTATTCAAGTACTTATAGAAGAAGAGAGGAAAAGAAGGCAAAAACAAAGCAACCACTTAATTACAAAATATCTTAAAAAATATTTTAAAGTCACTTGTTGACTTTTGGCAACTTGGTGGATGACATCATCCCATGGTGCAACATGGATGATGTCATCATTTGTGTCAACATACTTTTAGATATTTACAAAAAGAAGATTGAGAGGAATGAGACTATTCATCATCGTCCTCGTGGTGAAAGGGGATATCCTACTTATCTTTGCTTTGCTCAGGAGACGTGATGTGGAACTGGGCACGATATTCCATGAACTTGCTGATCATGGGCTGAAGTTGATCCTGGGAAGGATCCTTGTGATGATCACTGATAGCCTCACAAGTTTCCCGCTCATCTGTGAGATTTTCTGGGAGCTTGGAATATTCATTTTCTACCTCTATCAGGTACCCTATGAAGTCACGACAGGCCAGTAGGTTGTTGATGGATTCGGCGTCGAAAGTGACTTCTGGTCCCAGCCCTTGCGAAACGATCTCCTTGAAGATCCGAATAGTTTCATCTGCCTTTCTCAAGGCGAAAGAAGGAGTGAGCAAGCCCTGGAGACATTCTTAGGACAATTTGCTCCATTTGATGCATTGCATCTAGGGCTTCCTCCTTGATTTTGTCAATATTTTCCAGGACAAACTCCAACTGATCGACCCGGTAGTCTAGAGTAGAAAGGATTTTGTTGAGGGCTCTGGGGTGACCGAAGACGCCGAACTTGACCAGATCTTCAACTGAACAGTCAAGCATTTTCTGGAAGGTCTCATGCTACATCCTAACATGGTCCAGCTCTTTGGAGATAGGTCCTACAATCACCTGGAGTTCTTTGTTCACCCGACTGATATTCTGATACAATTTGGTGAACTTGATGATTACTCCCTCACTTTCTTTGAGGATTTGGCTTCTCCAGGGAAACTGCCATACCCTGCTAGCTGATTTTGGCATATTCATTTATCTTATCTTGGCTCAGAGGCTCAGGAGTTTCAGCGGCAGTTGTAGGAGGTGCACTGCCCATTTTCTGCAAGGCGTGGAGAAGATGTTTATTTTGCTCCTTTAATAGCCTCTTTTCCTCCTTTGCTTCTGGAAGCTTCTTGCAAAGGGCATCGCGCTACGATAGGGCCTCTCCCTGAAGGCTTTCTGAAGATGTCCCCATTGTGACTTGGGTCACTGTATAATCTGTCAAAGACAGATCCTTTTTATCCTTTAAAGGATTGGGATACGCTATCTCCATTACTCTCTCTCCTGACGCACTCTGAGAGAAGTGGGTTATAGGCTTTTGCTTCTTGGCCCCCTTTGATGGGATGACAGAGAAGTCCATCGGTGTGATGGGAAATTTCCTCTTTTGTTGGCTCAGGTGCTGAGAGATCCATGCTGGACTTATGGGAGAGGGACCAGAAGTAGAAAAGGGAGTAGCTGCAGTAGTAGAGGGAAAGTGCGTTGAGACACTTGGAGGCGACATTGAGAGGGAGGCCGAGAAATTGCTCATGGGAGAAGAGATCTTGTAGGGGGGAGGTAGACATGGGAATGGAAGGGAGCGAGAGATGAGGGAAGAAATGGTGGGGGACAGCTCTGCGAGAGAAGAGAAATGGATGACGAGGAAGGGGGAACAGTAGAAGATGGGGAGAGGATACGAACAAAGGAATGGTCTTGGGTCACGCGAGGTGGGAAAGGAGGGGAGGGAGAAGGGATAGAAGGGACCTCAACAGTTGTAGTAGCGGCAACATCCTGAGTGGATGTGCCCATCGGAACATCTTTGGCCACTTCTTTCTCTGGGGAAGCCAGAGTTACAACTTGTTCTCGTGCGGCGGAAGGGGGACTCTCAGGAGCCTCTTCTTGGGCAGAGCTTGACTCACCCTCTTTGTCTTTACCTCTGCCTTTTGGCGATGTTTTGGCCTGAAGGTGCGTTGCCCAATGGAGATGTGGTGAAATCTACCCCGAGGTAGATGAGGCCATTCATCCTGCACCAGTGCTCTGTTCTCCATAGAGTTTCTTTGACCCTTTCTTGATGTGCAGGGCACTTTAGTTACTCGATTGACACAAAATGGCCAATTGTCCCATCCGTGTCAAGATATACCTGATCAACTTCTTGATCGGTAGTTTGATAACCTTTTGGGAATAATGGCTATCATGTCTCTTGAATGATTTCAGCCAAAGCTAAGCAGGAGTGATCCTTTCTTCTAAGCTCGACCTCGTGATACAGGTCGATATAA
Organism: Taxus wallichiana var. yunnanensis; assembly: GCA_018340775.1. Classification (NCBI taxonomy): domain Eukaryota; kingdom Viridiplantae; phylum Streptophyta; class Pinopsida; order Cupressales; family Taxaceae; genus Taxus; species Taxus wallichiana. Next base: position 240,152,516 of record CM031234.1, on the reverse strand, counting down.
ATGTCCTCGATCTGCGGAATGTGGATTGGATCAAGTTTGGCCTTGGGAAGGTAATTTCTTGGATCGAAAGTGGGCCTTTCCGGGAAGTTGTGCTTTAGATTGAGCAGTTCTAGCTCTGCAAACATCTCCCGGGCTTTGTGGTGGGAAAGACAAGTGTACCTACCCACTGTGAGGGGGAAAGGAGTTCCATGCTTCTTTCTCTTCAAACACTTTTCATGGTAGGTTATGAGCTGTCTGGATAGCTCCAACAGGATCAGCTTGGGGCCGCATATCTTGGCAATTTGGTGGGTTCCCCCAAGAAGTTGGCTACCCTTAGATAGGTGAAGGTGGGAAATTACGTGAATAAGGCCCCCCACTTCTCCGTTGCTGCAACAATGCTCTTGGTCATACGACCATGAGTCATGTTTGGCCTCAAAAGGTAGACGATGCCGTAGAAGAAAGCATCATTAATCTTTGTAAACTGTGAAATATTGTTTTCTAGCTTCATCTCTGGGTAGTATTCATATATTTTTACTTGGGGCCAAACCCTGCATTGGCTCAATGCTGGATAATCCCTCTCCGAGGCTACAACATAAACTACGTAGGAGTTCATGTAGAACCTCCCCGTTGTGGTGAGTTGTTGGAGCTACTTGGATATAGTGCTGCTTATGATCTCCACCCACTCAAGCGTTGATCCGGAACATTCTTTTCATTATCTCTAGGTACACGAGCATCCATTTATGAAAGTAGTGGGTGTCAAAAAGCCCAAATACTCTTCTTAGGAATGTGATGGTATCACTTAGTTCCTCGGAGAAATCACTACGGTGAATGACCTGTGGCCATCTGGTTACCACCTTCTTGTTTTTCGGTACACCTCATTCATTAATTACATAAACACTTTGGTCTTCATTGTCCTCCCAAGCCTTGGTGCGATCTTCTTATCTTACGGCCACAAAGTGCGATGGTGAGGAATGCCAAGCATAATTTCGAAGTGCTAGGTAGTGAGGTTGATCACGACCTCACCCTTCTCATTTTTGACACACCTCGTGTCTTTATTGTAGCAACGGGCCACTACCATCATGAATTCGTTGTTTACTGCACTAACTGGGATCCCCTAGCAAAATGCAGGCCACTGCCTACCAATTTGTCCATCCAGGGACTTCCTGTGACCCTCCTAGTTCTGGCCCAGAAATCTTCCATATCGATGTGACCGAGCTCAGAGTCTCTTATATCTAGGTCACATTCTGCCTGGGATTCGAGCATCCTGACCCTCTGATATTTGTACTTCATCTCTTCCTCTGTAAGCTTGGCTTTACCCTTAGACTTGGTTGGCCTCTTGCTTGATGTAGACATATGTAGTTCTGAATTCAATTGCTGATCTGTAAGAAGAAGAAGCGAAACCCAACGCAGAAGAGCCATGTTAGCTATTAGATCTCCCATTAAAGCATTGACAGAAGGAAGAGTTAGCAATTTTAAGGCCTCAGGGCGCAGGGCACATGAACACTGCAGGCTGCAGGGTTAAATAGTATGGCATAGAAGAAGGGTGTTACAAGGGACAAATCAGTGCCAAAGGGCACAAGGCGCATGGATGCTGCACATGAAATTTTGTTGTTGTAAGCAGAAGTGCGCCTGCGCCATTTATATGCATTTTATACCGGGCGCAGATAATTTTCATGTTACACGGGGATAGGATGCACCAAAGGCACAGGTTTAGTGTGTGTAACATCATCTTTACGTGTACAAAAGGGGAACTTGGCGCGGCGCATGAAAGGTTTGCATGACATTGTGTTGCTGTAATAGGGGATGCGCCTACGCCGTTTAACGTAGTTTTATACTTGGCACAAGTAAGGCTGGTGTTGCATGGGTGCGGGGTGCGCCAATGGCACAGGTTTTTGAAATGTTACATAGGAGCTCGGTGCACCAAGAGGGCACAGGGTTATTGGGTGTTGCAAGTGAGGAAAGTGTGCCTTCAGGTGCAACTGTATTTTATGTAGCAAGCATGGCGAATGCGCCAAGAGGAAAACAGTCTAACACGAACTTCTAAGTCTCCTTTCTTTCTCTGGAGGGGTTTGTATATGTTTTAAGCCTCTTCTACAGGGTTTTTTGATGGTGAAGAGGGCATACTAAGGAGATCCAAGTGATTTTTTCTGAGGCAGAGCCCACCTTACCAGCAGATCTGGAAAGAGGAGGAAGAGCATGGGGGAGAAGGACAACAAGAATAACAAAAGAGGGTTTACAAATCCATGCCTCTACTACACAAACAAACAACCAACAACAAAAACATAAGAGGAAAAAGGACCACCTACCCAGGAATATATATAACGTGAGAGATGAGGCGGGGTCCACGAACGTGATACGAGGACGAAAAGTGTGCTGACAGGTGCAGAGGAACAAAATCTATCACGTGTTTTTTTAATTGTTAAAGTGATAGGGTGGATGCGCCTATATATAGGAAAAGGTGCAATAAATGCACCAACCACTTTTAAGGGCGCATCAAAACACCTGTCGACACTTCAAACTTTGCACCCTTTGGCGCACCAAAACGCATGTTAACATGTGATTATGTGTGCCTTTGGTGCAACAAAAATACTGTCAACACTGAAATTCATGTGCCTTTGGTGCACCAAAACGTGGCACAACAATCATGTTGTTGACACGAAGGCACATGCGCCTTGGCGCATGCAAGAAAGGTGCATCACGGGAGGCGCACCAAAACATGTGTCGACACTTCAAAGGGTGTGCCAAAGGAAATGAAGGGGCGGATACTTATTCTGTGTTGCACAGACAAAAGGTGCACCCAACCAAAAAGGACCAAAAATGGTTAAGTTTGGAAAACTAGATTTCCCAGAAAGGGATTTTGCAACGTTCTAAATGCAAGGGGTCCCTAACGAGGATCGAACAAAATTTGGTATAGTTACCTATAAAATTTCCCTCGTCAATTTTACAGGATAACATCTGGCTCTTTTTGGGGACTAACTTTGAGCAAGACTCAAGGGTAGAGAACCCCAACTTTACATGTGCCTATGCATTGGGTTACGGAGTCAAAAACAAGGGTGACTGAAAAGGGGAAACACACAACCAACAAAAGCTAACACATGAAAAAAACAAACACACAACTGAATCAAATTGTATAAAGAAGAGAGCAAGCTCTACTTCCTAAAGATCTTCGATGATACTTCCCGCTATAGGAAGCGGAGCTCGAGTTCCATCCCGATACAAGAGATAGAAGTTATTCTCTCCGTTGAGCTGCTTGATCTTGAAAGGTCCTCTCCATAGGGAATCAAATTTTCCATGCATGCCCTTCGGCTCTCTTCATTTGTCCCATAAAAGGACGAGGTCTCCCACCTGGTACTCTCTTTGCTTAGCTTTTTTATCGAACAATCTTTTGACTTGATTCTGATGATCAGTGATCTTGTCGACCACCCTTACTCTTTTTTCTTCAAGTTCGGCTAGATACATGACCCTCTTTTCAAGAGAATTTTGGAAAGTCTCATCTTCAATCACTCGTGCCAAGCGCAGAGCATGAAGTTCTACGAAATGGGAAGTTCTATGTCGATCCCATATAACACTTGAAAAGGTGACATACCGAGAGATCTCTTGGGAGTAATGCGGTCCACCCACAAAGCGTCGTATAATGATTTGTGCCACATTCACTGATTCTCATCAACTAGCTTCCGTATGATGGTCACTAAGTTTTTATTACTGGATTCTACCTGACCATTTCCCTGAGGGTAATAATCTGAGGCGTGAGCCAAAGTTATTCTATATTCATAACAAAAACCAATAACTTCTCGTGAAGAGAAGTTGGAAGCATTATCAGCCACAACCTTGCTTGGAACACCAAACCTTACAATGATATTCTCTTTGATGAAACTGCAAACAACTTCAGAGTGGCATGTTTGACAGGTATGGCCTCCACCCACTTGGTGAAGTAATCCATTCTTTGTTAGGGCGTAACTATGTCCGGCACTTGATTGGGGATTGAGTGCCTCAATAAAATCAATTCCCCACTTCTTGAATGGTTTGTCGATAACGCCAATGGCACGAGGGAAAAACAATCAATTTTGGTTTGCCGAAAAAATTGTTTGTAGAGCTCACATTTTGCTACCCAAGTGGTACATCCTGAAAAAATGTCACCAATAGTACACTGCCTAGATGATCTTGTGTGCCATCATGGAAGAGGAGAAGTGACCACCACAGGCTGAGTCATGAAAACTCTCAAGTAACTTTATCTGCTTGTGGTTTGTCAACACATCGCAAGAAGATGCCATCTATTCCACGTTTGTATAAAGCGTCATCCCAGATGACATATCTAGCTACTCTGAGCTTTATAGCATGCTTCTCCTTTGAAGTCAGATGAGTTGGACACTCACCATAAGTGAGAAAGAAAGTGATATCAGAATACCATTCGTCACTGGTGGCGACAAATAGAACCATGGGTAGAGAATCAGCTTTCTCCAACTGGCCTTGTGTTCCATCAATGCAATCATCCTTTCCCCGAAATCTTCTGAATCTTGGTTTTCAGCCATAAGTTGACATAGGCCCTTGCCTCTTACCAACTTGGTTGGTTTTATATCTAGATCATACTCTTGGACTTTTGCAATCCAATTTCCTCGCAAACTCCCTAACTCCTGTTGAGTTAAGATGGACTTTACTACTCGTGTCAGGAACTAGAACTACCATATGAGAGTTTAGAATGTAGTACCTGAAGTTCTTAACTACTTTGACAATGGCAAAGGCATGTTTTCCAACTGAGTCATTTTTAATTCGTGAGGCTTGAGAGGAGAGCTCATAAACGCAATCGGGATTCAACATCTTCAGAATTCCTTTGCATTAGGATGGCCGACACGGTATGTTCAGATGCATAGCTATACAGGATAAAATCCTTGGAGAAATCGGGACATACCAGGACTGGCGCATGGGCGACAGAGGCTTTTATCTCCTCGAATGACTTCTTCCCTTCTTCACTCCACCGGAAATTTGGTGACCCTTTCATCATGTCTAATATGTGGCGAGTCTTTTCAGCAAAGTCGGGAACAAAGCGCCTGAGAAAATTCACTTTTCCGAAGGAAGGAGTGAATGCTGTCTTGCTTGTAGGTAAAGTAAGGCTCTGAATAGCCTTAACTCTTTCGGTATCTATCTTCGTCCCTTCTTTTCTAACAACATGTCCCAACAACTTTCCTTCTGTGACTCCGAAAATAGACTTTTTCGGATTCAGGGAGATCCCATGCTCTCGGCATCTAATCAATACTTGCTCCAAATGATCACAATGATCATTTCACTATTTGGAGAACATAGTTAAGTCATCCAAGTAGACTACGATGACCTTCCCCATCATACCTTTGAACGCAAAGTCCATGGCCCGCTGAAAAGTGGCACCAACATTGGTCAGGCCAAAAGGCATCCTGCTATAAGAAAACATACCCCAAGGGGTAGTGAATGTTGTTTTGAATTGGTCTTCGGGTGAGACTTCAATCTGATTGTAGCTTGAAAAACCATCAAGCATGGACAACATTTTTGATCCAGTTACTGCTTGCAGAACTTGATCCATTATGGGAAGTGGGTAGTTGTCCTTCAAGGATGCTTGATTCAAGTTACGAAAATCCACGCATATGCGTATCTCGCCATTCTTCTTGCACACTGGCACAATGTTCACGACCCAGGTACTATGATGGATAGGAAAAATGATTCGTGTCTAGCATTTTCTTAATTTCAGCCTGGATAGTACCTGAGATCTTAGGATTATAGTGTCTCTGCTTCTGGCGAAAGGGTTTGACATCCTCTTTCAACGGGATGTCATGTTGGACATCCTTTGGCTTGAAAGACTTTAGATCGGCATAGGACCATGCCAATACATCCATGTATTTTTTCAACAATTTGACAAACTTTCGCTTCTCTTCAGGTGTGCAACATTTTCCAATGTTTACAAACTGTGGATGTTCAACCGAACCTAAATTGACCAGTTCGGTTTCTGGGGAGGAGCCAGATCATCTCGCCTTTTCTTTTTGACAAAATGATCATGCCTGTCGAACAACCGTTCTAGGGAAACCAGGCCTTTTGGGATTTTATTTCCTTTGAGCTGACATATGCCATCGTTTCCTTTGGGTTCCCCATTCTGATCAGTAACAGACTCACGGCACGTGGAAGTAGATCCTTCAAAATGAAGCTCATTAAAATTTTCCACTTTTTCAAGAAAGGCAATGAGTTGATTGTCATCGTTGAATACTTTCCAGTGCTGAGAATTTATCTGCCAAGCTTGGGCGGAAAACCACCTCAATGGTATATGTGTCTATTTTCAAACCTAGGTGAGGGAGCATGAGAGATGCTGAAATGGCCAATGAATCGGCCATGTCATTCTGAGCTCTTGGATGGATTTTATTGAAAAAGCATCAAAATCCTCGATGTTGTCCCATACCGCGTTGCGGTAATGTCTGAGCCTTTCATTCTTCACTTGGTATATCCTTTTAACTTGATTTACGACCAGCTCTACATCACCTTGTACTTTCAGATTCTTGATTCCTCTTTCCTTTGTGGCTTGCATGCCAAGTAGCAAAGATTCATACTCAATAGTATTATTCGTGTTGAAAAATTGTAACTTGAAAGAGAGGGGAATAATCTCCTCTTCGGGGGATATTAGCAAGGTGCTAGCGCCGCACCCACTAGTCGTGCAAGCTGCCATCAAACTGCAAAGTCCAGATCTTGTTAAGATCTTCTGCTTGGATGAGAACATCCATTTTGTCAGACTTGGTAGACAAGAAATAGTTTCCCATCCCTGATGATTCGAAGAGAATTTGGGCTTTGGGGTCATCGGAGTTAGTAACTAGGTACTTCTTTTGTGATTCAGCTCCAATGTTTGCATTACACCTTTGACGGGGATTCTAGCCTTAGACCAGTCCATATGAATCTCCCCACCAACTTCACTACAAAAACTCCTTCCTAGCAGAATTCCATAGGCTGCTGGAATATCGGCAACAAGGACGGTCATTTTTACCCTTTTTTCAGGAATGCTGCAAACGCAAATTGCATGTCTTTGATTTGACCGATCAGCGGAACTTGCTTGGTTTCCAAGGAATAACATCTGCCAAAAGGCTTGGTAAGGGTGAGGCCCAGAGCATGGGTGACTTTTGCTAGCATGACATTATCAGAAGCTCCAGAATCAATTATGCAGTTGCTTAGTTTGTGGCCATTGATTAGGAGGGAGAGGTAGAAAGGTTCTATCTTTCCTGATGCGGAAGTCGAGGCAACGTTTATGCGGGAAAAAGGAGGGGTGGAAAGGATTCCTTTTGGGGAGACCTGATTAGTTACGATAGCTTGGCTTTGGATGTATTCGGTCAACCTTACAAGTTGCTCGGGATTTGACTGAAGATACTCGGCTTTAGACATTTGGATCTTGGTCTTTTTAGCGTGGTCAATTATGTCAAATGCGGCCAAGGGTTGCGTTGATGGAGGAATGAGTCCCTCATTTCACGATGGTAGGGTAGGATTACTTGGCCTTGATAGGAACATGAGAGGACTGATTTGGAGGGGAGACAGGGGAAAAATTTTTTTGAAAAATATTTAATAACAGGTTGAGCCGGAAGGGGACTACCTCGTTTAGCGATGGTTGGAGGCGTGCTTGACATGGCCTTTTCTTTCTGTATCTTGGTAGCAACCTCTGCTTCCTTTCCTTGTGAGTGGGTGAAAACAACATATGACTGTCTGCTTGCATATCCTTGGGTACCCTCCTCTTCATCAGATTCCCCCTCATCAAATTCCATATACCCGATAGTAGAGTCACTAGTCGGTTCACCGACATCTTGATCATCTTCACCTTGAGATGAAGGTTCTTCATAATTTTGCTCCTCTTCTTTGATTTCGGCTAAAGCGTTGACCGGAGGAGCCTCAAGCACCAACCATGGAGCAGTTGCAGGAAAACGCGGCCTATGCGGACGCTTGTTGGAAGTGAAAGTTCTTCGTGGAATATCTCGGTATGAGGAACTGGGGGAAGCTTGGGCTAACTGCTTCTTTAATGCGAGCAAGTCATTCACCATCTTTTGAAATGCCGGATCAGATGAAGTGGTGGGAGAAGGGATCGAAGCTTTAAGCTTGGATGATTCTCTTTTAATTCGCTAGATATTAGCAAGTTATCTTCGATCCGGATGGCAGCGAAGCTCAGGCGAGAGAATCAAAGTAGCGACTTGTTCTTGCAGGAGTAAGAAACTTACTTTTGAGCTCATGGCATTTACGAAGAAACACTTCTAATTTTCGGTGTTGGAAGCATGGTAGGTGGAACACGGTTGATTAGTGAATTGAAATGGGTGATGAAGTCATGCATAGTTTCATTGACCTCCTTCTTTAGGTGAGTGATCTTTGATAGCAATGCGAATGCATCTTCGGAAGGCTTATACTTGTCTTCAAATGCAGCTCATAATGTGGCCCAACTAGTAATAGATCTGGCCGGAAAATGCTGAAACCATTCCACTGCTGGTCCTTGCAAGGTCTCTAGAAAAAGGTGAATAGACACATCTTCATGGGTCACATCGAGATCTTGCATGACATGATGAATGCGAGATATATGTGAATCGTGCTTTGGTTTCCGCTCCCATCGAATTTAGGAAAATTCTTTTAATTTCCATGTGGGAGTGCATGAACGGGATGTGGCAAAGCCAGAGGGCCATAGCATTTCCCCACGGTACCACCATCTAAACATTTGGAAAAAGGACGTGAGTTGGAAGCACAGTTCCACTGAGAAGCAAGGCACTGCAAAGTGATGTGGATGTTCCTGGTGAGAGATGCTTCCTTCGTGGAGGTGAGACACTCCTGGACAACCGGTCGGCTGAGCTCAGTGATGAGAAGCGTGATGGTGTAATACTGAAGTTGTTCCTTTGAAGTAGATCGAAAGTAAGATCCACTTCTCCACGAGCTCTTCTGCTATGAGTAAATGGTTCACCCTCCAGTGTACCTTCCAAGTTTGTAATTTTTGGAGCAGATTTAAGAACTCTTTTTTATTGTACTTGCTGATTTTCTAATTTTTCTGACAAAAATCAATAGCATGTACTTTTCTAAATATTTAAATTTTATCCTTCTTCTGAAAAATGATTGCGGTTTTAATGACAGATTTAACAAAGATAAAATGGTGGTAAAGCTTAGTAAGCTGATTTTCAGATCTAGAGTTGACTTTTTAAAGAGTTTGAAAATTTTGGTAAACTGTCAAAAACTCAGATCTACGGAAAAATATAGATATTTGTAAAAACTCAGTGAACTAAAGATCTCTAACTAGCCCAGATCTATGGACCTCTGAAGAAAATTTTCAGTTTGGAGCATTTTTGCAAAAAAATTTGGATTTCAGACAAAAGTTAAATTTTGCAAACAGGTAGTGATTTTTGACTTTTTCTTGATTTTCAAACATACCACTACCATAGATCCGTTAGATCTGCTTTAATCCCAGTAGAGTCACCAAAAACTGTTGGTCAAAAATCTATCGGGTGGGCAGATCTATGGATAGACGAGCCAACAGTGCGCAGGGCATAGCCCCTCTTTGAGTCAGCAAAGCGAAACTGGTTTATTGCTATTCTACCAGTAGGAATCTATGCAAGTCTCACAATATTCTACCTTCGAGGGGTTGGGATCTCATCCCAGTAGAGGTATTTCCAACTGTAAAAGAAGGGAAAGGAATGAGGTGGGGAGATGGGAAAGATCTGAAGGGAGAAAAGAAATGAATTCCAAAGCAGAAAGGTCAGAAGGTCTATGATTTGGGTTGGTAGTAAATAGAGCCGAACCTACTTGCATAGATGCGAATAAAGCAATACTGATGAATAAATGACAATAAAGTAGAAGTAGATTCAACAGAACAAACATACAGATCTAACATAAGAAAGGTCTGATGTAAAACACGGTATTCAACACAAAGTCTAAATATTGTATTAATATTTGTTTATTTACAAAAAAGTTCAAAGTCTTTTCTTCTTACTTCTATTTTTCATCAAAAAAGTATCCACACTTGAATACAACAAGTATTCAAGTATTTATAGAAGAAGAGAGGAAAAGAAGGCAAAAACAAACCAACCACTTAATTACAAAATATCTTACAAAATATCTTAAAGTCATTTGTTGACTTTTGGCAACTTGGTGGATGACATCATCCCATGGTGCAACATGGATGATGTCATCATTTGTGTCAACATACTTTTAGATATTTACAAAAAGAAGATCGAGAGGAATGAGACTATTCATCATCATCCCATGGCTGAAAGGGAGTATCCTACTTCTGCTGCTTTGCTCAGGAGACGTGATGTGGAACTGGGCATGATATTCCATGAACTTGCTGATCATGGGCTGAAGTTGATCCTGGGAAGGATCCTTGTGACGATCACTGATAGCCTCGCAAGTTTCCCGCTCATCTGTGAGATTTTCTAGGAGCTTGGAATATTCATTTTCTACCTCTATCAGGTACCCTATGAAGTCACGACAGGCCAGCAGGTTGTTGATGGATTCGGCGTCGAAAGTGACTTCTGGTCCCAGCCCTTGCGAAATGATCTCCTTGAAGATCCGAATAGTTTCATCTACCTTTCTCAAGGTGAAAGAAGGAGTGAGCAAGCCCAGAGACATTCTCAGGACAATTTGCTCCATTTGATGCATTGCATCCAGGGCTTCCTCCTTGATTTTGTCAATCTTTTCCAGGACAAACTCCAACTGATCGACCCGGTAGTCCAGAGTAGAAAGGATTTTGTTGAGGGCTCTGGGTGACCGAAGATGCCGAACTTGACCAGATCTTTGATTAAACAGTCGAGCATTTTCTGGAAGGTCTCATGCTGCATCCTAGCATGGTCTAGCTCTTCGGAGATAGGTCCTGCAATCGCCTGGAGCTCTTTGTTCACCCGACTGATATTCTGATACAATTTGGTGAACTTGACGATTACTCCCTCACTTTCTTTGAGGATTTGGCTTCTCCAGGTGGAAACTGCCATACCCTACTCTCACCAATTTTGGTGTATTCATTTATCTTATCCTAGCTCAGAGGCTCAAGAGTTTCGGCGGCAGTTGTAGGAGGTGCACTGCCCATTTTCTGCAAGGCGTGGAGAAGATGTTTATTTTGCTCCTTTAATAGCCTCTTTTCTTCCTTTGCTTCCTGGAGCTTCTTGCAAAGGGCGTCAACTACAGATAGGGCCTCTCCCTGAAGGCTTTCTGAAGACATCCCCATTGTGACTTGGGTCACTATATAATCTATCGAAGACAGATCCTTTTTATCCTTTAAAGGATTGGGATACGCTATCTCCATTACTCTCTCTCCTGACGACACTCTGAGAGAAGCGGGTTATAGGTTTTTGCTTCTTGGCCCCCTTTGATGGGATGATGAGAAGTCCATCGGTGCGATGGGAACTTTCCTCTTTTGTTGGCTCAGGTGTTGAGAGATCCATGTTGGACTTATGGGAGAGGGACCAGAAGTAGAAAAGGGAGCAAGCAGCTAGTAGTAGAGGGAAAGTGCGTTGAGACACTTGGAGGCGGCATTGAGAGGGAGGCCGAGAAAGTGCTCACGGGAGGAAGAGATACTGTAGGGGAGGTAGACATGGGAATGGAAGGGAGCTGAGAGATGAGGGAAGAAATGGTGGGGGACAGCTCCGCGAGAGAAGAGAAGATGGATGACGAGGAAGGGGAACAGTAGAAGATGGGGGAGAGGATACGACCAAAGGAATGGTCACTTGGGTCACGCGAGGAGGGAAGGAGGAGAGGGAGAAGGGATAGAAGGGACCTCAACAGTTGTAGTAGTGGCAACATCCTGAGTGGATGTGCCCATCGAAACATCTTTGGCCACTTCTTTCTCTGGGAAGCCGCCAGAGTTACAACTTGTTCTCGTGCGGCGGAAGGGGGACTCTCAGGAGCCTCTTCTTGGTAGAGCTTGACTCACCCTCTTTGTCTTTGCCTCTACCCTTTGGCAGATGTTTTGGCCTGGAAGGTGCATTGCCCAATGGAGATGTGGTGAAATCTACCCCGAGGTAGATGAGGCCATTCATCCTGCACCAGTGCTCTGTTCTCCATAGAGTTTCTTTGACCCTTTCTTGATAGTGCAGGGTGCTTTAGTTCTGTCGATTACAGCAAATGGCCAGTTGTCCCCATCCGTGTCAAGATATACCTGATCAACTTCTTGATCAGTAGTTTGATAACCTTTTGGGACAATGGCTACGCCGTACTGAATGATTTCGGCCAAAGCCAAGCGGGAGTGATCCTTTCTTCTGAGCTCGACCTCGTGATACAGGTCGATATAAATGTCCTCGATCTACGGAATGTGGATTGGATCGAGTTTGGCCCAGGAAGGCAATTTCTTGGATCGAAAGTGGGCCTTGCTGGGAAGTTGTGCTTTAGATTGAGCAGTTCTAGCTCTGCAAACATCTCCCGGGCTTTGTGGTGGGAAAGACAAGTGTACCTACCCACTGTGAGGGGAAAGGAGTTCCACCCTTCTTTCTCTTCAAACACTTTTCGTGGTAGGTTATGAGCTGTCTGGATAGCTCCAACAGGATCAGCTTGGGGCCGGCATATCTTGGTAATTTGGTGGGTTCCCCCAAGAAGTTGGCTTCCCTTAGATAGGTGAAGGTGGGAAATTGCGTGAATAAGGCCCCCCACTTCTCCATTGCTGCAACAATGCTCTTGGTCATTCGACCGTGAGTCATGTTTGGCCTCAAAAGGTAGACGATGCCATAGAAGAAAGCGTCGTTAATCTTTGTAAACTGAAATACTATTTTCCAGCTTCAGCTCTAGGTAGTATTCATATATTTTTACTTGGGGCCAAACCCCGCATCGGCTCAATGCTGGATAATCCCTCTCTGAGGCTGCAGCATATAAACTACGTAGGAGTTCATGTAGAACCTCCCGTTGTGGTGAGTTGTTGGAGCTGCTCGGATATAGTGCTGCTTATGATCTCCACCCACTCGAAGCGTTGATCGGCACATTCTTGTTCATTGTCTCCAGTACACAGCATCCATTTATGAAAGTAGTGGGCATCAAAAAGCCCAAATACTCTGCTTAGGAATGTGATGGTATCACTTAGTTCCTCGGAGAAATCACTACGGTGAATGACCTGTGGCCATCTGGTTACCACCTTCTTGTTTTTCAGGTACACCTCATTCATCAATTACATACACTGGTCTTCATTGTCCTCCCAAGCCTTGGTGCAGTCTTCTTGGCTTACGGCCACAAAGTGCGGTGGTGAGGAATGCCAAGCATAATTTTGAAGTGTCGGGCAGTGAGGTTGATCACGACCTCACCCTTCTCATTTTGGACACACCTCGTGTCTTTGTTGTAGCAGCGGGCCACTACCATCATGAATTCATTGTTTACTACACTGACTGGGATCCCCCCAGCAAAATGCAGGCCACTACCTACCAGTTTGTCCATCCAGGGACTTCTGTGACCCTCCTAGTTCTGGCCCAGAAATCTTCCATATCGATGTGACCGAGCTCAGAGTCTCTTATATCCAGGTCACATTCTACCTGGGATTCGGGCATCCTGACCCTCTGATATTTGTACTTCATCTCTTCCTCTGTAAGCTTGGCTTTACCCTTAGACTTGGTTGGCCTCTTGCTTGATGTAGACATATGTAGTTCTTAATTCAATTGCTGATCTATAAGAAGAAGAAGTGAAACCAACACGAAAGCCATGTTAGTATTAGATCTCCCATTAAAGCATTGTGAAAGGAAGAGTTAGCAATTTTAAGGCCTCGGGCGCGGGGCATGAACACTTGCGGGTTGCGAGGGTTAAATAGTATGGCACATGAAGAAGAAGGTGTTACTGAGGACAAATCAGCGCCAAAGGGCGCAAGGCGCATGGATGCTGCACATGACATTTTTGTTGTTGTAAGCAGAAGTGTGCCTGCGCCATTTATATGCATTTTATACCGGGCGCAGATAATTTTCATGTTGCACGGGGACAGGATGCGCCAAAGGGCGTAGGTTTAGTGTGTGTAACATCATCTTTACGTGTGTAAAGGGGAACTTGGCGTGGCGCAGGGAAGGTTTGCATGACATTGTGTTGCTGTAATAGGGGATGCGCTACGCCCATTTAACACAGTTTTATACTTGGCGCAAGTAAGGTTGGTGTTGCATGGGTGCAGGGTGCGCCAATGGCGCAGGTTTTTGCAATGTTACATAGGAGCTCGGTGTGCCAAGAGGGCGCAGGGTTATTGGGTGTTGCAAGCAAGGAAAGTGTGCCTTCTGGGCGCAACTGTATTTTATGCAGCAAGCATGGCGAATGCGCCAAGAGGAAAATGCAGTCTAACACGAACTTTTAAGTCTTCTTTCTTTCTCTGGAGGGGTTTGCATGTGTTTTAAGCCTCTTCTGCAGGGTTTTTGGATGGTGAAGAGGGCATACTAAGGAGATCCAAGTGATTTTTTCTGAGGCAGAGCCCACCTTACCAGCAGATCTGGAAAGAGGAGGAAGAGCATGGGGGAGAAGGACAACAAGAACAACAAAAAGAGGGGTTTACAAATCCATGCCTCCTACTACACAAACAAACAACCAACAGCAAAAACACAAGAGGAATAAGGACCACCTACCCGGAATATATATAATGTGAGAGACGAGGCGGGGTCCACGAACGTGATACGAGGATGACAAGGCGTCTTTGTGCAGTGCGGAGAGGAATAAAATCTATCACGTGTTTTTTTAATTGTGAAAGTGACAGGGTGGATGCGCCTATATATAGGCAAAGGTGCAATAAATGTGCCAACCACTTTTTAAGGGGCATCAAAACACCTGTCGACACTTCAAACTTTGCCCTTTGGCACACCAAAATGCGTGTTAACACGTGATTATGTGCGCCTTTGGCGCAACAAAAATACTGTCAACACTGAAATACGTGCACCTTTGGCACACCAAAATGTGGCGCAACAATCATGTTGTTGACACGAAGGCGCATGCACCTTGGCATGCATGCAAGAAAGGTGCATCACGGGGAGGCACACCAAAACATGTGTCGACACTTCAAAGGGTGCACCAAAGGAAATGAAGGGGGCACATACTTACTCTATGTTGCACAGACAAAAGGTGTGCCCAACCAAAAAGGACCAAAAATGGCTAAGTTCGGAAAACTAGATTTCCTAGAAAGGGATTTTGCAACGTTCCAAATGCAAGGGGTCCTGACGAGGGACCAAAACAAAATTTCCATTGGGTTACCTATAAAATTGCCCTTGTCAATTTTATGGGATAACAACTGGCTCTTTCTGGGGACTATCTTTGAGCAAGAACTCAGGGGTAGAGAATCCCAGATCTACATGTGCCTATCCATTGGGTTACAGAGTCAAAAACAAGGGCAACCAAAAAGGGGAAACACACAACCAACAAAAGCAAACACATGACAAAAACAAACACACAACTGAAAGCAAACTATACAAAGAAGAGAGCAAGCTCTACTTCCTGAAGATCTTTAGATGCTGCCCACTATAGGGAAGCGGGAGCTCAGTTCCATCTAGATACGAGAGATAGAAGCTATTCTCTCCATTGAGCTGCTTGATCTTGAAAGGTCCTCTCCATAGGGAATCAAATTTTCCGTGCATGCCCTTTGGCTCTCTTCGTTTGTCCCACAAAAGGATGAGGTCTCCCACCTGGTACTCTCTTTGCTTAGCTTTTTTATCAAACAATATTTTGACTTGATTCTGATGGTCGGTGATCTTGTCGACCACCCTTACTCTTTTTTCTTCAAGTTCGGCTAGATACATGATCCTCTTTTCAAGAGAATTTTGGAAAGTCTCATCTTCAATCGCTCATGCCAAGCGCAGAGCAGGAAGTTCTACAGAAATGGGAAGTTCGGCGTCGATCCCATATAACACTTGAAAAGGTGACATACCGAGAGATCTCTTGGGAGTAATGCGGTCCACCCATAAAGCGTCGTACAATGATTTGTGCCACATTCGTGATTCTCATCAACTAGCTTCCGTATGATGGTCACTAAGTTTTTGTTACTGGATTCCGCCTGACCATTTCCCTGAGGGTAATAATCTGAGGCGTGAGCCAAAGTTATTCCGTATTCATAACAAAAACCAATAACTTCTCGCGAAGAGAAGTTGGAAGCATTATCAGCCACAACCTTGCTTGGAACACCAAACCTTACAATGATATTCTCTTTGATGAAACTGCAAACAACTTCGGAAGTGGCATGTTTGACAGGTATGGCCTCCACCCACTTGGTGAAGTAATCCATTGCTGTTAGGACGTAACTATGTCCGGCACTTGATTGGGGATTGAGTGCCCCGATAAAATCAATTCCCCACTACTTGAATGGTTTGTCGATAACGACCGGCCTGAGGGGAAAAGCAGCCAATTTTGGTTTGCCAACAAATTGTTGGCAGAGCTCACATTTTGCTACCCAGGTGGCTATATCTTGAAACAACGTCGGCCAATAGTACTGGCTGGAATGATCTTGTGTGCCATCACGAAGAGGAGAAGTGACCACCACAGGCCGAGTCATGAAAACTCTCAAGTAACTTTATCTGTTGTGGTTTGTCAACACATCGCAAGAAGATGCCATCTATTCCACGTTTGTATAAAGCGTCATCCCAGATGACATATCTGGCTGCTCTGAGCTTTATAGCACGCTTCTCCTTTGAAGTCAGATGAGCTGGACACTCACCATAAGTGAGAAAGAAAGTGATATCAGAATACCATTCGTCACTGGTGGCGACAAATAGAACCATGGGTAGAGAATCAACTTTCTCCAACTGGCCTTGTGTTCCATCAATGCAATCATCCTTTCCCCCAGAATCTTCTGAATCTTGGTTTTCAGCCATAAGTTGACATAGGCCCTTGCCTCTTACCAACTTGGTTGGTTTTATATCCAGATCATACTCTTGGACTTTTGCAATCCAATTTCCTCGCAAACTCCCTAACTCCTGTTGAGTTAAGATGGACTTGACTGCCGTGTCAGGAACTAGAACTACCGTATGAGAGTTTAGAATGTAGTACCTGAAGTTCTTAACTGCTTTGACAATGGCGAAGGCATGTTTTTCCAACTGAGTCATTTTTAATTCGTGAGGCTTGAGAGGAGAGCTCATAAACGCAATCGGGATTCAACATCTTCAGAATTCCTTTGCATTAGGATGGCCGACACGGTATGTTCAGATGCATAGCTATACATAATAAAATCCTTGGAGAAATCGGGACATACCAGGACCGGCGCATGGGTGACAGAGGCTTTTATCTCCTCGAATGACTTCTTCCCTTCTTCGCTCCACCGGAAAGTTGGTGACCCTTTCATCATGTCTAATATGTGGCGAGTCTTTTCAGCAAAGTCGGGAACAAAGCGCCTGAGAAAATTCACTTTTCCGAAGAAGAGTGAACGCCGGTCTTGCTTGTAGGTAAAGTAAGGCTCTGAATAGCCTTAACTCTTTTGGTATCTATCTTCATCCCTTCTTTGCTAACAACATGTGTCCCAACAACTTTCCTTCTGTGACTCCAAAAATAGAACTTTTTCGGATTCAGGGAGATCCCATGCTCTCGGCATCTAATCAATACTTGCTCCAAATGATCACAATGATCATTTCACTATTTGGAGAACACAGTTAAGTCATCCAAGTAGACTATGATGACCTTCCCCATCATACCTTTGAATGCAAAGTCCAT
This sequence comes from Taxus wallichiana var. yunnanensis, assembly GCA_018340775.1. Taxonomy (NCBI): domain Eukaryota; kingdom Viridiplantae; phylum Streptophyta; class Pinopsida; order Cupressales; family Taxaceae; genus Taxus; species Taxus wallichiana. The sequence continues at coordinate 240,134,951 of CM031234.1, read as the reverse complement.
GGCCCGCTGAAAAGTGGCACCAGCATTGGTCAGGCCAAAAGGCATCCTGCTATAAGAAAACGTACCCCAAGGGGTAGTGAATGTTGTTTTGAATTGGTCTTTAGGTGAGACTTCAATCTGATTGTAGCCTGAAAAACCATCAAGCATGGACAACATTTTGATCCGATTCTTGCTTGCGAACTTTGATCCATTATGGGAAGTGGGTAGTTGTCCTTCAGGATGCTTGATTCAAGTTATGGAAATCCACGCATATGCGTATCTCACCATTCTTCTTGCGCACTGGCACAATGTTCGCGACCCAGGTACTGTGATGGATAGGAAAAATGATCCGTGCATGTCCAGCATTTTCTAAATTTCAGCCTGGATAGTACCTAAGATCTTAGGATTATAGTGTCTCTGCTTTTGGCGAAAGGGTTTGACATCCTCTTTCAACGGGATGTCATGTTGGATGTCCTTTGGCTTGAAAGACTTTAGATCAGCGTAGGACCATGCCAATACATCCATGTATTTTTCAACAATTTGACAAACTTCCACTTCTCTTCAGGTGTGTAACATTTTCCAATGTTTACAAACTGTGGATGTTCAACCGAACCTAAATTGACCGGTTCGGTTTCTAGGGAGGAGCCAGGATCATCTCACCTTTTCTTTTTGACAAAACGATCATGCCTGTCGAATAACCATTCTAGGGAAACCAGGCCTTTTGGGATTTTATTTCCTTTGAGCTGACATATGCCATCATTTCCTTTGGGTTCCCCATTTTGATCAGTAATAGACTCACGGCATGTGGAAGTAGATCCTTCAAAATGAAGCTCATTAAAATTTTCCACTTTTTCAAGAAAGGAAATGAGTTGATTGTCATCATTGAATACTTGCCAGTGCTGAGAATTGTCCGGCACGCTTGGGCGGAAAACCACCTCAATGGTATATGTGTCTGTTTTCAAACCTGGGTGAGGGAGCATGAGGGATGCTAAAATGGCCAATGAATCGGCCATGTCATTCTGAGCTCTTGGGATGGCTTTTATTGAAAAAGCGTCAAACTCCTCGATGTTGTCCCATACCGCATTGTGGTAATGTCTGAGCCTTTCATTCTTCACTTGGTATATCCTTTTAACTTGATTTACGACCAGCTCTGCATCACCTTGTACTTTCAAATTCTTGATTCCTCTTTCCTTTGTGGCTTGCATGCCAAGTAGCAAAGATTCATACTCAATGGTATTATTCGTGTTGAAAAATTGTAACTTGAAAGAGAGAGGAATAATCTCCTCTTCGGGGATATTAGCACGGCGCCAGCGCCACACCCACTAGTCATGTAGCTGCCATCAAACTGCAAAGTCCAGATCTTGTTAAGATCTTCTTGCTTGGATGAGAACATCCATTTTGTCAGACTCGGTAGACAAGAAATAGTTTCCCATCCCTGATGATTCGAAGAGAATTTGGGCTTTGGGGTCATCGGAGTTAGTAACCAGGTACTTCTTTTGTGATTCAAGGCTCAATGTTTGCATTACACCTTTGACGGGGATTCTAGCCTTAGACCAGTCCATATGAATCTCCCCACCAACTTCACTGCAAAAACTCCTTCCTAGCAGAATTCCATAGGCTGCTGGAATATCGGCAACAAGGACGGTCATTTTTACCCTTTTTTCCGGGAATGCTGCAAATGCAAATTGCGCGTCTTTGATTTGACCGATCAGTGGAACTTGCTTGGTTTCCAAGGAATAACATCTGCCAAAAGGCTTGGTAAGGGTGAGGCCCAGAGCATGGGTGACTTTTTCCGGCATGACATTATCAGAAGCTCCAGAATCAATTATGCAGTTGCTTAGTTTGTGGCCATTGATTAGGAGGGAGAGGTAGAAAGGTTCTATCTTGCCTGATGTGGAAGTCGAGGCAACGTTTATGTGGGATGAAGGAGGGGTGGAGAGGATTCCTTTTGGGGAAACCTGATTAGTTATGACAGCTTGGCTTTGGATGTATTCGGTCAACCTTACAAGTTGCTCGGGGTTTGACTGAAGATACTCGGCTTCAGACATTTGGATCTTGGTCTTTTTAGCATGTGGTCAATTATGTCAAATGCGGCCAAGGGTTGCGTTGATGGAGGAATGAGTCCCTCATTTCACGATGGTAGGGTAGGATTACTGGCCTTGATAGGAACATGAGAGGACTGATTTGGAGGGGAGATAGGGGAAAAATATTTTTTTGAAAAAGATTTAATAACAGGTTGAGCCGGAAGGGGACTACCTCGTTTAGCGATGGTTGGAGGCGTGTTTGACATGGCCTTTTCTTTCTGTATCTTGGTAGCAACCTCTGCTTCCTTTCCTTGTGAGCGGGTGAAAATAGCATATGACTATCTGCTTGCATATCCTTGGGTACCCTCCTCTTCATCAGATTCCCCCTCATCAAATTCCATATACCCGATAGTAGAGTCACCAGTCGGTTCACCGACATCTTGATCATCTTCACCTTGAGATGAAGGTTCTTCATAATTTTTCTCTTCTTCTTCGATTTCAGCTAAAGCGTTGACCGGAGGAGCCTCAAGCGCCAACCGTGGAGCAGTTGCAGGCAAAACGTGGCCTATGCGGGACGCTGTTGAAGTGAAAGTTCTTCGTGGAATATCCCGGTACGAGGAACTGGGGGAAGCTTGGGCTAACTGCTTCTTTAATGTGAGCAAGTCATTCACCATCTTTTGAAATGCCGGATCAGATGAAGTGGTGGGAGAAGGGATCGAAGCTTTAAGCTTGGATGATTCTCTTTTTAATTCACCAGATATTAGCAAGTTATCTTCGATCCGGATGGCAGCAGCCTGGGCGAGAATCAAAGTAGCGACTTGTTCTTGCAGAGTAAGAAACTTACTTTTGAGCTCATGGCGTTTACGAAGAAACACTTCTGATTTTCCGGTGTTGGAAGCATGGTAGGTGGAACACGGTTGATCAGTGAATTGAAATGGGTGATGAAGTCACGCATAGTTTCATTGACCTCCTTCTTTAGGTGAGTGATCTTTGATAGCAATGTGAATGCGTCTTCGGAAGGCTTATACCTGTCTTCAAATGCAGCTCGTAATGTGGCCCAACTAGTAATAGATCCGGCCGGAAAATGCTGAAACCATTCCATTGCGGGTCCTTGCAAGGTCTCTAGAAAAAGGTGAACCGACACATCTTCATGGGTCACATCCAGGATACTGCATGACATGATGAATGTAGATATATGTGAATCGTGCTTTGGTTTCCGCTCCCATCAAATTTAGGAAAATTCTTTCGATTTCCATGTGGGAGCGCGTGAACGGGATGTGGCAAAGCCAGAGGGCCCATAGCATTTCCCCATGGTACTACCATTTGAATAGTCGGAAAAAGGACACGAGCTGAGAGGAAGCATAGTTCCACTGACGAGCAAAGCACTTTGCAAAGTGATGTGGATGTTCCTGGTGAGAGATGCTTCCTTCGTGGAGGTGAGACACTCTGGACAACCGGTCAGCTGAGCTCGAGTGAGAAAGCATGTTGGTGTAATATTGAAGTTGTTCCTTTGAAGTAGATCAAAGTAGAGATCAACTTCTCCATGAGCTCTCCTGCTACGAGTAAATGGTTCACCCGCCAGTGTACCTTCCAGATCTGTAATTTTTGGAGCAGATTTAAAACTCTTTTTATTGTACTTGCTGATTTTCTGATTTTTCTGACAAAAACCAGCAGCATGTACTTTTCTAAATATTTAAATTTTATCCTTCTTCTGAAAACCGATTGTGGTTTTAATGACAGATTTAACAAAGATAAAATGGTGGTAAAGCTTAGTAAGCTGATTTTCAGATCTAGAGTTGACTTTTTAAAGAGTTTGAAAATTTTGGTAAACTATCAAAAACTCAGATCTACGGAAAAATACAGATCTTTGTAAAAACTCAGCGAACTAAAGATCTCTAACTAGCCCAGATCTATGGACCTCTGAAGAAAATTTTCAGTTTGGAGCATTTTTGCAAAAAAATTGGATTTCAGACAAAAGTTAAATTTTGCAAACAGGTAGTGATTTTTGACTTTTTCTTGATTTTCAAACATACCACTACCATAGATCCATTAGATCTGTTTTATCCCCAGTAGAGTCACCAAAAATGTTGGTCCGAAAATCTGTCGGGTGGGCATAGATCTATGGACAGATGAGCCAACAGTGTGCAGGGCATAGCCCCTCTTTGAGTCAACAAAGCGAAACTGGTTTATTGCTATTCTACCAGCAGGAATCATGCAAGTCTCACAATATTCTACCTTCAGGGGTTGGGATCTCATCCCAGTAGAGGTATTTCCAACTGTAAAAGAAGGGAAAGGAATGAGGTGGGGAGATGGGAAAGATCTGAAGGGAGAAAAGAAATGAATTCCAAAGCAGAAAGGTCAGAAGGTCTATGATTTGGGTTGGTAGTAAACAGAGCCGAACCTACTTGCATAGATGAATAAAGCAATACTGATGAATAAATGACAACAAAGTAGAAGTAGATTCAACAGAACAAACATACAGATCTAACATAAGAAAGGTCTGATGTAAAACACAGGTATTCAGCACAAAGTCTAAATATTGTATTAATATTTGTTTCTGTTACAAAAAGTTCAAAGTCTTTTCTTCTTACTTCTATTTTTCATCTGAAAAGTATCCACACTTGAATACAACAAGTATTCAAGTATTTATAGAAGAAGAGAGGAAAAGAAGGCAAAAACAAACCAACCACTTAATTACAAAATATCTTAAAAATATCTTAAAGTCATTTGTTGACTTTTGGCAACTTGGTGGATGACATCATCCCATGGTGCAACATGGATGATGTCATCATTTGTGTCAACATACTTTTAGATATTTACAAAAAGAAGATCAAGAGGAATGAGACTATTCATCATCATCCCACGGCTGAAAGGGGGTATCCTGCTTCTGCTGCTGCTCAGGAGACATGATGTGGAACTGGGCACGATATTCCATGAACTTGCTGATCATGGGCTGAAGTTGATCCTTGGAAGGATCCTTGTGATGATCATTGATAGCCTCGCAAGTTTCCCACTCATCTGAGCTTTTCTGGGAGCTTGGAATATTCATTTTCTACCTCTATCAGGTACCCTATGAAGTCACGACAGGCCAACAGGTTGTTGATGGATTCGGCGTCGAAAGTGACTTCTGGTCCCAGCCCTTGCGAAACGATCTCCTTGAAGATCCGAATAGTTTCATCTACCTTTCTCAAGGTGAAAGAAGGAGTGAGCAAGCCCGAGACATTCTCAGGACAATTTTCTCCATTTGATGCATTGCATCCAGGGCTTCCTCCTTGATTTTGTCAATCTTTTCCAGGACAAACTCCAACTGATCGACCCGGTAGTCCAGAGTAGAAAGGATTTTGTTGAGGGCTCTGGGGTGACCGAAGACGCCGAACTTGACCAGATCTTTGACTGAACAGTCGAGCATTTTCTGGAAGGTCTCATGCTGCATCCTAGCATGGTCCAGCTCTTCGGAGATAGGTCCTGCAATCACCTGGAGCTCTTTGTTCACCCGACTGATATTCTGATACAATTTGGTGAACTTGACGATTACTCCCTCACTTTCTTTGAGGATTTGGCTTCTCCAGTGGAAACTGCCATACCCTGCTCACTGATTTTGGCGTATTCATTTATCTTATCCTGGCTCAGAGGCTCAGGAGTTTTGGTGGTAGTTGTAGGAGGTGCACTGCCCATTTTCTGCAAGGCGTGGAGAAGATGTTTATTTTGCTCCTTTAATAGCCTCTTTTCTTCCTTTGCTTCCTGGAGCTTCTTGCAAAGGGCATCAACTACAGATAGGGCCTCTCCTTGAAGGCTTTCTGAAGACATCCCCATTGTGACTTGGGTCACTGTATAATCTATCGAAGATAGATCCTTTTTATCCTTTAAAGGATTGGGATACGTTATCTCCATTACTCTCTCTCCCGACGCACTCTGAGAGAAGCGGGTTATAGGTTTTTTCTTCTTGGCCCCCTTTGATGGGATGATGGAGAAGTCCATCGGTGCGATGGGAACTTTCCTCTTTTGTTGGCTCAGGTGCTGAGAGATCCATGCTGGACTTATGGGAGAGGGACCAGAAGTAGAAAAGGGAGCAGCTGCAGTAGTAGAGGGAAAGTGCATTGAGACACTTGGAGGCGGCATTGAGAGGGAGGCCGAGAAAGTGCTCACGGGAGGAAGAGATACTACAGGGGAGGTAGACATGGGAATGGAAGGGAGCTGAGAGATGAGGGAAGAAATGGTGGGGGACAGCTCTCGCGAGAGAAGAGAAGATGGATGACGAGGAAGGGGGAATAGTAGAAGATGGGGGAGAGGATACGACCAAAGGAATGGTCGCTTGGGTCACGCGAGGAGGGGAAGGAGGAGAGGGAGAAGGGATAGAAGGGACCTCAATAGTTGTAGTAGCGGCAACATCCTGAGTGGATGTGCCCATCGAACATCTTCGGCCGCTTCTTTCTCTAGGGAAGCCAGAGTTACAACTTGTTCTCGTGCGGCGGAAGGGGGACTCTCAGGAGCCTCTTCTTGGGTAGAGCTTGACTCGCCCTCTTTGTCTTTGCCTCTACCCTTTGGCAGATGTTTTGGCCTGGAAGGTGCATTTCCCAATGGAGATGTGGTGAAATCTACCCCAAGGTAGATGAGGCCATTCATCTGCACCAGTGCTCTGTTCTCTGCAGAGTTTCTTTGACCCTTTCTTGATGGTCTCACGGGTGCTTTAGTTACATCGATTATGAAAAACGGCTAGTTTTCCCCATCCATGTGTCAAGATATACCTGATCAACTTCTTGATCAGTAGTTTGATAACCTTTTGGGACAATGGCTACACCATACTGAATGATTTCGGCCAAAGCCAAGCGGGAGTGATCCTTTCTTCTGAGCTCGACCTCGTGATACAGGTCGATATAAATGTCCTCGATCTGTGGAATGTGGATTGGATCGAGTTTGGCCCTAGGAAGGTAATTTCTTGGATCGAAAGTGGGCCTTGCCAGAAGTTGTGCTTTAGATTGAGCAGTTCTAGCTCTGTAAACATCTCCCGGGCTTTGTGGTGGGAAAGACAAGTGTACCTACCCACTGTGAGGGGGAAAGGAGTTCCACCCTTCTTTCTCTTCAAACACTTTTCATGGTAGGTTATGAGCTATCTAGATAGCTCCAACAAGATCAGCTTGGGGCCAGCATATCTTGGCAATTTGGTGGGTTCCCCCAAGAAGTTGGCTTCCCTTAGATAGGTGAAGGTGGGAAATTGCATGAATAAGGCCCCCACTTCTCCGTTGCTGCAACAATGCTCTTGGTCGTACGACCGTGAGTCATGTTTGGCCTCAAAAGGCAGACGATGCCATAGAAGAAAGCGTCGTTAATCTTTGTAAACTATGAAATACTATTTTCCAGCTTCAGCTCTGGGTAGTATTCATATATTTTTACTTGGGGCCAAACCCCGCATCGCTCAATGTTGGATAATCCCTCTCCGAGGCTGTAGCATAAACTACGTAGGAGTTCATGTAGAACCTCCCTGTTGTGGTGAGTTGTTGGAGCTGCTCAGATATAGTGTTGCTTATGATCTCGCCCACTCGAAGCGTTGATCTGGCACATTCTTGTTCATTGTCTCCAGGTACCTGAGCATCCATTTATGAAAGTAGTGGGTATCAGAAAGCCCAAATACTCTCTTAGGAACGTGATGGTATCACTTAGTTCCTCGGAGAAATCACTACGGTGAATGACCTGTGGCCATCTGGTTACCACCTTCTTGTTTTTCAGGTACACCTCATTCATCAATTACATACACTGGTCTTCGTTGTCCTCCCAAGCCTTGGTGCAATCTTCTTGGCTTACGGCCACAAAGTGCGGTGGTGAGGAATGCCAAGCATAATTTCAAAGTGCCGGGTAGTGAGGTTGATCACGACCTCACCCTTCTCATTTTGGACACACCTCATGTCTTTGTTGTAGCAGCGGGCCACTACCATCATGAATTCATTGTTTACTGCACTGATTGGGATCCCCCAAAAATGCAAGCCACTGCCTACCAGTTTGTCCATCCAGGGACTTCCTGTGACCCTCTTGGTTCTGGCCTAGAAATCTTCCATATCGATGTGACCGAGCTCAGAGTCTCTTATATCCAGGTCACATTCTACCTGGGATTCGGGCATCCTGACCCTCTGATATTTGTACTTCATCTCTTCCTCTGTAAGCTTGGCTTTACCCTTAGACTTGGTTGGCCTCTTGCTTGATGTAGACATATGTAGTTCTGAATTCAATTGCTGATCTACAAGAAGAAGAAGCAAAACCCAACGCAGAAGAGCCATGTTAGCTATTAGATCTCCCATTAAAGCATTGACAGAAGGAAGAGTTAGCAATTTTAAGGCCTCAGGGCGCAGGGCGCATGAACACTGCAGGCTGCAGGGTTAAATAGTATGGCACACAGAAGAAGGGTGTTACAAGGACAAATCAGTGCCAAAGGGCGCAAGGCGCATGGATGTTGCACATGAAATTTTTGTTGTTGTAAGCAGAAGTGTGCCTGCGCCATTTATATGTGTTTTATACCGGCACAAATAATTTTCATGTTGCACGGGGACAAGATACGCCAAAGGGCGCAATTTTAGTCTGTGTAACATCATCTTTACGTGTAAAAAAGGGGAACTTGGTGCAGCCCAGGGAAGGTTTGAATGACATTTTGTTGCTATAATAGGGGATACACCTGCTCCATTTAACACAATTTTATACTTGGCGCAAGTAAGGCTGGTGTTGCATGGGTGTGAGGTGCGCCAATGGCGCAGTTTTTTAAATGTTACATAGGAGCTTGGTGCGCCAAGAGGGCGCAGGGTTATTGGGTGTTGCAAGCAAGGAAAGTGTTCCTTCTAGGTGTAACTATATTTTATGCAGCAAGCATGGCAAATGCGCTAAGAGGAAAATATTCCAACACAAACTTCTAAGTCTCCTTTCTTTCTCTAGAGGGGTTTGTATATGTTTTAAGCCTATTTTGCAGGGTTTTTTGGATGGTGAAGAGGGCATACTAAGGAGATCCAAGTGATTTTTTTGAGGCAGAGCCCACCTTACCAGCAGATCTTGAAAGAGGAGGAAGAGCATGGGGGAGAAGGACAGCAAGAACAACAAAAGAGGGGTTTACAAATCCATGCCTCTTACTACACAAACAAACAACCAAACATCAAAAACATAAGAGGAAAAAAGGACCACCTACCCGGAATATATATAACATGAGAGACAAGCGGGGTCCACGAACGCGATACGATGATGACAGCGTGTTTGTGACAGTGCGAGAGGAACAAAATCTATCACGTGTTTTTTTAATTGTGAAAGTGACAGGGCGGATGCGCCTATATATAGGCAAAGGTGCAATAAATGTGCCAACCACTTTTTAAGGGGCACATCAAAACACTTGTCGACACTTCAAACTTTGTGCCCTTTGGCACACCAAAACACATGTTAACATGTGATTATGTGCACCTTTGGCACAACAAAAATACTGTCAACACTTGAAATACGTGTGCCTTTGGCGCACCAAAACATGGCGCAACAATCATGTTGTTGACATGAAGGTGCATGTGCCTTGGCGCATGCAAGAAAGGTGCATCATGGGGAGGTGCACCAAAACATGTGTCGACACTTCAAAGGGTGTGCCAAAGGAAATGAAGGGGCACACACTTATTCTCGTGTTGCATAGATAAAAGATAAAAAAGGAAAAAATGGTTAAGTTCGGAAAACTAGATTTCCCGAAAGGGATTTGGCAACATTCCGAATGCAAGGGGTCCCCGACGAGCGATCAAACGCACCAAATTCCTATTCACCACCTCTTTTTGTCCATTTGTATATGGATGGAAGGACATGTTCCTCTATAACTTGGTGTCCATCTTGTACCAAAAATTACTCTAAAACTTCCCCAAGAACCTAAAATCTATGTTAGAAACAATAGACTTTGGAAAATAAAAATGAACCCATACATTAGCAAAGAAACGCTTCAACCTTGTCATATGATTTTATTATCTTTTTACATTCCATAAGAATACGCATTTTACTGATTGTATCAACAACATATAAATAGTCATGGACATGTTTAGAAATAGATAGTCCTCCTAAAAAATCCATAGAAATGTCTTCCCAAGGACAAATAGGTACCGGTAAAGGTATATACAAAACTTCCTAATTTTGAGGTTTTCTTGTATAACACCTTTTACATCCTCTTATGAATTTAGATACTTTTTCCTGCATATTGGGCCAATAAATGTACCTTTGCAAGAGGGCCATGGTCTTACCAAATCCAAAATTCCATGACACTTTTGAGGTATATGCTTCCCTCATCAATAGAGACCTTTCTTCCTTTGGCACAAAAACCTTCTCCCATCGGTAAAGAAAACCATGTTTGAGATAACAATATGCAATACCCGTCTTTTTATCCCCTTGAGATTAGTAATGTTAATATACTACCCCAATATATTTTTCTTGAGTGTATGCCTCTCCGTAAGCTTCCTTCGTGAAGGGCGCAATCTTAGAGATAATGGCCAAACTAGATATTTTATCTTATTTGGGTGGCCTAGAAAACATGTCTCGCCACCAAATTAGTGCTACCTTTATTATAACGTAGATCACCAAATGGAACTGCTGAAGGAATCCCATCCACTTGTAGTGCCTTTCTTGATGTAATTTAGACCATGCTTGTAAATAATGGAGAGGTTTGTGGCCTGTATGAACAATAGTTTATTTTCCCAATAAATGATGTTTCAATTTATTTATTTCTTGAACTAGTTTATACATTTCCTTATCATATACTTTGAATATCCCTTAAATTTTGAAGTGATAGTTTCGAATGATAACATACTAGCTTACCTCCCTATAACAACATTGCTCCCATAACATAATCACTAGTATCTGTCTCTACTTCGACGGGCTATTGCAAATTAGGAAGAGAAACTACTAAATCATGAATAATTATGTACTTTAATAAATAAAAAGCCTTATCTTTTTAATCTTGTTCCTTACCCCATTCAAACCCTTACTCAATGCATTCGTTGTGTGTAGAGGTGTTGTAATAGCGTAGAATTCTAGATTGAACTTCCTCATGTATTGTACTTCTCCCATAAAATTTCTAGTCTTTGTGGCTCCCATTGGTGTCATCCAGGTTTGTGATGGTTTCCACCTTCTTCATATCCATTAGTATCTCTCATCCTCCAACCACGTTCCCAAGATAGACAAGTGACTTATTAACATATTCACATTTCTTTATATTGCATAGTAGTTGTTTCTCCTTGAGTACTTGTAAGAGTTGATACAAATTGTCTAGTTGTTCCTCCCATGTGGCACTAAAAATCATATTATCATCTATATCAACAATGAAACATAAATCTATAAATTACCGAATATATCATTCATCAACCTCATAAATGTAGCAGTACACTACATAAATTGAATGTAAGTACTAACCACTCATACAAACCCAATTTTATTTTGAAGGAAGTCTTCCATATATCCTCCTCCTTCATCTTGAATTAGTAATAACCCAAATTGAGATCTAAAATTATGAAGATATTTACATGTTGAAGCTGGTCCAAGAGGTCATCTATGCATGGGAGTGGATATTTGTTCTTTATGGTGATCTTGTTCAAGGCATGGTAGTCGATGCACATTCTCTAAGAACCATCCTTCTTTGAAACCATCACAATAGGAAAACTACATGGTGAGGTGCTTAGGCATATCACCCCTCGGTCTAGTAGCTCATGGAGTTGTTTCTTTACCTCTGTAATCTCTAACAAGGATTGCCTATACAACTTAATGTTTGGTAGAGGAGACTCAAACAACATTTGAATCTCATGTTCTACCTCCTATTTTGGTGGTAACCCACTGGGAGTCTGGAATACTTCCTGAAAAGACTAAATGATGCTATCCAAATCCTTCATCCCTTGGTTAGAAATATCTAAAATTTCTACCCCATCTTGTTTATCCTTTAATAAAAGTAAACAATACTTATTATGATTTTTATGAATTAGTCTCTTTACTTGGTTAGAACTTACTATAGAATTTTTTTCTTACAATGGTGTGCCTGGATATTGTAATTGATTCCATCCTTGACACATGTTTATCGCTTATCCATCATCATGAATACGGAATTGCTTATATGAAAATAAGAACTCCCAAAAAAACATCAAATTACATCAAGTGTAATTACATCAACTTCCATTACATTTATATACTGAGAATTTATTCCAAACTTTAACTTACATCTTCTTGTTACCTGAAGTTCTACACCCTTCTTCACCCCTCCCTAAGGATAAGGATGTGGATTCCCGTAAGTTTCACGACCAAGCTTCTTTACAACCACATTAGAAAAACATTATATTGAGAACCAATATCAACCAAAGCATTTACCTTATTTCTCTTGATTTTGATTTTGATCTAAAATAACTTACTCATATCTTGCTCTTGCTCTTGACCGTCGATGTTGGTGGTTGTGCATGCAAGCTTCTCATCTATATCTGAATCATCATCTAATTCCACCTCTCCATCTATCCTTACAATGGTCATGGATTTCTTTGAATCCTTGGTTTAGTTCTTTGGGTGTAGCTTCTAGATGTAACTTCCAACATGTAGCGTTATTATGAAAATTGATATCACAATTATTTCAAAAATTATTATAATTTCTACAATTATTCAAAGTAGTGGTAGTTTTTTAACCTTGCCCTTTCCATTTACCTTTGTTATTTATTTTTCTCTACTCCTTTGGCTGATTTGTTGACTACTTTGTCTTTGAATCTACCTCTCCTTGCTTCCTTTCATCATCTATGTAATATGCTTGTACACAAGCTTCATTGAGATCCTTGGGATTCATGGAGATGACCTTCCTTTGAAGGTGAGTGTGAAGTCCTCCCAAATACTAGGTCAAAATATCCTCATCCTTGAATTCCATGTTAAGAAACATGGCTTTTCTCAAAAAAATCCATAGTATAATCCTACACACTTTGACCACCGCCTTGTCTAAAACACTTCCATTTAATAATATAGTCAGTCTTATGGCCCATATGATAAAATTTACCTCTAATAAATTCTTTAAAACCCTCCCAAGTACTTGACAATAATATGTTTCTTTTCCTCACAAGTGGCTAGATGAATTTCCCACTAAACTAGAGCATGTCCTTTCAATTTGAGATGTGCAAAGGTAATCCTGTGAGCATCCGTGACATTATGCACACTAAATTAAACTTCCAATTGTTTAATCTATTTATCTAATAGTTTTGCATCTACTTCTCATTCAAAGATCTTGATTTCAACCTTAGTTGTAACTTTAAAAGGAGAATGATAAGAATTTACCTTCTCCTTTACAACTAGAGTTTCTTCTTCACACTCTTCCACCTCTTCTTCCTTATCGTGGCTCTTTCCGATGCCAATTTTTTTGCCAAGGCTCGAGACCACTTTGAGTATATGGAATATTTCTTGACTCAAGCTATCGTTTCAAGAACATAGAGTTTTTCTTTGTGTCTATAAAACCTATCCATTGATGAGGGCCATCAATCCTTGCCAATAATAATGTCAATCTAGGCTGGTGTCCGAAAGCTTTATGCATTAAGAGAAGAAGATCTCGGAAAGTGTCTCCTTTAAACACAATCCAAACTTGCATAAAATAAATCACACATGCAGAAATATAAAGGAACGATTTCATAAAGGAAATCACACTTGCATAAATAAATGTTGCATGAAAGAAATGAAACTTACATAAATAAAATTTCTAGATTAAAAATAATTGAAAGATAAAAATACACTTGCGGTTCACAACAAAATTGTACTAAAGAAGGATCACATAACATTAAAACTACAAAAATAAAGAAACAAACATTAACACATTGATCCATTTTCCTTGAAATAAGTGGTCATCTCATTTCTTGGAAGAGGACTTAATTAATATTTTTAATTCAAAACTTGCAAAATCACTTTACTTTAAAATATTGGAAAGAAAGAACATATCTTTATTTCTTAGGAGAAAATAATGACATATCTCGGTGTGGAAGGTTGCATTTATAATTCATGCATCCAACAAAATCCTTATTTTAGGAAATACAATCTGATCTTATCTTTATTCCGATACTAACAACTAAGATCTCCATCTCTAAAAAATATGGAGAGAAATATATTATTGGAGTCAAAGTCTTATCTCACTTATTTTAGGAAGATTTGCTCCCAAATCTTCTCCTTTCTTTTTGATAACAAGAATCATAATGATTTTATTCCTCTACATTATTGGAAGGAGGATTTTACTCAAAATATATTTTTACCAAATACCTTTCTTGGATTTTCCATTTGACTTTGTTGTTTTTGACATTGGAACTTTTGACGCTTGCTTGATACACTTGTTCCTTGACTCATTAACTAAAAGTTAGATTTATCTTCATTGGTAAAACCTTTTGGAAATATGAATGAGGTTTTTTTAAAACACATTTCTATGAAAAAAAAACCTCTATGAGATTTTATATTTTATTTTTTTGTTTCTATTTATGGAACTTTTAGTGCTTGTCTGATACATGTTTCCTCGAACGCAGCTCACTAAAAGTTAGATATCTCTTCATTGGTAAAATCAGAGTAAATCATAATGAGTTTTTGTTAAACACATTGTTATGAACAAAAACCTTTCTTAGATTTTTTATTTCTGTTTATGGAACTTTTAGCGCTCATCTGATACACTTTTCCTCAGACTGCAGCTCACTAAAAATTAGATATCTCTTTATTGGTAATACCTGTAGAAAATTTGAATGAGGTTTTTGTTAATCACATTGTTATGAAAAAAAACATATATCATATTTTCTATTGGATTCTCTGATATTTCACAATTCCTCAAAAACTATCAAAATATGTTAGTTCCAGAGCTAAGCCTATGAGTTTCGAAACTAACTCTGCAAGTTCCAAAGACTAACTCTGCGAGTTCCGTAACTAAGCCTCATGTGAAATCTAGAGCTAACTTAAAACAGCTATAACTTTTGCATATGATCTTGGATTGAGATGATTCTTTTTTTGAGATTGTATAATTTTTTGAGAGGAATATGAATATGAAATCAGATTTGAGTTTAGATATACCATCCATGATAAATTCCATTTTTCCCAATACTAGCATTATCTTTCCTTTATGTCCTGAATACACAAGACTTTGCATCTTTTCCCAAATAATCAATTGGATTAGTAAACAAAATATTTCTAAACAATGAAAAGATATATATCTTATATTCTATCTTAAACAAACTATAATTTATTGGATTACATTTAAATCCACTTTCAAAGGTAACTTGGAATTACAAAATAATGGTAATTTATGGCCAATTTATGGCCTAATCATCCATCATGGTCTCTAACATCTCAATTCTACTAACCAAGTTATCTTCCTCTATTTGATCTCCAATTATTTTTTTCCACTTCTTTGTAGATATGTCTGGATCACAATGTAAGAATTCTTCACCTTTAGACCTTGTCACTTTCATACAAATCACAAGAATGAATAACACAGTCCTAAATAATAATCATCTTTGATACAAAAATGATATCTAAACCTCAAAATTTAGAAATTCATAAGACCGGATAAAATACTATTCTACTTTCAATTTGAAAATGACAGAACATGAAGTTAGTGACTAATTCTTTGGTGCTTAGAATTATTTGTAGAGAGAGATAAAGAATTTAAAACCAAGGCAACAAATAAATTTTCTCCTAAAACCCCCAATTTGAGGGAAAACCAGTCAAGAAGGGAAATTTCTTTCTCTTCCCACTTATGTATTAGTCAATTTAAATAATAAGATACAAATTACAATAAGATGAAGGGAAATAAAAAATGTCAACACTTCCCTTCTATACTTGTTTACTTTGTTCTCACACACACCTTTCTCCTATAATTCAATTCCAACACTGAAGAACTCTTTCTCACTTCTCCCATGAATAGATATCCAACTCCAACTACTCTCCATGTATTTATATCTACTTATCATGTCCTCCCATGCACTAGAGAATGAGAAAGGTCATACAGAGGAAGAGACAATTTCCATATGCTCAAAATCCAATATTTTTTGTGGACCTTTCTTTCATCCATTAGTGACAGAACCTTCGATGTCTACTGAGAATAGCAGCTTATAGAGCTACTGCAATGGTTACACAACCACCATTATGTTTAGGGGGGGTTATGCAATCGTCGGGGTAGTTACGCAAGATCCTCTCTCGCACGCAGACATGCGAGTTACGTAACTCTACAATCTTCTCTTCATTATTCCAACTTTTCCTTCTAGCACTAGTTTTTCGATGAATTATTCTTCTTTTCGATCCCTTTGGATCACTTAAAGTCACTTTATATTTCACGCCGTCAGGATTTTTTTAGTTGTTTCTATTTTTTTGACATAAAGACCAATATGATTGCTCTCAGTATCTCACATTATTTGTATTTTGATTTCCTACTATTGGCATATGTCTGTCTTCGCATGTCATTTTTCAGTTGTGTGTCTTTTCATTATATCATATATAAAGTTTCATCCAAGAGCATATCTCCAAGTATCTTTAAGTGTGGCGAGTTATCTAACTAGATTTTTCCACCTATTTGCATTTGTCCTATATTTTTGTGGCAGTGATTTATCTAATACTATTTTGCTACCTTTTCACATTTTTGTATTTCTTATACTTGCGAAGAGAAATCCATTTATAAGGCTACATGTGTGTCCATGTTTTCCTTATTTTTTTGGAAGAAATCTTAAGTGTGTTCTGTTGTGTTAGTCTTTGCAAGTGTTAGAATCTATCTTTTGGAGCGCTTGAGTCTCTACTTTATCTTAGCCACTAAGATTGTGAAACTGTCTTTAGGATTCAAACCCTAAATTCATTTTAAAGTTTAGCTTATTCCAGGGACTTTAAGTCTTCCCAAAGAAATCTATTTATAGTTTTGTAAAAATTCACCAAGTTTTTTTGTGATTTGCTAGATCGTTGACAAGTGGAAGTGTTTGAGTAAGACTTTTCGGACTCACATCGATTGCAGAAACCAATTGAATGTGTCCACATTCATTCTCATTTTGTTTTCCTTTGATTTAATTGTATCATAGTCTTGAAAAGAGAACCAATTAATTAACGACACGTGTATATGATTTTTCAATCTATTTTTCTATTAATTGTCTTCTGACTTGTTTGTTGCACTATTAGTGTGATCTAATAGAAATTTGACACATGTATTTTGATTTTTGTGGTGTCATTTTCTTGTGTTGCCTATTTCTTTTGGTTTTGTTACAGATTTTAAATTTTCTTTAATCTGCACGTATCTCGCTTTACGTATCTTGTGGATTGTGAAGTTTCTTTATACCACAAGTTTTCTACTTCTCTTCATTTTTATGTTTTCAAAGTCTATGTTCTATGGGTTTTATAATTTCTTTGTCTTGCGGATTTTAAAATTTGAAAAGTTTAGATTTTTCTCAAAGCATCCTTCTACGGCTTGCATATTTCAATTTTCGGTAGTTGTACGTGTGTATTTTTGCTAAACTTATATATAGCTTGTTATTTGTCTCTTTTTCTTCATCGATTCAAATTTTTAGCTGTATTCATTTCCACTATTTTATGAGCATTAAAAATGGATAGCTCTCCTAGATTTTCATTGGGTAAGTCTTAGTTATTAAATGGAATGAATTATAGCATTTGGAGAGTTTGATTGAAAGCTTGTTTTATGGATAGGAAGCTATGGGATCTTGTAATTGGTGTGAAAAGAGACCCACCATAATACAAATGACCACTAAAAATCTCAGCTCCTATCTTAGAGATATTAGGAAGCTCTGTCCATCCTTTTGCAAAGCATAAAAGATGAATTTTTGATGCATATAGGTCATATGGACTTGCTGCTGATGCCATGAAACAACCAAAGACTATACATGAAGAAATTCATTTGTCTAAGATAAATTAATCTAGTTTTAGATATGTTTACTAGTCCCATTAAGGGGGATGAGAAAATAGTGAATTATTTATCTAAAATTAAGAACAATAAATCTCAATTACATGGTTGAATCGTGAACTGTTTCAAAAGAATATTTTGTACTTCATTATTCAGATAAACATTCATAAAAATTTCAGAAATTATATCTCTATTCTTAATTCCAAACGTGAGAATGAGAATGATCTACTTGATTTAGACACTTTGTGTTCTCTTTTAATTCAAGAAGAGTGTGTAATGGAGAATTTTGATTCAAAAGAGACATATTAATATCAAGTATTGTTCTCTCATAATCATAAGTATACTCATTATAAGAAAAATAGTAATCCTAATCAAAATCCTAATATTATATCAATATTCAAATCCAATCCTAAGTCTAATAATGCTAAAAAAGTAAAAAAATTAAAGCCTAAATTGATGGAACTTGCAAATAGTGTGGAGGATTTAGGAATAAATAGTCTTATTGTAGAATAAAACCTATAAAATTTCTTTAAAATACTAAAAATAGTAAATTTAACAATCAAAAGAAAGATCAAAATCAGAAACAAAATCATGCAAATAATGTTGTGTAGTCTATTGCCATGTATACCTCCCTTTCAGCTTCAAATGAAAATGAATGGATTCTTGATAGTGGTGCCTCTAGGAACATGACTTACACTCATGGTTTCCTATCGAATATAGTTAAATGTGAGGAGAATATTTTTCTAGGAGATAACTCCATAATTAGATCTAAAAGTTGTGGGAATGTTTAGCTATCAAATGGATTACTTAGGAATGTCTTGTATGTTCCTCAATTTAAAAAGAATCTTTAATATTTCTCTTAGCTAACAAAATAAAATTGTAAGGTTGATTTTTTAATGATAAATGGTATGTGAAAGATAAGTCTAGTAATATTATTTCTTCCGTATTCATAAAAATGGCTTGTATTTATTTGATGGATTTGTAAATGACTGCTTTAATTTTTCCTCTTCTAAAAATGATATTTAGCTTTGGCATGAAATATTAGGTCATGTAAATTTTAAAAGTATATATGAAATGTCTAGACTAAATCCAGTTTTTGGTCTTCCTAAGATGAAATATGATCATGAGACATGTTAAAGTTACTTGTGTGGTAAGAAACATGCTTGAACCATTTCATAAACATTATGATCCCAATTCTTCTTGGTTCTTAGAACTAATTCACAATGATGTGAGAGGTCCACTCAAATTTCATTCTCTTAGTGGTGCTTTATATGTTGTTTTTTTATTGATGACTTCTCTAGAATGACTTGGTCTTATTTTATTAAGATGAAGTCTTATTTCTTGTATATGTTTTAGGAATTAAAAGATTTAGTTGAGAATTCTTCGAATTTGAAAAATTAAATGAATCAGACTGATAATGGAAATGAATATGTCAAAAAAATATTTTATGAGTTCTATGTGTCATATGGAATTCAAAGAGAATTGACAACTCCCTATTCTCCATAGAAAAATGACATAGCGAGAAAGGAAAAATTGGATTATTTTAGAAATGGATAGGATTATGATTCATGCATCTAATGAGCCTATGTTATTATGTTTAGGAGCTATGAATAATGTTGTATACATAATAAATAGAGTTTCTACAAAATCCATTCATCAAAATACTCTTCATGAAGTATGGGAAAAGAGAAAACAAGATATGTCTCACTTAAGAATATTTGGTAGTTCTGCGCTTTATCTTCATTCCACAAGTAAAAAGGAGAAGATTGATCCAACTTTTTATTCCTATATTATTTTTGGTTATGGTTGTTAAACTAAAGGTTTAAGATTCTATGAACCTTTTAAGTATGACATTATTTAAAACAAAAATGTTCTTTCCTTACAAAATAAATTCTATGATACTTCTCATGAACCTTCCTCTACCTCTCCCGAGATAGAGTTTGATAGTCTATTTCCTAGCATTACGGAAACAAAAGTTCAAGAGGATGATTATCGTGATATATATATGGTGAAGATTGAGGGGGAGTCATCTCCAAATTTCTTACATCACAAGGTTCCTAAATGGGCTCAAATTATTTTCCTAGACTCTCAAGTTGTTAATCTTAGAAAAGTAACTCGTTTTCAACATTATTATCATGCTTTGATGACCCTCTAAGAGGCTGAACCAAATTATTTTGAAGAATCCTATCAAAATGATATAGATTCATGCTATGATAGATGAATACAATGCTTTAATTAAAAATAACACTTGGGAACGTGTCCCTCCTCCTAAGAAAAGCATTGTAGGATCCAGGTGGTTGTATAAAATCAAGTATAACTCTATAGGATAAATAAATAAATTCAAGGAAAGGTTGGTACCTCATAGTTTCATTGAGAAACCTGGTCTTGACTATGTTGATAATTTTTCTTCGTAGATAAAATGAGCATGGTTAGAATTATTCTTACTTTGGCTGCCCAATATGGATGGGAGATTCAAAAAATGGATGTTAAAAATTCATTTTTAAATGGTGACTTAAAAGAAGAAATCTACATGTGTCAGCCTAAAGGTTTTGAAGAACCTAGTAAGGAACTTTATGTCTGCAAGCTAAAAACATCTTTTTATGGTATTAAACAAGCTCCTAGAGCTTGTTATGCTAAAATTAATAGTTTCTTTCAGGATCTTGGTTTCTCTAACTGTTGTTCTGATAATGATTTATTTTTTAAGTTTGAAAATAATCATATTATCATTATTGTTTTGTATGTTGATGATCTTTGACTTACTAGCAATGATAAAAATTTAATTTCTAGAATCAAAGAAAGTCTAAAACATCATTTTGACATGAATGATGTAGGCATACTAAATCATTTTCTAAGCATGGTTATATTTCGGATTATAAGTCCATTATTATATCTCAATATCAGTATGCTATGAATTTTCTTAGAAGATTTAACATTATTTATTGTAAGCTTGTTTCCATTCCGATTGAATTTGGTGTAAAATTAGATCCTAAACCTACTTGTGCTAACTTTGATCGTAGTCTATATAGGCAACTAGTTGGTAGTCTAATTTATTTGACTATAACTAGACCTGATATCTCATATGTAGTAGGATTTGTTTCAAGATTTATGCAAGATCATTGGAAAATGGGAAAAATAATTTTTAAATATATCAAAGGAACAATTAATTATGGTTTGATTTACTCTTCTTCTATTGAGGATTTTTTTTTGCTATTATGATTCTAACCATGCTTTGGTGATGTTGGAGATAGAGATTCTACTTATGAATATGTTTTCAAGTTGGTTGCAGGTGCCATCACATGGAGTAGAAATAAGCAACCGGTTGTGTCTATATATTCTACTTCATAAGAGTATATAAGATCTATAGAAGCTTCAATGGAAGCTATGTCGCTAAAAATACTAGTGGATGAGCTGCATATGGGCACCAAAGGAT
Source organism: Taxus wallichiana var. yunnanensis (assembly GCA_018340775.1). Taxonomy (NCBI): domain Eukaryota; kingdom Viridiplantae; phylum Streptophyta; class Pinopsida; order Cupressales; family Taxaceae; genus Taxus; species Taxus wallichiana. Next base: position 240,113,659 of record CM031234.1, on the reverse strand, counting down.
AAAATACTCTTCATGTGATAGCCAAAGTTGTATTTCTCTTACTAATAATTTAGTTCAACATCAAAGGACTAAGCATATTGAAGTTAATATGAAATTTATTAGAGAAAATTATTGAATGGTGAGATTGATCTCAAGTTCTGTTTGACTGAAGATCAAGTTACATATATCTTCACAAAGTGGTTATGTTCTGTCAAGCTCTACAAATTTCTTGTCTTATTGGGCCTATCATAGTTTCTATTTAGGGGGAGTGTGCATGAAAATGTCACCTCTTAATGGTTTTTAAAACTTCCAATACTTCTTCCATTTTATAATAAGTAAATGTGTCACACTATGTGAAGTTACTTCTAAATCCCAGCGAAGCATTAGTTATGGGTATTCCTTAGTTTATAAAAGGATCCATAATCTAATAAAATTATTCATACATATAAATCATTGGTCTTAAAATATTTGTATGGGAAGATTTGAATGATTTCCTTGTTTGCATGATATCTTGAATCGATGTTGCTAATTCATGGATCTTTAAATCCTTTTGTAGAAGAAAGTGAATCTGCATGTCTTTTTTTGAATTTTCTTCCCATATAATATTAAAGGGGAGTGTTGGGGTGATAATGTAAAATGTGATACATACCACCGTGGTACACCCCATATTATTTAAAAAAAAATCTTGTCCATTAAATTTATTATGATGGTCTTCCACATTTAGGAATGAACTGCTCGACTAATTCTCCCACCCATATTAATTTGAGTGATCCCTCATGGGATTGGATATTAGACATGTTTAAATTTGTACAAATTCATATCAAGATAGATATCATATTGACAAGGTTATTCTTGATGATCATAGAATAGGACCGTGCATTCCATAGCATTAAATTACTTGAAAATAACTCTATAATATACTATAAGAACAATGATTGAAGTGGAATTGATAGGTTAAAGTCTTGAGAAGAAAATCATATTTAAGTGTTTGTTTAATTCATTTGAATTAGTGCTTTTAGAGGGAAAAGGGTGACCCAAGTATAAGTTTTTGTAGGTTTGAAGAAATTATTTGATAAATTATTATATGTGTTACTGGAATGAGGAATATTTGATAGACCATGTGAACTATTTTAGATCCAAGACAAGGTATGATAGAGGAAGAAAAAGTGAGCTAGGTGAATAAGGGTTTGAAGTTGAACTTGTGAGTTGACTTAGAGATATCAATAAGTTGTGGTAGAAATTTTTTTTAGAAATCATCATATTCAGTTGGATGATTTGGTGCTTAGTCATCCTTGCAGATTATATCCTCCTTGTGTATTGGGTGCTTCACTAAATTAGGGGTTGATGCTCCTTGTAGGGTTGGTGTTCCTTGTGAAGTTGGTTATTCACTAAATATATTTTCTTTATGTAATATAAGAATATTTTTAGCGGGTTTTCTTCCCCATGAGGGTTTCCCACTTACATATGGTGTTATGTTTTGTGCATATTGCTTTCTATTGATGTTTTTAATCGTTGAATATCTTAATAAGCACACATGGTTATGAATGATGTATGGACAACTTAAATGATCCATCTCTATCCATTGTTACTCCAACAACCATAAATTTTAAGAGCTAAATATGCCTAAAATTTGAAATTTACCCCATTTTCATTTTTTTTCAAGCCTATGTACTGGTGAAAGATAATGCCACTGAAGTTAATGATGATAAAAGTATAACTAACACATTGGATGTGAGGAGGTAATTACATATGTAATATTTTATATTCAATCACATCTCAAATCTTCCAAGAGCTATAGACTATTGATTTGAATCTCCAATAGGATCAAAGATCTTCATCTTTACTTCCTAGCCAATGTCTCAAAATATTCTACTTAGAACCTCCTAAAACCATTTGCATTGTAAATTAGAACATCTTATATTTCCTAAAATTAAATGATTTAATACTAATTCAAGACAAGGTTCCCGAACTATTTAAAACAAATTAACTAGCTTTTTCACTACTCTTTTTCCTTATACCATATCGCAAGTAGCCTATCATTGTTGCACAACATGTTTCTAAACCTCATTTTCCTTGAAATTTTTCCTAAAATCCTCAGTAGGATTACTTATCTTTTCCAAATTCCTCCCAATGCTTTGTATTTTCTATGTATGTTCCCGAGGGGTGCTCACAAGGTGTAAAACTCCTAAAATAGGTCTTTTTGGGCCTACATCAAGATTTCACAAAGTTCGACACGGGAAATGTGGAGCCATTTTAATTTCTCACATTTCACAGCTGTTAGAAGGAGTTCAAAGAAAATACGATGTAAAGTGGATGGAGCTTCCTATTCACTTTCACTTCACAATTGTCGAGAAGAGACTATCAAAATATTGGCAATGCATAAAAGCATGGGGCTTCCTTATTGGTCGAATTTTGTGGATGTCAACGGTGGTAAATAAAAAGGACTAACATGTGAAGTCCGTGGAGATTTTTTATTAAATCAAAGTTTACAATGGTCATTCAAAGGGAAAATTACAAAAGAGGCGTGGTTTTTTCTCATTAGCTTGTGTTCCTAAGGGACCGATAAGGATCTCGAAATGCAAAAGAGTGTGGAGCCCTTTCATTGGCCCATGTTTCAAAATTGATTGAAAAGAGAAGGTTCACCATGAAAATGGCAAACAAATATGGATCATTCTCATTGGATCATATTTCAAAAGGGAAGAGAGAGAGAGAGCAAAGGATAGTCTATCGCTGTGTGAATATTGGTGGAAATGTTCTATTGGTTCAGATTTTTTTAATACAGAGGATATTTTCAAAGCCAAAGAAAAGCCACGAAAGATTGGAAGACATGGAAGTAAAAACCCAAAACATGACCCAATGGGAGGTAGAAAGTTGGCAAAAGAAAAATATGTGCACATGTTGGCAGAGCTCGATCCTTGAACCAATCGGGGGCTTCCGAGTGTCAATTTCTTGTGACTCTTGAAAATAAAATCTTCAAATGTCCTTATCTTTTGATCCCAAGCTCCAAATTGGAAAAAATTTATATCATTCAAAATCTCTCATCAAGCCCTTGAATCTGACATCATGAAAATATGTTTTTTTTTAATTTTAGCAGGTCATAATGGTAAAAACAGCTTTTTTGGAGACAAGAGGACTTTTTGGCATGTAAGCAATCAAATCAAGTAGCTAAACCACCAAAATTGATGATGAATGGATTCATTTTCTTCTAAAAGTTGGAATTGACATAGTAGAGGCCTTATAGAGTGTCAATGTGCTTTGTAGGTGAGTTTAATGCAGACTGTTAGTGGTTAAATTCCCAAAATCCGTGCCACCTTCTCTTCTCTTTCTCTTTGAGATATATATTGTAAAATATTTCATTATTGAAGGTATGGACATTATGATATATTAAGGAACCATGTGAAAATGGTTTTCCAAGTAGCTATAAACTTTGAGCCTTCATTTTGGCATCTATAGATGATTTCTTGCCTTTTGTTTCAATTGTAATAGTTTTTACATATTTTAAGAAATGAATTTTTGTGGCATGTTTTATTTGACCTAGCTCATTTTTATTTGCAATCATTCCACCCTTTTACTCTTGTAGTGGATTATGCATATTATTTTCATTTGTAGGTCCCATTATGATTGTGTTCAATGAATGTCACCCTTTTTTGGTGCTATCACCACCCTTTTATCTTATGATTTCTCTTTCTGCATCTCTTTATATACTTGGTCCCTTGGCATGTTTAGTTTAGGATTTTATTTCTGTATTAGGTGTAGTTTTAGAATTAGTATTAGGTAGAGGAACCGGCCTTCTTCAAGGTCTGTCTCATAGTGCAATGTCCCAAAACTTTGAGATAGTCCCATATTGCCTCAAAATCCATGAGTTGTCTATGACTTAGGGAAAGGTGTAATTTTGAGCTCCAATAGGAAGCTTAAGGAGGAGGTTCATCTATTTGAGTTGATTTAGATAGATGGCAAAGCAATTGAAACTCTTGTGATGATTGAATAGGCACTCGTGACGGTAGTGGATGAACAAGTGATGGGGATAGAAGAAGTGATAGTGATGTTAATGCGATGAAAAATAGAGAGAATGCTTGTTACCAATTGAATAATTTGATGGTTTTTAGGGACCTTGGTGGATTGAAGGACTATATAGTCATGATGGGGGATAGGATTAGCATCAAGAAGTTATTGAAACTTTGAGCATCGAAAACCACCATTTCATTAAATTTGGACTAATTTTACTCCAACATTTTTTTCAAAAAGTTCATTATTGGTTTCTTTACATTAAAATTTTGGTATTTGAAAATGTTATTTTTGGTTTTCCAAAATGTTTTTATTTGTTTTCAACATTTGAGTTATTGGTCTCCAATACCTGAATTGTTGGTTCTAATTTCTAGTCAATTGAATTATGAGGTATAATGGGGCTACCTATTCTCCCTATTAATTTTCATTCACATTGGAGAAAAAATCATTAGATTTAGACTAATTTTAGTCCAATAATTTTTTCAAGAATTTTATTATCGCTTCTTTACATCTAAATATTTGTATGTAAATATAAATTTTTGGATTTGAAATATGTTATTATTTGTTTTCGACATTTGATTCCTTGGTATTTATTAATTTCATTATTAGTTTCTAATTTATAGTTATTTAAATTATGAGGGAGAATGTGAGGCCACCCATTCTCACTATTAATTTTCACTCACATTGGAAAATAGATAATAAATTTATTGTCTTGATAATTTTAATTAAAATGAATGGGAGGTAAATATATTACCTTTTATACCCATCTTAGAAGGCTTTTCAGTTGTTCTAATTATTTTTACATTCAATGAGAATGAGAGGCTACGCATTCTACATCTTCATGCTTATATTGATTCTAATGGATAATAGGATGTCATCTAGTTTAATAGTTTAATTTTTCATAATATATTTGGTTTCCAATTGTTTGCTTGATATTTGAGGGAAATTTTGAAGCCACCTATTCTCCCTTTTAATTTCTATATAGATTAATATAATAGGATTGCATCTAGTTCATACCTAAAGATTAGTTCATTTAAATGATGATTCGGAGGCCATCTAGTTTAACATGTGTAATTTCCATATTATTTTTACTCATACAAAAAAATTCAATGTAAAAATACTACTAAATCAAAATTTTCCAATTTGTTAGTTGACTTCTCTTTACCTTATTGTTATTCATAATATCTATGTCAACACTATTATTATAAAAACAAGAAAATCAACATATACATTTAATATATTTTACACAAAAAAAGAAGTTCACAATTTAAGTTTCACTTATAATTAATAATCATCAATAGTTAATTTAAAAGTTCTCAATGAATGCCTCAAGTTTTTTAGAGGCCTCACATGTTCTTTTCAATAGATGGGTTTTTACAATTTTATCTTTCTCATAAGATCCATAAAAATCCCAACTATGTGGGATCTTAAAGTAATTAGCATTTCCAAACTCTTCAAATATGTATTTCCCCTCATCAATGAATAATATGTTAGAATAAACATATCTCTCTTTGTACACATCAATAACATCCTTTAAACTTTTCTTATATACAAGAATCAAATTTCTACTCCAAGATATCTTAAATGTATTTTATATTATACAATGTTGTCTTCCCAAGTGATTTTTTTTTGTATCTTGTAACCAAGGAAAGTGTGCAAGAAAATATTGTACTTCTTTACTATTTAAAAATGTAAACCAAAAAGAAAGATCAAATGTTCTCTTGTAACCTCTAATAAATTCGGTGAATAAATCCTTGAAAATATTTATATGAACCATATTTAAAATCATGTTGTAATTTTTAAGGCTTAGTTCAAGAATATCTTGGAACCCAAACAACAATCCTTCTACTCCCAATATCAACAATTTCCTTTTAACCAAAATCAAATGTATGATATACATTATTATAGAGATTAAATTAATGATTAGTTCAATAAATAACTACATAAAAATTTTACTCTAGTGTAATGTTATAGGATAAATAAAAATATTTATATTAAATTTAAAATAACTTCTAAAAGTACATCCTTATCACAATAAAAATCAATGCATTCATTGTAATTGAAGTTAAAGATATGGAAAACATTACTACTATTTTAGTAATTACATTCACAAAATAAAAATAAAAAATAAATTTATGTCAATATTATAAAATAAAAAATAATATGTTATTTTTAACTTTGGAATGGATTTTATTGTCTTACAATACACCATCGTATTTTCAAAATGATTTTAAAATTGGCTTACAATGAAACTAGCTCAAAATTTTCATTACAATATCTTTTAAAAAATTTAACTAATGATATTGCATCATGTACATCATTCTCAAAAGTTTTCGGATCTTTCAAACATGAGTCATTAACCAATTATAAATTTGCATATCCTATGAGAAAGAAACAATTGGTGCATTGAAACAATTTCTTGAGGAACCCCTACCATTTTAAAATGGATCGATATGGTATTTTTAGTGTCATATGATTTATTCTTTATGACCATACTATATTTATATATTTTACTGTTAATAATATTTATTTTTTCACATTTCAACACCATAATAAAATAAATATCTCTTCTTACTATCTCCATATTTCTTCAAAATCTTCATCCCTAAATATTTAACATCTTAGTCAAATAAAATCTGACCAAAATGTTATCTCAAATTTAGTACATATGCTTCTAAAAATTGAGATAAATTTTGTCTTGGAAAATAATGACATCCTTTGGTCTAGAAAGATCTAGATATTTTAGAATTCACTTGAAAAATTATCACACTTTCCAAATCTAGTATCGTGAGAGGTTTTCTACTTATATCTATACAAATAAATTATTGAATCATATACTCTAAAAACTACCAATTACAACATTGTTTAAAAACTAGAGTAAGTAAATTTTCTAATACTATACATAAATATTGTGGTATTTGGCCTTGAATTGTTGATTTTCCATCTATATTTTCATTAGGAACTGCAAATAAATGTTTCATATAATTAATCATTTAAACTCACTAATTCCAAAAATATTATATGAAACTTAAAAGCAAGTAGTTAATTACATGTTTTATTTGCAAAGTCTATTCAAACCTTTCGTAACTTCTTGATTATCTATATTTTATGGATATTTTACAACATTAGGTATGACAGGATCTTCTTTCTCAAGAACATTTACCGAATAGTTTTTATTAGATATGTATTTACATTTCTTAGACACTATTATTTCTATTTTATCCAAGTCAATACAATGTGAAACATCCCAAACAATCAATGTAATTGGTTCTTTATATGTTTCAAAGAACACTCAATTCATGGATTTCCACACCCACAAAAAAATATTCACTAATATTAGACTAATTATGAAAATAATGAAAATGGTAGTTAAAAAACATCTCACAAATATATCAAAAATTCTTAGATCTTTAAGTATGTGACCAATTAGATATCAAAAAACCTACATAAACTTAAAAAAATTGCAAAAAAATTTCAATTTAAAAAATAAATATGTGAAATATGAATTTTGTTTAGTTCACATATCTATAAAACTAAAACTAGACTCCAAAAGTGAAATAATAAATCTAAAAAGAACGAGGTCTCATATTCTCCTCAATGTGATAAAATCATAAATGAGAAATGATGGTTTCTTATTATCTATTAAGAGTAAAATAGTTGAAGATGAGTAATTATCTATCTTTTAAAATATTTTGAAATGAAACTAACAATGAAGAGGGAGAATGATAAGCATAACAATCTCTCTCAAAGTTTAAAAAGAATTAAATGAATAATGGGAGGCCTCCTATTATCGATCAACATGAAAATATCATGGAGAATATGAATGACATCACATTATCCACTAGAGTGAAGTAGAACAATCAGATGGAGAATTGTAGGCCACATGAAAAAATATTATAGCGATAATGAGAGATGTCACATACTTCCTCAATTCCCCAACTTGCAAAAATATTATCTTAAACAAAATAAAATTCTATTTAATAGAACAAATTTTGATTGTATAATTATTCAATTATTTATCTTTGTAAAATAAAAATTATAATCGTAGAAAGGTACAAAACTCACCAAGTTCACATGAATCCTCAACTATTGATATTTCCTTGTAAAATGTCTTCATAAATAAATGCTCGTCAATATTTTCAATAATTGATACAATAGAACGATTGCCTATTTTTACAAATGTTGGAAGTAATTTGCATCATATATAAATGGAGATAATGTTGTTCTCCTATTGTCTATTCTTTTTATCAAAATTTTCCAAAAATCCTCCATTCGCTAAAATTGAAATAGATCCCTTGACCCAATAAGAGTAAGATTATTACAAGAAGGAAATTTCACTTCATCTTCATTATGCTCCCTATCTAAATCAACCTCAATTTTTCTTCATCTTCATCATGGTAATGGATGTCATAAACAATGCATATTTCTAAAATCCCATCAAAACCATGGGAAGTATATAATATAAAGTACCCATAATCAAGCTCAAACATTATCCTCAAGATCCTGCAGGTATATTGTCACAACGTTTGCCTCAACTAGTACTTTTAAAATTGGAACCGTAAAACACAAAAACACATCTACTTGCATTTGTTCCCAAAAATGTTAACATGTCAATAAGATCCTTTATTGTTACATTAGTAAAAATATTATACATATCAAGAATAAGAAGATCACATGCAAGCATAGATAAAATAGAAATATCCTCCAATGTAGTTATGAGTCTAAATAGAAAACTAAAACAAATAAAATTATTTGTATGTAGATCTTTGAATAGAGTATTGTTGTGAAAATTTTGAATCTACAAACCGAATATTTGTGTTGCAATTTGTAGGTATTTTTGGTTCCTAAGCCTCATCTAGTTTTCTTTTTCCCTTTTTAGAAATTTCTTTTCCTTCCCGATTTTTTAATTTTCGCTTTTGAGAAGTTTTCTTACTAAGAGAAGAGTGTTTCTCACCAATTATGTAACGTAATCGAACCAAATGGGTTCTATGAACTCCATATTTATTTACCACATTTTTTTGAATCACATTGAAGTCTTGTACAATTTTCACCATCCTTTATGCAAACATATTCAAATATCTTGTCTTTTATGTTTCTTTCTTCCATAATTCTTTTGCGCAATAATCGATGATGGTCTCATCTCTTTGATGAGGTTCAACAAATGTTCTCAACCAAAAACATCCTTCACATATCTCATCAACAAGATAGTTTAATTTATTTTCATCAAGCCCACATATGTACTTAAAAATTTATCACTTAATTGTTTTATTGATTTTTGTGAATTCATCTTGGTTTTCTTTTTGGGGTGAACTTGCTAATCCACTAAATCTATATAATTTAATTTTTTCCCCATTTTCCCTAAAAAGAATCAAGCAAGTACATAAATGTCAATTTATCACACAAACTTTCTTCTTTTGCTATTTTAAATATATCTAAGCACCTTTTATTGAACCCCTACATTTAAATTTATTAAAAGCATGAGTGTTAATTTCTATTTAACTATAAATATTCAATAACTATAAATCTAAAATAAATTTAGAAATAATTTTATAATACACACCTTCTACTCCGTTGACTATTCAATTCCCCTTCCTGGACGTTTGGGTTTTCCATAATTTATCCGTAGCTCCCCGTCTTTTGATATATTATCAAAAAAATTGTGTTTCAACACACACTCTGGTTTCTGATTTTGTTTCTTGCAAATAGTAGATATTGTACTCAATGGAACATTATGTGCCATGATTATAACATTTCTTATTTTATAACGATTATGCCCATCAACATGTTTAGGATTGGAAAGCATTTTTATTTTGGGCACTAATGGTGTGTTACCTATCTAATATATAAAAATTTATGTTCTTGTCCATGAGATCCCTTTCGTTATAATTGCATAAATATTTTTGTTATCTTATTGAAATGAAGGAGTATTGCATCTTGAGAAGTTGTAATCATATTTTATATCATTGAGGCAACTCTTTTTGAAACTTTATCTTCATCTAGCTTCCCAAATTTGATATCTTTAGGTGCAATTTCACACCTTTGAAGATCAATAGAAAAAAAAATTCATCAAAAAAGAAATATTTTACTTCTTCACTAAATTCTCACAGATAATTTTTAAAAGAAAGTCTCTAATTTCTTTTCAACTTATTTATTTGGATCTTTTTCATCTCTTTGAAAGATGAAAGAGATATATCTACCTCTAACGAAGGTAAATATGAAAATAGGTGTGATATGTAATTTTTCTGACAAGTGCAGGATTAGTTCCAAGGTGTGAAGAATTTATGTTAATAAGATGAAGAATTGAATATGTTGTAGGTTTTCCATACAACCTTTTAAGACTTTACAACATACCTCTATATATTTCTTGTGATGTAGCCACACCTTCCTTATTATTTCTATTGGTTGGCAAATGGAAAACTCCAACCAAAACCATCATAAGAATACCTAGCATTTTGTATTGACCTCTTCATGAAATATTTATGGTAATTGGCCACATAGAGATCCATTTCAAAAGATATAATTTTCTTGCCTCCTTTTATTATTAAAAAATAATAATAATAAAATAAATATAAAAAATGAAATAAAAGAATTAAAATTAAAAGCCCGTGATATTCTTCTTGGGGCGGTTAGGGAAAAATGGAGGAGGGAAAAAAAGCTCTAAAATATTTTAAGTTAGGGTTTTGTCTTGTATGCGTTTGGGTATGGGTGAGCTTGGGGTGTTGCAAAAGCTGCCGCAGAGAAAAACCAGGGGCATTTTTGCCTCATCCTCCTCTATCTCGTGCCATGGATCAGAGATTTGAGCAGGGACGTCCTGGTTTGGAAAATGCCTGAAGGAAATGTGGCTTCACGTAGTGCTTGGTCACAGTTTTTTTTACACAAACCAATGCTTAAAGGCATTTTTTTTTGTGCAAAGGAATACTTCACCAGATGTCTTCTCATGGAATGATTTGGTCCCATCCTACATCCAAAACAAAAAAAAACAGCCCCCTGACCCTTGCAGTGTTGACCAAATGAAAGAACATGACAACTTCTCATGGAATGGGATTGCGGCCAGCATCCTCCCAGCCTGTGTCAAAAATATGTGTTTAGAACTTGCGTGGGCCCTTGGACAACGCATAAAAGGATAGAGGGGTTTTGTCAGATGTTGAAGTTGCAAATGCTTTGGGGACAGCGTATGGACATCCATCCAAACATATTGGAAATCTGTTTTGTTTCACCATTCTAGCTCTTCCCAATCTATGCCAAAATGGGGATGTGTGAGTCTACATTTCCAGCGTATCTTCCAGCCTGCGCCAAAATAAGAGCTTTGAAACTGGTGCAGACATCCGCCAAAGCATTATGGAGAAGGGATTTTTGTATGTTTTAGTTGCAAGTGCCCTGGCAGATACATATGTAAAACGTGGAAGCTTGGAGCAGGGTATGAACAATAGAATCTGGTTTTTTGTAAGTGTCATAGTTGTTATACATGAAAATGTGGAAGTGTATTCAGGGCATGTGAACTGTTTGATAGAATGCCTCAAAGAAATGCGGTCTCATGGAGTGCCATGAGTGTAGGATATGCACAAAATGGATTTGTTAAAAGGCCTTTGAAAATTTCAAAGAGATGTGGTCTTATGGAACATACCCTGACCATGTAAGCTTCATTTTTGTTTAATTAGCTTTCAGCCATGCAGTTTAGTGCATGAGGGTTGTAAATACTTCGATGGCATGAGTGCCTCTTGTAGAATCATGCCTAGAATTAATCATTATGTTTGCTTGGTTTTTGATGAGCACATGAGAATGTGCAAAATGTGGAGGCATGCTTAAGGCATGTGAAGTGTTTGACTAAATGCCTTCAAAAATCATGGTCTAATGGTTGCAAGATTTGAGGCTATGCACAAAAGGAGGAAGATCTCATTCTATCCAAACAACAACAATAAGAAACCATTTGATCATGCTCAACAAGTGGTGGGTTGAATCCAGAAGGTAGGAGAAATGTGATCAGAGTAGCGGAATGGTTTCAAATCTGTAGTTACAAATTTTATTGATAGACGTGTATGTTAAATGGTGGAGCTGTGGATGCTCATGATCTGGTTGACGATGTGCCCAAGCAAGTTACTGAACCAAATCCTGTAGTTTCGACTGACTTCACTCTCCAGGCATGGTTCATCTTCCCTTACCTCTCATAATTCTCATGTTTTAGTTCTCTTTTGCAAATTAATAGAATCTTAAAATATTAGGTTTTTAATACAGTTAAATGTTTACATCAACTCGTTGCAAAAACAATGAAAGGTCATGTTATAACTCACAAAATCAAAATAACTCTTCTACATTAAACCATGAACTCCCACCCTCATTCTGAGGTGATGTAGAAAACTTCTTACCCAACTAGATTGCTACAACATTGTCTTTTCGACCAAAGATGAAATTGACTTTCCAGTAATAATGTTGACCTTCTCCCGGTTTAAATAGTTAATTTTTGCATTTTTTGGAGACTCATTAAGTACCCTTCGGAACTCTGAAAATGAGATGTTAGGCTTCATTTGTGTACCTTGTTATGTGAGGAATCACCTTGACTTTGGATTGACCCCGAATGGACATATGTGACCTTTTTGGCGCTCTTATAGGAGCCCTGTTACATTGGGTTACAACAGTAAAAAGCCTTTAAATCTAGCAAGTTGGCTTTCGTTTTGAACCACCATTTGAAACCTGGATGGAGAAATTTCTTCCCGTCTTCACAAACCTCTAGTGTTTATACTAGAAAATTGCATGGAACATTCAGTTTAGGAAAATCACTTTTCGGATAGTTTGGCAAAAGCCATTTTGTAGGCCTCTTCGTCATAGTTTGATGAGGCCAAACTGGACCAATTTCGACTTGTCGCTCTAGAAAACTTTGTCGCCGTTTGAAAATGGTTTTCTAGTTCTCAGTCCCATCGACTCTGATGAATTCTCCTTATATAGGGGAACTAGTAGGAAGTGTCTCATTGCATGCTCATCCATCGAACGTCAGTTTTGGATGTGGTTTTCTGAGCCCTCGAGCTAACTTTTTTCCTTTTACAACTGGTCAACTACGATCAGTAGCCCCGAGAAAACTAGCCGCCAAACGCAAACCATTCACTTTTTTTCCAATTCCATCAATTGTTATGAATTCTTGGTATATCTAGGGACACGTAGAAAGTTAATCATGGTGTGTGTTCTCATCGAAGATAACTTTTGGAAGTGGTTTCTTAGCCTCTGAGCCCATTTTGAACGTTTTGTAGCTAGTGAGAAAATGTAAAAATAGAAAGTCTGCGGGACCCTCGTAGGGTTGCCAAACCACCCTGGGAACTTTTAACACATGTAAATAACTATTTAAAACACTATAATGAAACTTGTGTGTGCATTAGAACTTTTGACAAAATGGTGTTTTCTCTCTACCCTTCTCTTTCTCTCTCCTAGGTTACAAAAAGAAGCAAAATGAAATGTAATGAATACATGTCTCTAAACCTTTTTATTTCGATTGAAAATTGTAATTTTTATCATATGTAAATGGGAAACTGAAAAATGATAATTATGATTGATTAGGGTGGATGCCATGCCAATGATTTATCGCTGATATCTTGCTCACGTGGTTTTTGCAGGATGAAAGAATGATGACGTAAAGGCGTTGAGTAATTCATTGTTTATTTTTGGTAATATATTGAAAGACTTATTGTTGAAATTGGTAGTATGTAAAAATCGATAGATTAATAAGAGCTTGAGAAATTGGTATTTCTTTCATGGATGTTATTTTGATCCCAAAATTGTTATGGTAAAAGTGGAATACAAATGTCAAAAGGAATTGAAATTTATACCTTGTAGTGAACTTTCATTGTGTAATTATTTGTTTAATAATTGGTGTTGTGTTTCTTACCTTGAAAATGTAATAAAGGAACCTAACCACAACAGTCAACCCTAGTTCAAAATTTGTATATAACTAACCTGCCTATGTTGACCCCTTAGCGTAGAAAACTGTGACCTTCAAATGAACCTTTACACTCGATGGAACATCCTAGTTTAGGAAAATAAGATCCCAAGAATGGGTTGATCATCTTAGTAGGTACGTTTAGTGACATCGACATAAACCAGACATATAGGAGCAACACAGTCAAACTTGACTGGAGTAAGTAGAGCTAACTCTTCCTTCGTGTCCTAGTGGACTACCTTGTCTTCCGAAGATAGATTTAGAATTAAATTTTCTGCATCGAATGAATTTCTTGTGGGATCTAGATGACATCATGGAGCTAGAGAAATAGTGGTTCTATCACTTAAAATTTTGTTAATGAATAGATCCTCTTAGCTATATGTACTATCTTTGGCTAGTGACAATATAGTGCTTTGATCTTTTATAGTGGGTTTATAGGGTGAATATGTTTTGAACCTTAATCTAATCTATAATAGAGCATAAATCCCTAAGTGAAAATTGGAATTAAACTAAACCCTAGTTGACTAGGATGTTAACTTGTGGTTAGAAAACTATAATCTAACTCCTTGCATACGAAATTGTTTTGAAAGATGTTGATTTTAGAGAACCTTAGAAACTGAATTCTTGTCTCATAATCCCTTGTTATGTCATTCTATGGCATTAAGGAATAAAGAATATTTCTTATGCGGAATCGTGAATGCAGAGATATGGGTTCTTCGTGATCATAGGTCACTCGTGGTTCATGTGTAGTTTATAATGCTTCTAACCATGTACTTCCTTAAGATGTCAGACAAGTGCTTTCGTAACTCTTTTGTTGTAAAATGATGGTAATAATGTGACCATAATGTGATGTAAAAGTAAAGTATAGAAGAAAAAAAAAAGATTTGAGGTTAGGGATACTAGCCTCTTGGAGTCCTTATAACTTAATTAAACATTTTCATGTGTTACAAAGAATATGAATTGCTTTGGTGTGATCAAACTTTGAGAAAACAAAAGATATATATATATATATAATATATATATATATATATATATATATAAAATTTGAATTCAACAAGTTATTGAACTATAATAATAATGGTAGGGAAATAACTATACCGTGATCAAAGAATGTTTTTGGGAAAAAGCTATATTGAATCTAAGTCTCCCTCAATCCCAAGATTTCATCTTGACATCACGTTAGGTTCACTTGTGTAGCAAGGTTAAATTTTAAACATTGAATAAGCATTTGGGAAGAAAAATCTTAACATAAGAATGAGAGAATTAGAATCTTGTAGGAATTTGAAATATGGAAAATACTTATGTAAGTTATGAAGATTGTCATAAGGGTAAAGAGAAAAATTAAATGGTTGAACAACAAGTGAAATGTGAAACAAATTTTCAGAATATGTAGGTGGAAAGAGGGAGAAAATTATGCTTACATAATAATGTTATTGGATGTTTAACGTATCCTAGATGTAACCATGGTAATGATGTGTTGTGGGTTGTCAATCCTTAAGTCCCTTTTATTGTGGTTGTGTTATTTCTAGCATTCATTCATTGGGGAAAATGTGGCATCGTCATGTATATGGTGTTATCATGTGTCTACGTGGGTCGATGACTTATGTAAGTGTCGTATGTGTTATGGAGTTTTCCTTACTTGGAGCCTTGTGGCATTGTGTAGTGAGCAATGTAAGTCAAAAAAATATATCCTAGTATTTTACTGTTGTATTTGGGTGTGTAAAATGTGGGCACTACATATGGTATCAGAGCGGAGGTTCATGCTCTCGAACCTCTGGGATAGATTGGAGTTGTGATGATTCTGCATGATGGGGATGGTGTTACATGATGGGTTGCATGATGGTGATGGTGTTTCATGATGGTGATAAATATTGGAAGAGTAATGTGTTTTAAGAGTGATGTGATCTATGTCGTAATTGTGATAATGTGAACGCACATGATGTGTATGTCACTTAGTGCACATTTGTTATCATGTTGATGTGCTGGGGATGGGAGTATTCTCTCTCCTTCATGTGGATTCTATGAAGAATTCACGTGAATTACTACTTGTGATGAGAGTATTGACTCTCCTTTTCGTGGATCCAATGAGGAATCCATGTGTGATGTACCACCTTGTTTTGTGTGAATGGAATGATATTGTGAATTGCAGAGTGTTGGAACATTTTGACCTTATGTGATGTGAAGATGTATTGATGTATTGCATGAAAAATTGGTGTAGAGTGAATTGAATCATATTGTGATGTCATCACCGTGTTGTTATGAGTCGTGTGTATCACTGTGTTGTATCGCAAAGGGATTATATGTTGTAATGTTAGACAATGCTTTCCTCATGCATATGATTTGTGTAATATGTGATGGTTTATGTCATGATTTAGGGGCATATGGTGAGCGTATGATCCCTAGTGTATAGTGATTTCACTTTGGGTGTAGGATGTGGTAATGTGATGTATCGTAACCCGTGAAAGTAATGATTGTGTTATACCTTATATATATACCATGCGTAAGATGTTATGGTTGTTGTGTGTGAATTACCATTGTGTTTGTGATGTAGTTATGTGTATGTTGTGGACCTTACACTAGATGACCCTAAGGGGATAAATTGTCAAGAGTGTATGTGTGGAGAGAGGAGGCGTGGACCAGGTTGTCATAATCTTGAGCTGAGTACAAGTGAGAAAGTGGAGTCTTATATAGACTGAAAACCCACTTTTATCTATTTAGTATACTTCGAGCTTGCTCAGTATATTGTGGGTGTGCACCACCTTAGGCTCAACTTATGCAACTAGAGTTCCCTGCTCTTTCCTATTGGATTGTTCATTGAATAATCCTATGTGATTTTGACTATGTTGATCCTTGTGGGAGTATGGAGGAATGATTCAGGCAGAGATGATGACAGTTACATTATTTGATATACTCATTTCTAGTTACATGTATATTTCTACGAGCTGAGGCTCGATGTCCGAGTGCCAACAACTCGATGAGTACCCCTTTGGTGGCGGTATGAGGCCACATAGTGATTGTAATGTGCTATTTTCTCAATACGTATTTTATCCATAAATTGATCTTTATCTCTCTTTTTGAAAGAACTAGTTGTCTTTCTTGATTGACATGTTCTTATATTTTGGGCATTTATTTGATTGTTGCATTAACATTTGAATTTTTCACTAACCATGGCTAATCAGCCATTTGTTGTTCTTAGATTTAAACTTTATTTTCATTTAAGATTTTATAGCCTTACCCAAGGCTTTTGATTTTGCCACTTGGCATTTGAATGGATTGTTATGTTGGTTCTAATGTCGTAATGTGTTGGAATAGGGTCATGGGATTCACCATGGAGTGGTTGAACCTATGGACCCGCTTCGTTGTATAGGGGTACGCCCCAAGGAGTTACAGATAACTAGCGGGTTGTTGAACCACGAGTTATTATGTCACTTGGGTTGGGGGTGACGGGGCTCTATGTGCCTGGGCCATAGGGTGACCCGACCTCATTAAAAGGAGAAAGGAGATGGGCCTCTATGGTTGAGTGACCTGATTATTCTTTATGGCACTCTATGGTTGAGTGACCTGATATTCTTGATGGGGCTCTATGGTTGAGTGACCCGGCTTGGTTTTGGCACTATGATTCTTTCTCTTGGGGAGGTATATGGAGATTATTTGGTGATGCTTTGGGAGGTATATGGAGGTTATTTGGTGATGCTTTGGGATGGTATATGGAACTTTATTTTGTGCTTTTGGAGATATCTGGAGTTGTTTCGTGATGCCTTGTGATGTGTGGAGTTGGTATAGTGAGTTATGTGTCCTCTTGTGAGTCTGGTTAGACTTTGTTATGATTGATGGCGTGACTCTCCCCTTGGTTGGTATGGACTATTGGATATTGGATTGGAACTATGTCATTATAGTCATGGATTTTTGTGAGTCATGTGATACCCATTGTATATGTATCGTGTTGATTCTGTTTGTTAGTCATATGTGTGTACTAGATCTATGTCTAGGACGTAATTGTTGGAAATTAATTGCTATGTGGTCTACTTGTTGTCATTCCATGGTTTGGTGAAACCCTTGTGATGTGATACGGTCATGAAAGTATGTAAAAGTATGCTTGTGAAATTTTAGTGTTGTGTATGACCCTGGTAGGGTGTTGTGACTGTAGTCCATGATGGGAACCCACAGGAATGAAATAACTAAAATTCTACAAAAATGAAATTTTAAAGAACTTGAATTAAGAATAATGTTAATAGAAAGAGATTAATGAAATAACGAATAAGAGGGAACTACCAATCTTCACAGAACCTTGAAAGTTAAAATTTCTACCAAATGTTCCTAGGGCCACCCCGTAACCATGATTTTGGATCTGAAATCTTAACCTTAGAGTGTACCTTCACCATATTTGTCCTTGTCATGCTTACCATTTTCCTTCTTCATTGTATGTCTTCATCGAGGATGATGCTTCTTCGGGGAGGATGGATTTTTCTTAAGGGCAGGAGAATGTAATGCCTCCTTTATTATTAAATAATAATAATAATAAAATAAATATAAAAAATGAAATAAAAGAATTAAAATTAAAATGCTCGTTAAGACCTTGATATTCTTCTCTTTTCAATAAACCTCTAAAAAAGGGGCCCAAGCTGTGGAGGGAAAAAATGCTTAAAATATTTTTTTTTTGTTCTTGTAAATGTTTGGGTATTTTGAGCTTGGATTAATGGAGAGTTAAAAAAAAATCATAAAATAATTTTATTTAATCATCCTCCTCTCGATTATCAGGTGCATGGATTAGAGATTTGAGTATTTTCCCAATTTGGAAAATTATGAAGGAAACGTGGCTTCATTAGTGCTTTTTAGAGTTTTTTTTTTACACAAAAACAATGCTTAATTAGGCATTAATTTTGTATTTACACGTGATTTCTTTGTTAGGGAAAGGTTGATACTTTTCGTCTTTTTTTTTTGGGGGATGTCTTCTCATGGAATGCTTTGGTCCTGAGCTTATGCTTACCAACGCCTAATGGCTCTCCTCCCACTTGCGTGTAAAACAAAAAAAAAAAAAAGAGCCCCTTGACCCTTGCAATGTTGACCAAATGAAAGAATGTGTCAACTTCTCATGGAATGAGATTGCGGCCAACATCCTCCCAGCCTGTGTCAAAAAAATGTTTTAGAACTTGTGTGGGCCCTTGGACAGTGCATAAAAGGATAGAGGGGTTTTGTCGATGTTGAAGTTGTAAATTATTTGGGGAAAATGTATGGACATCCATCCAAACATATTGGAAATCTGTTTTGTTTCACCATTCTAGCTCTTCCCAATTTGAGCCAAAATGGGGATGTGTGAGTCTACATTTCCAATGTATCTTCTAGCTTGCACCAAAATAAGAGATTTGAAACTCGGGTGCAACATACATCCACAAAGCATTATGGAGAAGGGATTTTTGTATGTTTTAGTTGTAAGTTCCCTAAATTGCATACATATGCAAAATGTGGAAGCTGTAGGGTATGAAGAACAATGAATCATTTTCAAATGCTTCAAAGAAAATGTGGAAGTTGAGGGAACATGTGTTTATGGGCAGTGTAAAAATGATTGGAGATTGTTATGTGTAAAAAATGGAAGTTGTTAAAAGGCATTTGAACTATTTGATGTAATGCCTCAAAGAGATGTGGTCTTATGGAACATACCATCCTCCCAACCATGTAAGCTTCATTTTTGTTTAATTAGCTTTCACAATCATCAAATGCAGGTTCAAAGGCATGAGGGTTGTAAATACTTTGATGGCATGAGTGCCTCTTATAGAATCACGCCTAGAATTAATCATTATGTTTGGCAAGTTTTTGATGAGCACATGAGAATGTGCAAAATGTGGATACTATGCTTGGGCATGTGAAGTGTTTGAGCAAATGCCTTCAAAAAATCATGGTCTAATGGTTATTGAAATTTGAGGCTTATGCACAAAAGGAGGAAGTTGGCTCATTTATCCATACCAAACAACAATAAGAAACCATTTGATCATGCATGCAAAAATGGTGGGATGAATCTAAAATAGGAGAAATGTGATTATCGAGTAGTGGAATGGTTTCAAATGCTTTGTAAACACAAAGCTTGAGATTTTATTGATAGACGTGTATGTTAAATGGTGGAGCTATTGGATGCTCATGATCTAGTTGACAAAAAATGCCAAGCAAGATGTTGAACCAAATCCCATGGTTTCACCACTTCATTCTCCAGGCATGGTTCATCTTCCTTACCTCTCATAATTCTCATGTTTTAGTTCTCTTTTGCAACTAAATAGAATTTTAAAATATTAGGTTTTTAATACATACTTAAATGTTTACATCAACTCATTTTAAAAATAATAAAGGTCGTATGTCGTAAATCACAAAATCAAAATAACTCTTACATTAAACCATGAACTTCACCCTCATTCTTGAGGTGATGTAGAAAAATTCTACCCAACTAGATCACTACCATTTTTTTCGACCAAGACGAAATTGACTTCCCATAAATAATGTTGACCTTCTCCTTGTTTAAATAGTTAATTTTTTTTACATTTTTCGGAGACTCATTAAGTACCTTCGTAACTCCTAAAAATGAGATGTTAAGTTTCATTTGTACCTTGTTATATGAGGAGTCACCTTGACCTTTGGATTGACCCAAATGAACATATGTGATCCTTTTTGATGCTCTTATAGGAGCCTATGTTACACTTTTTACAAAAGTAGTAGAAAGTTTTAAATCTAGCAAGTTGGCTTTCGTTTTGAACCACCATTTGAAACCTGGATGGAGAAATTTCTTCCCGTCTTCGCAAACCTCTAGTGTTTATACTAGACAATTGCATGGAACATTCAGTTTAGGAAAAAAACTTTTCGGATAGTTTGGCAAAGCCATTTTGTAGGCCTTCGGTCAGCATTTGATGAGGTCAAACTGGACCAATTTTGACTTGTCACTCCAGAAAACTTGTCACCATTTGAAAATGGTTTTCTAGTTCTCAGTCCCGTCAACTCTGATGAATTCTCCTTATATAGGGGAACTAGTAGGAAGTGTCTCATTGCATGCTCATCCATCGAACATCAGTTTTGGATGTGGTTTTCTGAGCCCTCGAGCTAACTTTTGTCCTTTTACAACTGGGTCAACTACGATCAGTGGCCCCGAGAAAACTAGCCGCCAAACGTAAACCGTTCACTTTTTTCCCAATTCCATCAATTGTTATGAATTCTTGGTATATCTGGGGACACGTAGAAATTTAATCATGGTGTGTGTTCTCATCAGAAGATAACTTTTGGAAGTGGTTTCTTAGCCTCTGAGCCCATTTTGAATGTTTTGTAGCTAGTGAGAAAATGTAAAAATAGAAAGTTATGGGACCCTTGTAGGGTTGCCAAACCACCATGAACTTTTAACACATGTAAATAACTGTTTAAAACACTATAATGAACTTGTTGTGTGCATTAGAACTTTTGACAAAACGGTGTTTTCTCTCTCTACCCTTCTCTTTCTCTCTCTCTGGGTTACAAAAAGAAGCAAAATGAAATGTAATGAATACATGTCTCTAAACCTTTTTATTTTGATTGCAAATTGTAATTTTTATCATATGTAAATGGGAAACTGAAAAATGATAATTATGATTGATTAGGGTGGATGCCATGCCAGCGATTTATCATTGATATCTTGCTCACGTGGTTTTTTGCAGGATGAAAGAATGATGACGTAAAGGCGTTGAGTAATTCATTGTTTATTTTTGGTAATATATTGAAAGACTTATTGTTGAAATTGGTAGTATGTAAAAATCGATAGATTAATAAGAGCTTGAGAAATTGGTATTTCTTTCATGGATGTTATTTTGATCCCAAAATTGTTATGGTAAAAGTGGAATACAAATGTCAAAAGGAATTGAAATTTATACCTTGTAGTGAACTTTCATTGTGCAATTATTTGTTTAATAATTGGTGTTGTGTTTCTTACCTTGAAAATGTAATAAAGGAACCTAACCACAACAATCAACCCTAGTTCAAAATTTGTATATAACTAACTTGCCTATGTTAATCCCTTAGCGTAGAAAATTGTGACCTTCAAACGAACCTTTACACTCGATGGAACATCCTAGTTTAGGAAAATAAGATCCCCTGAATGGGTTGATCATCTTAGTAGGTACGTTTAGTGACATCGACATAAACCAGACATATAGGAGCAACACAATCAAACTTGACCTGAGTAAGTAGAGCTAACGCTTCCTTCGTGTCCTAGTGGACTACCTTGTCTTCCAAAGATAGATTTAGAATTAAATTTTCCATCGAATGAATTTCTTGTGGGATCCAGATGACATCATGGAGCTAGAGAAATAGTGGTTCTATCACTTAAAATTTTGTTAATGAATAGATCCTCTTAGCTATATGTACTATCTTTGGCTAGTGACATTATAGTGCTTTGATCTTTTACGGAGGGTTTATAGGGTGAATATGTTTTGAACCTTAATCTAATCTATAATAGAGCGTAAAGCCCTAAGTGAAAATTGGAATTAAACTAAACCCTAGTTGACTAGGATGTTAACTTGTGGTTAGAAAACTATAATCTAACTCCTTGCATACGAAATTGTTTTGAAAGATGTTGATTTTAGAGAACCTTAGAAACTGAATTCTTGTCTCATAATCCCTTGTTATGTCATTCTATGGCATTAAGGAATAAAGAATATTTCTTATGTGGAATCGTGCAATGCAGAGATATGGGTTCTTCGTGATCATAGGTCACTCGTGGTTCATGTGTAGTTTATAATGCTTCTAACCATGTACTTCCTTAAGATGTCAGACAAGTGCTTTCATAACTCTTTTGTTGTAAAATGATGGTAATAATGTGACCATAATGTGATGTAAAAGTAAAGTATAGAAGAGAAAAAAAAGAGATTTGAGGTTAGGGATACTGCCCCTCTTGGAGTCCTTATAACTTAATTAAACATTTTCATGTGTTACAAAGAATATGAATTGCTTTGGTGTGATCAAACTTCAAGAAAATATATATATATATATATATATATATATATATATAAATCAAATTTGGAATTCAACAAGTTATTGAACTATAATAATAATGGTAGGGAAATAACTATACCATGATCAAAGAATGTTTTTGGGAAAAATCTATATTGAATCTAAGTCTCCCTCAATCCCAAGATTTCATCTTGACATCACGTTAGGTTCACTTGTGTAGCAAGGTTAAATTTTAAACATTGAATAAGCATTTGGGAAGAAAAATCTTAACATAAGAATGAGAGAATTAGAATCTTGTAGGCAATTTGAAATATGGAAAATACTTATGTAAGTTATGAAGATTTTCATAAGGGTAAAGAGAAAAATTAAATGGTTGAACAACAAGTGAAATGTGAAACGAATTTTCAGAATATGTAGGTGGAAAGAGGGAGAAAATTATGCTTACATAATAATGTTATTGGATGTTTAACGTATCCTAGATGTAACCATGGTAATGATGTGTTGTGGGTTGTCAATCCTTAAGTCCCTTTTATTGTGGTTGTGTTATTTCTAGCATTCGTTCATTGGGGAAAATGTGGCATCGTCATGTATATGGTGTTATCATGTGTCTACGTGGGTCGATGACTTATGTAAGTGTCGTATGTGTTATGGAGTTTTCCTTACTTGGAGCCTTGTGGCGTTGTGTAGTGAGCAATGTAAGTCAAAAAAAAATATTCCTAGTATTACCTTCCCGATGCATTCTTTTACCCTCTGGAAATTTTGGTTTTGGATGCAGTCTTTTAGCCACTAGATGCAGATTGTACCTATAGATTCATTCTTTTATCCATTGGATATAAGCATGTACCTTCGGATGCATTCTTTTACCCTCTAGGTATTTCAGTTTTGGATGCAGTCTTTTATCCACTAGACGCAGATCTATACCCTATGGGTGCATTCTTTTATCCATTAGATATAAGCGTGTACCTTCCTGGATGCATTCTTTTACCCTCTAGGTATTTCAATTTTGGATGTAGTCTTTTATCCACTGGACGCAGATCTGTACCTTATGGGTGCATTCTTTTATCCATTGGATATAAGCGTGTACCTTTTGGATGCATTCTTTTACCCTCTAGGTATTTTGGTTTTGGATGCAGTATTTTATCCACTGGACGCAGATCTGTACCCTCTGGGTGCATTCTTTTATCCATTGGATATAAGTGTGTACCCTCTGGACGCAATGATTTACCCTCTGGACATTTTAGGTTTTGGGCGTAGGATTTTATCCTTTGGTCGCAAGCATGTATCATGTGGATGCACTCTTTTACCCTTTAGACATTTGGGTGTCACATGTACCTTTTAAAAGATCAGCATTAAAATATTATTTTAATAACAAAACCTTGTAGAGCTCATAACTTTTGATCCGTAACTCGATTAAGGTGATATTTTTTTGAAATTGTGTATTTTTTTGAGATCTATGCATTGGTGACATTTTTATACACATATTTCAAATGTAAAAGGTATTTTTACTCATTGTAATATTTACATGCACTCAATTATAAAGTGCCAAATTTGGGAGGGTGTTGTGATCACTTGTGGATGCATTTTTAGTTGAGCCCGACGTCCTAAAATTTTGGGTATTGCATTCTTATATCTATGGGTGTATGCATTTATATCTCTTTTTTTGAGATATTTTGGATCTCATGTATTTTCAACACTTTTTTGGCATGTTGACAGTCTTCTTGTGGGGAGCTATTCTTTTGGAGCCTAGTATTAGTTTGTCGGTGTTCGAGTAGTTGATTTTGACAACTCATACGGATCTATGGTGTCACTCTACCCAATATACGGATGGGAGGGTGTGGTGTTGATATAGCTTCTTCGGGTTTTATGTCCTTGCCTTGTTACCTTGGATTTTTCTTGGATCGTGGCACTCATATTTATTTGGATCTCATGTCCTTGCCTTGTTTCCTTGGTTTTTCTTGGATCGTGGAACACCTATTTATAGTAGTTGATCAAATTATGTTTGGTGTTTTTTTCACTTTTCGACATCACTCCATCGATGACTCCTTGCATGGGAGCTATTCTCAGTGAAGCCCAAAGTGTTCTAATTGTTTTTGAGTTATATGATCGAGCAGTGGATTCAGACCATAGTGTGCACCACACTTCTTCAACATTTTACGAGTTTTGGAGTCGAGCTTCTGAGGATATCTTGCAACAGGATTTTTCTCTCTACTTTGTTATTACTAGTTTTGGGTACCTTGTGGTGTCCATTTTTCCCAGTTGTTGTACGTGGGTACCTCATCAGGCCTTGTTTCCAGGACCCACCTTCTTTTCCACCCACCTAAGCTATGCTTACGGGAGGGTGTTAGTGTAGGTTATTATTTATCCTTTTATTTATTTATTAGGATAATTCTTACACTTGTGTTAGCCCTACACTTGTTGGGTTAGCTTGCTTAGGTGTACTAGTTGTGTGGAGTTAGCTTCTCAGTTATGTTGAGTTAGCTTACTAGTCTTTTGGAGTTAACTTAACTACCAATATCAGTTAGTGGGAGTTCTTCACCACTGATTTAGGTAGTAGTTGCACTTCCTCCTTCTATATGTACATCTTTCTTATTGAATAATTCAAGTCATTCTATTGTAATGTATTGAGCATTATGGATTATGATGGATTTCCATATATAGTATTTTAGCTCTTATGCTTTGCAAATCTAATGTGGTGTGCTATTATCATCTGAGATCGCGGCTTGGAACAATATTCTTATCATTCTTTCATTAAAATTCTTAGCCCTTGGTCATATGGTATGGTCATATGAGGGCTTAAAGCTTGTGATTCATACCAGTAGGTGCTTAGCTTAAGTCCCCTTTAATTGTATTTGTGTGGTGAAGGAAACAACATATTATTTTGTTTTAGTGGCACCTACAATAAATAACAGAGCAAAATATTAAAAAGATTGTAACTTTTGATCGGTAACTCGGTTTTGAGTGTTGTTTTTGCAAAAGTGCTTATTTTTTCATGCTCTTTCCATTGGAAATATTTATTTTGAGACTTGCACTATAATTATAAAGTGCCAAATATGGAGGAGTGTTGTAATCAATTGTGGATGTAATTTCATTGAGCCCGACATCCTAAACTTTTGGGAGTTGTAGTTTGTACCTATCATGGATTCTGAGAATGATATGATTTTCTCTAAAGTATGTGGACTTTAAGAGGATATTATAAAATTTGTGGAAGAAAATAGATTGCTCAAGAAGTGAAATTATCTTCTACAATCACTCATTCACGATAAGGATACAATAATACACTTCCTGCAAAACAAACTTGCTAGCCTACAACATCACCATCATATTGTGGACAGCCATATACATGCTCCTAGTCCACTTGCAATTGTTTCTCTTATACCCACTGATAGTAATCTACCAATATTTGAGCTTGAACTTTATTTTGATGCCTCTAAACCTATGAGGCTTGTTACTACATGCTCTTCCACATTTGTGCCTATTAGAGTACCACATTTTGTGTATCCTACTTCGCTCACCGCATGGAGTTTTTGAGAAGCATACCACTACATTCAGATCTCGCATGCTCCTTTCTATGGGTCTCACTAGCAGAGTCATTGGCAGACATTCACATGGTATTGTTTCCTCTATTCCACATGTGAAGTGGAATTCTCGTCATGACATTGGTTTTCGAGTAGATACTTGCATTGGGATCACACATTGACAGAGCTCCTTTTTTATCACTCAACTCTTTCTAAGGATCTTGAACAACACATGAGTTCTCGCACCTTCACTCGTGGATTGAGAAACCTTAGATTTCAACTATCGACATGATCAACTCCGACACATATTTTGATGTTCTTTTACGTGAACCCATTGTGCATTTTCCACCAAGTCATATGCAAGCATCTTCTTCATCCATCCATGTTGATTTGGGGTCGATATCTAATCACTTGTGGAGGTGACATAGGCATTCGTTGAGAGGACTCGACATGCATGGTTCCTCCACCATTCGACCTCTTACTCCACTTTCTATACCTTTTGCATTGTGATGCTTCTTGTTTTGAGCATTTTTCTTTAACAGGTGTAGTGTATCTCTCTTGTTTGTTGAGGGATTTTGTATCTGTATTTTCAACACTTTTGGCATGTTCACAGTATCTCTTATGGGGATCTATTCTGGTGCATTCCAGTGTTAGTTTTTCAGTGTTCAAGTAGTTTTTTTGGGTAACTCATACAAATTTGCAGCATCACTCCACCCATTCAGTAGTATGGGAGGGTGTGGTGTTGATCCTGCTTCTTCGGTTTTGTGTCCTTGCCTTGTTGCTTTGGTTTTTGTTCTTGGATCATGGCACACCTATTTGTAGCAGTTGATCGAATTATGTTTGGTGTTTATTTTCTTGCACTTTTGACATCACTTCGTTGACAGTCTCCTTGTATGGAGCTATTCTAGTGAAACCAAGTGTTAGTTATTTTTCAGTTTTGTGATTAAGCAGTGGATTCAGACCACAGTGCACACCAAAATTCTTCAACATTGTAAGAGTTTTTTGAGCCGAGCTTCTTGGGATGCCTTGGAGCGGGTATTTACTCTCTTTACTTTATTATTACTAGTTTTGGGTACCTTGCGGTGTACATTTTTCCCAATTATTGTACATGAGTACCTCATCAGGCCTAGTTATTGGGACTCATACTATGTACATGCCACATCTATTTTGGCCCCTAGCTTCACTTGAGGGGGTGTTAGAATAGGTATTTACCTTCACTCATGTTCACCTAGGTACTTTATTTACCTTTATTGTATTTATCCTAACCCACTTATATGTGTGGATATTTATTTTATCTTATTTAGATATTATGATATATTATCTAGTTGTTAGGTATAGTTCTTTCCTTGATCTATGGTATTAACTAAATATTTGCTATCTAGTTCTCTCCTAAATCTATGGTCTTGACTAGTTCTTTGATGACTAGTTATTTCTTTGATTTTATGGCTTGATCTACGACCTTGACTAGTTCTTAGATTTTTATTCCTTGCCTATTTAAGTAAGGCACATTCTCAATGTATTGCATTGAGTTCCATAATAATATATGATATTGTTACTCATTTGTTTGCAAAGGTTTATGTAAAGTTATTCGGTCAATTACTTTCATCTTATTGATTTTGATTTTTGATTAGCATCAGTGTTCTTGGCTTAGCACAATCTGGTTATCATTCCTTTCAACAATATTGTTCCTAAAAATGAGATTTGAACAAAGATATCTCAATATCAATAATAATGAAAATAAAATATAAACAATTATTGACTACATCTAATTAATTTTTCACTAAACCAATAGTAGGGACACTTGTTTTAGATTATCATAAATACTAAGCATTAATAAAACATAAAGAGGCCTACCACTCTCCCTAAAATTATCAAACATTTTTCATGGTATGTGAGGCATACCCATCTCTTCCACTAATATGTTTCATGGAATGGGAGGAGTACCATTCTCTTTCGAGAATATTTTTCAGCCTCAAAGTAAAAAAATAATCAAGAGGGAGAATGGGAGGTATGATATTCTCACAAATATTAAATATTAATTATGAAGTAGAAAATGAGATCTTCCTTTTTCCTTAGAGTGGAAAAAATATTTTATCTTCCTCAAAAGTAAAATTACAATAAAGAGGGTGAGTGGGAGGCCTCCGAATCTCAATAAAATTATAAATCAAATTTTCATGGTATATGAGGCCTACCATTCTCTTCCAATAATACCCTCCATTGCAGGAGATACCTACAATTATTAACCAATGATTTTTTTCATCCTTAGAACAGAAAATAAAAAAGGTAGACTAGGATGTCTCCCATTCTCCTTCGATTGAAAAATAATTAAGAGGTAGAAAGTGAGCTTTCCCTTTCTCCCTTAAGTGAATTTTTTTCCCAAAGTAAAATTACAATAAAAATGGGAAGCCTCCTAATAACTCAAAAATTATAAATCAATTCTTCATATAATGACATGCCTATCATTCTCTTCTAGTAATATTTTTCAACCTTATATTTAAAAAATATCAAGAGGTAAAATGAGATGTTTGCTAGTCTTATTCATATTGAAAACTAATTAAGAGGTAGAAAGGAAGGTCTCCCTTTCTCCCAAAAAGTAAAATTATAATAAAAATAAATGGGAAGCCTCCTAATATATGTAAAACTATACATCAATGTTTTATATAATGAGAGACCTACCATTCTGCTCCAATAATATTGTTTAACCTTAGATTTACAAAATATAATGATGGATAATGAGAGGTATCCCATTCTCTTTCATATCGAAAAAAATTATAAGGTAAAAAGGATGGTGTCTCTCCTCGAAGTGTAAAGAATAATTTTTCTCTATCAAAATAAAACAATATTGACGAGGAAAAGGGGAGAAATCCCAATCTCCATAAAATAAAAGTTATTTTTATGTAATGAAAGGCATAACATTCCCTTACATAATATTTTGAATAGAATGAGAGTATTACCATTATCTTCTAATTATAGTTTTCAACATGATAATAAACCAATAAAAGAGAGAGATAATGGAAGATCTTACATTCTAACTCATATTGAAAAATTATTATATGGTATTAAGGGTGGTCTCCTTTCTTCCTCAAAAATAAAAAAAATATTTTTCCCTTAATGAAAAATTAAAAATAAATTTTATGAGAATATATTTCATGGAATGGGAGGCCTACCCATTAGGTATTTCTCTTTCAATAGTAAAATTAAACCTCAAATTAAATAATATTGATGCCCTAAAATTGGTAGGAACATGAAAAGGTCATAACTTGTGCTCTAGGTGTCCAATTGAGTCCTTTTTTAAACCACCTATTTTGATAAGATGAAAGCACTGGTCAACTTGTTATGCTGGTCGAGAATGTTTGGCAACATTTTTGGGCCCAAATTCCACCATCCGAGGGCTGAAAATTAGGATTTAATTTGTAATTTGGTTTTTTCCTATTTTAGGGCATTAGTTAATGTTAGTCTCTTAGATGCATTGTGAGTTAGAAAGTTGGAAATTCCTCTAATTTAGGCATGTAGAAGATGCATGGAAATTTATGTGCCTGTATGAATAAACATATGAACTTAATAGGAATAGAATGTTCTAGTAAATTGCTAAAAATAGTAATTTCCACCACCTAGAGAAGATTTAGTAAAATTTAGTTAGATTTTTCTAAAATCGAGTTAAGAGTTGTTTCCTATTTAAGAAATATTTTAATTCATGATTCACTAATGAAGAAGGAGATCTATTTTCTTTTGGATTTCGAATTATTTGCAGTATATAGAGTGTGTTCA
This sequence comes from Taxus wallichiana var. yunnanensis, assembly GCA_018340775.1. Taxonomy (NCBI): domain Eukaryota; kingdom Viridiplantae; phylum Streptophyta; class Pinopsida; order Cupressales; family Taxaceae; genus Taxus; species Taxus wallichiana. Next base: position 240,083,515 of record CM031234.1, on the reverse strand, counting down.
TATTTAGGCTACATTATTTGGTATCAGAGTGAGTTCGAATCTTGTAAAAAACATGGCAGGAAGAGGAAGAAGAAGAAGAGGAGGAGATGGTATTGCCTAGATGAATAGAAACATGCAGGATATGTAGAGGAAAGTTGTTATGTTTGCTATAATGATAACTAAGAGAGGAAATCAAGGCGGAGATGACACTATTGAAGAAGAAGTTTTTGAAGAGGAGGAAACACAAGCGCACCCCTAAGATTTTGAAGAAATAATGATTCAAACATTAGAAGGAAATAATGATAGGATAAGAGTATGGGGTAGTCTAAAATCAAAGGAGTTGATAGATTTGGTTTACCTAGCATGGGAATTTTTTTAAGTGGAAGGCTATGTTAGAAGAAAATAAGGTAAAATTTTCATGCACAAAATTAAAAGGTCATGCTAGGTTATGGTGGTATCACCTATAAAAAGAGAGGTAAAGAAAGGGGAAAGAAAGGATTAAGAACTCGAGTGATATGGAGAAGAAGATAAAAGAAAAATTTCTCGCTCTATATTATGTAGAAAAATATTTTTAGGAGGTTCAAAATCTTAGACATAACGTACAAACCGTACAAGAATACATAGATGAATTCTATAAGTTATCCAAATCATGTAGATCTCGAATAAATTTATGAACAAATGGCTCCACAATATGTAAATGGTTTGAAATTTTCTATTCAAGATGAAATAAGCATGCACAAGATTAAGAGCATAGAAGATGTCTATTAGTTAGCCTTAAAGGCCAAAGAAAAATAAAGTCATCAAATTTTTACGAGATCACCTAGGATGAAAAGGGGAGCCTCATCCTCCTTTCGGACAAGGGAGGGGAGAACCACCTTGTGGAATGGAAAACAAAGAAAATAAAAGACAAGATTCCCAAATCAGAAAGAGGTAGAGAATTTCTTAGGGGCAAGAGGATATGCTTAGTGATAGAGTATGCGAGGCTCCACAAAGAAAATTTGTTTGTCATAAATGTCGTGAAGAGGGGCATAGGGATTTCGAATACCCACATTATTATAGATATGAAAAGAGACAAGAAGAATCTCCAAGGGGAAATCTTGTTGAAGATGAATAAGAAGAAGATAAATAGGACCTAGAAATTCCAATAGATGTGGGAGAAAATCTAATGATTATGATTTCTCGCAAGAAATGATATCAAGGGGTATGTATGGCTACATAAAAATGTCTTAAAAAACCATATGCACTTCAAGAGGAAAGGTATGTAATGTTATTATTGATTGTGGTAGTTGTGAGAACACGGTTTAAAATGAGATGGTTGAAAAACTAGGTTTGCATTGTGTCAAGGAATCCTAACCCTTACCGCATTGCATGGTTTAAGAAGGGTAATGAAGTTACTTGTTGATAAGATATGTTTACTAAATTTTTATATTGGTGAAATTTATAAGGATGAGATTGTGTGTGATGTTATTCCTATTGATGCATATCATATGCTACTAGGAAGACCATGGCAATTTGATAGGAAAGTTATTCATGATTGATCCAAAAATAATCAGATTATTACTACCTGATCTCGGACCCTTGTAGGCTTTAAATATTTGTTGATGATTTTCTCCTTTTAAGTAATCAATTTAAAATAAAATGCAAGACAATAAGACAATTGCACAAAGATTGATTACGGAGTTCAGCAATTGCCTACGTCTTCGGGTTCGTGGTTGAACCGTTCCACTAGTCAAAACTTGTAAGTTACAATAGTACTTTCACAAGAAAACCTAATGGAATTTTACTTGCCTATTAGTACACCAGTTCTTCAAAAAAATTTGATGATCATTCGAATTGTTCTTCACCTTCCTGATGCACAATCTCCTTCGGCTTCGATCAACCTTCCCAATGCTATCAATGCAACACTAGCACTCCGGTCAACAATCTAAGATTTGCAAGTAATTGGTGTGGCTCAATGGGCCTATTGGGTAGTTTATAATTTACTCCCAATCACAAATATTTCATCTACTATTGCCTAAAATAATAGGCCAATAGACAATACTTGTTGACACATCCCACAAATAAGCTTAACAAATAATAAGCTTGTTGGACTCATGTGTTTCCCCATAATAAGCTTAACAAATAATAAGCTTGGGGTGTTTGTCCATTACAATAGAATGGGTTCCCTATTTATACAAAAAATAGGGCCCTTAAAAAATGCATTCCATATAATCCTTAGGCTAAAAATACCATAGCCCGTAGCATAGTTGATGGGATTACATATAATATTAAGGCTATTTTTAAACCTTAGCCGTGCATGAAAAATGGGATCAAATACCCATATTGGCGGATGCATTTTTAATGGGATAAAATCCCTTTGAAGCAGATTTTGTTTGAATGAGGGGATTAATTACCATTTTAGGTGCTTAGGGCTAGTGATTTATATCCCACATTTGGCGCCATTTCATTTGGGTAAGGTTTTAATAACCCTTACCCACTCCATCCTTCACGTGGAAAAATCCACGCATGGCTTTAAGCCCCCAACAACCGCTTCACCACCTTCTCTCCTCCACATGGAAGATTCCACTACAACCACTTTACAAAGGGTTTAGCATAATGTATGGCGGCTAAGTGGGTATTATGTGGTTTATACTAATGTTTGAACATTAATATATAAATGCATGGCATTTGGGAATAATGTATAGTGGACTTACCAAGTAAATAAAAATTCGACCCATACCATGGGTATCAAAAATAATTAACTTGATCATCATGTAGTCCACTTGTTGTCTCCCGATAGGAAAATTGAGTGAATTTGATGAGTGGTGGCAAGGCCACATGGTGGCTTGTGGACCCACCACGTCGGCGATAATACCATAGTCCACACGGCGGCCGGGCTCCCCTCCGTAATAAAAGTTGAGCCTCTTGTTCCCGTGCACCATTTTTACGCTCGTCGAAGACCGGTGATCAAAAACAAACAAACAACTCCCTTTTGAATTTTTTCCACGTGTCGTAGTGCCATTGGTCCAATATTGACCAGTTGACAAGAGTTGACTTTCCCGTTGACTGAACTTTGACCAGACATATCTAGAGCCCTCGATGTCTGCTTATCGCATTCTTACAATAGTCGTTGGAAAGCTCTCGAGATGATCTTCTACATTGACACAATTTAGGGATGTTTAGGGAACTTTAAAAATGATCCCCTGATCACACCTCCCTACTGAGAAAAGCTTTTTGTCCCAAAAAGATTCCATATTGTCTTGAATCAAAAACTCTGTTGCCACCTCAAAAGTGTTGTTGTAGTAGACCCTTGGGTCTTCTCCTCCAACCTTCTCACTTTGATAACTCTTCTTCGATCCTGGGACCTATGGGTTATGGGCCCATGACGCTTCTGCTGCGCCACTCTGATATCCAAAGAAGACCTCCATGCCTCTACTTTATGGTGCTAAGTTTTGAATGAAACCTCAACGCTCCTTTTGTGCGGTGCTAAGCTTCTTGATATCTGACAACAAGGATCTTATTTTACTCTATAACACAGCTCCTGGCTCTGAGTTGATTCTATAGAATCCAAACTGGTTTGAAGGAACTCCATGTTACGTAGAGCTTTGATTGATCCGATGTCGGTGATGGACAATGCCTTGTCCCTTTGACCTCAATGCCTCCAATGCATGATGCTAAGCCTCTTTCAAGACCTCAAGCCTCCGATGCATGATGCTAAGTCTCTATAGACCTCAACGCCTCTGATGCATGATGCTAAGCCTCTTTCAAGACCTCGAGCCTCTAATGCATGATGCTAAGTCTCATTATAGACCTCAACACCTCTTATGCATGATGCTAAGCCTCTTTCAAGGCCTTGAGCCTCGTAATGCACGATGTTAAGTCCTCATTTATCACCTACCATTCATATGTGTGGTCGCAATTCCTTGACACCGAATGATGTTCCGAGCTAATCCTTTTAGAGCTCCTCTTGTTGACATACTAATATCAGGTACCACTCTATTGCATGGTCACAATGCCTCTACACAAAATGAAGTTTCGACCCGATGTCAATGCCAATGGTGATTCAGCTACCATTCTGCTGCATGGTCACAATGCCTCTACACAGAATGAAGTTCCGAGCTGATCTTTTGAGAACTCTATTGTCTGCACAAATGGCAGATCAATCTCTGAGCTTTATATGAGTCAAATCCTGTATCCAAGTTGTAACAGGTACTCACAAGCTGATTAGGAGATAGGTGCCCCTAATAGGGTCTCTTTTTACAACTTTCAAATACAAGTGTAAGGAAATTATATCCTAATACATCATGTAGAACTAGTTGTAAAAATGCTCCATTTTTGGAGTCTTGTACAATAAGCTTAAAATACCAATTCTATAGGAAAATAATTTTGCATGGTAAACCTGTCACAAAATTTCTCCTACTTGGTGGCTTATGTACTTGGTCTTCTCCACTGCATCACAATGTGGATTGACTTCATTTGTCTCCTCCCTACCAGACCAATGACTAAACAAGGAAAATATACTACATTTTATGGTGTTAGAAAAATCACCAAAATAATTGCCCTCTGGGGTCTTACTAATGCAAGTATAACAGAGTACAAACATTGCCTAGAATTGGGTCTTTAACTAATGTGCCATGTCTGGTTAGATGTATACAAACATTTCCCTCAAAGGGGTCTTACCAATACATTCTACCTAACACAATAGTTTTCAGGTTTTATCTGCATATGAGATATAATGGAATCATCCAAATAGAATTACGAGAAAATTACTGAGTATGTTAAACCTGTCTCTCAGTCTATCCCACCAATCTAGAAATCCAAAAGTACAAGCCAATGCCATCCGTGTCAAAGCAACTCAGACAATGATTAACTCCGCTCGATACCAACTTGCTTCGGAGATTAGTAAGTTTGCAGGTGTTGATTACTAGCTCTGATACCAAACTTGATCCAAAAATAATCAGATTATTACTACCTGATCTCGGACCCTTGTAGGCTTTAAATATTTTCCGATGATTTTCTACTTTTAAGTAATCAATTTAAAATAAAATGCAAGACAGTAAGAAAATTGCACAAATATTGATTACGGAGTTCGGCAATTACCTACGTCTCCGGGTTCGTGATCAAACCATTCCACTAGTCAAAACTTGTAAGTTACAATAGTACTTTCACAAGAAAACCTAATGGAATTTTACTTTCCTATCGAATACTGTTCTTCAAAAAACTTCCAATGATCATTCGAATTTTTCTTCACCTTCCTGATGCACAATCTCCTTCGGCTTCGATCGCCTTCCCGACGCTATCAATGCGATGATAGCACTCCGGTCCAACAATCCAGATTTGCAAGTAATTGGTGTGGCTCAATGGGCCTATTGGGTAGTTTATAATTTACTCCCAATCATAAATATTTCATCTACTATTGCCTAAAATAATAGGCTAATAGACAATACTTGTTGACACATCCCAAAAATAAACTTAACAAATAATAAGCTTGGGGTGTGTCTGTCCATTACAATAGAATGGGTTCCCTATTTATACAAAAAAATAGGGCCCTTAAAAAATGCATTCCATATAATCCTTAGGCTGAAAATACCATAGCCCGTAGCATAGTTGATGGGATTACATATAATCCTAAGGCTATTTTTAAACCTTATCCGTGCATGAAAAATGGGATCAAATACCCATATTGGTGGATGCATTTTTAATGGGATAAAATCCCTTTGAAGCGGTTTTTTTTTGAATGAGGGGATTAATTCCCATTTTAGGCACTTAGGGCTAGTGGTTTATATCCCACATTTTGTGCCATTTCATTTGGGTAAGGTTTTAATAACCCTTACCCACTCCATCCTTCACGTGGAAAATCCATGCATGGCTTTAAGCCCCCAACAACCGCTTCACCACCTTCTCTCCTCCACGTGGAATATTCCACTACAACCGCTTTACAAAGGGGTTTAGCATAATGTATGGTGGCTAAGTGGATATTATGTGGTTTATACTAATGTTTGAACATTAATATATAAATGCATGACATTTGGGAATAATGTATAGTGGACTTACCAAGTAAATAAAAATTTGACCCATACCATGGGTATCAAAAATAATTAACTTGATCATCATGTAGTCCACTTATCATCTCCCGATAGGAAAATCAAGTGAATTTGATGAGTGGTGGCAAGGCCACATGGTGGGTTGTGGACCCACCATGTTAGTGATAATACCATAGTCCACACGGCGGCCGGGCTCCCCTCCGTAATAAAAGTTGAGCCTCTTGTTCCCGTGCACCATTTTTACACTCGTCGAAGACCAGTGATCGAAAACCAAAAAACAACTCCCTTTTTCCTTTTTGCCACGTGTCGTAGTGCCATTGGTCCAATATTGACCAGTTGACCAGAGTTGACTTTCTTGTTGAATGAACTTTGACCAGACATATCTAGAGCTCCCGATGTCTGCTTTGTCGCGCGTCTTACAGATCATTGGAAAGCTCTCGAGATGATCCTCTCCTTGCCCGACACCATTTAGGGATGTTTAGGGAACTTTCAAAATGATCCCCTAATCAATGATGAGGGAAATAATACTTGTACTTTCTGGATGGCACAACAATAGTTTTTATACCTATAGAGGAAGAGGGGAAGCCTAAAAATATGCTTTTTGTAAAATAATTTTAGGAGGCAAAGGAAACATGATTGTGTTATGCACTGTCACAAATAAGGATGAACCTATAATTGCATGAATATGAGTAAAAGTAGAAAAATTAATAGAAATTTTTTCGATTTTATTCCTCATAAGCTATTAGATGGATTACCATCATAAAAGAGACATTTAATACCATCTTGATTTGATCCTAGGGTCTTAACTCCTAAATCAAGTGGCTTATAGGATGAGCCCGAAATTACATGTAGAATTGAATAAGAAAGTGTCGAGCTCGTGAGAAATTGGGTAGTAAGGAAAGCATGAGTCGGTGTGCAACCTTGAATTTATTAACTTGAAAGAAGGGTGGAACATGGAGAATGTGTTCTGGTTGGAGCACGTTTTCGGCACATTTTTTGGGCACTAATTACACCATCCGAGGGTAGATAATTAGGATTTAATTTGTAATTCAATTTTTTCCTATTTTAGGCCATTAGTTAATGTTAGTATCTTAGATTCATTTTGATTTGGAAAGTTTGCAATTCCTCTAATTTAAACATTTAGAAGATGTGTGTGACAATTTATGTGCCATACGAATAAGCATGTGAACTTACTAAGAATAACAGGTTTTAGTAAACTGCTAAAAATACTAATTTCGACACCTATAGTAGATTTAGTCAAATTAAGTTAGAGTTTTCTTGGAAACTCAAGTTAGGATTTGTTTCCTATTTAGGAAAAATTGTAATTCATGATTCAATAATGAAGAAGGATATTTTTTTCTTTTGGAGTTGAAATTATTTGCATTATATTGAGTATGTTCATATTTAGGCTTCATTATCTAGTATCGTGAGTGAGTTCGAATCTTGGTAAAAATATGGTAGGAAGAGGAAGAGGAAGGAGGTGGTATTTCCTAGATTAATAGAAACATACATGATCTGCATAGGCAAGTTGTTGTGCTTATTGTAATGATAACCTAGAAAAAAAATCAAGGTGGAGATGACACTGATGAAGAAGAAGTTTGTGAAGACGAGGAGACGGAAGAACCACTCTCATATTTTGAAGAAAGGATTCTTCAAGAATTACAAGGAAAGAATGATGGGATAAGATTTGATGTTTAAAAGTATAGAGGTGGTCTAAAACTAGAGGAGCTGATAGACTGGTTGAATAGTATGGGAATTTTTTTAAGTGGAAGGCTATGTCGAAGAAAAGAAGGTAAAATTTGCATGAAATTTAAATTAAAAGGTCATGTTATGATATGGTGGGATAACCAAAAAAAGAGAGGTAAAGAAAGGGGAAATAAAGGATTAGGACCTAGAGTAAGATGGAGAAGAAGCTAAAAGACAAATTTCTCCTTGTGTATTATGCATAAACCCTTTTTAGGAGTTTACAAAATCTCGAGATAGAACGTAAAAACCTTGCAAGAATACATAGATGAGTTATACAAGTTGTCCATTCATCTAGAGCATGAAGAAAATGAGGAAAAAATGGATGGAAGGTATGTAAATGGATAAATTTTCTATTCAATATGAAATAGGCATTCACAAGATTAAGAGCATGGAATATGCCTATTAGCTAGCCTTAAAGGCCAAAGATAAATAAAGTTTAAAATTTTTAGTAGATCACCCGGGACGAATAGGAAAGACTCATGGCTCTTTTAGGGACAAGATAGATTCAACAAAGGTATGGGACAACAACCTCATGGAGTGGAAAATAAAGAAGATACAATACAAGATTCCTTAAATCAGTAAATAGGTAGAGGATTTTCTAGGGGCAGAGGATATGTTGGACGTAGAGAATGGGAGGATCCACGAAGACCATTTTTTTGTTACATATGTGGTGAAGAGGTGCATACGATTTTAAATTCCCACATTATTATACACATGAGAATAGATAAGATGACTATCCAAGGGTAAATCTTGTTGAAGCTGAATAAGAAGAAGAAAAATAAGACCTAGAAATTCCACCAGATGTGGGAGAAAATCTAATGATCAAAAGGATGATGATTTCTCCAAGAAAGGATATCAAGGGGGATGCATGGATATGTACAAATATATTAAGATAAATATGAACTTTAGGAGGAAAGGTATGTAATGTTATTATTGATGGTGGTAGTTTTGAGAACATGGTTTCAAATGAGATGGTTGAGAAACTAGGTTTGCATTGTGAGAAGAATCCTAACCCTTACTGTATTGCATGGTTTAAGAAGGGTAATGGAGTTATTGTTCATAAGAGATGTTTAATAAGTTTTTCAATTGGGAAAAGCTATAAGGGTGAGATTTGGTGTGAATTTATTCGTATGGATGAATTTCATTTGTTTCTAGGAAGACCATGGCAATTTGACAGAAAATTAATTCATGACGGAGGAAAGAATACTTCTACTTTTTGGAAGGATGGAAAAAATAGTTTTTCTACCTCTTAAGGAAAAGGGGAAGGCTGAAAATATGATTTCTGGAAAATCATTTGTGAAGGAGGTAAAGGGAACTAGGTTGTGTTATGTATTAGTCACAAATATGGATGAACCTACAATTACATGAATACTTTGGTAGAAGAAACAATATTAATAAAAGAATTTTTGATGTTATTCCTCATGAGCTACTAGATTGATTACCACCCAAAAGAGATATTCAACACCATATTTATTTGATCCTAGGGTATTCACTCCCAAATTAAGAGGCTTTTAGGATGAGCTTGATATTACATGAAAAATTGAATAAGCAAGTGGTAGAGCTCATGCAAAGATGGCGATAAGGGAGAGCATGATTCCATGTGCAAGAACAAATTTATTAACTCTCAAGAAGGGTGGAACATGGATAATGTGTGCCTGTTGGAGCATGTTTTGACACATTTTCATGCCCGAATTCCATTATATGAGGGCTGAAATTTAGGATTTAATTTGTAATTTGGTTTTTTCCTATTTTAGGGCATTAGTTAATGTTAGTATCTTAGATGCATTATAAGTTGAAAAGCTATAAATTCATCTAATTTATGCATTTAGAATATGCATGGAAATTTATGTTCTGAATGAATAAGCATGTGAACTTAATAAGAATAGCAGGTTCTAGTAAACTCGCTAAAAATATTAATTTCCAACACCTAGAGTAGATTTAGTCAAATTTAGTTTGAGTTTTCTGAAACTCTAGTCGGGATTTGTTTTCCTATTTAGGAAACATTGTAATTCATGATTCAATAATGAATAAGGAGATCTATTTTCTTTTAGAGTTGAAATTATTTGCATTATATTGAGTGTGTTTAGATTTAGGCTTCATTACTCCGGTATTAGAGCGAGTTCAAATCTTGGAAAAAAATGACAAGAAAAGGAAGAGGAGGTGGTATTTCCCACATGAATAGAAACATGCAGGATCTATTGGTACCAAAATTTATTCTCCCTCAGAAGCTTAGTAACATCACAATTTTTCCAGGAAGCTTAGAGGCAAGCAGAGCATATTGTGTGTCATTTTATAGACGAGAAAGGAATGTGGTTTTCTCTTTATCACTCAGATGTGGAGAAATGGGTAGCACCCTTAAGAGGATTTTATCTATCCTCACTACTTTATGGTTGTTCCTTTTAACTAGGGTGAGAGGACCCTTTTGTAGCCTGTTGTCTGTGGAGGAGATGTAGATATCCTTCTTTACAAGGTTGTTAACAAGACCTTGAAGAAAATATGATCAATACAACAAAATCTAACTCTCACGAGTTGTCACCCTAGATAATGGAGATATTTTCTAAGAAAGGTTTAGGATACTAAAGACAATGAAAACCTAATTGCTTCTATATGTTTTGGTAACAAAGATTATGCATTTGTACACACATAGGAAAAACAAGGGTAGTATGGGTAGGATTGGTTTTTTTAAATGAATTTTGGTGGGAGGTGAGGTGTAGTAGACTTTAATTCATCAGATCTTTGAGAAATTTTACAAAAATGGAAGGCTTGATCAACAGAACGCTTTAAAATAGATAGAATGTCCCTTTAACCACAATGGTGTGCTTTCAGTGGAGGCCCAGACCAACACGTTTTCACAAAAACTTTAAGGATCCAAAATGAAGGCTCAAATTGAACAACTTAATTAAACACTATCAACCTCATTTTTTATAATGCCTAATAAAACCTTAAAGGCTAACAAACAATCTTAATCATCATGCTAGTAGTAAAGTGATTTTAAACTTTTTATTTCACTGTCAAATGAAATCCCTTATGATAAATGAATTTGCAAGTGCCACCAAACTATCACAATGCTAAGATCTTGTGTGATTCATAGAGATTTCAATGTAAGATTGCAATGGGAACAAGAAACTATTTGTAGACATTCAATAATGAAGAAGAAACTATTTTGCTCAAAATCAAACATAGATTTACTCAAATTTAATTAAATTTATCAGCAGGGGAAAGTTTCTAGAACAATTTCAGAGCTTGTCAATGGCTATACACTTGTAGCCACCTTGACAAGATCAAATTTAACACAAAATAAATAAACATGTTCGTCAGATAGTCTCTCAGAAAGATGGGCTCTGTCAAACTTTTTATTTCATGAATTATCTTCTAACCTCTAACACTCCAACCCTTTACACGAAAAATTCATGCAATTTATAACATTTAATTTACAATAAATTTTTCCCCCAAAACTAGAAACATTCAAGAACCATTGTGTACATTACGATCTTGATCGTGATTTCCAGAATCAGATTTGTAAAAAAAGTTGTCAGGGTGTGCGGAGGAAAATTTTTCCAAATATTTCCAGCATTCAATTCTTCACCTGGTAAGTTATTCTTCATCTCGTGTGCCAACTACTTCCTCCTCCAATCTATCAAATCTAGTTCTTTACGTGCCAGGAAAGAAAAAACTGGAAAATCAAATCGAGGCCAATAGTTAGATCACATCTTAATGGTAAAAGATGTTTTTCAGATTTTCCCACCAAACCAAGATATCAACAGTCTCTAACGTGCTTTAAAGAAAGATTAGGTCGAATCCGACAGTGAAATTACATCTTTAATGGTGAAAGATGTTTTTAGTACTTCCCCACCAAACCAAGATATCAAATTAATGTTCCTCTTCATTTGGCATGTAGGAGACTCCAAGAAATGATAAAAACCATAAAATTTTGCATCCCTAGGAGATTTGGAGTAGAAATGGAGGAAACTCGAGATACGAGATGCATAGTTGCCATCGATCTCTCTTTTAAATTTGGACTATCATGTGGGAGACCCAAGTTAAGACGGGCCTAAGGGTTTCTTTTTACCTTTTACACCCTTTGGAAAAAATGTAGAATTTCTCAATTTTCTCCACCCCTCTACCTTTGAAAAATGGGCTTGACATGTGTCCCAATGTGGGTCCTAGAGGAACTGTAGCTAAATTTTGCTATTTTTCCTATTTTTTGAAAAAAGGAAAATTTTCCAAATTTTCCCCGAGAGTCCACCACGACACATTTTGAATTTTAAAATTACCACATGTATCAATGGTGAATCTTGAGATGGTCCCCAAAAGTAAAGACCCCAAACAAGTGCAGGCTCAACACGTGTCTCATTCTGGTAGAGTCTGTTAAAAAGTTTAAGAGTTCAGATGGAAGGCGTCATGTATCTAAGCTCTGAGACAGTCTTTTTCGGCCTTTGAAAATTCTAAGCAAAAAGGTAGAGTGAGTGGAATCCTTCAAGTGTCCTCTTTGTGCTTCTTCAAAATAAAACCCAAGGGCCAGTTCCCAAATATGCGCGGTCCCTCCACGTGTCTCAGGGCCTTTAGAAAGTTGCTGAAAAGTCTAAGTAAGGAAGGCCCGGCAGAAACCTCCATGTGTCTTTATGGCACAACTTCAAAGGGTCCCAAGAGTAGAGACCACCGATGAGTGTGGGCTCACCACGTGTCCCAAGCCTTAGAAAATTTATTTTAAAAGTTTAAGTCCCCAATGGAGCTAAGCGGCTGTCCCTCTGTCTCATTTGTTAAGGTGGGATAGTGAGACAAATCTTCAAATGAGCACCAGCCCACCACGTGTCCATGACATGCCAAAACTATATTAGCTGCATGAAATTTTTTCTAAGTCGGGCAAAGAAGTGGAATCCTCCACGTGTCCTCACGGCACAACTCTAAGGTCAAACAAAAATTTGAGTCTTCAAACAAGCGTCGTTCCTCCATGTGGACAATTTTTAGGTTAAAATAATCCACAAAGTTTTAGAGTGCCCCGTCGAGCCACATCTAACCAAAAAGGGCCACATTTCCACTAATGTAGAGATTTAAAATTTATGGGAGAAACACACCCATCAAGCCATAAAAATGCAGGGAAACCACTGTTTGAGCTTGGAGATGAAATTTTCTTCAAGGACAGAGAATTTGGAAATGTTGTAAGGTTCACACATGACCCTCCGAGCTATATCCATTCACATTTATTCAAGTACCTGGGACAAAATAGAAGGGAAAACAACACATGACTACGGAAAATGAAAGGGAAGGAACAACCCACATTTCACGTGCAATTGTGACAGATACCTTCATATGGACAGAGTAATAAATCAACAAATTCTAGGCTTTTAGGTGACCTTCAACCAAGGAGGAACTAATCATGGAAACAAAATGGAGGAAAATTTTTTTCAAGCACCAACAAGGGAAGAAACAAAATGTGACAGAGGCCGTAAACTAAGAGATTTTAATGGGTAACATGGCGAGAGTAATTCGAGCACCAACATCGGCTCCAACTCAAGGATGGGCACTTCCTATGAGTGCCACACGAATAAAATAATAGACCAAGTGCCAAAAAACATCCATTGGGCAAAGGAGTTAGCTTGCGGAGTAGAAAACTAGAACCATCTCCTAAAAATGAACTGAGGAACCAACAAAATCAGATCACGAGAGGACCGAAACAAGAAAAAAAAAAAAATACATAAAGCAACCAACAAACAACACACGGTATACAAATGATTCTCACCTTGACTCTAGGGAATGTTTTCAAGTGCCTACCATTAATAGGAAATTCAAGCAATTTACCATGCAGGTCTTTTAAGAAGAAGGTATGTTCACCAATCCGGATGTCAATGGAGTAAGGTCCCATCCATAGTGCATCAAATTTACCATGCTTTCCCTTGTCTTCATGTCTGCTATCCCATTAAAACACAAGATATCCAATGCTGAAATATTTGGGAGTGACCTTCTTCTCAAATAACTTCTTTATTTTTCTCGAACTTCGGATGCCTTTGGTGAGATGCTCTCTTTTCTTAATCAAGTTCAATAATCTATTTAATGTGAGCATCATATGTACTAACTTCTTGATATTCCAGTTGTTGAGTGAATTGATATGAGGATAATTGCTTATGCAGGGGTAGCAAAGCTTGGGTGCTATATACCAGTTCGAATAGACCTTTTCAAGTGGCTCTTTTAACAGTAATTTTGTCAGCCCAAACTTTGAACTTCATTTTCTCACCCCATTTCTTTTTGTTCAGCTTCAAGGTCCTCCTAATGATCTTTAATAGATTTTTATTGTTGTACTCTACTTGTCCATTTCCTTGGGGGTTGTAGTTGGAGGCATATGTCAAATTGATCCCATATTCTTTACACATTGCCACCAAAGGTTTAGCTCTGAAGCTCATGGCATTGTTAGCAAAAATTTTAACTGGCACTCCAAACCTGCAGATGATATGGTTCAGCATGAAGTCCTTGACAATTTGGTGTGCTTCTCTCTTGGTGGGGATTTCCTCCACCCACTTAGTGAAGTAATCAGTGGCTACAAGAATCCACTTATGGCCAGCACTTGAAGGGTCTGAAATCTCACCAATGAAATCCATTCCCCATTGCTTAAATGGGTCTTCAATTGATAAAGGCTGAAAAGGAAAGGATCCTGAAGCTTTCAATCTTCCAGAAAAATGCTGAAACTCTCACATCTGCTAACAAACAAAGTTGTATCCTTGAACAAATTTTGCCACCAATAACCAGCCCTCGGGATCTTGTGTGTTGTGACTCTTCCAGCAAAATGCCCCCGACAAACTCCTCCATGGAGATCAAAAATTATCTTGGGGGCTTCATCTTCAGTAATGAACCTTAAGAGGACTCCCTCAGGGTTCTTCCAAGCTAACCCAAAATTAGTAATGACATATTTCTGGGAAGCCAACTTAAGAGCTCTTTTCTGATTTTTACTCAAATACTCAGGGCAAGTATAGATGTCTGAGATAAAAATTATATCTTTGTACCATTCAGAACTCACCAAATTTTCAAGGACATCCACCCTTCCTTCTTCTACCTCATTCACCTCAATAGTTTACAGGTTTCTCTCAGCCATAAGTTTAGCTAAGCCCAAACCTCTTACCAATTTTATGGTTTGGATATCCATGTCATATTCCTGCAACTTGTTCACCCATCTGCATATTTTTCTTGAGACCTCCATCTCTGATAAGACATCTTTCACCATGGTGTGGGGAACATAAGAAACAACTTTAGAGCTCAAAATGTAAGGTCTGAAAACCTTTGTTACTTTTACCAAGGCAAATGTTTGCTTCTCCATAATGGTGTACTTCAACTCAACCCCTTACAGTGCCTTACTAAAAAGGCAATTGGCCTCTCAACCCCTTCATCATCCTTCTATAACAAGATAAATGCAATAGTGTTCTCTGAAGCAAAAGAAAATATTTGAAAAGGCTTCTTATAATCTGGAGCTGCTAAGACAAGGGCATGCTTTAATGCTTCCTTGATCCCATTGAAAGCTTGAATGGTAGCTTCTTCCCATTTGATTACTTGGTCCTTTTTTAACATGCAAGTAATTGGAATGGTCAACTCAACAAAGTTTGATATGAATCTTCTGATAAAATTTATTTTCCCAAAGAAGGACTAAATTCCCTTCTTGGTTCTTAGAATTGGGACCTTGTTGATGGCCTCTACCCTCTTAGGATCAATCATGACACCATCCTTTGATACAATGTGACCAAGAAACTTGGCCTTTTGCACTCCGAAATGGCACTTCTTTGGATTGAGTGAAATGTCATACTCTTTGCATCTTATCAACATCTTTTCTAAATGTTGCAGGTGATCACTTCTCTTCTAGAGAAAATTATCACATCATCTTGATACACAACAATGAAGTCATTTATATATCCTGAGAATGCTACATCCATTTCTCTTTGAAAATTAGCTCCAGCATTCATCAGGCCAAACGACATCCTCACATACACATAGGTACCCCATGGAGTAGTGAAAGCAGTTTTGATTCTCTTTGATTGCTTCACAACCACCTGTTATACCCGAAAGCCATCCAAAGTAGATAACAACTCGAACTAAGTGACCAATTGCAACATGTTATCCATGTTTGGTAAAGGATAATTATCCTTCATTGATGCTCTGTTCAGATTTCTAAAATCCACACACAACCTGATATCACCATTCTTTTTCTAACTAGCACTAAGTTCGCAACCCAAGAAGAATACCTTGTTGGCTGAATGATCCCTCCATCTCTTA
The DNA here is from genome assembly GCA_018340775.1 of Taxus wallichiana var. yunnanensis. NCBI lineage: Eukaryota > Viridiplantae > Streptophyta > Pinopsida > Cupressales > Taxaceae > Taxus > Taxus wallichiana. Next base: position 240,067,514 of record CM031234.1, on the reverse strand, counting down.
GCCTTTTTAACTCATCTTGCATCTTCACAAAGAGGAGTGGATTAATCAGCCTCTTATTTTGTCTAAATGGTTTTGCATTAGACTCCAAAGGAATTTCATGTTGAAACAGATCCTCTCTATATGCCTTCAACTCTGAATAAGACCAAGCCAAGCAATCCTGATACTTCTTCAACAACTAGACATAGGACTGTTTTTCCTCCTTGTTCAGATTACTTCCCAACCAGATCTTCCTTGGTTTCTCCTCTGTACCCAGGTCATGCTCTTCAACATCCCTTGAGGTTGCTATATGCCTATTAATAATGCAATCAACATTATCAAAGTTTGATTCAAGAGAAACCAGTCCTCTAGGGATGGTATTAGTTTTTAGTTGAATGATATCCTTGCCAAACAAAGTTTCTTTACCCTTTGTTGCACACACCATTGGCTCTAAATCAATACACTGATCAACAAACTCCCCTTTGTTCTGCATAAATATTTTGACCTGAGCATCATCATAAAATTTTTTCCAATGTTTAATGTTGTCAGGGATAGATGGCCTTGTTAACACTTCAACATCATATTCACAATATGGGGACATTACACAACTATCAAACCGAGATCCCAACACTACAAGCTTGTCTTCCATAACATTGAACTTCATATCATGATATAAATTTTAAATGAATCAAACATCTCAATCAAGTCCCAGATTGCATACTTGTACTTGTTTCATTCTTTGATTTTTTGTAGCATACAATTTTATGATTTGTTTAACAATTAGTTATGAATCTCCCTTAACAATGATGTCTTTAACATAGTATTTCCAAGCAATTCTCAAACCTAAAAACAATGCCTCATACTCAACAATGTTTTTAGTACACTAAAAGTTAAGTTTGAAAGAAAAAATAAACTCTTCCAAGCTTGGAGAAATTAGAACTACACCAACACCATTTCCAAATTTGAAGCAACCTTCATAAAAAAACAGAGTCCACAGAGAGCCTACTTGTTCAATATTCTTACATTGATCCATTTTGTTCTCTTTCCCATCAGCAAACCCAATAAAGTTATCAGCATTAACACTTGTGTACAACACTTCATAAGATGCATTATTGGGGTCTTCAATGAGGTGCAACAACTTCTTTTCCCAGTACAACTTGACAAGGATTCCCTCAATTAGCATGGTGGAATAGGACATATCCGTTTGAACACTCCCACCAACACTTATAGCCCATTTAATAGACAACAACATACCCCACTTGGTGGGCAATCAACAATAACAACATCAAGTTTCAAGTTTTTTCCTGGATAAGCTGCAAGTCGTACCACCAGACCTTTTACACATACCACCACTAGCACCTCTCTGGAATCCATGCCATTGCACTTCCCATATGCAGTTATTACTTTGATATCTAGTTCATTCATGACTTCTAAAGGCATAACATTGCATAATGCCCCAAATCAAACATACAATTGTGCAACAATCTATCCTTAATGATCAGAGTGGTGAAGAATGGATCCACATTTAGCTGAGAATCTACCAAGGATGTTCCAAAATAAACCTCAGGTGGTTCATCTAGCTCTTTTGATGCTAGTGGTGTTTCTAGTTCTTCAATGATTGGAGGAGTCTCCACAATGTTTACATTTCTGCCTGAGGTACTCTTCTCTTCTTTCAATCCCAAATACTCAAATGCCCTCTTCTTATGCTCAGGAATCCTAAACAACTCAATAATTGGAACACTAAATTTGATTTGACTCAAAACATGGGAAATGTCATATGGAACAGACTTTAGAAAGGAAGCATTGGAAGGGAGATTGATAGACTCATCAGATAGCATGGGGCATTTGATAGTCTGGGCATGAGGAGAAGTATGAATCTTGTTTGGGAAATCAAGGCCTTTGGAGGGTGTATCTTTCTTATAAACCTCTTTAGGAATATTTGAAAGCAATGGAGTTTTAGGTTTGGCTTGAGGCCCTAATCCTTTGACAACTCTACTCCTAGTATTATAATCCTTTTCTTGAGCAACAACAACATTCATCAATAACTACCTATCCTCCTCAGATGGGATTCCTCCATCATACTTCTTTATCATTAAAGCTCTTAAATATTCAAAGTCATTATTGGGCAATTCAAAAGCTTGTACAAGTATCTATTTCTAAAGTATGAGAGGGAGGAAGAAGAGGTACCTAGTGAATGCAATCCCAAAAATCAGTAGCAGTTCTAACACTTATTACCTCAATTGAAGTTTCTCCTTGCTTTGTGAGCTTGTAGAGCACTCCATCATGCATGCATCATCATCTGTGTTATCATCATTAGCTTCCTCTTCTACTTTCTGATCTACTTCACATGGAGCATGGGGCATGAAACATCTATCACACCAATCAATTACATTTGTTTCTTCAACAACAACAACTCTAGCAGCCAAAGGATCAGCACCATTCTATTTTCCCTAGCTTGGGGATGTCTATTTGTAGATCCCATGGGTCCCTTTCCTCTATCATTAGATCTTTGCTCATTTCTAGGATGATTGGTAAATATGTCTTGGCCTTGTTTCTTATGTTGACCTTGTGAACTTTGCCCAATTCCTTTCTCTACTCGGGCTAATTTGTATGAGATTTCTTTAATGACCCTGCTAGAGTTTTAACAACCTCCTCAAGATCCACACTCTTGCTTGCTTGAGGTTTTTCTGGGTTTATCAGTTTAACACCCTCCCTCTTAGGAGGTTTTCCAATGGCCTTAATGTTGTTCTCAATTTGTAGAGCCATAGTAAAGGCCTGCCTCAAATTGGTAGGGTTTTTGTCCCTCAAATAGTAAGCAACTTTCTTATCAAATGCATCTGAATACTTTATAAGACAAGATTCATCACATGGCCTTAAACTTACAGGAAATATCCTCAATGTCTTATTAAATCTAGTGTTAAAGTCATGCACTGACTCATTAGGATTCTTTTTAATATTCTTGAATTCTGATAGAAGAAACCTAGGATCCATTCTATCACCATACTATAATCTAAATGCATTATTCATCTTGGTCCAAGAATCAATGGAATTATCTGAAAAGATTTATACTAGTCCCTTACATCTTCCTCCAAAGTATGGATAAATAATTTGATATATACATCTTCAAATTCAATCTCAAAGTCTTTCATCATGTTGATAAAGAGATTTAGATGTTGATCACCAGTTATAGCATTATTTCCTTGGAAATTTCATAATCTACTTCTTACATCTTGGGAACTACAATTGGATAACCGACCATCCCTCTAAAGTTTATAGGCCCAAAAATATTTACAACAAATGGAGGTATGGGTGGGGGACGGGCCATGTTGTTTTGAGGAGGTGACCTTGGAGGAGAATCAAACTGATAAGGGACAAGGGGTCTTTGAAACACATGAGTATAACTTCAAAAATGGATATCCCCTAAAGGCTCATCTCTTGGAAAACCCTATCAACTTTAGAAAACATAGGAGCAAAATGAGAAGAAAACTTTTCAAATTCAAATGAAGGCCCCTCTCCAGATGGAGAATTTAATTCCAAAAAGACTACTTGATTCAGAATCACTTGAATGGAAATATTCAATGATAGGCTGATCAACTTCATCAACGGAGATCTATTTTCTTGACTTCTGATCTCAAACCACTCGCCAAGCTCTTCTTCCTTCTAAATTTTTTTTCCTAGCTCTTGAAATAATGTCCTAGTAGGATCCCTAGTGAAGAAATATCTTCTTCCTTCCATCTTTGCAAAGATTAGTAACAAATCTTACTTGACAGAGGTTAAGACACTGGTATTTATCAAAAATTAGATTAACACGAAGTTTCCACTAAGGAATTCCACCTTAGTTGTGAAAATGCACTAAAAATATGATCTGTCAAATGTTTGTCAACACTAGAAACTAGAAATGGAATAATCTGACCTTCCTTTACCCAGATTTATCACTGAAACTTAGTGCAATAACTGCAGAAACTAGAAATATTACACACAACACCTGTAACTTTGAACACTTCTTACAGGCCCGAACACAAGCTGATGTCGAAACAATGTACTAGCACTTAGAGTATATAAGAAATGTTTACTAGGGCCTGAGTATGAAGAACTAGCAACAAATCAAAAAATTAGTCTCAATAGCACAAATCAGTTCCTAGCAACTCAAATCACTTCCCCAACAAAGGTGGCACCATAAACAAGTGTTGGTACCCAAATTGATTCTCCCTCAGAAGCTGAGCAACATCACAATTTTGACAGGAAGCTTAGAGGAAAGCAAAGCACGTTGTGTGTCATTTTGTAGCTGGGGAAGGAATGTAACTTTCTCTTTGTCACTCAGATGTGGAGAAATGGGTAGCACCCTTAAGAGGATTTGATCTATCCTCACTAATTTATGGTTGTGCCTTTAAACCAGGTGAGAGGACCCTTTTTTAGCTTGCTTTTTGTGGAGCAGATGGAGATGTCCTTCTTTGCAAGGTTGTTAAGAAGACCTTGCATAAAATTTGATCAATACACCAAAATCTAACTCTCGCGAGTTTTCACTCTAGATAATGGAGATATATTCTAAGAAAGGTTCAGTGCTACTAAAGACAATGAAAACTTGATTACTTCTACATGTTTATGTAACAAATATTGTGCATTTGTACACACACAGAAAAAAGGGTAATATGGGTGGGATTGGTTGTTTTTAAATGAATTTTGGTGGGAGGTGAGGCAGAGTAGACTTTGATTCACCAAATCTCTAAGAACTTTTACAAAAATGGAAGGCTTGATCAACAGAATGCTTTAAAATAACTAGAATGTCCCTTTAACCAGAATGGTGTGCTTTTAGTGGAGGCCTAGATCAACACATTTTCACACAAACTTTAAGGATCCAAAATGAAGGCTCAAATTGAAAAACTTAATTAAACACTATCAACCTCTATTTTATCATGCCTAAGATACCCTCAAAGGCTAACAAACAATCTTAATCATCATGCTAGGAGTAAAGTGATTTTAAACTTGTTTATTTCACTATCAAATGAAATCTCTTCTGATAAATGAAATTGTAAGTGCCACCAAACTATCACAAAGCTAAGATCTTGTGTGATTCATAGAGATTTCAATGTAATATTGCAATGGGAACAAGAAACTATTTGCAGACATTCAAAAATGAAGCAGACACAATTTTGCTCAAAATCAAACACAGATTTACTCAAATTTGATTAAATTTATCAGCAGGGGAAAGTTTCTAGAACAATTTTAGAGCTTGTCAATGGCTATACACTCATAACCACCTTGACATGATCAAATTTAACACAAAGTAAATAAATAGGTTCCTCAGATAGTGTCTCAGAAAGATGGGCTCCGTTAAACTTTTTCTTTCATGAATTATCTTCCGACCTCTAACACTCCAACCCTTTACATGAAAAAATCATGAAATTTATAACATTTCATTTACAACACAATTTCCCCCCCAAAACTAGAAACATTCAAAGCACCATTTGCAAAAACGTTGTCAGGTGTGTAGAGGGAAAATTTCTCCAAATATTTCCAGCATTCAATTCTTCACCTAGTAAGTCATTCTTCATCTTGTGCGCCAACTACTTCCTCCTCCAATCTGTCAAATCTAGTTCTTTGCGTGCCAAGGAAGGAAAAAATGGAAAATCAAATCGAGGCCAATAGTCAGATCACATCTTAATGGTAAAAGACGTTTTCAGATTTTTCTCAAGAAACAAGATATCAACAGGTCTCTTGCATGCTAAGGAAAGAAATATCAGGTTGAATCTGACAATCAGATTACATCTTTAATGGTGAAAGATGTTTTCAGACCTTCCCCACAAAACCAGGATATCAAATTAATGTTCCTCTTCATTTGGCATGCAGGAGACTCCAAGAAATGATAAAAAACCATAAAAATTTACATCCCTAGGAGCTTTGGAGTAGAAATGGCAGAAAATCGATACATACACACGCTTTCCATTGATCTCTCTTTTGAATTTGGACCATCCACGTGGGAGATCCAAGTTAAGACAGAGCCTAGGGGTTCCTTTTACCTTTTACACCTTTTGGAAAAAATGTAGAATTTCTCAATTTTCTCCCCTCCGCCTTTGAAAAATGGGCTTGACACATGTCCCAATGTGGGTCCCAGAGGAACCGTGGCTAAATTCTACTATTTTTCCTATTTTTGGAAAAAAGGAAAATTTTCCAAATTTTCCCCGAGAGTCCGCCTCCCCACCTTTTGAATTTTCAAATTGCCATGCATCTCAATGGCGCATCTTGAGATGGTCCCCAAAAGTAGAGACCCCAAACAAGCACGGGCTCAACACGTGTCTCATTTTGGTAGAGTCTGTAAAAAAATTAAGAGTTTAGTGGAAGGCACCATGTGTCCAAGGTCTAAGATAGTCTTCTTCGGCCATTGAAAAGTCCAAGAAAAAGGTAGAGTGAGCGGAAGCCTCCAAGTGTCCTCCTGGTGCTTCTTCAAAATAAAACCCAAAGGTCGGTCCCCAAACATGTGTGGTCCCTCCACGTGTCTCAGGCCCTTTAGGAAGTTTCTGAAAAGTCTAAGTAAAGGAAGGCCCAATGGAAACCTCCATGTGTCTTTATGGCGTAACTTCAAGATGGTCCCCAAGAGCGGAGACCCTGAATGAGCGTGGGCTCACCACATGTCCCAAGCCTTAGAAAATTTATTTAAAAGTTTAAGTCCCTAGTGGAGCTAGCGGAAACCTCCACTTGTCCCTCTGTCACATTTGTTAAGGTGGGACCCTGAGACAGATCTTCAAATGAGCGCTAGCCCACCATGTGTCCACAACCCGCCAAAACTATATCAGCTGCATGACAAATTTTCTAAGTCCTAGTAGAGTATCAAAATCCTCCACGTGTCCTCCGGCGTAACTCCAAGGCCAAACAAAAAGGTGAGTCTTCAAACAGACATTTTTCCTCCACTTGACAAGATTTTGGGTTAAAACAATGCAAAAAGTTTTGGAGTGCACCGCTAAGCCACATCCAAACAAAAGGGCCATGTTTGCACTGATGCAGAGATTTAAAATTGACGGGAGAAACACACCTGTCAAGTTGTAAAAATGCAGGGGAACCACTATTTGAGCCTAGAGATGAAATTTTCTTCAAGGATAGAGAATTTGGAAATGTTGTAAGGTTCACACATGACCCTCCAAGCTATATCCATTCACATTTCTTCAAGTACCTGGGACAAAACAATAGGGACAACAACACACGACTATGGAAAATAGAAGGGAAGGAACAACCCGAGTTTTACGCCCAATTGACAGACACCTTCATATGGACAGAGGAACAAATCAACAAATTCTGGCTTTTAAGTGACCTTCGACCAAGGAGGAACTAATCATGGAAACCAAATGGAGGACAAATTTTTCAAGCACCAACACGGGGAGAAAAAAAATGTGACAAAGGCCAAAAACTGAGGGATTTTAATGGCAAACGGGTGAGACTAATTCGAGCACCAACATGATTTATAGAGGAAAGTTGTTGTGCTTAATGTAATGATAACCTAGAGATAAATCAAGGTGGAGATGACATCGATGAAGAAGAAGTTTTTGAAGAGGAGGAGACACAATTGCCACCCTTAGCTTTTGAAGAAAGGATGCTTCAAGAATTAGAAGGTAATAATGATGGGATAAGAATTTATGTTCCGAATATGGATGTGGTCTAAAAGTAGAGGAGTTGATAGATTGGTTGACTAGTATGGGAAATTTTTTTATGTAGAAGGTTATGTATTAAGAAAAGAATGTAGAATTAGCATGCACAAATTTAAAAGGTCATGTTATGTTATGGTGGGAACACCTACCGAAATATTGGTAAAGAAAGGTGAAATAAAGGATTAATACTTAGAGTAAGATGGAGAAGAAGCTAAAAGAAAAATTTATCCCCAAGTGTAGTATGCACAAACCCTTTTGAGGAGTTTTTCATAATCTCATAAAGAACTTACAAACCATGCAAGAGTACAAAGATAAGTTCCAAAAGTTTTCCATTTGTGTAGAGCATGAAGAAACTAAGGAACAAATGGTTTCACGATATGTAAATGGATAAATTTTCTATTCAAGATGAAATAATCATTCAAAGGATTAAGAACATGGAATATGCCTATCAGCTAGCATTAAAGGCCAAAGAAAATAAATAAATCCGTCAAAGTTTTAGGAGATCACCCGGGATAAATAGGGGATCCACATGCTCCTTTCAGGGGATGATCTTGTTTCATCAAGGTAGGGGAAAAACACTCCGTTGAGTGGAAAATCAAGAAGATATAAGACAAGATTCCCCAATCAGCAAAGAGGTAGAGGATTTCCTAGGGGCAGAGGATATGTTGGTTGTAGAGGATGGGAAGCTTCACGAAAACCATTTATTTGTTATAGATGTGGTGAATAAGGGATTAGGGATTTTGAATTCCTGCATTATTATACACATGACAAGAGACAAGTAGACTCTCCAAAGTGGTAAATATTATTGAAGATGAAAAAAGAAGACAAACATGACCTAGAAACTCCACTAGATGTGGGAGAAAATCGATGATCAAAAGGACAATGATTGCTCCAAGAAAGGATATCAATGGGGATGCATGGCTACATACAAATATCTTCATAAGAAGATGCACTTTAGGAGCAAAGGTATGTAATGTTATTATTGATGGTGGTAGTTTTTAGAACATAGTTTCAAACAAGATGGTTGAGAAACTAGGTCTCAGTATTGTGAGAATAATCCTAACCCTTATTGTATTGCATTTTTTAAGAAGGGTAATGAAGTTATTGTTGAGAAGTGATGTTTAATAAGTTTTTATTTTGGGAAAAGTTATAAGGATGTGATTTGGTGTTATGTGATATGTTTCTAGGAAGATCATGGTAATTTTATAGCAAATTTATTTATGACGGAGGAAAGAATACTTCTACTTTCTTGAAGGATGCCGCAAAAGAGTTTTCCTACCTCTTAAGAAAGAGGGGAATGTTGAAAATATGTTTTTTACAAAAGAATTTGTGAAGGATGTAAAGGTAACCATGTTTTGTTATGAATCTGTCATAAATACGAATAAACCCGCAAGTGCACAAATACCAAAGAGAAGCAATAAAATTAATAGAAGAATTTTATAATGTTATCCCCGATGAGCTACCAAATAGATTACCACCCAAAATATATATTCATAACCATATTTATTTTATTTGATACCATGGTCTCCCATTCTCTTTCATATTGAAAAACAATTGTAAGGTAAAAAGGATGGTGTTTCTCCTTGAAGTATAAAGAATAATTTTTCTCTATCAAAATAAAACTAAATTGAAGAGGGAAAAGGGGATAAATACCAATCTCCATAAAATAAAAACTATTTTTTCATGTAATGGAAGGCCTACCACTCCCTTACATAATATTTTAAATAGAATGAGAGTATTACCATTATCTTTTAATTATGGTTTTCAACATGATAATAAACTAGTAATAGAGAGAGATAATGGAAGGTCTCACATTCTAACTCATATTAACAAATTATTATATGGTATTAAGGAAGGAAGGTCTCCTTTCTTCCTCAAAAAGGAAAAAAATTATTTTTCCTTGAATGGAAAATTATAAACAATTTTTCTCGAATAAATTTCATGTAAAGGAGGCCTACCCATTAGGTATTTCTATTTCAATAATAAAATTAAAACTCAAAGTAAAATAATATTGATGTGCTAAAATTAGAAGGAACATGAAAATGTCATAACTTGTGCTCCGTGTCCAATTTCGTCTTTTTTTTAAACTACCTATTTCAACAAGACGAATGTAATCGCCAACCCGTTATGCTTGTTGGAGCATGTTTTGGCACATTTTCGGGCCCGAATTGCACCATATGAGGGCAAAAAATTAGGATTTAATTTTTCATTCGATTTTTTCCTATTTTAGGGAATTAGTTAATGTTAGTCTCTTAGATTCATTATGTGTTATAAAGTTGGAAGTTCCTCTAATTTATGCATGTAGAAGATGCATGGAAATTTATGTGCTTGTATGAATAAACATGTGAACTTACTAAGAATAGAAGGTTCTAGTGAACTTAAAAATAGTAATTTCCTCCACCTAGAGTAGATTTAGTAAAATTTAGTTAGAATTTTCTTGGAAACTCGAGTTGGGAGTTTTTTTCATATTAAGGAAACATTGTAATTCATGATTCAATAACGAAGAAGGAGATCTATTTTGTTTTGGAGCTCATATTATTTTTGGTATATTGAGTGTGTTCATATTTAAGCTACATTATCTAGTATCGAGTGAGTTCGAATCTTGAAAAAAATGGTAGGAAAAGGAAGAGGAAGAGGAGGTGGTATTTCTTATATGAATAGAAACATGAGGGATATGCAGAGGCAAGTTTTTATGTTTGCTATAATGATAACCCGAGAGGAAATCAAGGTGGAGATGACACTATTGAAGAAGAAATTTGTGAAGGGGAGGAGACACAAGTGCCCTCCTAATATTTTGAAGAAAGGATGCTTCAAACATTAGAATGAAATAATAACATGATAAGAGTTGATGTTTCAAACTATGGAGGTAGTCTAAAACCAAATGAGTTGATAGACTAGTTAACTAGCATGGAAATGTTTTCTAAGTGGAACGATGTGTCAGAAGAAAAGAATGTAAAATTTTCATCCAAAAAATTAAAAGGTCATGCTATGTTATGGTGGTATCACCTACAAAAAGAGTGGTAAAGAAAGGGGAAAGAAAGGATTAGGAACTGGTGTAAGATGGAGAAGAAGATAAAAGACAAATTTATCCCTATGTATTATGTAGAAAAACCTTTCAGGAGGTTTCAAAATCTCAAACAAAACTTACAAACCATGCAAAAATACATAGATGAATCCTATAAGTTATCCATTCATGTAGAGCATAAAGAAATTGAGGAACAAATGGTCATAAGGTATGTAAATGGTTTGAAATTTTCTATTCAAGATGAAATAAGCATGCACATGATTAAGAGCATGGAAGATTCCTATCAGCTAGCCCTAAAGGCTGAAGAAAAAATAATTTTGTCAAAGAATAAGGAGATCACCTATGATGAATAAGGGATCCTCATCCTCCATTCAGGGATGAGATGGTTTTAGTAAAGGTAGGGGAGAACCAACTCATGGAGTGGAAAAGAAATAAAATACAAGACAAGATTCCCTAAATCAAAAAAGATGTAAAAAATGTCTTAGGGGTAGATGATATGTTGGCGATAGAGGATAGGAGGTACCACGAAGACCATTTGTTTATTACAGATGTGGTGAAGAGGGGCATAGGGATTGTTAATACCCGCATTATTATACACATGAAAAGAGACAAGAATACTCTCCAAGGGTAAATCTTGTTGAAGATGAACAAGAAGAAGACAAACAGGACCTAAAAATTCCACCAGATGTGGGAAAAAATCTAATGATAAAAAGGACGATGATTGCTGCAAGAAAAGATATCAAGAGGGATGCATGCATACATAAAAATTCTTAAGAACAAGATGCACCTCAGGAGGAAAGGTATGTAATGTTATTATTGATGGTGGTAGTTGTGAGAACATGGTTTCAAATGAGATGGTTGAGAAACTAGGCCTGCATTATGAGAAGAATCCTAACCCTTACCATATTGCATGGTTTAAGAAAGGTAATGAAGTTACTATTGATAAGACATGTTTAATAAGTTTTTCTATTGGGTAAATTTATAAGGATGATATTTGGTGTGATGTTATTCCTATGGATCCATATCATATGCTGCTAGGAAGACCATGGTAATTTGATAGGAAAGTTATTCATGATGGCGTAAAAGAATACTTATACTTTCTAGAAGGATGGCACAAAAAGAGTTTTTCTACCTCTTAAGGAAGAGGGGAAGGCTGAAAATATGGTTTCTACAAAATAATTTGAGGAGGCAAAGGAAACTAGATTTTGTAATGTAGTGGTCACAAATAAGGATGAACTGCAAGTGCATGAATACCATTAGAAACAACAAAATTAATAGAATAATTTTATGATGTTATTCCTCATGAGCTACAAGATGGATTACCATCCAAAAGAGATATTTAACACCATATGTTTTGATCCCATGATCTTCACTCCTAAATCAAGCGTCTTATAGGATGAGCCCAACATTTCTTATAGAATTGAATAAGTGGTAGAGCTTCGAGAAAGGGGGTATTAAAGGAAAGAACGAGTCTTTGTGTAACCCCAAATTTATTAACTCCAAAGAAGGATGGAACATGGAGAACGTTTTCTAGTTGGATCATATTTTACACATTTTGGGCTTGATTCCACCATGTGATGGTGGAAAATTAAAATTTAATTTGTAATTAATTTTTTTAATATTTTAGGGCATTAGTTAATTTTATTCTCTTAGATGCATTGTGAGTTGGAAAGTTGTAAATTACTCTAATTTAGGCATGTAGAAGATGCATGTAAATTTATGTGCCCGTATTTAATAAACATGTGAACTTACTAAGAATAACAGTTCTAGTAAACTCTAAAAATAGTAATTTCGACACCTAGAGTAGATTTAGTCAAAGTTAGTTAGAGTTTTGTTTTCAACTCTAGTATGGATTTTTTTCGTATTTAGGAAAAATTGTAATTCATGATTCAATAATGAATAAGGAGATCTATTTTCTTTTAGAGTTCAAATTATTTGTAGTATATTGAGTATGTTCATATTTTGGCTACATTAAATATTCCAAAGGGAGAATGGGATGTCTCACATTCTCTCTCATATTGAAAAATCATTACGAGGTAGAAAGGAGGCCTCCCTTTCTCTCTCAAAGTAGAAAATATGTTTTTTCTCTCTCAAAGTAAAATTACACTCAAAAGGGTAAATGAGAGGCTTATTAATCTCCCTACATTTTAAAATCAATTTTTCATGCTATGTGAAGACTACAATTATTTTTGTAAACTTCCAATAATATTTTTCAACCTCAGAGTACAAAAATAATCAAGAGGGAGAATGGGATGTCTCTAATTCTTACTAATATTGACAAATATTATCATGTAAAACGGAACTTCTCCCTTATCTCTCAAAATAAAATTATAATAAAGAGGGTTAAAGGGAGGCCTTCCAATCTCCCTAAAAATATAAATTATTTTTTTTTACAATGGGAGGCCTATAATTTTGTTCGAAAAATATTTTTCAACTGCGAATAAATAAATTGTCAAGAGGGAGAATGGGAGGTATCCCATTCTTACACATAATGAAAACTAATTATTAGGTAAAAACGGATGCCTCTCTTTCTCCCTAAAAATAAAATTACACTCAAGAGGTAAAATGAGAGGAATCCCAATCTCTCTAAGCTTTTATATCAAACTTTCACTCAATGGAAGGCCTACCATTTTCTTATATAATATTTTTATAAATGAAAGGTCTTAGATTCTCTTCCAATAATAATTTTCAACCATGTAGGAAAAGTATAATAAAGAGAGAGATTATAGGGTCACCAATTATAAATCATAGTTAAAAATGCCTATCAGGTCTCTTCCAATAATAGTATTCAAGAGGGAAAAAATTATCCTCCCAATCTCCCTCAAATTATATACAATTTTTTATAGAGTGGTTGGCTTAACCGTTCTCTTCCAATAATATTTTTCAACTTCATAGTAAACAAATATTAAAGAGGGGGCATGGGGCATGTCCCATTCTCACTCTTATTGAAAAATTATTATGAGGTAGAAAGGGAGATCTCCATTTCTATCTCAACATGCAAATAATAAATTTTATCCCTTAGAATAAACTTACAATCAAAAGAGTAAATGGTAGGCCTCCTAATTCCCCTAAATTATAAAACAATTTTTCATGTTATTTTAGGCATACCATTCTCTGAATGTGATAATTTATTTCATGGAATGGTGTCCTACCATTATTTTCCAATAATAGTGTTCAATATCAAAGAAAAAATAATCAAGAGATGGAATGGGAGGTTTCCCATTCTCACTCATATCTAAAAATAATCAATAGGGAGTTCAGGGAAAGAGGGAGAATGGGAGGTCTCCCATTCTCATACATATCTAAAAATAATCGAGGGGGACAATGGGATCTATTCCTTTCTTAGAAAATGGGATGTATCCTTTTCTCTCAAATTTTGAAAAATAAATGTTTCTTTATCAATTTTGAAAATACAATATTTCTCCCTCAAAGTAAAGTTCTAATCAAGAGGTGAAAAGAGAGTATTGCCATTCTTCCTAATATTATATATCAAATTTTCACAAAACGGAAGCCTACCATTCTATTCTAATAATATTTTACAACCTCATAGTATAAAATAATGAAGAGGGAGAATGGTAGGTATCCCAATCTCACTCATATTGAAAAATAATTATGAGTTAGAAAGGAGGCCTCCCTTTCTTCCTCAATATAAATAATTTTTTTATCCCTCAATAAAAAAACAAGAGGAAAAATGGGAGGCCTCTCAATCTCCCTCAAATTATAAATCTATTAAAAGGGATTAGAATACCTCTCATTCTCAATGTCTTATTATATATTTCCTTTACAGAAAAAATTGAATCAAAATGGAGAATTGAAGGCATCCAACTTTACCTCATTGTAAAAATAATTAAGATAGATAATGGGATCTATACCTTCCTCCATCATACTTTAAAAAAAATAGAAAAGGAGGCCTCTAATTTTACATCAATTTCAAAGAAATAAAAAGTGAATGAAAAGCCTCTTTTTTCTATCTTATAGAGAATAAACATTGACGACAGAGAATGGGAGGTGTCCCATTTTTCTTCAATGTGAAAATCAATCAATTTTTTATATAAATTTGAATGAGAGCTCTTAATTATTTCTTAAAAGTCTAAACTTTGAGTGAGAATGAACAACATGCCATTATCACTCAAATACTACAATTTTATGGAGGATGGGATGCCTTCCATTATCCCTCAAGTTCAAAGGAAAATATAATGTCTCACACTCTTAGTCAAAGTAAAATAATGTTAACTTATAATGGAAGGCCTGTTCTTCTCCTTAAATTTTAACACTTTGCTAACATGGGGAAAGTGAAATCTCTCATTATTCCTCATAATGATTTGTTTTTAGAATATTAAATAAAAATAATAATAAATATTTTAATATTAAAATTATCAACAATCACCTATCGAAAACATAATATTCTAAAATACTAATATTTAATTTAGTTTCAACATCAATAACGTTATATTGATTAAACATTGTTAAATTATTACATTAATTTAACATTGCTTGTTAATTTAGAACTTTAGCTTATGATTGCTAGTTAGCTAGTTTCAAGGTAATTTAAAATTTTAGTAATAATATATTAAATTAATATTAATGCAAGAAATATTAAAAATTTAATATAGCATGTTAAATTCAAAAATATTCCAAAATGACTATACATTAATTAATATTCACTAATAATATTTAGAATGAACGACTTAAACTCAATTATTTGTAACACGTCACTTAATCATAGATAAAATAATTTCTCTCGTATTATTATTTTAGTATTATTCATTCTCGCTTCTTATAAATTATTATATTTTTCCTTTTTAAATTTTTATATCAGCCTATTTTTAATTTTTATTTGATCATATTTATTTATTTTTTCATTAAAATGGGGTCTAGCTATATTTAATTTATTTCCACTATTTTAATTTATGTATCAATTTTTTTATTTTAACTTTCAAATTCAATCCCCATCATTTTAAATTTCAATTAATATTGTGAAATGCAAATAATTTTTGTATTCATAGGTAAATACATAAATGTGTGTTGAATAATAACTATTCCACTTCTTTTTTATTTTAAAAATTATAATGAGGTGAAAAGGTAATGATTTTATAAAAATAGATATCCTACCTATTTTCATTTTCAAATTTGTCTCACGTATTTTTAATTTGAAAGTGTTTTCTATTATAAAATTAAAACTCCGACATCTTTTCATTTTCAAATTTTTACTGTAGTCAAAAGTGATTATATATTAAAAATAGTTATCCCACCTATTTTCACTTTCAAATTTATCATGCCCATTTTCATTTTCAAATTCATCCTACCTATTTAGAATTTAAGAAATCCATACAAAGAATCTAAAACACTACAAAAAGTTTATAAAAAAGTCAAACGTTATTTCCATTTCATGAATTTAGTTTTTACAAGATTACCAGATGATGAACTCCTAATGCAATGTTATAATCATGGAAGTAGGAACAAGATTTTTAAGGACTCTCAATAAAAATAAAATTTCCTTAATGGAAGAAGCTACATGATTTGAAGGTGATCTCAAAATAAATAAAAACATCCAAATCATGGTAGCAAAGAAATACAAAAATTTGAAAATGATCTCGACAAAAACTAAAGGTTGATCTAGAAATATCAAGTTCATCTCAACTACATTGGAAATTATTTAAGATTATCTTTGAAGTGGAATATATCAGATTTATATGCATCTCGGTTTCTAGAAAGAAAATAAAAATTACATATATATACAAATACACATTTTACAGGTACCATTTCTCTATGTTTTCCATATTTATGTGACTGCAATTAAATATGTTTTAAAAAGAAGAATACATGTAAATAGTTTCTTCTACTATCACTTCTAGTTTCAAAAATTCTTGTTATATCTTCTCTTTTGTGTTCAAAAACAAAAAAATCAACTTCAAAATTTATTTTTACTATCAAACTTACCTATAACATAAAAAATATGATTAAAGATATTTAAAGAAATGAAGAATACATGTAAATATCTATATCTTTTGGTATGATTTGAAGTTTCAAACATTCTTATTATTTCTTATTCTTTGTTTTTAGAAACAAGAAAATCATGTAGTAATTTTATTTTTAGTATGAAATTTATCTTCATTACAACAAACTATTTCAAAATTCCCAAATTTTTGAATGCAATGCGTGAGAAACAAATATTTAAAATTTAGAAATTGTGGGTTTTTAAGTTTAAATTTATATGCATCTGACTATTTAATGTTAAAAGAGTGATATTTTGACTTCAACATTCATATTGTAAGATTAAATAAAAAAGAATATGAATCTATACAACAAATATTAAATGTATTACTTTATTTGAATAAATTACTTTTTTATCCTAATTAATCATCAATATAATTTAAACATTATATTTCACCTTGAAGCATAATGGGTAGTTTCTCAACATCCCAATCTAACTCTTGATATATTTTTTTATTTTGAAGAAGAATGGGAGGCCTCAAATTATTTTTCAAATTTAAAAAAACCAAAAAACTGAAAGATAATGGGACGCCTCCATTCTCCTTCTTAATTGTTTTTTTTTTTAAATTTGAGGGAGAATGGGAGGCCTCTCATTCTCCTTCAAATAATAAAAAAATTATGAAGGAGAATGGTAGACCCTCATTCTCCTTCATAATTATTCATTTAATTTGAAGGACAATGGGAGGCCTCCCATTCATTATTTTAATTTTTTCACTTTAAACAAGAATGGGAGGTTTCTCATTCTCTCTCAAAGTTGATAAAAATCAATAGTGAGAATGAGAGGCTTCTCATTCTCCCTCAATGTGAAAAATTAGATCAGATTATCCTTTAGATTTGATTTTTCACAATGAGCGAGAGTGGGAGGCCTTTGATTTTCCTTATTTATTAAATCTAAGGTAGAATAATAAGTTCATAATTTTATTTTAGATTTTATTTATCACTTCGAGGGAGAATGGGAGGCGTCCCATTCTCCTTATTTATTGTTTTTGTTTTTGAGAAGAAATAAAATATTTTCACTATGAGGGAGATTTGGATGCATCATAGTTTACCCAAAATTATAAACCTTTCTATTCTCCATAAAAATTAAATAATAATTGTTAAGGAGATTGGGAGGCCTTTCATTCTCCCTCACTCTAAAAAATAAATGTTGACAGAGATTGAAAAAAAATTCATTCTCTTTTCACCCTTTAGTTCTTTAATTTTAATCCACTTTAAAAAGTATATGTCGGGGCCTCTCATTCCCACTTAAAGTGAAATATTAGTTCAAACAATCATTCAAAAGATATATAAAAAGACATCATTCTCACAAAGTAAACAAAAATATACAATGAGAATGAGACATAAACCCTCAAATGAAAAAAAAATATTGAGAATGGGAGGCCTCCCATTCTCCTTGAAAATGATCAATTATTAGAAGGAATAGTGGAGGCATCTCATTGGAATAAATCTTTTTATCCCTCAAAGTAAACAAAATAATCAAGATGGAGATTGGGATGCCTCTAATTCTCCCTAAAAGTGAACTATTATAAAAAAATATTGAGAACAATATCCCTCAAAGTATTAAAAATAATCAACATAGAGAATGGGGAGCCATCTATTCTCCTAAAAAATTAATAACAATGTAAGTTCTCACGTTATCCTTCAAAGTATAAAAGTATTCAACGCAGAGAATGAGAAGCCTCCCATTCCTTTCAAAAGTGAATAATTTGTAAAAGAGATATTTTTGGCCTCTCATTTAAAGGGTTGTTATCATCCCTCAAAGTAAACAAAGTAATAAATATGGAGAATGGGAGGCCTCCTATTCTCCCTGAAATAATAAATAATTAAAAATATATTTTTGGGCTTCTCATTCCCACTTAGAGTGAAAAAATAGTTCAAACAATAATTTAAAAGATATATTAAAATACCTAATTCTCTCAAAGTAAACAAAAATCTACAAATAGAAAGAGACATAATCCCTCAAAGTAAAAAAATAATGAAGATTTAGAATGAAAGGTCTCCCATTCTCCTTGAAATTGAGAAATTACTAAAAGGAATAATAGGGGCTTCGATTGGAAGACCTCTCATTATCCCTTGAAGTAAAAAAATAATCAAGATGGAGATTGGGATGCCTCTTATTCTCCCTAATTTAGTGAACCAGGTCTTTAAAAGGATACTAGAACAATATAAGGTCTCTCATTATCACTCAAATTATAAAAACAAATCAACAAAGAGAATGGGAAGCCTCCAACTTTCCTCAAAATTGAATAACAGTGTAAGGTCTCTTGTTATCCCTCAAATTATAAAAATAATCAACACGAGAATGGGAAGCCTCCCATTTTCCCGAAAAGTTAATAATTAGTAAAAGGGATATCGGTGGCCTCTCATTTGAAGGCCTCTTCTCATCCCTTAAAGTTTAAAAAAAAATAAAGATCAAAATGGAAGGCCTCCCATTCTCCATAGAAATAATAATTTATTAAAAATTATATTTCGGGCATCTAATTCCCACTTCGAGTGAAAAAAGTTCATACAATCATTCACAAGAGATATAATGTTGGTTGGACAATTTAAATGGGTGGATTGTAGGAGGCAGAGGCCATGGAATAGGCAGAGGAGGAATAATCTTGGGCTGCCAAGATTTTGAGAAAATTAATATAGGAATCATTGCAACAATTAAATCCGTATGGAAACAAGACTCATGATGTGAATGCAAATGCAAGAGGTTGAAATACCTCCAAAACACACATAAACAACTTTGCAAATAAAAACCAGAAGTTTCAAAATAGATTTATTATCATTATGGAATCTACATTAATCTTTAAAATCATTACAATCCACCTTTTATTTTATGTCTACTCTAACAACCATAAATTGCATAAAAACCCTAAAATGCCAAAAATTACCTACCAAGAAAAGAACTAGTATGGCCCCAAAAATTGTGTTCCAAATATGCCTTCATAAATTAAGGCTCACTTGATATTTTTACTTATTCTAACAAGAACAACAAATGTTATTAAAGTTCTAAGACCTAGTACAAAGTGAAAAAATGTTTGGAGCCAATTATAGGAAACTAGATGAAGGAATCCAGACCTGAAAATAAAATGTGTCAAAATGGCCATAACCTTGAAGGAAATTTGACCATAGCATAGTACTAATGTATATCTACCACCCTATAAAATTTCAAGACAATACAATGGTTGGATCAAAAGTTATTGTCTCTACAAGTTATGCTCCCGCATCATTCTCCCCTAGTTGAAAAGAATTCAGCTCCTATGAATTCGGTTGATGGAATTCATATAATTTTTCACCGTCAATATTATACAAATCCTACTCAGAATCCAAGTATTTTATTCTTCCTACAAACCTTCCCAGTGTACCAAATATTTGTAATAGCTCCCATGTCTAGTAGTGACTGTCTTTTTCTCTAAGACACACATTACCCTTTCCTTTTTCTTCTTCGACATCTACTACTCCTAGTTTATTTCTTCCTCCTCTACAACATTTTCATCATGACCTAAAAACTTATATAAGTTAGAAACATTAAAAATTGGTGAGATAGAAAAGTTGTTAGGTAGCTCAACCTTGTAGGCATTATCACTCATTTTCTTCAGAATCCTTCATGGCCCAATCTTCTTATACTTGAGTTTATTAAATGTTCCTTTTGGAAACCTCTCCTTACTAATATGAAACATCACCATATATCCTTCTTCAAATACACTTAATCTTCTTTTGGCATCTACAACTACTTTATATGTGAATTCTTCGCATCATCACTAGTTTTATCTTCACCGGGTAACACAATCGATCTAGGATCCCTTGGGATTCCTACAATATAAAATATTGAAAGGATACCTCCGTATTGACTCATTTACCAAGCTATTATACACAAACTCAGCTTGTGGTAAAGCTAAGTCCCATTGTTTTGGATTTTCTCTAATTATGTAATGTAGGAGATTTCCCAAGCTTCTTCACTAATTTCATCTACCCATTAGTATGGGGTAATATGCTCTAGTAAATGTAGTTATGTCCCCAATTTCTTCCAGAGAGTCTTCCAAAAGTGACTCAAAAACTTTGTGTCGCGATCCAAGTGATCGTTCTTGGACATCCATGCAATTGAACCACTTCAAAAAACCAAAATCTATAACTATAGAAGCATCATTAGTTATTTTACAAGAAATTAAATGTTCCATCTTAGAGAATCTATCAACCCCAAAAATATAGAATCATTCCCTCAATGTGAGTTAGGAAGTCCTAACATGAAATCCATACTCAAATCAATCGATGGCCCTGTAGGGACAAGTAATGGCATATAAAACAAATTATTATTTGGATGGCCCTTAGCCATTTGGCATAATCTACATCTTACTACAATCCTACTTATGTCCCTCTTTACATTTGGCCAATAATACTTTTTTACAACAAGAGAAATTGTCTTACTTATACCAAAGTGTCCATCCAATCCCCCACTACGAAATTCTTTTATAATAGTTTCTCTCATTGAACCATCGGGGATGCACAATTGCTTCCCCCTGAACAAATAACCATCCTGTATCAAATAATCAAAAGAATCACTACCTACTGTAGGGTCCTTAAGTTGTCTCACAACATCACCAAAATCTGGATCACCTTCCTATAATTCCATAACGGCCTCAAACTCTACTACTTCATTTTCCATTATTGTCAAAAGTGTTACATTCCTACTCAAGGCATCAACAACTTGATTCTTGCTTACCCGATTTATGCTTTAAGACAAAAGTATATTCTTGCAAAAATGAAACCCATTTTTCATGCCTACTATTTAGTTTCTTCTGTGTGTTTACATACCTCAAGGCTTCATGGTCAGTGAAGACTAAAAATTGTTTGGCTACAGAGTAATGTCTCTAGTGCCTTAATGCTTGACCAATAACATAAAATTACACATCATAAGTAGAATATTTCCTCCCGAATTCATTTAATTTTTCATTAAAAATGCCACAGGTCATCCTTCTTGACTCAATATAGCTCCAATCCTGACATGTGAGGCATCACAATCAACCTCGAAGACCTTGTTAAAATATAGAAATACCAAAACAGAGGCTTCGACACTTTCTTCTTCAAAAATTCAAAAACTGTGTTCTGCTGCCTTGGTCCATACAAAATCCTTCTCTTTTTGAAACTTTTTTATAAGTGCAAAAATGTTACTAAAATTCCCGATGAACTTCCTATAAAAATTTGGAAATCCATGAAAAATGCAAACCTTTATGACATTCCTTGGAATAGGCCATTCTAAAATTGCCTTTACTTTTTCATCATCCATCCTCACCCCATCCTTTAAAATGACAAACCTTTAAAACACAAGACTCTTCGAAGAAACCTACACTTATTTAAGCTTGCATATAGACTCTCTTTATGTAACACGTCTAACACACATTTTCATATGTAACAAGTATTCTTCCACTATCTTACTATTTATCGAATATCATCAAACTAGAAAAAAACAAACTTACAATTGTATTCTCGAGTACTGTTCATCACCTCATGAATGTACTTGGGTGCATTAATGAGCCAAAATGGCATCTCCATCCAATTCAATAATTCTTATGTTTTCTTGAAATCCATTTTCCATTCATCCCTTTCACGGATTCGATCTAGCAGTACCCACTCTGTAGGTAAATATTGATACAATATCGGGCTCCTGCTAGAACATCCATCATATCATCCAATCTTGGAATAGGAACCAATACTTAATTGTGATCTTAGTTATGGCCCTATTGTCTTCACACATTCTCTACTATCCATCTTTCTCGGAGAGTGAATAGTGTTGGAGTTGCGTATGGACTCATGATTTCTCTCACTAACCCTTTCCGTTTTAGATATGTCACTTTTCTATTTAACTCTTCGACTATGTTAGACTCAAACTAATAGGCTACCTAGTTTGGAAGGGCAGATCCTAGGATCAAATCAATATGGTGTTAAATATCTCGCTTGAAGGTAACCCATATGGTATTACATCTTTGTATTTGTTTAGTACTTTTCCCACAACAACAATTACATTAAAATCCTCTATTTCCACCTTCTTTGACATCAATGCATACCACCAACCAACTACTTTCATTTCTATAATAAACTCTTTTATAGCCAACAAGCCATCACTCTTCTATTTTTCCTTGAAGGGTAAAAACCACCTTTACACCATCCTTTGCAAAAGTATATGTATTTTTCCTCCATCATGTGTAACCTTTCTAATGTATTGCCAAGGCCTACCTAGTAATATATGACATGCATCCATTTGAATAATTTCACACCACACCTCATCCTTGTAGGTATTCCCAATCGATAAATTTATAAGTTATATTTTATCTATGTTTACCCGATTCCCTTTCTTGAACCATGATATACGATAGGGATATGGGTGCTTCTCACATTTCAGATTGATTTTATCAACCATCACAGTTGAAACCATATTTTCACAACTACCACCATCAATAATAATTATACATACCTTTCCTCCATAGGTGCATCTTGTTGAAATATATTTGTGCGCAGCCAAAAATTATCATCAACAACATCTTGTTCTTTCTCCTTCCTTGGGAAATCATCATCCTCCTTATCACAAGGGTTTCACCCAAGTTTGCAGCAACCTCCATTTCTTCTTCCTCTTTAGCTTCATCTAGATTTATTGGTTTTTTTCTCTTTGCTATCTATCTTTTGTAGGATAGCGTGGACACTCAAAATATTTTTGCCTCACTTCAACACATCTATAACATGTATATTGCCTTTGGGCACTATTCTAGCCCTGTCCTCCATTATAACCTCTTCCCTTTGAAACCCCTAGCTCTTTGATAGTTACCATGGATTTGACCGTAATCTACATGGCATTCTTCATTAGAGGATTCACCTTTTGTAGATTCAAATCTATCACTTCCTCTCATTAGATATTCTTATGGCCCTCTCTTCACACCTCATCTAAAAAATTTCCTCTTTTTCTTTTCTTCTACCTTTAATGTGAGTTGATAAGCATCATCCAGGCTATGGATCCGGAGCATACTTAGTTCATCTTGTATGGTGTAACTCAACCCATTTATATATCGTGTAGCCTTCTGTTCTTCAGACTCTCCCTGTTCCACCCTGATTGACAACTTGTAAAATTCATTGGTATACTCCTCAATGTTGAGATCCTTCTATCTTAGGTTTTGGAACCTTCGAAAGAGTGTCTAAGCATAATCTACAGGAAGAAACTTTTCTTTGAGCTTCTTTACCATTTTATTCCAGTTTCGATCTTGCCCTTTCCATTCCTTTGTCTTTCATTTTTTACGTGATCCCACAAGATCAATGCTTTTCTGATCAAATTAGTGCATGAAAACCTAATCTTCTTCTCCTTTGAAATAGTTTTCCCTTCAGAGAAATTTTCCATTCAATTCTACTAGTCAATAAAATCCTCTTTTTGTAATCCTCCACCATAATTAGGAACACGATAATCATAATTTTGTCATTCTTTCCCTCTAAAACTGGATCAATCTCTCCTAAAATGGTCTCTCATTCACATTTTCTTGATCTCTCTCATTTTATTATTCATCTCCTCCATTATTCACTAATGGAAGAACTTCTTCAATATAATTATCTAGGTTAAAATCCCCATTTGCATGTCTCCTTCTAAGGCGGGTAACTTCTCATGTGAGCTCAACAACTTGTCTTTGTAGCTCCTACATATTCCTATTCATCTATGCATAACCTCCCCTCCAATGTATAGCCATGATTATATAATATAGAGAAAAAAATTACATAGAAAAATCTAACATGTTACCTTAACCATTTCCGCAAGATCTAAATCTGAATTTGATACCAATTGATGTGAATCTAGCTCTAAGACGTTGAAATACCTCCATAACACACATAATAAAATATGCAAATAAAAACCAGGAGTTTCAAAATATATTTATTCTCATTATTGAATCCAGACTTATGTTTTACATCATTACAATCTACCTTTTATTCCACATCTACTCTAAAAACCCTAAAATGCCAAAAATTACCTACTAGTAAAACAACTTAGATAGGCCCCAAAATTTGCGTGCCAAATTTCCTTCATAAATTAAGGATCACGTGAAATTTTGACATATTCTTACAATAACAACACAAGTTATTAAAGTTCTAAGACCTAGTCAAAAGCGAAAAAAAATGTTCAGAGCCAATTTTAGGCCACTAGATGAAGGAATCCGGACCCAAAAATGTGTTGAAATGGTCACAATCTGATAAGAAAGATGACCCTGCATAGTAATAATTTATATCTACAACCTCCGTAAAATTTCAAGATAATCCAATAATCGCATTAGATGTTATGGTCTCCATAAGTTCTGTTCCCACATCATTGTCCCCTAGTTGAAAACAATTCAGCTCCTACGAATCCAATTGACAAAATTCATCTAATTTGGCACTATTAATATTATACAACTCCCACTCAGAATCTAACTATTTTATTCTTAATGCAAACCTTCCCACCGTATTAAATATTTGTTGTAGCTCGCATGTCTTGTAGTGACTATCTTTTGGTCCAAGACATGAATTTCCATTTCCTTTTTCTTGTTCGGCATATGCTGCTCCCGGTTTATTTCTTCCTCCACAATATTTTCATCATAACCTAGAAACCTATATAAGTGAAAAAACTAAAAACTCGGTGAGATAGCAAAGTTTTCAGGTAGCTCCACGTTGTAGGCATTATCACTCATTTTCTTCGGAATCCTACATGACCCAGTGTTCTTATACTTGAGTTTATTATATGTCCCTTTGTAAACCTCTCCTTTCTAAGATGAACTATCACCATATATCCTTTGTCAAATACACTTACTCTCATGTTGGCATCTGCAGCTACTTTATATAGTGCATTACTCACTTTCAACTTTTCCCACACTTCATCTTGAAGCTGTAGAATGTGTTATGCAAATGCTTCTGCATCATCACTAGTTTTATCTTAACTAGGTAGCACAATCAGATCTAATACCCCTTGGGATTCCTAACATATACAATATAGAAAGGAGACCTCCTGTTGACCTATTTACTAAGCTATTATAGGAAAAATCGGCTTGTGGTAAAGCTAAGTCCCATTGTTTTGGATTTTCTCCAACTATGCAACGTAGGATATTTCCCAAGCTTTTGTTCACTACTTTTGTCCGCCCATCACTCGGGGGTGATATACACTTCTGAAATGTATTTTTGTCCCTATTTTCCTCCACAGATTCTTCCAAAATTGATTCAAAAACTTCGTGTTGCGATCTAAAGTGATCGTTCTTGGAACTCCATGCAATCTAACCACTTCGAAAAAAAATCTGCAACTCTAGAAGCATCATTAGTTGTTTTACAAGAAATGAAATGTGCCATATTAGAGAATCTATCAACTAAAACAAAGATAGAATCATTCCCTCACTATTTTTACGAATTCCTAACATGAAATGCATAATCAAATCAACCCATGGCCATATAGGGATGGGTAATGGCATATACAACCCAAGATTCAATGCATGGCCCTTACCCATTTGGCACACTCCACATCTTGATACAAACCCTACATATGTCCCTCTTTACCTTTTTCCAATAATCCTTTTCTAAAACAAGAGAAATTGTATTACTTATACCAAAGTGACCAGCCAACCCCCAACTATGTAATTCTCTTATAATATTTTCTTTCATTGAACCAACAGGGATGCACAATTATATCCACCTTAACAAATAACCATCATGCATAAAATAATTAGAAGAACCACTACGTGATATTGGGTTCTTAAGTTGTCTCACAACATCAACAATATTTGGATCACCTTTAGACAATTCCTCAACTACATCAAACCGTACTACTTCATTTTCCATTTTTTTCAAAAGTGTTACATGCCTATTCAAGGCATCAACAACTTAACTTTGCTAACCCAACTTATGATTTAACACAAAAGTATATTCTTGCAAAAAATAAACCCATTTTACATGCCTACTTCTTAGTTTCTTCGTGTTTTTACATACCTCAAGGCTTCATGGTCAAGGAAGAGTACAAATTATTTGGCTACCAATTAATGTCTCTAGTGCCTTAATGCTCGAACAATGACATAAAATTCCACATCATAAGTAGAATTTTTCCTTTTGACTTACTTTAACTTTTCACTTAAGAATGCCACATGTCATCCTTGTTGACTCAATACAACTCCAATCCCATCATGTGAGGTATCACAATCAACCTCAAAGACCTTGATAAAATATGGCATTACCAAAACATGGGCTTCTCACACTTTTTTCTTCAACAATTCAAAACTATATGTTATTGGCTTGGTCCGTTTTCCCGTGATTTTGATGACAAAATCTTGTTATTTTTATTCATTTGGTGAAAAGTTAGATGTAGTTATCTATCTTGGGATGGATTTTATTTTGTATTTTTTCGCACAATATTTTTTTTTAATGACTTTTTCGTGAAAGTGGTCTGAAAATATTTAGAAAACGGAGCGCTTTCCGTTTGACCGCCATAACTATATAGAAAAATATCAAAATAATTTGTTTAACACGTATAGAGTTTTTCCACGCTTGGGATGATATAAGTTTTATCACATTTTGATAAGCGAAACAAAAGTTACATTTTAACATAGACATGAACATTCACGGAAAATATTTCTTAAAGACCTATTGTTAGTAAAAAAATTATAAAATGATATTTATCTTATTCTATTCATTTTAAAATCAATATTTCTACGAAGCTAACAGTCTCCCCTACGCGATGGCACCATTTTTGTGAAATGTTTTAAGTTTTTTAGCATGGTTCAAGTCTTTGAAAGAGAAAATTTGAGGTTTTTTGACCTTTTACACTTCATAATGACCTTCCATAGCTTTAGTTGGGAAAAAAAAAAGATTTCCCAAGGCTTAGGTTCGGCAGATAGATCCGCGATTACAGTTTATAAAGCGCAATCGTAGTTTTTTAAACACTAACCGTGAGCGCACTTTATAAACTACGATCACGGTTTATAAAGCACACTCACAGTTCATAAATCATATTTACACACATCCTAATGTCCGAATTACCATATGATTTTTACTCTCTGACCTTACCCTACGAATTACTCTGAAATTCTATCTTTTTCTGCACATTTTTCTTATCACCGGAAGCAAAACATCATGGGAGACAAGAAACGAAGTCAAAAAAGGAAGTCATTAAGTAAAAAAACACCAAATGAATTAGAGGCCAACAAAATTCAAAATGTTGAGCGAATGCGAATCTTCATGAATCAAGAAGAGGTTCATCTTTAACCCCAACTATTGTAAGCAATGAAGAACCAGGTAATGTTTCTACAATCAATGTTGAAGTTTAATTAAATACTCACGATGAAGATATTTTTACTATCAATGTTGAAGAAGAATTAAATACTCATGATGTAGTAAATTTTGAAATTGAAGGAGACAATGAAAATGTGAATAAGGAAATTCATGCTAAAACTCAGTAGATAGGAAAAAATTGACAAAAACACCTCCTAGGATTTTAGGTAAGAAACCTAATTTTTTTATTGAAATTGATGAAAACATTTTGAAACCAATGTCCGAAAAACTTTCAACGACAAATCGAAGAAAATCTACTAAAATTTGGGATAATCATTTTAAAATTTTAAATGATTCCCAAAGATGTCATTGTTGGTTAGTTTGATGAAATTGATTAAAATGAGACCTATATTAAACACCTTAGGATTGACAACATCTAATATACATGGTCAAACCTCTACAATTTTTGAAAACTTTCATGATGCATATCACACTATTGGTGTCAAGAGACACACTAGGGATAGTAATATTGTGTGTCGTGTACTGCTACTAGTGTTGTAAGTGAATCAATAAAAAAATAACGCTTGATTATGCAAATAAGTAGAATGTTGCAAGTTAATTGAAAAACTCTAATGAAAGAAATTGAAAGATGTAATATCCTTCAATTACTCAATAATGTTGATTTTTGGGCATTTTTGCTAGAGCACCGTGTAAGGACAAAAATAATTTTGATGCTATAAGAGAAGTTGTTATTCAATTTTGGCATGATATCAATAGAGTTTCACATAATACAAGAGATGTTATAAAATGGAGAGTTGGTTCTACTAATCGTGAACCACATCCAAAGCATTTATTAGCTATGAATCAAACTCAATTTTTTCATAAGTTTGAACAAAAGAATTTAGAAATTAAAATTAGTCAAGATTTTTTGAAATGTTGAAACCATTCTATGTGAAAATCAACCACTCCCACACCAATTGTTGTTGTAGCCAACATGTTGAATTTGCGATACATTATGCTAAATTTTTACGTATTTGTTCTATTTTCATTTTGAAACTATGTTATCCGAATGTGGTGTTCGTGTTCCACCAATATCTTCTAGGGATTTCATTCCTACTATATTTTTGAAAAAGAAGTTGGACAATTTTTTTATAGTCGGGATTGTTTAGATGGAAATTGTAGTACACCAGGTGGATTACCTTAATTGGAAAGTTGCATCCATGAGAAAATTTAAGATACAATAGGACATAATTTAGTTGAGATTGATAAATATAAATCAATTGCATACCAATTGAAAGATGGAAAAGAGTCTAAACTACACCGGCTCTAACTGCACTATTTCACGCATTTACAAACAATAGGGCAGCGAGAGCACCGATATGAGAAGGAAAAAACTAAGAGAGGATATTGTAGAGGGTCCCTACACCAAGGTTTTAGATCAGATGATACGTCTCTAGGTTCCATGGAGTTCGAATAGTCACCCGTCAAAGTTGAACGATATTTTGGTCTCAAGGCTCTTAAGGGACTATGCCCGAACGAAGTAGCCCGAAAGCAACGACCTTGTCACACACCAAAACACCACCTCCTATAGCATTCACCTAGCCACCTAGACATGTCAGCAAAGTTAGTTTGTTGCCACGACCCACCGTTTGTAAAATATAGCGTTTGACAACCTTACACTAGCTCCAAATGCACT
This sequence comes from Taxus wallichiana var. yunnanensis, assembly GCA_018340775.1. Lineage (NCBI taxonomy): Eukaryota > Viridiplantae > Streptophyta > Pinopsida > Cupressales > Taxaceae > Taxus > Taxus wallichiana. The sequence continues at coordinate 240,037,945 of CM031234.1, read as the reverse complement.
ATTTCGCTTGTTTACAAACAATAGGCAAGTGAGATTATTGATATGGGAAGGAACAATCTGAGAGAGGATATTATAGAGGGTCCCTACATCAAGATTTTAGATGAGACGAGGCATCTCTAGGTGCCACGGAGTCCGAGTAGTCACCACAAAGTTGAATGATATTTTGGTCTTAGCGCTCTTAAGGGACTACGTCCAAATGAAGTATCTTGGAAGAAAAAACTTTTCATACACCAAAAACAACCTCCTCTAGCATTCTCTTAACCACCTGAAATGTCAACACGATCGGTTTGGTGCCATGACCAACCGTTTGCAAAATATAGCGTTTGACAACTTTATAATGGATCTAACCGCACTATTTTGTGCATTTTCAAACAATAGGACAGCGAGATCACCGATATGAGAAGGAAAAAAATGAGAGAGGCTATTTTATAGGGTCCCTACACTGAGGTTTCAGATCGATGAGGTGTCATCTCTAGGTTCTATGGAGTCCAAGTAGTCACCCGTCGAAGTTGAACGATATTTTGGTCTCAGGGCTCTTAAGGGACTACGCCCAAATGAAGTAGCCCGAAGAAACAACCTTGTCGCGAACTAAAAAAATGCCTCCTCAAGCATTCACCGGAAAACGCAAATGTGTCGGCGTAGTCGGTTTGGTGCCATGACCCACCATTTGTAAAATATAGCATTTGACAACCTTACACTGGCTCCAACTGCACTATTTCGCAAGTTTACAAACAATAGGGAAGCAAGAGCACCAATGTGAGAAGGAAAAAACTAAGAGAGGCTATTATAGAGGGTCTCTACACTGAGGTGTAAGATCAGACGAGACATATCTAGGTGTCATGGAGTCCGAGTAGTCACCCATCGAAGTTGAACGATATTTTGGTCTCAGGGCTCTTAAGGGACTACGCCCAAACAAAGTAGTCGGGAAGCAACAACCTTGTCATGTACCAAAACAACCCCTGCACAAGCATTCACCTAGCCACCTAGATGTTTCGGCGTATATGGTTTGGTGCCACGACCCACCGTTTGTAAAATATAGCATTTGACAACCTTACACTGGCTCAAACTGAATTATTTCACGCGTTTACAAACAATAGGGCAGCGAGAGCACCGATCTGGGAAGGAAAAAATTGAGAGAGGATATTGTACAAGGTCCCTATGTTGAGGTTTTGGATTAGATGAGACATATCTAGGTACCACAGAGTCCAAGTAGTCACCCATCGAAGTTGAATGATATTTTGGTCTCAGGGCTCTTAAGGGACTACACCCGAATGAAGTAGCTCGGAAGCAACGACCTTGTCGCGCATAAAAATCCACTCCTCTATAATTCACCTAGCTACTCGATGTTTTAGTGCAATCGGTTCAGTCTACGACTCACCCGTTGTAAAATATAGCATTTGGCAACCTTATACTCGGCTCCAATCACGCTATTTCGCACGTTTGCAAATAATAGGGCAGCGAGAGCATCGATATGAGAAGAAAAAAACTGAGAGAGGATATTTTATATGGTCCCTACACTAAGGTTTTGGATCAGACGAGGTGTCTCTAAGTCCCTAGGAGTCCAAGTAGTCACCCATCGAAGTTGAACGATATTTTGGTCTCGGGGCTCTTAAGGGACTACGCCCGAACAAAGTAGCCGGAAGCAACGACCTTGTCACACACCAAAAAAACACCTCCTCTAGTGTCACCTATCCACTGGATGTGTCGCGCATTTGGTTCAATGCCACGACGTCCTGAGGCATGACTTCTCACTCCTCGCCTCCATTCATTTCCTAGGACTTAAAACATTCAATGTCACTTGTTTACCTTCCATCTCTCTTGTTCTCTTTGGACTTGCCTCTGTCCTCTTAGGTGCTTCATCACTGTCCTTGCTTTGCTCTCTTGAGCTATGTTGTTATGGTGATCTCTCTCCATCCTCTGCTGCCCCAACTATGTGCTTACATGCTCATTATGTTTGCATTATAATATGGTCATGCTCTTGGCTACCTTGAAACTTTTTTCATACTTTTCATCCCTTAATGGGTATCTAATACCCTCATTATCACTTTTAAGATTCACAAGAATAAAGCATTTCCTTGTTATTCTAATAGTGGATTAAGTATTTAAATATAGGTCAAGAATACTAAATGGAGTTGAAATTAAATGAGCCATAATTTCTAGTGAAGCAAGAACTAGTGAAAAGTGGTGAGTAAAGATAAGTCATGTTAAATGAATGAAATGCATTTATTCATTGTTTCTAATAGTATGGTGAGAATGTGAACATATGAATAAGATTATCAAGAAAATGCTTAGGAAAATAGCTTCAAGTTTGCATATTTGGATGGAATTTTAGAAGGAGAGTGAAGTGGCCAATCAAGTCACTTATGAAGCATGCTATAAAAAGTGAAGGAAACAAATAAGTGAGAGGATACAAAGAAATAAGATGAAAATAGTTTCCATGCACGAGAAACATGAAGAAGAGAAAATAATTCTCATAATGGAGAACATAACACGAAAGAATAATAATGGAGGAGAAAGGAAGTGCAAAATGAAATGCTTAGAGAATAAATAGGTACTCATTCAATATGAAATGGGAAACAAGAGGAAAGTGGCGAGAAAAGGTCAAATTTTAGTTTGAGGCAAGCATGTAATGGCTATGATCAATAAATGAAAAAGTGAAGGAGAGAGTGAATACTTGTTATACATGAGGAAATACAAAGGCTTGAGAAGATATTTATGACCAGATATTCAAATCAACAAGAGACAAGTCACGAGGAAAAAAATGAACAATGGAAAAATAAGAAGGAGAAAGAAAGAAGTCTTGAATACATACAATCAAATAAAAGGAAAGAGAGGATGGTAAGTCCAAGAAGAAAGAGACAAACAATTAAAATTAAAGAGAGAAGTGAATCTACTTTAAACGAAAATCAAATTGAATGTTTAACTTCTTAGTTGATTGGAATATAGCACCAAATTATAAAGAGATAAGGTGTGTACATCTATTGATTCCCTTAATTTATCTAAAACAATGTAAATGCTTCCCTTAATTTCTTAACAATTGTACCATGCAATGTTGCACCATAAGTAATGTTATATTCATATAGTTCAAGATGAACTCTACCTCACTTATTTCTATCAATGTCCGCATTAGTTGATATGCAATAGATGAGTGTTAGCTTTAAAAGAAAAAAGTAATTACGTATTGCCCTCTTGTAGTTCACCTAGCATGGTTTTGATTAATGGAATAGGTTTGTTTAACAATTGTACCATGTAGTGCTCTGGGAAATGGTTTTTTAATTTTAAATCAAACATACATATCTAGAACTATTAAATGGTTATGAAAACATACATAGAAGGATATCATACATGCAATGAAATTGAATCAAACATATATAAGTAATATCGTTATGAAAACCAACACATATAGATATATAAGAATCAAACAAAGTGTGCTCCGGACACACGTCTCTTAAAATATGTAAGTTCATAACATGTCTACCTCTCAAACTAAGTGTTTCATAATGTATATAGGACCATATGTGATCACAAAAGGCTATATAATATATAATGGACTATATGAAGAAACATGTTCCTTAGGACCGAGATGGCCCATATATATATCTATGTACATCCAGGTGGACTATGAATCTACTCATGAAACATCTTCCCTCTCTTCTCCCTACTAGACATAGCACGTCCATGACCTGGGGATGTAGTGTAGGGAGATGCCACTATGAATTTCATCTGTGTGGTCCTAGGCATCTCTAAGCAGGCCTGCAACCTAACTCCGCACATTCATAAACAACAAGTTTTTAACACCCAAAATTTTAAAATACATTCAAAATTTAGAAACTTGTACAATTTAGTTAAAATGCATGTGAAAGCTTACCGCAATGTCATGATCCCTATCAATTTGTTGTTGATGCATCGTAGGGACAACAAAGAAACTCACGAGGGTAAGCTACATACAAATAATTAATTTTCAAATTAAATATTTCACATACATACAAAATTTGATATTGTAGATTAAGTAATAAGAATTAATGAACCTCAAAAATTTAACAAATTTTAAAAATTGTACCTCGATTATTGGATCTACGAGATGCTATGGTAGTATCTACAAAACACCTCCACTTGTCTACATATATGGAGGAGTCTCTCTAGCTTGATCATAAGCTATACAAAAATATGTACAAATAAATATTAAAATCTATATGAATGTGCACCACATAACACAAGTCCAAAGCATGTAACTCACGTGAATTTCCACAATTAGAAACAAAGTTTAAAGAGAAACTAACTGCGTAAAACTCATGTGAGGCGTGCGTAGCTTTCAGCTTCCCTGAGCAGATGATGATCTGCCATGCTCCTATATATAAAAGACAAACATATTAATCTGTGCACAACATACACGTGAAACATTATAATAATAATCTAGTGCAATCAACTGATATTAAAAATGTAATTTTGTACAACTTGAAACTTACGTTTGAAACATGCCCAATCATAGTGTAATGCTAGCATCTCAATGTTGGATGTTTCCTTCACCGGCTCTTAATATTTAAAATAAAATAAAAATTAGTTTTTACATGTATGTAAATGACGTACAATCAAATACATATATATTAAAATCTCAAACATGTGAATTAAACTATTGTATATATATATATATATATATTATTTATATTTATTTGAAATTTACCCGTGAAAGACCAATATCAAGTGGCACCAGCCCCAAAAACATCCCCAAAGATCTCATCTATAGAAAATAAATCATGTGAACCAACAAATGATGTCTTTCCCACAGCATACATACGGCACCACATGATCCACCGTGGTGTGGTGCACTAGAACCGACACCTCCACCAACATCACCAAATCTAATCTAGTCATTATACTAGGTCAAAGTGTCGGTGAGCTTCCTAAATGCATGCATTGTGTCAATATCGACAACCTTATTCACCGTAGGATGGATAACAAGGCAATGGGGGTTTTGGAGTTTGGGGGATTCTTGGTTGACCTATCGTGCACCAGTCTACTCTGTGCGAGCCACCTCCTCGACCAAAAAATTTAGAAAAGTCAAAATAATTCGGGACCTCATTAAGCATGAACTCGCAATATAATTTATTCGTAAAATAAGGAGGAACATCATTGTTGTTACATGGTGGATAATAAAAAACCATCCACCATCGGTCCCAAAAATTGTTTTTGATTCGGTCATCGTGGCACTAATCAATCGGGAACCGCTTTGCAAGTAATCGTGGGGGCATTGGTTCTCGGCTCAGTAAATAATGCACAAATGAGGTCTTTTCCATTTTTTTTGTCTTTTATGGCCGCATGAGATAATTTATCCACATACCACTGCCTACAATCACCTTTAAAGGTATTCCATCTATGTATTTGGTTGGTTACAGAGTCGACTTCGCCAATCAATGTTTGCAATGTGTTGGCTAAAGTCATGCGGGATGGATTTGTGGCATGATTTTGTCTTGTAGTTTGAATAAGGTTCTCAATGACAATTTTATTTTCTTGAATTCTTCCAATGATATTATCTTGTGTTCCTGCTGGTTCAGTGGGGATAGAAGGAGCCACAGGAGGTGGATCTATGTTTAGAGGAGGGTTTTGAGGAATGTTTAGAGGGTTTTGAGGAATGTTTGGAGGGTTTTGAGGAATTTTTTGATGGTTTGCACAATTTCGAGCTTGCCTACCAATTGACAAAACAAGAAAATTGTATACATAAACAAACATTTCAAAAAACCCATGAAAATGTAAAAAAAAACCTAAAATGCAAAAAAAATGATTAAAATCAGGGGCTTACCTCCTCATCCTAGTGCCATGGTTGAATCTATCATGATCCGTAAGTCCACCGAGTAATTTTGAGGTGGTATTCAAAGCTCGCGTGAAAATGTCTAGGAGAAATCGCAGTTTGAAGTGAAAAATGGGGAAAATATGGACTCACGGACTGATTTTTTGTCTCGAGTTCTGTAATCATGGTTTTAGGTTCAATTTTTTCCGAACCTGAAATTCAGAACCACGATTGCGTTCCTAGATTTTAGGTTTTTATGTCCATGGAATTGTCCACCAACTTCGTGCACTTACCCTATAGTCAGGATTGTTTAAATGGAAGTTGTAGTACATGCGGCGGATTACCTAAATTGGAAAGTTACTTCCATGAAAAAATTTAAGGTACAATAGAACATAATGTAGTTGACTTTGATAAATATAAATCAGTTGCATACCAATTGAAAGATGGAATAGCGTCTAAACGGTGTGAGCTAGTTACAAAATTAGTGCCTGTTTTCCAATTTTTGAGAAAATTTAAGGATGAAAATTTTTATGAGTATGCTAGGCATACACATAGAGCTCGATGGTTGGATGAACAGTTCAAGATATGAAAGAACACATTTCCTATTGGTACTATTGTTTTAGTGGTTGATTTTGTAGAGAATTACACATTACAAACCACAAATGAAGGTTCAATTCAATATTACAACTCAAGTACAAGTTGCCATTTTTGTGCATATAGCATTTTGACATTCTCCCTGACAAGATAGAGAATGAGTAAATTTTTTTAAGAGACTACCACTTTTATATCGTGATGAGCATACTCATTCTACTCAATTTGTGGGTGTTTCCAGGTTATTTTATGGAAACTTGTCCGATAGGGACATCCACTTCAAACAACATTATATGTGCTCGAGATAATTACATGTCTCATTTTAAGAATGAACAATTTTTTTATTGGATGAGAAGAATGCACGTCAAGATGGGTGTGTAACATATTTGGAGTTTCACTAAAGCTGGACATGGAAAAGGAGAGCTTGACGGTGTAGAGGCATGTGTGAAAAGAGCTCTTGCAAGAGAAGAGTTTGAAGTACAAAGATGGTGCTAAATTAAAAGATATAAAGAGTATAGTGGAATGGTGTATTGATAACATGGCCCAAGGTTCTCAAGAAAATTCCATAGTTCATAGATATTTTTGGTTGATAGAGGAACAACAAATTGTTAACTATGAGGATTGTATGACACTCACTAGGTCTAATGATATGCACTCATTTTTTAGCTCAGATGCTACTTTGTGGGCCGTATGTACAAGAAAATTGAAATTTTTTTGTGCATCTTGTATCGAATTTGTCACTGCTGAGTGTGATTCACAAGAATGGGTGGATGGATGGATTTGTAGGCCTCTAACTCCACTTCCTAGTTATCAACCTCCACAAGCATTACAACTTGTTTCTGCAGATGAAGTTGCAACATCCAAGGACTTTGACGAAATTTTGATTTTGGTGCGACAAGGTATTTTTGGTTATTTATTTAATTTTTGTATTGAGTTATGTCCATTGAAATTTTAATATGTAATTTAAATTTGAGTTGTTCAATCTTTATTTTTTTAGGACATGTTCTTGTAGTTATTACTTACGAAGACAATGAAGAAGGAATAGAGTATTTCTTACATTGTTGCATCGAGGAAAGAAAGAATTTGACTTCTCCTATTATAGATGGCGAAGAAATTGAGTATCCTACGGGGTCAAGTGGTAGTTACTAGAACTTGGCTATTACGGTCTCCATTAAAAACTCTTCTGTTTGGGTGTTTGAAGACTTTGAGATATACAGAAAATAATCTTATATTCACATCTAGTTCTAGCGACAAATATTCAGCTTGTATAGATATCGAGGAAGGCCTAATAACAAGATTCTTTGGAAGGTTCGAGAGTCGATCATGAAGCAATCTTGTCCACTATTTAGAGTAGATCCGATCCTGATGGTTCATTGGAATGAAGTTACAATGCTCATGTATGGTATATATAAATTCTTTGATATATATAAATTTGTTAAATAGATTTAAGTTCATATATTTTATTTTAAATTTGTGTATTTTGTATATATCTAGTATGGTTTTGATTTGAAACTTAAATTTCTTTTACTAACACTTTTGTGTTCAAAGCTAGTGGTGTAAGAAAAGCTTCCACCTTCACGTGGTTGGCCTTGTCACAAGAGAGAATTTTAAATTCTCAAAGCTAAGAGAATCTTTCATTGTTTTACAAGAAATGAGAAACAATTAACAACAATTTATGTACCCGTGGAGGGGGCTCTTGGCTTAGGAGGAGGTATCCCGAAGCACTGGTGCTTAGAGAACAAAAATAAATCTTCCGCAACTATTTACGAGACCATACATATGCGTGTACACAATCGGTTTGGTGCCACGACCCACCGTTTGTAAAATATAGCATTTAACAACCTTACAATGGATCAAATTACACTATTTTGCATGTTTGCAAACAATAGGGAAGTGAGAGCATCGATCTAGAAATGAAAAAAAAGAGAGGCTAGTGTAGAGGGTCCCTACGATGAGGTGTTGGATCGACGATACGCCTCTAGGTGCCACGGAGTCCGAGTAGTCACCCGTCGAAGTTGAACGATATTTTGGTCTAAGGGCTCTTAAGCGACTACAACCAAACGAAGTAGCCCGAAAGCAACGAACTTGTAGTGCACCAAAACACCACCTCCTCTAGTGTTCACCTATCCACCTAGACATTTCAGCATAGTCGGTTTAGTGCCACAACCCACCGTTTACAAAATATAGCATTTGACAACCTTACACAACGCTCAAGCTACACTATTTCGCGCATTTATAAACAATAGAGCAAAGAGAGCACCGATCGGGAAGGAAGAAAATGAGAGAGACTATTATAGAGGGTCCCTACACTAAGGTGTCAAATCGACGAGATGTCTTTAGGTTCCATGGAGTTCGAGTAGTCACTGTCGAAGTTGAATGATATTTTGGTCTCAGGGCTCTTAAAGGACTACGCCCAAACGAAGTAGCCGAAAGAAAAAACAAACTTGTCACACACCAAAACACCAACTCATTTAGTATTCACTTGGCCACCTAGATGTGTTGGTGCATTGGCCAGTGCCATGACCCACCGTTTGCAAAATATAGCGTTTGACAACCTTAAACTAGCTCAAACTGCACTATTTTACGCGTTTGCAAACAATAGGGAAGCGAGAGAACCGATCTGGGAAGGAAAAAAATGAGATAGGATATTGTAGAGGGTCCCTATACCGAGGTGTCGATTAGAAGAGACATCTCTAGATACCACGGAGTCTGAGTAGTCACCCGTCGAAGTTGAATGATATTTTTATCTCGAGGGCTCTTAGGGACTACATCCGAACAAAGTAGGCCAAAGAAACAACCTTATCATGCACATAAAAATCACCTTCTCTCGCACTCACCCAGCCACTTGGACATGTCAGTGCATTCGGTTTGGTGCCATGACCTACCGTTTACAAAATATAGTATTTGACAACCTTACACCGGCTCAAACTCAGCGCACTATTTCACATGTTTGTAAATGAGAGGGCAGCGAGAGAACTTATTTGAGAAGAAAAAAATGAGAGGGCTATTATATAGGGTCCCTACACTAAGGTGTCGATTAGACAAGATGTCTCTAGGTGCCACAAAGTCTGAGTAGTCACCTATCAAATTTGTATGATATTTTGGTCTCGGGGCTCTTAAGGGACTACGCCCGAACGAAGTAGCCCGTAAAGTAACGACCTTGTCACACACTTGAAACACCACCTCCTATAGTGTTTAGCTAGCGACCCAGGACATATCAATATAGTTGGTTCTGTGCCATGACCCACCGTTTGTAAAATATAGTGTTTGACAACCTTACACTGGCTCAAATTGCACTATTTCACGCATTTGCAAACAATAGAGCAACGAGCACCGATCTTACAATTTCATATAGACTCTCTTTACATAACAAGTCTAAAAAAAAAATCATATGTAACAATTGTTACCCAATTGTCTTACTATATATCGAATATCATCAAAATAGACAACAAACTTACAATTGTATTCTCGGGAGTACTCTTGTTAACTAGCCTCATGATCATCTTCGGGTGAATTAGATAGCCCAAATGAAATCACCGTCCACTCATACTATCCTTCTTTTTTTTTTTTTTGAAATCCATTTTCCATTCATCCCTTCAACGGATCCAAATCTGGTAGTACCCACTCTGTAGGTCAATCGCTAAAATATTGGGCCGCCACTAGTACATCCATTATATCATCCACTATTAGAATTGGGAACCGATACTTAATTGTGATCTTATTTATGGCCTTGCTATCTACACACATCCTCCAGTCTCCATATTTTTGGGAATTCAATTGTTAGGAATTAGAGAAAAATATGCGAAACAATTCCTCAAACCACAACAAGAGGAAACTATATAGCGAGAATTGTACTTGCGAGAATATAACAAATAAATGAATAATGCAAAAATAAGACAAGACAAGATTTAACGTGGTTCACCCAATGTGGGCTATGTCCACCAAGAACTTGCTCGATTTTATTATCAACAAGAGTAAAACAACTCTCACAGTCTTCTCTTAGCTATGAACTCACAACAGAATTCCAAAGATGCTAAACCACATCTAAACCACAATTGACACGCAATTGCATATCCTTGATCACTCTTGATCTCCTCTTGATCTCTAAGACTCAATACCTCTTGAACACTCAAGATATCTTCAAGATACCCTAACACCTCTATTTATAGGATTACAATCCTTTTAAGAAGCCATAAAGTTGACCCTAGAAGATTGAAATTGGCGATCTTTCAACTTCCCATGGCTGTAAATATACATCCGTCATTAATGACATGTGAACAACAACATCGCAGCAATGACATAGCGACTACACACCACGTCACAACAAACAGCTGTAGAATACTCCTGAAGTCTCCAAACTTAACCATTCAAGATCTAGTACTTCAACACTGATTCAAGAAGACCTAAAATAGGCTCCACACCCCAACAATCTCCCACTTGGAGACTATTTCCACTAAGAAAAGTTCTTAACCCTTCATTATCAACCATGAAGGCTAATAAAAGTTGAACACAACTTCAAATTCTCCCTTGTGACCATCTTGGTCATCATATCTCTCAGGATTCTAACTCTGGTATGAATCTTTTCCAACTTCAACTTATCTTCTTCCAAAGTTGTCCTGATGAAATGATATCTCAGCTAAATGTGCTTTGTCCTAGAGTGGAAAGTGGAGTTCTTCGCCAAATGAATAGCACTCTGACTATCACTGTGTAGTCTCCCAACTTCTTGCTTATGACCCAACTCATCAAGCAACTGTTGTAGCCAAATCATCTCCTTGCTTGCCTCTGTGGCAACAACATACTCAACCTCTGTGGTTGACAAAGCCACAACCTTTTATAACCGTGAAATCCAACTCACCGTTGTATCACCAACCGTAAATACATAACCTGTCGTGCTCCTCCTACTGTCCAAATCTCCTGCCATGTCCAAATCTACATATCCACGTAATGTAGTGTCTGATCCACCAAAACACAATGCTTCTCCCATGGTCCCTCTCAAATACCGAAGGATCCACTTTACTGCCTACCAGTGCTCTCTACCTGGATCACTCATAAACCTGCTCACTGCTCCCACTGCATGGGAAATGTCAGGCCTAGTGCATACCATAACATACATCAAGCTACCAAATTTTGATGAGTACATTACCCTAGACATCTATATTCTATCCTCCTCAGTCTTGGGAATTTTCTCCTTTGATAATTTAAAGTGACCTGCCAAAGGAGTACCAACCGGTTTAGCATCCTGCATACTAAACCTCTCCAAGAACTTCTTTATGTACTCTTCTTGAGATAATACCAGCTTCCTCTCCTTCTTGTTCCAAGTTATTCTCATACCAAGGATTTGTTTTTCTTCCCCAAATCCTTCATAGCAAAGGAGTCACCTAGCTACTTCTTGAGTACCTTTATTTCCTGCATGTTCTTCCCTGCAACAAGCATATCATCTACATACAAGCATAGAATAATATAACTACCATCAAGAAACTTCTTGATGTACATACAATGGTCTGAGTGACACCTGGAGTAACCCTTCTCCTGTATAAAACTATCAAACCTCATGTACCACTGCCGTGGAGCTTGTTTCAGGCCATACAAGTTCTTCTTCAATTTGCACACTAACCTCTCCTTCCCTTTGATCTCATAACCCTGTGGTTGTTGCATGTACAATTCCTCCTCCAACTCACCATGAAGGAATGCAGTCTTTACATCCAACTTTTCTAAGTCCAAGTCTTCTACTACAACTAAACCAAGAACAACCCTAATAGAAGTCATTTTAACAACCAAAGGAAATTTTTTATCAAAGTCTATACCTTTCTTCTATGTAAATCCTTTGACTACCAACCGCACCTTGTATCGTTTACTACCTCCATCTTCTTCTTTGATTCTATAAACCCACTTGTTCTGCAATTCTCTCTTTCCCTCGAATAGCTCCACCAAATCCCAAGTCTAGTTTTCCATAAGAGATCTATGCTCTTCATCCATGGCCTACTCCCACTTCTTCTTGGCATTCACCTGCACTACTTCCTCAAAGCACTCTGGCTCTCCACTTTGTCGAAAAGAGCAATAAATAATTCAAAGATGGAGTAAATCATTCAGTTCCCTTCTTACCCTAGAAGACCTTCTCACCTCAGGAGTTTGGGGTTCCTGATGAGTAGGTACCTAAACTAGCTGTGCCAGAACATGTTGTACTTGAACTAGCCCCTTGGACACCTTGTTTTCCGTAATGTCCTCTAACACTGTGTATTATTTCTTTGATTCCTCTTTCTGTTCTTGCAACTGATCTTTATACATGACTTTTTCATTAAAGACAATATCTCTAGACCGAAATATTTTCTTATCTTTAAGACTCCAAACACGGAAACCAAAGTCATCTTCACCATATCCAACAAAGGTGCATTTCTCAGACTTAGCCTCTAACTTGGTCCTATCATCTTTATCAATGTGAAAAAATACCTCACATCCAAATACCCTAAGAAATGAGTAATCAATTTTCTTACTGCACCAAGCCTCCTCAAAGTTTACCTCCATCCAAGGCCATGAGGGTCCTCTCGTTAATCGGATAAATAGTTTTTCTTACCACTTCTACCCAAAACATGAGTGGAAATCCCGCATGTAACCTCATGCACCTAGCATGCTCCATGAATGTCCTGTTCATTATCTTAGACACTCCATTTTCCTATGGAGTATTTGGAACCTTTCTTTCCATGTTGATCCCATTTACTAAACAAGAATCAATAAATTCACTTTGCAATATTCCCCTCCATCATCCGACTCCGAGACATTTCAGCTTGATAATTTTTTCATTCTCAACCAAGGCTTTCCATCTTTTAAAGTTTCAAACACATCATATTTCTTTCTAATGCAATATGCCCAAACTTTTCTACTTGCATCATCAATGAAAGTGACGTAATAACATGAACCACACATAGAGTTTACCTTAGCTGGTCCCCATACATCTGTATGTACTAACTCCAACTTACCCTCCTTCCCGGTAGGTCCAACCTTAAGGAATCTCACCCACTGCTTTCCCATAAACACAAATCCTCATAGAAGTCTATATCTAACTCCTTTAATCCAGCAACCTTTGTCCTTTATAATCTACATGCCCTTATGACTCATATGACCAAGTCTCTCGGTGCCACAAAGTTACATCTCCATCTACAGCAACTAAATTGTAATAATCAGCACCACTAGTTAGATATAAAGTACCATTTTTCTTACCTCTTGTAACCACAAGAGCTCCCTTGTAACCTTCCAAGAATCCACTGTAAAACTAACCGTACAACCATCACTACCTAGCTATCCCATTGATATCAAGTTCCGCCTCAACTTAGGGACATGCCTAACATCCTTAAGCAACCATGTGTTCCCATTCTACAATTTCACCCAAACACAACCTTTCCCTACTATGTTACATGGTTCATCATCACCAAGATAGACATGTCCAAAATCACCTTGAACAAAATTAGTAAAGTAATGTCTATATGGGGTGGCATGGAAAGAATCCCTTAAATCTAACACCCAAGATTCAACAATATTATCTAAAAAAAGACTTAAGGCATCTTGAAAAACATCACCTACTGCCACATTTACCTCTTTAGTTTCCTCCTTCTTGTTCTTCTTATCCCGAAGAGCCCAACAATATTTCTTAGCATGATCAACCTTAACAAAGTGCTAACATTCTAACTTACTCTTGGACTTTGACCTTCTATGATCATTCACTTCCCATGATTACCTTTCCCTCTGTTCTTTTGTCTCCCTCTACTCTCCACCATCAAATCATTTCCAGAAGTAGAAGAATCTCTAGTGCTCTTCCTTCACATTTCCTTGCTTAGGATCACACCTATCACATCCTCAAACTTCAGCTTTGAGATATTAGAGACCAATTACTTGATGCCATAACCAAGTTGTCTCAAATTATCCGGTAAGGAGAAAAAATAAACAAATCCCCGACCTCATCATCAAAGTCAATTTTTACTGAGTTTAACATACTCACAAATGTATTAAATTCATTCAAATGATCAGTAACAGAACCATTCTCATACATCTTCATATTAAATAACTTTTTCATCAAAAATATTTTATTAGAGGCAGAGTTTTTCATATAACTTCCCTAATGCACTCATGAGACCTTCCGTGGTCTTCTCTTGTGATATGTTGAAAGAAACCAAGATGCAAGGCATAAATGAATTACCCTAAGTACCTTTCTATCCAATAACTCCCAATCCTCATCCAACATGGCTATAGGTTTCTTTTCTTTTCCAGCCAAAGGAACATGGAGGTCCTTTTGATATAAGTAATCCTCCATTTTCATCTTCCACAAACCAAAGTTATGCCCATTGAACTTCTCAACCCTCAATCTTCCCTCATCTGCCATAGCTCCCACTCAAGCTAAACTTTCCCTGTGATTTACAACTTCAGCAAAAAACCACCAAAGCTTTGATACCAATTGTTAGGAATTAGAGAACAAATATGCGGAAACAATTCCTCAAACCACAACAGTAGGAAACTATATAGCAGAATTATACTTGCAGAAATATAACAACATAAATGAATAATGCACAAAAGAAGACAAGACAAGATTTAACGTGGTTCACCCAATGTGGGCTACGTCCACCAAGAACTTGCTCAGATTTTATTATCAACAAGAGTAAAACAACTCTCACAGTCTTCTCTCATTTATGAACTCACAATAAAACTCCAAAGATGCTAAAACACATCTAAACCACAATTGACACCCAATTGCATAACCTTGATCACTCTTGATTACCTTTTGATCTCTAAGACTCAAGACCTCTTGAACACTCAAGATATGTCTGTGGATACCCTAACACTTCTATTTATAGGATTACAATCCCGTTAAGAAACTATAAAGTGACCCTAGAAGATTTAAAGTCATGATCTTTAAACTTCCCACGGCTGGAAAAAATAGTCCCATCGTTAATAGCATGTTAATAGCAACGTCCGCAACAACGATACAATGACCGCATAGCCACATCACAAAGAAATGACTACGAATACTTCTAAAGTCTCCAAACTTAACTGCTCTAGCTCCAAAGACTTCAACACTGATTCAAGAAGACCTAAAACAAGCTCCACACCCCAATATCAATACTACTAGATTTTCACATGGACTCATGATTTCTCTCAAGAACCTTTCTATATTAGATCTATCACTTATATGTTAAACTCTTCACTGTATCAAACTCATCTCGATAGGATTCTTGGTTTGTAAGGGATGATCCTAGGATCAAATAAATATGGTGTTGAATATCTCACTTGTGAGGTAACCCATGTTGTATTAAATCTTTATATTTTCTTAGTACCTTTTCCATAGCAACAGGTATATTAAAATCCTCTATTTCCACCTTCTTTGACATTAGTGCATAACACTAGCCAACTTCTTCCATTTCTGTAATAAACTCTTTTGTATCCAATAAGCCCTCACTCTTCTCTTCTTCCTTGAAGGGTAACAAGACCACCTTTACACCATCTTTCCAAAAAGTATATGTATTTTTCCCTCTATCATGTGTAACCTTTATATCATATTACCAAGGCCTCCCTAGTAATATATGACATGCATCCATTAGAATAACATCACACCACACCTCATCCTTGTAGGTATTCCCAATAAAAATTTTTAAGGAATATTTTATCTATGGTTACATCATTCCCTTTCTTGAACCATTAAATATGATAGGGATATTGGTGCTTCTCACATTTTAGATCGAGTTTATTAACCATCATAGTTGAAACCATATTTTCACAACTACCACCATCAATAATAATTTTACATACCTTTCCTCCAGAGGTGCATCTTGTTCGAGATATATTATTTCGTAGCCATGAATCACCATCAACAACATCATCATCCTTCCTAACATAAGGGTTTCATCCAAGTCTATAGAAACCTCCATTTCTTCTTCCTATTCAGCTTCAACCGATATACTCGTGGTTATTTTCCTTGCCATCTATCTTGTGTAGGAGAGTGCGAACACTCAAAAGCTTTGTGCTCCTCTTCCCCACATCTATAACATGTATGTTGCCTTTGGGGACTATTCCATCCCATTCCTCCATTATAACCTCTTCCCCTTTGAAACCCCCTACCTCTTTGGTAGTTACAATGGCTTTGAACATAATCTTCATGCCCTTTTGCATTAGAGGATTCACCTTTTAGAGATTCAAATCCACCCCTACCTCTCATTGGAGATGATGATGACCTTCTCTTGAACTCTTGTAAAATTATTCTTGTTCTTTTCTTCCGACTTTAATGCAAGTTAATAAGCATCATCTATAATATGGATCCAACCATACTCAATTAATCTTGTATGGTGTAACTCAACACATTTATATATCATGTAGCCTTTCTTTCATCAAAATCTCTCTGTTCCACCCCGATTGACAACTTGTAAAATTCATTAGTATACTCCTTAATGTTGAGAACCTTATGTCTTAGGTTTTAGAACCTTTGAAAGAGTGTCGAGCATAATCTACAGGAATAAAATTTACTTTGAGCTTATTTACCATTTTATTCTAGTTTCAGATCTTGCCATTTCCATTCCTTTGTCTTTCATTTATAGGTGATCCCATCAAATCAATGCATTTCCGACCAAATTCGTGCATGAAAATATAACCTTATTCTCCTTTGAAAGGGTTTTCCACTCAAATATATTTTCCATGCATTTCAACGAGTAAGTGCAGAAGTTGATGGACAAAATGGGGTCATATGTGGACGTCATATTGCAAAAAATAGTGAAATCTCAACTTGTAGGGATTATTAGCAATACGCGCATTCAAAATTAGAAAAAATATATAAATATGAATCGTAGCATCCAAAATCTAGTTTCTAAAATACTATTTTTTAAAAAAAATGGACAAGTTTAGCTATATTAAACACTTAAAATTATATGACTTGGTTTTTTTTTTTAAAAAACTTATAAGATTGTAGTCCGTTTGCCCGTGATTTGGATGACGAAATCTTGTTATTTTTTTTTTTCATTTGGTGAAAAGTTAGATGTAGTTGTCTATCTTGGGATGGATTTTATTTTGTATTTTTTTGAGCAATATTTTTTTAATGATTTTTTCCGTGAAAGTGGTCTAAAAAATTTTAGAAAACTGAGCACTTTCCATTTGTTTACCATAATTATATCAAAAAATATCAAATATTTTTGTTTTAACGTGTATATAATTTTTCCACGCTTGGGATGGTATAAGTTTTATCACATTTTTATAAGCGAAACAAAAGTTACAGTCTTAAATGTAGACATGAACATTCAGGAAAATATGTTTTAAAAACCTATTGTTAATAAAAAATAATAAAATGATATTTATCTTATTCTATTCACTTTAAAATCAATATTTCTACAAAGCTAATGATCTCCCCTACACGATGGCACCATTTTTGTGAGATTTTATCAATTCTTAGCATGGTTCAAGTCTTTGGAAGAGCAAATTTGAGGTTTTTGACCTTTTACACTTCATAATGACCTTCCACAGACTTTGGTTGGGGAAATTTTTTTGTTCCTAAGGCTTAGGTTCGGCAAATAGATCCGTGATCATGGTTTTTTTTAACACAAACCATGAGCGTGCTTTAAACTCGTGATTGTGGTTTATAAAACGCACTTATAGTTCATAAATCATATTTACACACATCCCAATGTCTGATTTACCATGTGATTTTTACTCTCTAACCGTATTTAATTAGTGTGAAATTTTATCTTTTTCGCACTTTTTCTTATCACCGAAGCAAAACATCATGAGAGACAAGAAATGAAGTCGAAAAGGAAGTCATTAAGTAAAAAAACACCAAACGAATTAGAGGCCAACAAAATTTAAAATGTTGAGCAAATGCACGAATCTTCATGAATCAAGAAGAGGTTCATCTTCAACCCCAACTATTGTAAGAAATAAAGAACTAGGTAATGTTTATACCGTTGTCATGTTGAAGTTGAATTAAATACTCGTGATGAAGATGTTTTTACTGTCAATGTTGAAGAAGAATTAAATACCATGATGTAGCAAATGTTGAAATTGAAGGAGACAATTAAAATTTGAATAAGGAAATTCATGTTGAAACTGTAAATAGGCAAAATTTGACGAAAACACCTCCTAGGATTTTACGTAAGAAACCTAATTTTTATTGAAATTGATGAAAATATTTTGAAACCAATGTTTGAAAAACTTTCTGAATGAAAAATCAGAAGAAAAGCCATTGAAATTTGGGATAATCATTTTGAAATTTTAAATGATTCCCAAAGATGTCGATTGTTGGTTAGTTTGATAAAATTGATTAAAATGAGACCTACATTAAACACCTTAGGATTGATAACATCTAATATAAGTGGTCAAACCTCTACAATTTTCAAAACCTTCATGATGCATATCACACTCACTGTTGGTGTCAAGAGACGCACTAGGGATAGTAATTGTTGGCTAGATTTTCTGCATAGCATCAAACCTAGGCGGTCATGAGATAAATCTCCTCATTTAACCGGTGAGGCTCCCGTTATCACCGAATCACAGCACCCCTGTGCATATACCTAAACTCACAAAGGTGATTGGATAACATGGGTACTATCTCCAAGTTGTGGGACTTGCTACTTGAGATAGACCTCCAGAGAAAGCTGGTTCTTGCTCCTAAACTACCTGCCACAATCTACTCTAATGTAGGATAAGCTAACTGTTCTAATCTAAATTTCCAAGGGACCAGGGAAAGAGAATGCATAAAATGAAAGCCTACACTAAAGCAGTGATACACCAGAAAAGGAGGATGTGAGAGTAGTCTCCAAATGTGTGAAATACAGAGGTAAAGTGCACACTAGAAGAGGTGATGACAGTTCTCCATAATCTAGCAAAATGCATTCACAACAATATTCCAAGCACACACAATGATAATGAATCCCTACAAGAACATAATAATAGACACAATATTCTTGTAGAAAGATAAAAGGGGCAAGAAGAATGCAAGAAAAAATAGTAGGGGAAGATACATCCACAAACTTTGTATTTTATTGCTTCCTGGTATGCACAGTTCAGTCTATTACAAGATAAGGGCCTGGATCACCATGCAAGGAGTCCACTACAAGGGCCTTCAACACACTGGCTTCACAAAGCAATTTTGGCAAAGTGCACACTAGAAGAGGTGATGACAGTTCTCCATAATCTAGCAAAAATGCATCCACAACAATATTTCAAGCATACACAATGATGATAGATCCCTGCAAGAACACAATAATAGGCACAATATTTTTATAGAAAGATCAAAGGGGCAAGAAGAATGCAAGAAAACACAGCAGGGGAAGATACATCCACAAACTGGTATTTTATTGCTTCATGATATGCACAGTTCGATCTATTACAAGATAAGGTCCTGGATCACCATGCAAGGAGTCCACTACAAGGGCCTGCAACACACTGGCTTCACAAAGCAATTTTGGCAGAGCTTTGCTACCCAAAAACTCTCTCTTTACAATGAGCCCAACACTCCAATTTATAGAAAAAGAGAAGGAAAAGAGAAGGGAAAATGGAAATCCTGAAATCTATCCTTCAACCACCTGTAAGAGGCATTAAATTGAGTGAAATGATTGCACATTACTTGCAAAAGGATCCTCATACTGTCCCATGTGCTGCAGTAGAGAAAGAATGATGACCATGCCTCTTAATTGCACTCCCAGCTACTAAATAAAACACTGTTCTGAACCCGGACACGTTTTCTTAAAAAAATTAATCAATTTCTAATCAAATCTAGAATTTCTTGATTACTGTGCATCGGGCTTGGAACCACAATTCCAAAGGTACCAATTTTGTGTGATTTTGTTGAGAAATACAAAATTTATGGCCTTCTGGAGTGCGGGCAGCTATTTTGGGTCCAGCGGGCATTTTCATTCATTTGACGGAATGAGCATTGACTGACTGGAGCCGAATATGTTTCTTTTATTTAAATATATCTACCCACATTAAAAATAAGAAATCTAGCTTTTGTGGCGCAGAGGACGTCGTGATCGCTCCGAAAGTCTAATTTTATGAAAATCGAGCTCGGAGTCAAAAGTTATGGCCGTTTGAAGTTTCCGGACCAAACGTTGACTTTTCTCCTCTGTCTTCGGCCATTTCGGCTTTTCGCGTCCCACGCGTCCCTTTGTCCCAAATGTCCCAGTGCTGCGTGGGACAAATTCTTCCGAACCGCCTGAAATGGGCTTCCATGTCCCTTTTCTGCCGGTGACACGTGGCGTGATCTGATTGGCCTTCGGCTCCTTCGGCTATCCGCGTCCCGCGCGTCCCTTTGTCCCATTTGGCCCAGTGCTGAAGTTCCCTGTTTCAGCCGAACCGGCCGGTTCGCATACTCGCGGCCCAGATGTCCCATTTGCTTTCGGACCGTTCGGGAAAAATTTTCCGATTCACCCGCTTCGGCGGTTCGCGTTTTTGTCCCGCACGTCCCCAAATCTGCTTTGGCCGCTGCCTTGACTCATTTCGCCCGGTTCGGCCGGTTCGCGTCCAGATGTCCCAACTGTCCCGACTATTGCAAGGACTAGGACTTAGCCATTTTTTATGATTTTTTCTGCCCGAGCTTGTTTTTTGCAATTTTTTACATTTTCTCAGAACTTGCTCTCTTCTTCTTGGACAGGGGAGTTAGAAAAATATGAGGGGACCCTAGAAATATGACTTTTCGCCTGGACTCAATATAATTGCTTGGGACAAAAGAATTTGATGCATGTTATCAAAATTACCTTGAGGGGTGAATTTTGGATAATAGCTCCCGTGTCGATTTGTCAATATAAATGTGTTTTTATCTATCGTGGGTTTTACTTTAACCACTTAGTTCATGAACCATAACTAAGAAGTTCTCAGCGCAAGTAAGTAAGTAAATGCTTAAGAAAGGAAAATGATAGAAGAAGAAAGTCAAGGTATTACAGAGAAGAAGTAAGGAAGATGTGCATCCCAATTAGTAGATAGCAAGCTAATTGCATGCACATAGAAGAAACTTAATAGATTTGAACACACAAAATTATAAAGCAAAGGCAGCTTCTAGATCCGATCTAAAATAACACAAAGTTTACTTTAAAGATCTAAGATTTAAAAGCAAGAAACACAAGACGCCATGACACACAAGCTCTCCTAAACCTCTGCTTCTTTGTATCCCTTGCAACAAGTGGCTCTCGGGGGTTCAACACAAAGTCTAGAACACAAGATTTCTTCTTACAAATTATGATCCCTTAACTCGAAGGTTCTTCCTCTACTTATAGAATGTAGAGGGGCAATTACAAGTTGGAAGCTTTAGTTGAACTGGCACATGTGGAAGTCGGAAAGAAACAACTGGAAATCTTCCTCCTGGAATTCCTCTTTGCGTGACATGTATGATTTGCAACTGAAAATAGAAGCTTCTATTTTGCACGTCCGCCACCTATCTCCAAGTAGTTGACTTCTTCAAGTAATGATTTTTAAACCAATCACTTAAGTTGTATAATTGAATTATCGCTCAATTACTTTGTCGAAGGAAAGAAGAAGGAAGAGGAAAGCTGACTTTGTCGGAGGAAAGAAGGAAGAGGAAAGCTGACTTTGTCCTTTTTCATGTCTCGCATTTAACGCAAATGATTCAAACTAGATCTGAAATAAGCTAGAATTAGTTAGATCTTAAAGCGGTTGGATCTCGAAACAAGTCGGAATTGCAAGCAGTTGGAATTGGAAGCAAGCTGGAATTTTTCCTTCGCATTGTCTTCTCTTTTATCCTTGAAGCTTTTGCAGTTCTTCTCCAGTACATGCATCAATGCAATGTTTGCCGTAGATAACTCATCATCCTTATTTTTAATTGCATATTAGCAATTAAAATTTTTGGAAAGCACTCCGGGTGAATGATAATTCAATGAAAGCTTCAACTGGAAGATGAGAGCACATGCACAAGATCTTGGAAGGAATTTTCCATGCACTGTCTTCTTCATGGGCTGCATTCAAAACAAGAGGATGAAGCCTTTGTGCCAGAAGCTTTTGCAACTATGAGATCTAGATCTGGATCTGCATATGGATTTGCATCAGCATCTGCATCTGGATATGGATCTGCACCTGCATAACAAATTCTGGCAACTGGGCTATGGATGGAAAAGCTGCAGCTCGAATAATTCCACTGCTTTTAATCTGCACGCATGAGTGAAGTTTCTCCTGCACGCATGAGTGAAGTCTTTCCTGCTCTGGATCTGTTTATCAATTTAGCAAGAGGTTTCGATCCTAGATCCGTGTTTCGAATATCTGTAAATTTATAAGTGATGCATGACTCCGTTGTGGTTTCTTTTTCATCTTTCTTCGCCATAGCTTTGTCTATCTTTGTCTGAATGTCTTTTTCTTCTTATTTGACTGGGAATTCTTCAATACTGGTGCAAATCTGGACAATTCTTCGATTCGGAGGATATATGCAATGTATTGGACATTGATAAAAGCTCTTTTTCCTTTGTAAAGCACCTGTAATGAATTCCTGCAATTTATCCAGACAAAAATGGCCACCGGAGCATGAATAGTGAATTTTAATTATAAAAATCTACACTTTTCAACCCCGCTGCCCCAAAAATTGGTGTTTAATTTACACATAAAGAGAGCATGAATCCTTTCAATCAACACCTGAGCTCCTGTAACACCTGTAAAAACAACTATGTAGACAAAGATCAACCTTCTCCAAAGCATGCGCCAAATCTGGAAGCTTTTAGCCTTGTTAGCACTTTGTCTGAACAAAATCCTTCCTCTAATGGGGGCGCACTTTTCCTCCTTGCTGCAATTCTTTACCTGTGAATTAAATTATTCACCCATATGGCTGCCCATGCTTATATAACCTTCACAATTCTATAATTAATAATTGCCCTAACAATTAAAGGCAATTAATTAATTAAAAATCATGCTTTTCTCTTTTAAAAATAACATGTTTAAGGACAACCATCCAATAAATTAAATTAATCCAATTTAATCCTTCACACAACACTTCACTCAAGCCCCACAGTGTGCTTTGACCATAGCCACTGAAAATAGAAATTAATTTAATGTTTTAAAGCTTCAAAAAACATTAAATAATGCCCAAATGGGGCGCACTTTTTGAGAGGAAGGGGGCAGCCACTAAATAAATTAAATTTAATTAATTTAATTCCTTTCTTTTATTCCTTCTTTGACTTTTTGACCTCCTCAAGCTTGGGTGCACTTTTTTAAGAAGAAAGATTATTAAAAATAATCAATTTAATCTTTTTAATCTATCACCAAAGGGGTGCACTTTTTTGCACATGTAATTCTATTTTTAAGAATTTTTCCATAATGGGATTCTTTACCCTGCCAGGTAGGCACCAAAATCCCGTGATCCACTTAAGTGATTTGACTTTGACAATGGGATTCTTTACCCTGCAAGGCAGACACTAAAATCCCATGATTTCACTTAAGTCACTTTCCTTTTATTATATCATGGGAATTTTTACCCTGCAAGGCAGGCAATAAATTCCCACCTGCCTGCAGCCTCTATTTTTCCCACTGCAGCTTAAGTGACTTTTATAACATAGGAAAAAGTACCCTGTTAGGTAGGTATACAATTCCCACCCTGCCTGCGGCTTATATTTTTTCCATCGCAGCTTAAATCCTTTGTTTTCCAAAAATGCGCCCATCCCCGTAGGGGCTTTTCTGTGCACGACTTCACTTTTTCCCAGTGATCCAGACCTCCGATGACGACTTCCTCTGGGTAAAATATGCGTGTATGTTTTCCAGCTACTCTAGGCCAAAAATCGGGCTTACTCAAAGAAAGGAGTTGTTCCAGAGAATTTTACGAAAAAGCAGAATCAACACACCACAAAAACATGAAAAATTTCCAAAATTTACATATAAAGCCCAAAACTTATTACAAGTTAAAAGCCTTCGGCACATAGGAATAATAACATATTTTCTCATAATAGAGTTAAACGGAGTGCAAATAGCCTCATACAGGGGCTCAAAATAATTAAATACAAATTTCCCGCATAGACAAATCCCGACTTACGTATATATAACAACTTTGGGCATCCGGGTATTTGGCGAAAAAGGCTAATATGGCTCTTTGGGAATATCTTGACGTAATACAAGAACTTTCAGGCAATAAAAACACAAAACGACCCATTATTTTAAAAATACGAAAATTTTCGGATAGGCTAGTCGCAGATTTCAGGATGAAATCTAGGTGACACCATAATATTGTGTGTCATGTATTTGCTACTAGTATTGTAAGTGAATCAATAAAAAAACAAGTTTGATTACGTAATCAAGTCGAATGTTGCAAGCTAATCGAAAAACTCTAATGAAAGTAATTGAAAGACATAATATCCTTCAATCACTCAATAACGCCGATTTTTGGACATTTTCTCAAGCACTAGAGCACCGCGTAAGAACAAAAATAATTCTGATGCTATAAGAGAAGTTATTCAATTTTGACATGATAACAATAGAGTTTCACCTAATACAAGAGCTGTTATAAAACAGAGATTTAGTTTTACTAATCATGAACCACATCCAAAGCATTTCTTAGACATGACTCAAACTCAATTTCTTCATAAGTTTGAACAAGAGAATGTGGAAATTAAAATTAGTCAACGTTTTTTTAAATGTTGAAACCATTCTATGTAAAAATCAACAATGTTCGCACCACTTGTTGTAGGAAACATGTTGAATTTGCGATGCATTATGCTAAATTTTTATGTATTCATTCTATTTTTCATTCTGAAACTATGTTATCGGAATGTGGTGTTTAAGTTCCACCAATATCTTCCAGGAATTTCATTCCTACTATATTTTGTGAAAAAGAAGTTGGAAATTTTTTTTATAGGGTAAGTGCAGGAAGTTCATGGACAAATATGGAATCATCTGTGGACGTCATATTGCAAAACACAGCGAAATCTCTACTTATAGGAATTATTAGCAATACACACACTCAAAATTATAAAAATTTATATAAAAATGAATCGTAGCATTCAGAATCTAGTCTCTAAAATACTATTTTTTTTAAAAACGGACAAGTTTAGCTATATTAAACACTTACAATTATATGACTTGGTTTTTTTTTTGAAAAAAACTTATAAGATTGTAGTCCGTTTGCCCGCATTTTGGATGACCAAATATTTTTATTTTTTTTTCCTTTGGTGAAACGTTAGATGTAGTCATGTCATCTTGGGATGGATTTTAATTTATATTTTTTGAGCAATATTTTTTTAATGATTTTTTCCATTAAAGTGGTATGAAAATATTTAGAAAATGGAGCATTTTTCGTTTCCCACCATAACTATATCAAAACTATCGAAATCAAATATTTTTTTAACATCTATAGAATTTGTCCACGCTTGGGATGGTATAAGTTTTATTACATTTTGTTAAGCGAAACAAAAGTTATAGTCTTAAATGTAGACATGAACATTCACGGAAAAAATATCTTAAATACCTATTGTTAGTAAAAATTATAAAATTATATTTATCTTATTCTATTCACTTTAAAATCAATATTTCTATGAAGCTAAACATCTCCCCTACACGATGGAACCATTTTTGTGAAATGTTTTCAATTTTTTAGCATGGTTAAAGTCTTTAGAAGAGCAAATTTGAGGTTATTTGACCTTTTACACTTCATAATGACCTTCCATAGCTTTGGTTGGGGAAAAACAAATATTTCTCGATGCTTAGGTTTGGTAGATAGATCCACGATCGCGGTTTATAAAGCGTGATTGTGGGTTTTTAACACAAACCACTATCGCACTTTATAAAGCACACTCATGGTTCATAAATCATATTTACACACATCCCAATATCTGAATTACCATGTGATTTTTATTCTCTGACCTTACCGTATGAATTACTATGAAATTTTGTCTTTTTCTGCACATTTTTCTAATCACCTAAGAAAAACATCATGGGAGACAAGAAACGAAGTCAAAAAGGAAGTCATTAAGTAAAAAAACCAAACGAATTAAAGGCCAACAAAATTTAAATTGCTAAGCGAATGCGTAATCTTCATGAATCAAGAAGAGGTGCATCTTCAACCCCAACTATTGTAAGCAATGAAGAACCGTAATGTTTCTCCACCAATGTTGAAGTTGAATTAAATACTCATGATGAAGATGTTTTTCTATCAATGTTGAAGAGGAATTAAATACTCATGATGTAGCAAATGTTGAAATTGAAGGAGATAATGAAAACGTGAATAAGGAAATTCATGTTGAAATTGTAGATAGACAAAATTTGACAAAAACACCTCCTAGGATTTTACGTAAGAAACCTACTATTTTTGTTGAAATTGATGAAAATATTTTGAAACCAATGTCCAAAAACTTTCTCAATGACCAATCGAAGAAAAGCTACTAAAATTTGGGATAATCATTTTAAAATTTTAAATGATTCCCAAAGTCATCGATTATTTGTTAGTTTGATGAAATTGATTAAAATGAGACCTACATTAAATACCTTAGGATTGACAATATCTAATATACGTGGTCAAACCTCTACAATTGTTGAAAACCTTCATGATGCATATCACATTGTTGGTGTTAAGAGACGCACTAGGGATAGTAATATTGTGTGTCGTGTACTTGCTACTAGTGTTGTAAGTGAATCAATAAAAAAACCACTTTTGATTACGCAAACAAGTCAAATGTTGCAAGTTAATCAAAAACTCTAATGAAAGCAATTGAAAGATGTAATATCCTTCAATCACTCAATAATGCCAATTTTTGGGTATTTTCTGCTAGAGCACCGCGTAAGGACAAAAATAATTCTGATGCTATAAGAGAAGTTATTCAATTTTGGCATGATAACACTAGAGTTTCACCTAATACAAGAGATGTTATAAAATAGAGAGTTGGTTCTACTAATCGTGAACCACATCCAAAGCATTTCTTAGATATGACTCAAACTCAATTTTTCATAAGTTTGAACAAGAGAACTGGAAATTAAAATTAGTCAATTTTTTTTTGAAATGTTGCATACCACTTGGAAAGTTTCATCCATGAGAAAATTGAAGGTACAATAGGACATAATTTAGTTGATTTTGATACATATAAATCGCTTACATACCAAATTGAAAGATGGAAAATAGTCTAAACTCTACTGCTCCAATCGCACTATTTCACGCATTTGCAAACAATAAGGCAGCAAGAGCACTGACATGAGAAGGAAAAACCAAGAGAGCCTATTGTAGAGGTCCCTACACCGAGGTTTCAAATCGGAAAAGACGTCTCTAGTTGCCACGGAGTCCGAGTAGTCACCCGTCGAATTTGAACAATATTTTGGTCTCACGGCTCTTAAGGGACTACGCATGAACGAAGTAGCACGGAAGCAACAACCTTGTCGTGCACATGAAAAACACCTCCTGTAGCATTCAACCGGCCTTCCAAATGTGTCAAGTGTAGTTGGTTCGGTGCCACGACCCACCGTTTGCAAAATATAGCATTTGACAACCTTACACTAGCTCCAACTACACTATTTCGCGTGTTTGCAAACAATAGGGCAGCGAGAGCACCGATATGAGAAGGAAAAAAATGAGAGAGGCTATTGTAGAGGGTCCATACACCGAGTTTTGGATTAGACAAGACATCTCTAGATGCCATGGAGTCTGAGTAGTCACCCGTCGGAGTTGAACAATATTTTGGTCACAGGGCTCTTAAGGGACTATGCTCTAACAAAGTAGCCCTAAGAAACGACCTTGTCGTGCACCAAAAAATACCTCCTATATGATTCACCTAGCCACATGTATGTTTTAGCATAGTTGGTTCGGTGCCACGACCCATTGTTTACAAAATATAGCATTTGACAACCTTATATTGGCTCGAACTGCATTATTTCGAGCGTTTGCAGAAACAATAGGGCAAGAGAGCAACTATCCTGGGAAGGAAAAAATTGAGAGAGGCCATTGTGTAGGGTCCTTACGCTGAGGTTTTTGATCGAGACGAGATGTCTCTAGGTGCCATGGAGTTTGAGTGGTCACCCGTCAAAGTTGAACGATACTTTGGTCTCGTGTCTCTTAAGGGACTACGTCTCAATGAAGTAGCACAGGAAGCAACGACATTGTTGTGCACCAAAACACCACCTCCTCTAGTATTCACTAAGCCACCTAGATGTTTTGGCATAGTTGATTCAAGGTGCCACGACCCACTCTTTGTAAAATATAGCATTTAACAACTTTACACTAGCTCTAACTCGTAATATTTTACGTGTTTACAAACAATAGAGCAACGGGAACACCGATATGAAAAGGAAAAATTTGAGAGAGGCTATTTTAAATGGTCCCTACACTAAGGTTTTGGATCAGATGAGGCATCTCTAGGTGCCATAGAGTTTGAGTAGTTAGCCATCAAAGTTGAATGATATTTTGGTCCGAGGGCTCTTAAGGGACTACGCCCACCGAAGCTAGCTAGAAGCAACGACCTTGTTGCGCATCAACACAATGCCTCCTCTAGCATTCACCTAGTAACCCAAACATTTCAGTGCATTTGGTTCAGGTGTCACGATGTCCCGAGGCATGACTTCTCACTCCTCACCTTCATTCATTTCCAAGGACTCAAAACATTCAATGTCACTTGTTTACCTTCCATCTCTCTTATTCTCTTTGACTTACCTCTGTCCTCTTAGGTGATTCATCACTGTCCTTGCTTTTATCTCTTGAGCTATGTTGTTGAGGTGATCTCTCTCCATCCTCTCGCTACCCCATCTATGTGCTTACATGTTCATTATATTTACATTGTAATATGGTAATGCTTTTGGCTACCTTGAAACTTTTTACATACTTTTCATCCCTTAATGGGTATCTAATACCCTAATTATCATGCCTTTAAGATTCACAACAATAAAGCATTCCCTTGTTATTCTAATAGTGGCTTAAGTATTTGAATATAGGTCAAGAATACTAAATGGAGTTGAAATTAAATGAGCCATAATTGCTAGTGAAGCAAGAACTAGTGAAAAGTGGTGAGTAAAGGTCACCATGTTAAAGGAGTTAAATGAATTTATTCATTGTTTCTAATAGTAGGGTGAGAATGTGAACATATGAATAAGATTATTAATAAAATTCTAAGGCAAGTCGCTTCAAATTTACATATTTGGATGGAATTTTAGAAGGAGAGTGAAGTGGCCTTTTAAGTCACTTATGAAGCATGCTATAAGAAGTGAAGGAAACAAATAAGTGAGAGCCTATGAAGGAATAAGAAGAAAATAGTTTCCATGCATGAGAAACATGAAGAAGAGAAAAGAATTATCATAATGAAGTTCACATAGCACGAAAGAAGAATAATGGAGGAGAAAGGAAGTGAAAATGAAATGCTTAGAGAATAAATAGGTACTCATTCAATATGAAATGGGAAACAAGAGGAAAGTGGCGAGAACAATCAAATTTCAGTTTGAGGCAAGCATGTAATGGCTGTTATCAATAAATGAAAAAGTGAAGGAGAGAGTGAATACTTGTTGTACATGAGGAAATAGAAAGGCTTGAGGAGATATTTATGACAGATATTCAAAGCAACAAGAGACAAGTCCAGAGAAAAAAGAGTGAACAATGGAAAAATAAGAAGGAGAAAGAAAGAAGTCTTGAATACATACAAGCAAATAAAAGGAAAGAAAGGATGGTAAGTCCAAGAAGAACGAGACAAATAATGAAAATGAAAGAGAGAAGTGAATCTACTCTAAAAGATAATCAAATTGAATGTTTAACTTCTTAGTTGATTAGCATATAGCACCAAATTATAAAGAGATAAGGTGTGTACATCTATTGATTCCCTTAATTTCTTAACAATTGTACCATGCAATGTTGCACCATAAGTAACGTTATATTCATATACTTCAAGATGAACTCTACCTCACTTATTTCTATCAATGTTCGCATTAGTTAATATGCAATGATCGTGTTAGCTTTTAAACAAAAAGTAATTACGTATTGCCCTTTTGTAGTTCACCTAGCATGGTTTTGTTTAATGGAATAGGTTTGCTTAACAATTGTACCATGTAGTTCTCTCGGGACATGGTTTTTAATTTTAAATCAAACATACATATCTAATAAAGGGTTATGAAAACATACATAGAAGGATATCATACATGCAATGAAATCGAATCAAACATATAGAAGTAATATCGTTATGAAAACCAACACACATGGATATATAAGAATCAAACAAAGTGTGCTCCAGATACACGTCTCTGAAAATATGTAAGTTCATAACATGTGTACATCTCGAACTAAGTGTGTCATAATGTATATAGGACCACATGCGGTCACAAAAGGCTATATAATATACAATGGACTATATGAAGAAACATGTTCACTAGGACCAGATGGCCCATATATATATCTATGTACATCTAAGTGGACTATGAATCTACTCATGAAACATATTCCCTTTCTTTTCCCTGCTAGAAGTAGCATGTCCATGACCTGGGGATGTAGTGGAGGGAGATGCCACTATGGATTTCATCCATGTGGTCCTAGGCATCTCTAAGCAGGCATGTAACCTAACCTGCACATTCATAAACAACAAGTGTTTAACACCCAAAATTTTAAAATACATTCAAAATTTAGAAACTCATACGATTTAGTTTAAATGCATGTGAAATCTTACCACAATGTCATGATCCCTATCAATTTGTTGTAGATGCATCAGGGACAACAATAGAATCATGAGAGGTAAGCTACATACAAATATATAATTTTCAAATTAAATATTTCACATACATACAAAATTTGATATTGTAGATTTAAGTAATAAGAAATAATGAACCTCCAAAATTTAACAAATTTTAAAAATTGTACCTCGAGCTTAGTGGATCTATAGATGCTATGGCAAAGTATCTACAACAGCCTCCACATCTCTGCGATATATGGAGGAGTCTCTCCGTAGTCATAATATATACAAAAACATGTACAAATCAATATTAAAATCTACATTACTATGCACCACATAATAGAGGTCCAAAGCATGTAATCCATTTTAACTTCCACAATTAGAAACAAAGCGTAAAAATAAACTAACCTACATAAAACTTGTGTGAGTTGTGTCGTAGCCTCTATTCCTAGAGTAGATGATGACCCGTCAAATCCCGTGTATAAAAGACAAACATATTAATATGTACAACATACATGTGAAACATTATAATAATAATCTAGTGCAATCAAATGAAATTAAAAATGTAAGTTTGTACAACTTGAAACTTACATTTGAAATACGCCAAGTCAGCTGAAAGGCTAGCATCTTGATGTCGATGTTTTCTTTCACTTGCTCTTACTATTTAAATTAAAATAAATAATTTTTTTACATGTATGTACATGACGTACAATTAAATACATATATATTAAAATCTCAAACATGTGAATTAAACTATTGTGTGTGTGTATATATATATATATATATATATATTTATATTTATTATATATATAAATTTATTTGAAATTTATCATGAAAGACCAATATCGGTGGCAATAGTTCCAAAAACATCCCCCAAAGATCTCATCTATAGAAAAGAAATCATGTGAACCAAAAATGATGTCTCACCCGTAGTGCATACGGCACCACATGATCCACAAAGGGTGTAGTGCACTAGAACTAGTGCCTCCACCAATATCCCCGGATGTAATTTATTCACTATGCTTTGGGTCGAGAGTGTCGATGAGCTCCCTCAATGCATGCAAAGTGTCAATCTCCACAACCTCCTTCACTATAGGAGGGATAACTGAAGGCAGTGGGGTTTTGGGCATGGGGGATCCTTGGTTGACCTATGCGTGCACCAAGTCTATTCTATGCAGAGCCACCTCCTCGACTAAAAAAGTCAAAAAGTCAAAATAATTCGGGACCTCATTAAGCACGAACTCGCAATATAATTTCTTCAAAAATAAGGAGAAACCTCATTGTTGTTTCATGGTGGAAAATAAAAAACCATCCACCATCGGTCCCAATAATTGTTTTTTATTCGGTCATCATGGCACCAATGGATTGTGAACCGCTTGCAAGTAATCAGGGGGTTTGTTCTCTAGTTAGTAAATAATGCAAAAATGACGTTTTTTCTAATTTTTTTCTTTTACGGCCGCATGGAATAATTTATCCGCATACCACCGCCTACAATAACCTCTAAAGGTATTCCATCTATGTCTTTGGTCGACTTCACCAATCAATGTTTGTAGTGTGTTTGCTAAAGTCATGCGGGATCGATTTGTGGCATGATTTTGTATTATAGTCTGAATAAGGTTCTCAATGACAATTTTATTTTCTCGATTCTTCCATTGATATTATCTTGTGTTCTGTTGGTTCGGTGGGGACGAAGGAGCCATAGGAGGAGGATATATGTTTATAGGAGGGTTTTGAGGAATGTTTGGAGGGTTTTGAGGAATGTTGGGAGGGTTTTGAGGAACGTTTTGATGGTTTGCATGATTTCGAACTTGCCGACCAACCGACAAAAACAGAAAATTGTATACATAAACAAACATTTCAAAAAACCCATGAAAATGTAAAAAAAAAAAACCTAAAATGCAAAAAAACCTAAAATGTAAAAAAATGATTAAAATCGGGGCTTACCTCCTTATCTTGGCAAAGCATGGTTGAATCTATCGCGATCCATAAGTCCGATGAGAAATTTTGAGGTGGTATTCAAAGCTTGAGTGAAAAACGCCTAGGAGAACTCGTGGTTTAAAATGAAAATGAGGAAAATATGGACTCACGGACTACCTTTTTGTCTCAACGTTCCGTGATCATGGTTTATAACTACACTCACGGTTTTAGGTTTAGTTATTATAGAACCTAAAATTTAGGAACCGCGATCGCGGTATATAAACCATGATCATGGCTCCTTAATTTCAAGTTTTTATATCCACAAAATTGTCCACCACTTCGTGCACTTACCCTATAGTCGGGATTGTTTAGATGGAAGTTGTAGTACATGCGGTGGATTACCTAAATTGGAAAGTTACATCCATGAGGAAATTGAAGGTACAATAGACATAATTTAGTTGAGTTTGATAAATACAAATCAATTGCATACCAGTTGAAATATCGAAAAGAGTCTAAATGGTGTGAGCTAGTTACGTAACAAATACTTGTTTTCTAATCTTTGAAAAAATTTAAGGATGAAATTGTTTATGAGTATGTTAGGCATACACATAGAGCTCGATGGTTGGATGACCAGTTCAAGATATGCAAGGACACATTTCCTATTGGTACTATTGTTTCAGTGTTCGATTTTACGAGAGTTACACGTTGCAACCACAACTGGAGGTTCAATTGCAATATTACAACTCGGACAAGTTGTCATTTTTGCATATAGCATTTCTACATTCTCCGACAAAAGACAAAAAGAATGATAATTTTTTTAAGAGAGTACCACTTTTATATCAGTGATGATCATACTCATTCTACTAAATTTGTGCAAGGGTGTTTCCAGTTATTTTATAGAAACTTGTCTGATAGGGACATCCACTTCAAACAACATTATATATGGTTAGATAATTACACATCTCAATTTAAGAATGCATGAATGTTTTATTGGATGTGCATAATGCACGTCAATATGGGTGTGAAACATATTTGGAGTTTCACTAAGGCTGGACATGGAAAAGGAGAGCTTGATGGTGCGGGGCATGTGTGAAAGGAGCTCTTGTAAGAGAAGAGTTAAAGTACAAATATGGTGCTAAATTAAAAGATGCAAAGAGCATAGTGGAATGGTGTATTGACCGTTGGTTATCAAAAAGGACTTCAAGAAGAACAACAAATCGGGGAAAAGAAGTCCCTCCTCTTTAATGGGAGAGGTTCCCTTATTCAAAACGAACCTATTTACACATATACAAAACATGATTTTCTTGTGGAACTTGGATATTATGAAAGTGTTTTCTATAAGGATCATCAATCACGTAGGACCGAGGAATGAAAATGCAAGAACGAGCGAAAGGCACCATTCGTAATTATAGATGACAGAGTAATTCCTTATGCATGCGAGGGTACAACGAATTGGAACAAGATCATTTGTATCATATTAATAATATGAAATTTGAAAAGACATAATGTTCTATAAATAACATCTGCAAGAATACAAAGCTTCTTATCATAATACAAACAAATGACCTAACAAGATTAAATGAATAGCTTAGGAATAAAGGAAACCAGATAAACAAAGAATGAAAATCCCTTCGTATTGATTTCTTTAAGATTTATTTACGCTTTCGTAAATAAGCCAAATTCTTCCTTTTTCAAAATGGCAAGGAGAGGCCATTATATAGTTTATAAATTAGTTACTCCCAGAACTACTTCTTTTAACTAATGATTAGTTAAAGGGTTTCTAATCGCAATACCCAAACTAATTACAAAAATCCGGCTGAAAGAAGGGGAAGAGAAGAGAAGAATTAGGAGAAGAAGACAGGTCCTTATGACTGGGAGGGACCCACCGACTTTAAGATCCGCTGTCTGAATCTCTTCAATGCCTCTGCTATGTCTCTGCCACGTGGAACTGATGTGTTGGCAGTAGACTAAGTCCAAAATCCGAGGCACTTCTCCATTTCTTTGTCAAATTCGGCATGAGTATGATAATCTTTATTTGCTTCTTCAATGGCAGATTGGACAGAGAGATCTCCTTCATTTTTCCTTATAAATGGAGCTTTCCTTGAATAGATCACCCTTGACAAAAGATCTGAACTGAGCTTTGATTTCTTGTTAGGAGAGAGGCGCACCAGAAGTCTCATCCTAAGATGGCAATGTATATCTTTGAAAGCAGATACAACTAGTGTTTTCAAAGCCTCACCCTTATGTCGGCTATTCTTTAATTCTCCCAAAGCCTCTTCTAACACCTTGATCTTCCATTCCACACTGTAGACCCAAGACTTTGACAAATTATCCTTGGCATCCTCGAAGACCTTGCTTGCCATCAAAATATTTTCATCTATTTGTCCCATTAGCCGGAGGTCTACTATGCAACTGCCCCAAAGTTTAAGTTCTTTATCAATGTTCCCAATGGTGGAGGAGAGCTTCTGTTGCAAATTACTCACCTTCCGTGGAGTTTGAAGGCTTCATTAATGAAGTTTAATCCTCGCAACCAACATATCATCCACCATGGCATCCATATCCCTTCCATATATAGAATACTTGTGCATATCTTTAATACTCGCACTTCATCATGGCTCAGAATTAAAGGTGGTGGAAAAGTAGTCAATGGGGTAGGATCCAAAACTTTATCTTTGGACAATAGGGACTTGATGAAACTTGTAAGAATCGGGCTTGTTCCTCCAACTGCTCAATGGTTTCTGCTGTTTCTCGACCCTCCCAATGACTCGTAATCAAGTTTCCCCGAAGATTATGGATCTCACCTTCAGGGGTAGATTCTCCCATGGGAATCCTTGAGAGCTCCAGGTCAGACGCTTGCAAATATTACTTTAGCTTATCTGTCTTAGGCTTGGCTATCTCTAGGAATTGTTGGCCTTGAGCGTCGGACATAATCCTAGAGGTAATTCTTGATTTTTTGGCGTGAGGAGGAGTAGTGCCTAACAAGGCTTCCACAAAGATCAAAATTTGGTCCCGAGATCCGGGAGGAATAATTTCTCTTCCTCTTTTGTCAACAAGAGGTGCTCCCATGCAAAAGGGGAGGAGGAAGAAGCGAGTGGGGCAAGAGGACCATGAGACAGAGAACCCATGGCGCACAAGGTTTGTACTTGTTGTTGCCTTGAGTTGAGATATGAGTGGAGTGCTTAGGGCTCCCGGTGTAGAGGAATCAACAGGTCGGAAGTTTAGTGCTCTGGACTTCTTTATCCTTATCCATTGGGGCTTCAGGGGCACTTGCAGGAGCTGGCACTTCACTTTCTTCACTTTCACTGAGAACAATAATGTTCTCTGGTCCCGAAGGCAATTCTGCATGCTTCCTCAGGGGGTCTTTTTCCACAGGCTCCTTCTTAACTTCTTTGAATTTCTTCTGATACACTTGGGTGGATGAGGAAGGAGTAGAGACTGCAGGTCCTTGAGTTGATGAGGCAGGAGGGGTTTACACAGGTGCTTCTGATCTGGGTGTCGATGCTTCCCTTCTTGGTGTTGAAGCATCCTTGGAGGAGGATTCCCCTGAGTGCCTCCTAAGCTCACGGACTTGCCTATCAAACCAGATCTTGGTCCTGACTAAGATTGGAGCCAGGTTTTCAGCCAAATCATCCTTCTCCTTTTTGAACCAATCCAAGTCCTCCAAGGGAGTGTGTTTGACCACATTGTCATACTCATATGAGTACAGGTCAGAATTTTCATCCTGTAGCCCTTCAGGAACTTGGTACAGGTTAAGCTCTTGGATTAATTGGAGGGAAAACCTGCCATAATACCTCCTTCTGGCTTCAAAATCATCAGCACAGTCAGCCCAATAGTCCTCTGTGTCTGCCCTATGGTGATAGGTGATCTTGATGTTCTTCTCAATAAACTTCTTCAATTCAAAACAAGTTATGGGCCTGAAGAAATGGACAGTAATGGGAGCTAGGGCCCTTTCTATATTTTGTGCATCCAGGGCTATTTTACAGGTGTAATTTCCCAAAGAGATGGGGAAGTGCAAACCAGTAATTTTCTTGTCTCTGCAGGTTCTATGCAATTTGTCCAATTGCTCGCACACTTCTATCATGGCCATTTTGTCATTACGAGACATAGGAAGCTTGAGAGGAGTGCTCTCATAGCCAAAGAAGCCTAATATAGGAAAAATTTCTGAATTGGATAAAATAAGCACCGTAGTGCGATATCAGACTCATGGCTTCATCAGAAAATCTTCTCACTATGTCACTCTCAAGAAGCCTTACCATGTACATGGTGAAAGCATCATTCACCCTTTGGAAATTACAATTGCTGGTTTCTAGGGTGAACTGCGGGCAGTAGGCATACACGGGGTCATCCTTGTGAGCATCGATGTATGAAAAACCAAACCATTGCCTCAATGCTGCTAGAGTATATATCAGGTATGAAGTCATATAGAATTTATTTGTTTGTTGTACATTAGATAGCTGCTCCGCTAGGTTTATACTGATGATCTCTGCCCAGTTGATATTCTGAGTTCCCTCACACACCATATTGATAAGCGGGCACATCCAAAAATGGAACTCATTAGTAGAGGGTAAGCCCATTACCTAAGCCAAGAGGATTATGAAATCTGATAGTTCTTCGTTGAAATTGGCATGAAACAGAACCTTGGATAGACGAGATGCCCCTTAGGATTTTCAGCCAGACTTCGCCACCCGCGCCTTATAATTATCACTGTCTTGATTGAAAAGGGCTTGTGCTTGATTCTGGGAGATAACTATAGCATTGTCCATTTTTGGAATCCTTAGTGCAGTGCCAATGGCGACAACGATCAAGTTTGGCAATGAGCTCCCCATGCACGTTTGTCAACTCACTCGAATCAGGGTTGAAATGAGCCCCACATGAGAGCACTGTGTCTGCGCATTACACCAAGATAGGGAAACCACCAGCGAAAGCCAGACCACTATCATGAATCATCTGTGCCATCGGTGAAGGGTTCACATCTGTCATCCTTGTCCAAAAATCCCCAAAGTCAAGGTGGTGAACTTCACTGTCCCCGATATCGGGAACGGTGGACTCGAGTGGTGAAATTTGTTCCTGCCCCTGGAATTTGATCTTCATGTTGATAGTAACTTGGAGAGCAAAGCTGCAAGCTAGACTTGGGATGGAATTGCAGGGGGAATGGATACGCGCGTAGGAATTTTGGTTGCAAGGGTTCGAGCAATAGATAACATGAAAGCAGTGTGTAAAATGCATAGGGGCAGTTTCATTATATAGCCGTTTAGGAGAGAGAGAGGCAATAAATGCACATTAAATACATATCTACCAAATTGAAAAGCAAGATATTTGGGTAGAGCGGGAAAAATTAGCACGAATGGCACTTGGTTCATTTGGGACACGAGGGACACAAAAGCGCGAAGTATGCGGTTCGGCCGATTCGGGTGATGCGGGGAAAAGACACACAAATGTTTTTGGGACATGCAGGAATGCAGACAAAATTAAGCGGAATACGTGACTTGGCCGAATCAGATGAAAATGGAACAACGGGTCCGGGTGAACTTGGGACATTTGGGACAAAAAGTTTCGACGGGCCCAAAAAGAACAGACTTCGGGTAAACCGGCCGATCGGGGAACAGAGAGCCCGAATGAACCTGGGACACGTGGGACAAAAATGTCCGACAGGCCCGAAAAACACACAAAATGACCCAAAAACGTAGATTTTCCCAATTTCTTGACTTTTCACATTATCAGGACAACAGAAAAGACACTTAACCTCAAAATTTTAATTTTCAACTTCTTAAAAGCAAGGGAATTTTGAGTGGACAATAGCTAGCTCCTTCTGGGGATGACTTGGCATAAATTCAAAGAATGAGACAAGGCAAGAATTTAGACAAACTCGGGAAATAGATCAGTACCTTATCCATTGGGCCATGGAGTCAAAAAGCAAACCAATACAGAGGACAACACACCAAAACAAAGGGAAAGAAAAACAAAACGCTATACAGAATATACAAAGGACTTCCTAAGGTACGCCCACTATAAGGAAGTGGGAGAGAAGAACCATCCATATAATCAAGGTAAAAATAATTCTTACCAGCGAAGTGCCTGATCTTGAAAGGTCCGAGCCAAAGGGAATCAAACTTGCCATGGCTGCCATGAGGTTCATGCCTTTTATCCCACAACAAAACAGTGTCTCCAACTTGGAAATCTCTGAACCTGGCTTTCTTATCAAACAAGACCTTTACTTTCTGTTGGTGAGTAGATATCCTATCAGCAACTTCCAATCTTTCCTCATTCAATTTGTGAAGATACATGATTCTCTTATCCAAAGAATCATTGAAACTGGTATCTTCAATGGCCTTCATTAGATGCAAGGCTGGTAGCTCCACTGTTACTGGCAATTGAGCTTCTACTCCATATACTACCTGAAAAGGAGACATCCCAATGGCTCTCTTAGGTGTGATCCTATCTACCCAAAGAGCATCATAGAGTTTCTTGTGCCAGTTCCGTTGGGATTCATTGACTAATTTCCTTATTATGGCCACCAGATTTTTATTTGTTGATTCTGCCTGTCCATTTCCCTGAGGATAGTAATATGAGGAGTGAGCCAAGGAGATGCCATATCCATAGCAAAAATCCATCATCTCGGTTGAAGAAAAATTTGAAGCATTATCTGTCACAATCTTGTTTGGCACACCATACCTTATCAAGATGTTTTCTTTGATAAAACTACATACTACTTCTGAAGTAGTACTCTTTACTGGAATGGCTTCTACCCATTTGGTGAAATAATCTGTGGCAGTTAATACATGAGTATGACCAGCACTAGAAGAGGGATTAAGTGTTCCAATGAAGTCCAAACCCCACTTGTTGAAAAGGTTCTTTGATCACAACTGGTTTCAGGGGCAAGGAGGCCAACTTGGGTCTACCCATGAAAGTCTGACAAGCCTCACATTTATCAACCCACTTTGATGCATCTCTGAACAAGGTAGGCCAGTAATATCCTCCACGAAGTATTTTATGAGCAGTGACAATTGATGAGTAATGCCCTCCACATGCCTGATCATGAAAAGCTGAGAGTAGCTTTTTCTGCTGTTCCTTGTCCACACATTTCAAAAACCTTCCATCTAACCCGCGCTTAAACAAGGCGTTTTCCCACAACACATATTGAACTGACCTTAGTTTAACAGCCCTCTTTTCTTTGGCAGTCAAATGAGAGGGGCATTCCCCATAGGTGAGAAAGTGAGCGATATCAGCATACCATTCATCAACTGAGCTAAGAAATAGAATGGTAGGAAGACCAACTTTATCTTCCAGTAACTCATGTCTAGCTCCTTCAGTGATGAGTTCACACAGGCCTTTTCCACGATGAGCTTGGTTGGTTTGATGTCAATATCATATTCTTGAACCTTGGCCACCCAGTTCCCTCTCTTGGATCCAAATTCTGCTTGTGTGAGAATTGACTTAACAGTTGTATCTGGTACCAACACCATGGAGTGAGAGTTAAGAATGTAAAAATGAAACTGCTTGACAGCTTTAACCACTGCAAAAGCATGTTTTTCCATTATGGTGTATTTTAACTCATGATATTTTAGAATATAGCTCATAAATGCAATTGGGAGTTCATGCTCATTAGAATCTTCCTGAGTCAAAACAATAGCCAAGGTGTTATCCGTGGCGTAGCAATAGATAATGAAATCTTTGCTGAAATCTGGACATGCTAAAACAAGAGTTTTAGCAATGGCCCTTTTAATACCTTCAAAGGCTTATTTCCCTTCAGGAGACCAACCAAACGTTTGTTTACCTTTCATCATTTGGGAGATATTTAGAGTTAGCTCTGCAAAATCAGGGATGAACCTTCTCAAAAAGTTGATCTTACCAAAGAAAGAGTGCACTCCCTTTTTGCTGGTTGGAAGAGGAATTTGTTGAATAGCTTGAACTCGCTCAGGATCGATTTTTATACCATCTTTGGAGACAACGTGCCCCAATAATTTCCCCTCTGTGACACAAAAATAGATTTCTTAGGATTCAAAGAGATCCCATGTTCTCTACATCTCAAAAGAACTATTTCCAGGTGTTGAAAATGATCGGCCCTTGTTTTAGAATACACAGTCAAGTCATCAAGGTATACAACAATACACTTCCCTTTCAAACTTCCAAAGGCTAAGTCCATAGCTCTCTAAAAAGTAGCACCGGCATTAATGAGCCCAAAAGGCATCCTTTTGTAAGCAAAGGTACCCCAAGGGGTAGTGAAAGCCGTTTTGTGTTGATCTGTAGTATTAACTTCTACCTAGTTATATCCTAAGAAGCCATCAAGCATAGACAACATTTCAGATCCCATTACTGATTGCAAGACCTGATCCATCATAGGTAAGGGATAGTTATCTTTCAAGGAAGCTTGATTTAGATTCCCGAAGTCAACACAGATGCGAATCTCACCATTTTCTTTCTAATGGGAACAATATTGGCAATCCATGTTGAATGATGGATAGGAAAAATGATTTTAGCCTTCAATAACTTCTGTATTTCCCGAAAAATTGTGTCAGCTATCTTAGGATTATATTTCCTCTTCTTTTGTTTAAAAGGCTTAATCCCAGGTTTGAGAGGGATAAAATGCTGCATCTCCTTTAGTTGAAAGGCCTTTAAGTCTTCATAGGAATAAGCAAGGACATCTTTATACTTTTTCAAAATACTAATTACCTTCTTCTTTTCTTCTGGTGTGCAACATTTTCCAATGTTCAGGAGTTTAGGGTCAGTAGAACTCCCAATATTGATTTTGTCATATTCGGCTGATTGTTGGGGTTCAGTAGAAGCTCTAAACTTTACATACCTATCGTGTTGGTCAAATAGTTTTTATAAACTCACCAATCCTTTTGGAATCTTTTTTCCTTTGAGTTTGATACATCCATCATGATCCGCTTCTTCTTCTTGGGCGGATTCTTCGTCAAAGGGCACACTTTCACGAGGTAAATTATCGCTTCCTTCAAAGTACAACTGTTCAAAATTATCCTTGAGTTCTAAGAAAGAAAGCAAGTGTTGATCATTATTAAAAACTTGCCAGTTACTTGTATTATCAGGTACACTGGGTCTATGAATCATCTCGATGGTGAACTTATCTTGAGAAAAGTCAGGATGAGGAATAAGCAATGACCCTGAGACTGCTAGAGAATCAGCCCTGGTATTCTTCTCCCTAGGCACTGCTTCAATGGAGAAAGCATCAAGAAATTCAATGGAGTCCCAAACCTGATTTCGTAATGTTTCAACCTTCCATTCTTTACCTGGAAGAGGTTCCTAACTTGCTTGACAATCAATTCCGCATCCCCACGAGCTAGAAGATTCTTCACACCTTGTTCTTTTGCCACCTGGAGTCCAAGAATGAGAGCTTCATACTCTGCTGTATTATTGGTATTTTCAAACTGCAACTTGAATGAGAAAGGATGAATGCTTCCTTCAGCGACACCAATATGACACCAGCTCCAGAACCAGCTGAAGAACAACTTCCATCAAACTCTAATATCCAAACACCATTAGGATCTTTAGGTGAGACTTTGGGGAGTTGGATTTCTTCTGGAGACATAATCATGTAGTTGCCATGCCCCATATCCTCATAGAGTATTTGTGCTTTGGGATCATCAGTTTTTTGTACAATATACTCAGACTGCTTCTTAGGAAGTAGCTTCTTGATTTTCCCATTAACAGGTATAAGGGCATGTGACCAATCCATTTGAATTTCTCCACCCACATCCTTACAGAAGTTTCTACTTAGCAGCATCCCGTATGAAGGAGGAATATCTGCTACTAAGATAGTAGCCAAAACTTTCTTCTCAGGAAAAGTATCAAAAGCCACTTGTGCATCCTTAATTCTTTCGACCAAGGGCACTTCCTTACTCTCCATGGAATAGCAAGATCCGTAAGTGCGTGTGAGAGTCAAGCCTAAGGCATGGGCTACTTTGGCAGGCATTACATTGTCTAATGCTCCTGAGTCTATGACGTAATTACTGAGCCTATGGCCAGCTATAAGGAGTGTTACATAACATGGTTTGATTTTTTCATTGGGTGAGGTGACAGATGCTACTGATTAGGTCAGGGTGTAGAAGACAGAGTGGGTAAAAGGCCTTTAGAGGTAATTTTAGAATGGGAATTGACAAAGTGAATCATTTTAGCAAAAGCCTTGGGATGGGTTTGATAATATTCAGCCTCTGAGATTTGAACCTTAGTCTTTTTTAGGTGATCAATAATATCAAAAGACCCAGAAGTGGATGGGTTATCATCACTTGAGATCCTAGGTTTATCAATTTTAGGGGAAAAAGAAGTAACTTTAGTAGCAAAATTGACAGGACTCACCTTTGGTGTAGATGAAATGGGGATCGAGATCCTCTTTTTGCAATTATAGGGATAGTTATCGGCTGATCCTTAGATTTCTTGGTGGGCTGCATCACTTTCTCCCTCTGATTTGTTTACTCTCGGGTCATGACAGCGTATGATTCACTATTCATGTCTGCTACTACTTCGTCATAATCATCCCCTTCATCAATGTCTTCAGTGCTGAAGAAATTAACTCGAGATCCTTCAAGTTCATCTGTTTCATCATCAACCTCTTCAAAAAATTCCTCACAATCTTCATTAACCTCCTCATCCTCTGGTTCTTCAACTTCACAGGTTGCATTGACAGGAACTTTAATAGGAGGTCCTTCAAGTGCTAGCCTTGTTTGAGAAGCAGGCAAATGATTTCTGGGCTGAAAATTCCTCCTTGGAACGTCTGCATAGGGAGCATGCTGAGCCAATTGTTTCTTAATGGCGATGAGATCATTTGCAAGTTTTTGTACCAATGGATCAGTATTAGGTCCAGGAGTGGAAGAGGAGGAAGAAGCAAACTTAGATTTAGAAGGGTCTCTCCTCAACTTCCCTGACATGATTAAATCATCTTCAACACTAACAACAAGAGTTTGATCCTCGGCCAATGTTGCGAGATTAGCCCTCCTTAGTGCATAACTAACTTCAGGAAATTGGGCGTTTAAGAAGAAGCATTTTTGAATTTGATCTATAGGTTGAGTATTTGGTGGAATTTTGTTAATCAACCTATTGAATCAAGCCAAAAATTCTCTCATGGGCTCTTGTGATTCCTTCTCTATTTGAGAAATTTAGGCTAGCAAAGCATGCACGTCTTCCGCCGGTTTAAAATGATTTTCAAACCTAGTTCTCATTGTGTCCTAGCTAGTGATAGCTCCGGCCGGAAGGTGATAGAACCAATCAACAACATTATCTTGTAAAGTCTCAACAAAAATTCTTACATAGACGTCTTCATGTTCAACCCCCAGAACTCT
The DNA here is from genome assembly GCA_018340775.1 of Taxus wallichiana var. yunnanensis. Lineage (NCBI taxonomy): Eukaryota > Viridiplantae > Streptophyta > Pinopsida > Cupressales > Taxaceae > Taxus > Taxus wallichiana. The sequence goes on along the minus strand of CM031234.1, from coordinate 239,993,789 downwards.
GCATGCAACTATGAAGCCTATGATATGTTCATCAGGATGTACTTTACCATCACCTTTGAATTTAGGAAAGTTCTTCTGGTTACCTCTGGGCAACTCATGCAAAGGCTGAGGAAGGGAAAGAGGCCCAACATGATGGCCCCAAGGCAATGGTACTGCCATTCTTGGAAAAATGGCTTGAAGAGGAATTGAAACACCAAAAAGAATCAAAGCTCGAAGATTAGGACTAATTTTCTCTAAAGGAATACCACCCATAGGGATTCTATCTTGGACAGGTGGAGTGCTTGTTGAACGAGCCTTTCTATTTCTCCTTGTCGAAGGGAGAGGAAAACCTGCTTGTTCCAAAAGCTGAAACTGAGAATCTTCAATACCAAGGGCCCTTCTCCCTCGAGTAAAATGCGGAGTCGCCAGATCAAAAGATGATCGATAAATGATTATAGAACTGGAATATGATTCCCCAGCGGAGTCACCAAAAACTGTTGGTCGTCAAAAAGGACTTCAAGAAGAGCAACAGTCAGGGGACAAGAAGTCCCTCCTCTTTAATGGGAGAGGTTCCCTTATTCAAAAATGAACCTATTTACACATATACAAAACATGATTTTCTTGTGGAACTTGGATATTATGAAAGTGTTTTCTATAAGGATCATCAATCACAGAAGGACCGAGGAATGAAAATGTGAGAATGAGCAGAAAGGCACCATTCAAAATTATAGATGACAGAGTAATTCCTTATGCATGCGAGGGTACAAAGAATTAGAAAAAATCATTTGTATCATATTAATAAAATGAAATTTGAAAAGACACAAAGTTCTGTAAATAACATCTACAAGAATACAAAGCTTCTCAGCATAATACAGACAAATGATCTAACAAGATTAAATGAATAGCTTAGGAATAAAGGAAACTAGATAGACAAAGAATGAAAAGTCCTTCTGTATTGATTTTCTTTAAGATTTATTTACACTTTCAGAAATAAGCCAAGTTCTTCCTTTTCTCAAAATGGCAAGGAGAGGCCATTATATAGTTTACAAATTAGTTACTCCTGGTAACTACTTATTTTAACTAATGATTAGTTAAAGGGTTGCTAATCGCAATACCCCAACTAATTACAAAAAATCCGAGAGAAAGAAGGGGAAGAGAAGAGAAGAATTAGCAGAAGAAGATAGGTGCTTATGACTAGGAGGGACCCACCGACTTTAAGATCCACTATCTGAATCTCTTCAATGCCTCTGTTATGTCTCTGCCATGTGGAAATGATGTGTTGGCAGTAGATTGAGTCCAAAATCTGAGGCACTTCTCCATTTCTTTGTTGAATTCGACATGAGTATGATAATCTTTATTTTCTTCTTCAATGGAAGATTGGAGAGAGAAGATCTCCTTCATCTTTTCCTTAGAAATGGAGCTTTCCTTGAATAGATCACCCTTGACAAAATCTCTTAACTGAGCTTTGATTTCTTGTAAGGAGAGAGGCACACCAGAAGTCTCATCCTAAAGATGGCAATGTATATCTTTGAAAGTAGATACAACTAGTGTTTTGAAAGCCTCACCCTTCTACCGGCTATTCTTTAATCCTCCCAAAGCCTCTTCCAACACCTTGATCTTCCATTCCACACTATAGACCTAGGACTTTGACAAATTATCCTTGGCATCCTCGAAGACCTTGCTTGCCATCAAAATATTTTCATCTGTTTGTCCCATTAGCCGGAGGTCTACTATGCAACTGCCCCAAAGTTTAAGTTCTTTATCAATGTTCCCAATGGTGGAGGAGAGCTTCTGTTGCAAATTACTCACCTTCCCGTGGAGTTTGAAGGCTTCATCAATGAAGTTTAATCATGAAACCAACATATCATCCACCATGGCCTCCATATCCCTTCCATATACAAAATACTTGTGCATATCTTTAATACTCTACACTTCATTCTGGCTCAGAATTACAGGTGGTGGAAGAGTAGTCAATGGGGTAGGATCCAAAACTTTATCTTTGGACAGCAGGGACTTGATGAAACTTGTAAGAATATGGGCTTTTTCCTCCAATTGTTTAATGGTTTGCTGCCCTTTCTCTACCCTCCCAATGACTTTGGTAACTATTTCCTGAAGATTATGGATCTCACCTTAATGGGTAGATTCTCCCATGGGAATCCTTGAGAGCTCCGGGTTGGACGCTTGCAAATCTTTCTCGGCTTATCTGTCTTAGGCTTGGCTATCTCTAGGAATTGTTGGTCTTGAGTGTCAGACACTATCCTGGAGGTAATTCTGGATTTTTTGGCACGAGAAGGAGGAGTAGTGCCTAACAAGGCTGCCATAGCATCAAAATTTTCTCCTGAGATCCGGGAGGAAGACTTTCTCTTCCTACTGTCAACAAGAGGCCGCACCCATGCGAAAGAGGAGGAGGAAGAAGTAGGTGGGGCAAGAGGACCAAGAGACAAATAACTCATGGCACCCAAGGTTTGTACTGCTATTGACTTGAGTTGAGATATGAGTGGAGCGCTTGGGGATCCTGGTGCAGAGGAATCAACAAAGCTGCTAGAAGTTCAGTGCTCTGGACCTCTTTATCCTTATCCATTGGGGCTTCAGGGGCACTTGCAGGAGTTGGCACTTCACTTTCTTCACTTTCACTGAGAACAATAATGTTCTCTGGTCCTGAAGGAAATTCTGCATGCTTCCTCGGGGGTCTTTTTCCACAGGCTCCTTCTTAACTTCTTTGAATTTCTTCTGATACACCTGGGTGGATGAGGAAGGAGTAGAGACTGCAGGTCCTTGAGTTGATGAGGCAGGAGGGGTTTACATAGGTGCTTCTGATCTGGGTGTCGATGCTTCCCTTCTTGGTGTTGAAGCATCCTTGGAGGAGGATTCCCCTGAGTGCCTCCTAAGCTCACGGACTTGCCTATCAAACTAGATCTTGGTCCTGACTAAGACTGGAGCCAGGATTTCAGCCAAATCATCCTTCTCCTTTTTGAACCAATCCAAGTCCTCCAAGGGAGTGTGTTTGACCACATTGTCATACTCATATGAGTACAGGTCAGAATTGTCATCCTGTAGCCCTTTAGGAACTTGGTACAGGTTAAGCTCTTGGATTAATTCCAGGGAAAACCTACCATAATACCTCCTTCTGGCTTCAAAATCATCAGCACAGTCAGCCCAATAGCCATTTTTGTCTACCCTATGATGATAGGTGATCTTGATGTTCTCGCTCAATAAACTTATTCAATTCAAAACAAGTTCTCGGGCTTCTAAGAAATGGACAGTAATGGGAGCTAGGGCCCTTTCTATATTTTGTGCATCCAGGGCTGTTTTGCAGGTGTAATTTCCCAAAGAGATGGGGAAGTGCAAACCAGTAATTTTCTTGTCTTTGTAGGTTCTATGCAATTTGTCCAATTGCCTACACACTTCTATCAAGGCAATTTTATCATTGCAGAACATAAGAAGCTTGAGAGGAGTGCTCTCATAGCCAATAAGCCTGATATAGGAAAATTTTCTGAATTGGATAAAATAAGCACTGTAGTGCGATATCACCCTCATGGCTTCATCAGAAAATCTTCTCATTGTGTCACTCTCAAGAAGCCCGACTTGCAGAACATAAGAAGCTTGAGAGGAGTGCTCTCATAGCCAATAAGCCCGATATAGGAAAATTTTCTCAATTGGATAAAATAAGCATCAGAAGTAGTGCGATATCGCCTCATGGCTTCATCGTAAAAATCTTCTCATTGTGTCATTCTCAAGAAGCTTGACCATGTACATGGTGAAAATGTCATTCACCCTTCAAAAATTGTGATTGCTGGTTTCTAGGGTGAACGTGGGCGAGGGCATACATGGGGTCATCCTTGTGAGCATCGATGTATGAAAACTAAACCATTACCTCAATGCTACTAGAGTATACATTAGGTATGAAGTCATATAGAATTTCTTTGTTTGCTGTACATTAGACATCTACTCCGCTAGGTTCATACTGATGATCTCTCGCCTTGGCTGATATTCTGAGTTCCCTCGCACACCATATTGATAAACGGGCACATCCAGAAATGGAACTCATTTGTAGAGGGTAAGCCCATAACCCGAGCCAGTAGGATTATGAAATATGATAGTTCTTCATTGAAATCGGCATGGAAGTAACCTTGATAGATGAGATGCCCCCTTCTTAGGGTTTTTCAACCAGACTTTTCTACCCGTGCCTTATAATTATCACTGTCTTGATTGAAAAGGGTTTGTGCTTGATACTGGGAGATAACTATAGCATTGTCCATTTTTGGAATCCTTAGTGTAGTGCCAATGGCGGCAACATCAAGTTTGGCGATGAGCTCCCGTGCACATTTGTCAACTCACTTGAATCATGGTTGAAATGAGCCCCACATGAGAACACCGTGTTTGCGCATTGCACCGAGATAGGGAAACCACCAAAGTGAAAGCCGATCACTCATCATGAATCATCTCGTGACATCGGTGAAGGGTTCGTATCTGTCATCCTTGTCCAAAATCCCCAAAGTCAAGGTGGCAAACTTCACCGTCCCCCTATATCGAGAACGACGGACTCAAGTGGTGAAATTTGTTCCCCTCTCGAATTTGATCTTCATGTTGATAGTAACTCGGAGAGCAAATCTGCAAGCTAGAATTGGGATGGAATTACCGAGGAATGGATACGCACGTAGGAATTTTGGTTGTAAGGGTTCAAGCAATAGATAGCATGAAATAAGTGTGTAAAAATGCATAAGGGGCAGTTTCATTATATAGCCATTTAGGAGAGAGAGGAAATAAATGCGCATTAAATACATATCTACCTAATTAAAAAGCAAGATATTCAGGTAGAGTGGGAAAAATTAGCACGAATGGCACTTGGTTCATTTGGGACACGAGGGACGCGAAAGCGTGAAGTACGCAGTTCGGCCGATTTGGGCGATGTGGGGAAAAGACGCACAAATGCTTTTGGGACATGTGGGACGAAAGTATGCGGAATACGCGATTCAACCGAATCAGATGAAAAGGGAACAACGGGTCCAGGTGAACTTGGGACATTTGGGACAAAAAGTTCCAACGGGCCCGAAAAGAATAGTATTTGGGTAAACCGGCCGATCGGGGAACAGAGAGCCTGAATGAACTTGGGACACGCAGGACAAAAATGTCCGACAGGCCCGAAAAACACACAAAATGACCCAAAAATGTAGATTTTCCCAATTTCTTGACTTTTCACATTATCAGGACAACAGAAAAGACACTTAACCTCAAAATTTTAATTTTCAACTTCTTAAAAGCAGGGGAATTTTGAGTGGACAACATTGACAAGAAAATTCCACAGTTCACGAGATATTTTTGGTTGATAGAGGAACAACAAATTGGTAATTATGAGGATTGTATGACACTCACCGGGTCCAAAGTGATATGGACTCATTTTGTAGCTCGAGGACGCTACTTGGGGCCGTATGGACAAGAAAGTTGACATGTTTTTTTCCATCTTGTATCAAACTTGTCACTGAGTGTGATTCACAAGACCGGGTGAATGGATGGATATGTAGGCCTTTAACTCCACTTCATAGTTATCAACCTCCACAAGCACTACAACTTGTTTCTACATATGAAGTTGCAACATCCAAGGACTTTGACAAAATTTTGAATTTGGTGCGACAAGGTATTTATGGTTATTTATTTAATTTTTGTATTGAGTTATGTCCATTGAAATTTTAATATGTAATTTAAATTTGAGTTGTTCAACCTTTGTTTTTATAGGACATGTGTTTGCAGTTATTGCAACAAAAGATAATGAAGAAGGAACAGACTATTTCTTATGTCATTGCATCGAGGAAAGAAATAAGTTGACTTCTCCTATTATAGATGGTGAAGATATTGAGTAGCCTACGTCGTGGTAGTTATTGGAAATTGGCTTCGACGGTATCCATTAAACAAATTCTTTTTTTGGGTGTTTCAATACTTTGAGACATACAGAAAATACTCTTATATTCGCATCAAGTTCTAGTGACAAATATTCAGTGTATCGATATCGAGGAAGACCTAATAAAGAGATTCTTTTGAAGGTTCGAGAGTCGATCATGAAGTAATTTTGTACGCTATTCAAAGTAGATCCGATCCCGATGGTTCATTGGAATAAATTTACAATGCTCATGTCTGGTATATATAATTTCTTTGATATATATAAATTTTTTAGTTAGATATATTTAAGTTCATATATTTAATTTTAAATTTGTGTATTTTGTATACATCTAGTATGGTTTTGATTTGAAACTTAAATTTCTTTGACTAACACTTTTATGTTCGGTTAGTGGTGCTACAAAATCTTCCACCTTCATGTGGTTGGCACTTTATTAGTATAGAATTTTAAATTCTCGAAGCTAAGAGAAGCTTTCATTTTTTCCAAGAAAAGAGAAGCAATTAATAACGATTTATGTACCCGTGGAGGGGGTTCTTTGCTCGGAGGAGGTAGACCAAGCACTGGTGCTTAGAGAACCAAAACAACTCTTCCCGAAGTCTTTATAAGACCATGCATATACGTGTGCACAATCGGTTTGGTGCCACGAAACACCGTTTGTAAAATATAGCATTTGACAACCTTACACAGCTCAAAATACACTATTTCATGTGTTTGCAAATAATAGGGCAGCGAGAGCACCGATCTGAGAAGGAAAAAAATAGAGAGGCTATTGTAGAGGGTCCCTACACCGAGGTGTTGGATCAGATGAGATGTCTCTAGGTGCCACGGAGTCCAAGTAGTCACCCGTCGAAGTTGAACGATATTTTGGTCTAAGGGCTCTTAAGGGACTATGCCCGAATGAAGAAGCCCAAAATCAACAACCTTGTTGCACACAAAAATACCACCTCCTCTAGCATTTACCTATCCATCCGACGTGTCAAGTGCAAATGGTCTAGTGCCACAACCCACCGTTTATAAAATATAGCATTTGACAACCTTACACTGTCTCAAACTGCACTATTTCACACATTTGCAAACAATAGGGCAGCGAGAGCACTGATCTAGGAAGGAAAAAACTGAGAGAGGATATTGTAGAGGGTCCCTACACTAAGGTGTCAGATCAGACGAGATGTCTCTAGGTGCCACGGAGTCCGAGTAGTCACCCGTCGAAGTTGAACGATATTTTGGTCTCAGGGCTCTTAAGGGACTACGCTCGAACGAAGTAGCCCGAAAACAAAAAACTTGTTGCGTCACTCGAAAACTACCTCCTATAGCATTCACCGGCCACCTAGATGTGTTAGCAAATTCAGTTTGGTGCCATGACCCACCATTTGCAAAATATAGCATTTGACAACCTTATATTGGCTCAAATTGCACTACTTCGCGTGTTTGCAAACAATAGGGCAGCGAGAGCACCGATCTAGGAAAGAAAAAACCAAGATAGGCTATTGTAGAGGGTCCCTATGCCGACGTTTTAGATTAGACAAGACATCTCTAGGTGCCACGGAGTCCGAGTAGTCACCCGTCAAAGTTGAACGCTATTTTTGTCTAAGGGATCTTAAGGGACTACGTCCGAACAAAGTAGCATGGAAGCAACTACCTTGTCACGCACCAAAAAACCACCTCCTCTAGTGTTCACCTTGCCACTTGAATTTTTCAACACATTTGGTTTGGTGCCAAAACCAATCATTAGTAAAATATAGTGTTTGACAACCTTACATTAGCTCAATCTACACTATTTCGCACATTTGTAAACAATAGGGTAGTGAGAGCACCGATCCGAGAAGAAAAAATCGAGAGAGGCTATTGTAGAGGGTCTCTATGCCAAGGTTTTAGATCAAATGATATGTCTTTAGGTGCCACGAGTCCGAGTAGTCACCCATCAAAGTTGAATAATATTTTGGTCTCAGGGCTCTTAAGGGACTACTCCCGAATGAAGTAGCCTAAAAGCAACGACCTTGTTTCACACCAAAAACCACCTCTTCTAGTGTTCACCTAGCCACCCAGACGTGTCGGCGCAATTGGTTTGGTGCCACGACCCACTGTTTACAAAATATAGCGTTTGACAACCTTACACTTGTTCAAACCGCACTATTTTGTGAGTTTACAAACAATAGAGCAGCGAGAGCACCGATTTTACAATTTCATATAGACTCTCTTTATGTAAAAAGTCTAAAAAAATTCATATCTAACAATTTTTCTTGAACTATCTTACTATATATTAGAATATCATCAAAATAGACAACAACAAACTTACAATTGTATTCTGGGAGTACTGCTTCACTAGCCTCATGAATGTACTAGGTGAATTAGATAGCGCAAATGAAATCACCATCCACTCATACTATCCTTCTTTTTTTTTTTTGAAATCCATTTTCCATTCATCCCTTCAACGGATCCAGATTGGTAGTACCCACTCCGTAGGTCAATCAAGCTAAAATATTGGGCTCCCGCTAGTACATCCATCATATCATCCAATCTTGGAATTGGGAACATAAACTTAATTGTGATCTTATATATGCCCTTGCTATATCTACACACATCCTCTAGTCTCCATATTTTTGGGAAGTCAATACTACTGGAGTTGCACATGGACTCATGCATTCTCTCACTAACCTTTACTCGTATTAGATCTATCACTTGTATGTTTAACTCTTCACTTTGTATCAAACTCATTTGATAGGCTTCTTGGTTTATAAGGGCCGATCCTGGCTTAAAATAAACATGGTGTTGAATATATCACTTCGGAGGTAACCCATCTTGTATTAAATCTTTATATTTGTTCAAGTACCTTTTCCATAGCTACATGTATATTAAAATCCTCTATTTCCACCTTCTTTGACATTAGTGCATAACACCAGAAACTTCTTCCATTTATGTAATAGACTCTTTTGTATTCAATAAGCCCTCACTCTTCTCTTCTTCCTTGAAGGGTAACAAGACCACATTTACACCATCTGTCCAAAATGTATATGTATTTTTCCCTCTATCATGTGTAACCTTTCTATAGTATTACGAAGGCCTCCCTAGTAATATATGACATGCATCCATTAGAATAACATCACACCACACCTCATCCTTGTAGGTATTCCCAATCAAAAAGTTTATAAGGCATATTTTATCTATGGTTACATCATTCCCTTTCTTGAACCATTATATATGATAGGGATATCAGTGCTTCTCACATTTTAGCTTGAGTTTATTAACCATCACAGTTGAAACCATATTTTCACAACTACCACCATCAATAATAATTTTACATACCTTTCCTCCGTAGGTGCATCTTGTTTGAGATATATTATTTCATAGCCATGAATCACCATCAACAACATCATCATCCTCCCTATCATAAGGGTTTCATTCAAGTCTATAGAAACCTCCATTTCTTCTTCCTATTCAGCTTCAAACCGATCTACTGGTGGTTGTTTTCCTTGTCATCTATCTTTTGTAGGATAGTGCGGACACTCAAAATCTATGTGCCCCTCTTTCCCACATCCGTAACAAGTATGTTGTCTTTGGGGACTATTCCATCCCCTTCCTCCATTATAACCTCTTCCCCTTTGAAACCCCCTACCTCTTCGGTAGTTTCCATGGTTTTGAATAGAATTTTCATGCCCTTTTGCATTAGAGGATTCACCTTTTATAGATTCAAATCTACCCCTACCTCTCATTGGAGATGATGATGACCCTCTCTTCACACCTCTTGTAAAATTATTCCTCCAATTCTTTTCTTCCGACTTTAATACAAGTTGATAAGCATCATCCATGATATGGATCCGAACCATACTCAATTCATCTTGTATGGTGTAACTCAACCCATTTATATATCATGTAGCCTTCCTTTCATCAAAATCTCCCTGTTCCACTGATTGACAACTTGTAAAATTCATTAGTATACTCCTTAATGCTAAGAACCTTTTGTCTTAGGTTTTAGAACCTTTGAAAGTGTTTTTGAGCATAATCTATACGAATAAAATTTACTTTGAGCTTATTTACCATTTTATTATAGTTTCAGATCTTGCCCTTTCCATTCCTTTGTCTTTCATTTGTAGGTGATCCCACCAGATCAATGCGTGTCCGACCAAATTCCTGCATGAAAACATAACCTTATTCTGATTTGAAAGGGTTTTCCACTCAAATATATTTTCCATGCATTTCAAAGGGTAAGTGCAGGAAGTTGATGGACAAAAATGGGGTCATCTGTGGACGTCATATTGCAAAAATAGTGAAATCTCAACTTGTAGGGATTATTAACAATACACGCATTCAAAATTAGAAAAAAATATATAAATATGAATCATAGCATCTGGAATCTAGTTTCTAAAATACTAATTTTTTTAAAAATGGACAAGTTTAGCTATATTAAACACTTAAAATTATATGACTTGGTTTTTTTTTGAAAAAATCTTATAAGATTGTAGTCCATTTGACTGTGATTTGGATGATGAATTTGTTTTTTTTTTTTTCATTTGGTGAAAAGTTAGATGTAGTTGTCTATCTTGGGATGGATTTTATTTTGTATTTTTTTGAGCAATATTTATTTTTAATGATTTTTTCGATTAAAGTTGTCTCGAATATGTTTAGAAAATGGAGCACTTTCCGTTTTCCCGCCATAACTATATCAAAAATATCGAAATAATTTTTTTAACATGTATTGAATTTGTCCATGCTTGGGATGGTATAAGTGTTATCGCATTTTGATAAGTGAAACAAAAGTTACAGATCTTAAACGTAGACATGAACATTGATGGAAAAATATGTCTTAAAAACCTATTGTTAATAAAAAATTATAAAATGGTATTTATCTTATTCTATTCACTTTAAAACAATCTTTCTATGAAGCTAACCGTCTCCCCTATGCGATGGCACCATTTTTGTGAAATGTTTTCAATTTTATAGCATAGTTCAAGTCTTTGGAAGAGAAAATTTGAGGTTTTTGACCTTTTACACTTCATAATGACCTTCCATAGCTTTGGTTTGGGAAAAACAAAGATTTCTTGAGGCTTAGGTTCAGTAGATAGATCCACGATCACGATTTATAAAGCGCGATCGTGGTTTTTTTAACACAAACCATGAGGGCACTTTAGAAACCATGATTGCGGTTTATAAAGCACACTCGTGGTTCATAAATCATATTTACACACATCCTTATGTCTGAATTACCATGTGATTTTTACTCTCTGACCTTACCATATGAATTATTGTGAAATTCTATCTTTTTCTTCACATTTTTCTTATCACTTGAAGCAAAACATCATGGGAGACAAGAAACGAAGTCAAAAAGGAAGTCATTAAGTAAGAAAACACCAAACAAATTAGAGGCCAACAAAATTCAAAATGCTAAGCGAATGGGGATTCTTCGTGAATCAAGAATAGGTTCATCTTCAAACCCAACTATTGTAAGCAATGAAGAACCGTAATGTTTCTACCGTCAATGTTGAAGTTGAAATAAATAATCATGATGAAGATCTTTTTCTCACAATGTTGAAGAAGAATTAAATACTCATGATGTAGCAAATTTTAAAACTCAAGGAGACAATGAAAATGTGAATAAGGAAATTCATGTTGAAATCAGAGACAGTGCAAAATATGACAAAACAGCTCTTAGGATTTTATGTAAGAAACGTAATTTTTTTATTGAAATTGATGAAAACATTTTGAAACCAATGTCCAAAACTTTCTCAATGACAAATCGAAGAAAAAAGCCATCGAAATTTGGGGTAATCATTTTGAAATTTTAAATGATTCCCAAAGATGTCGATTATTGGTTAATTTGATGAAATTGATTAAAATGAGACCTACATTAAACACCTTAGGATTGACAACATCTAATATACGTGGTCAAACCTCTATAATTATTAAAAACCTTCATGATGCATATCACATTGTTGGTGTCAAGAGATGTACTAGGGATAGTAATATTGTGCGTCATGTACTTGCTACTAGTGTCGTAAGTGAATCAATAAAAAATAATATTTGATTACGTAAACAAGTCAAATGTTACAAGTTAATCAAAAAACTCTAATGAAAGCAATTGAAGACGTAATATCCTTGAATCACTCAAAATCGTCAATTTTTGGGCATTTTCTCGCTAGAGCACCATATAAGGAAAAAAATAATTTTGATGCTATAAGAGAAGTTATTCAATTTTGGCATGATAACACTAGAGTTTCACCTAATACAAGAGATGTTATAAAATGGAGAGTTGGTTCTGCTAATCGTTAACCATATCCAAAGAATTTCTTAGATATGACTCAAACTCAATTTTTCGTAAGTTTGAACAAGAGAATCTAGACATTAAAATTAGTCAAAGTTTTTTTGAAATTTTGAAACCATTGTATGTGAAAATCAACCACGCTCACACCACTTGTTGTTGTAGGCAACATGTTGAATTTGCGATGCATTATGCTAAATTTTTACGTATTCGTTCTATTTTTCATTCTAAAACTATGTTAGCGGAGTGTGGTGTTCAAGTTCCACCAATATCTTCCAGGATTTCATTCCTACTATATTTTGTGAAAAAGAAGTAGGATAATTATTTTATAGGGTAAGTACAGAAGTTGATGGACAAATATGGGGTCATCTATGGACGTCATATTGTAAAAACAACAAAATATCAACTTGTAGGGATTATTAGCAATGCGTGCACTCAAAATTAGAACAATTTATATAAATATGAATCATAGCATTCAGAATCGAGTTCCTAAAATACTAATTTTTTTAAAAAAACGAACAAATTTAGCTATATTAAACACTTAAAATTATATGAATTGGTTTTTTTTTTTTAACTTATAAGATTGTAGTCCATTTGCCGGCATTTTGGATGACCAAATCTTGTTATTATTTTTTCCTTTGGTAAAATGTTAGATGTAGTTGTCTATCTTGGGATGGATTTTATTTTGTATTTTTTGAGCAATATTTTTTTAATAATTTTTTTGTGAAAGTGGTATGAAAATATGAGAAAACGGAACGCTTTCTATTTTCCCGCCATAACTAGATAAAAAAATATCGAAATCAATTTTTTTTTTTTAACATGTATAGAATTTTTCCACGCTTGGGATGGTATAATTTTTATCTCATTTTGATAAGCGAAACAAAAGTTACATTCTTAAACGTAGACATGAACATTCATGGGAAAAAATGTCTTAAAGACCTATTGTTAGTTAAAAATTATAAAATGATATTTATTTTATTCTATTAACTTTAAAATCAATATTTCTACGAAGCTAACAGTCTCCCCTATGCGATGGCACCATTTTTGTGAATTTTTTTTAGTTTTCTAGCATGGTTCAAATCTTTGGAAGAGCAAATTTGAGGTTTTTGACCTTTTACACTTCATAATGACCTTCCATAGCTTTGGTTGGGGAAAAATAAAGATTTCCCGAGGCTTAGGTTCAGCGGATAGATCCGTGATCATGGTTTATAAAGCGCGATCGCAGTTTTTTTAACAAAAACCGTAAGCATGCTTTATAAACCGCAACCGCGGTTTATAAAGCACACTCATGCGGTTCATAAATCATATTTACACATATCCCAATGTCTGAATTACCATGTGATTTTTACTCTTTGACCTTACTGTACAAATTACTGTGAAATTCCATGTTTTTTACACGTTTTTCTTATCACCGGAAGAAAAACATCATGGAAGACAAGAAACGAAGTCAAAAGAGGAAGTCATTAAGTAAAAAAACCAAATGAATTAGAGGCCAAAAATTCAAAATGATGAGTGAACGTGGAATCTTCATGAATAAAGAAAAGGTTCATCTTTAACCCCAACTATGGTAAGCAATGAAGAACCATGTAATGTTTCTACCGTTAATGTTGAAGTTGAATTAAATACTTGTGTTGAAGATGTTTTTACTTTATCAATGTTGAAGAAGAATTAAATACTCATGATGTAGCAAATGTTGAAACTGAAGGAGACAAAGAAAATGTGAATAAGGAAATTCTTGTTAAAACTTTAGATAGACAAAATTTGACAAAAACACCCCTAGGATTTTACATAAGAAACCTTTTCCTTTTTTTTATTGAAATTGATGAAAACATTTTGAAACCAATGTTTGAAAAACTTTCAATGAATGACAAATAAGAAGAAAACCCATCAAATTTGGGATAATCATTTTGAAATTTTAAATGATTCCCAAAGATGTCGATTATTAGTTAGTTTGATGAAATTGATTAAAATGAGACCTACATTTAAACACCTTAGGATTGAAAACATCTAATTTATGTGGTCAAACCTCTACAATTGTTAGAAACCTTCATGATGCATATCACACTTTGTGTGGTGTCGAGACGCACTAGGGATAGTAATATTGTGCGCCGTGTACTTGCTACTAGTGTTGTAAGTGAATCAATTAAAAATAACGCTTTGATTACGCAAACAAGTCGAATGTTGCAAGTTAATCAAAGAACTCTAATGAAAGAAATAAATTGAAAGACGTAATATCCTTCAATCACTCAATAACCCGATTTTTGGGCATTTTGTGCTAGAGCAAAGCATAAGGACAAAAATAATTCTAATGCTATATGATAAGTTGTTATTCAATTTGGCATGATAACACTAGAGTTTCACCTAATACAAGAGATGCTATAAAACAAAGAGTTTTTTCTACTAATCATTAACCACATCCAAATAATTTCTAAGATATGACTCAAACTCAATTTCTTTGTAATTTTGAACAAGAGAATTTGGAAATTAAAATTAGTCAACATTTTTATGAAATGTTGCATACCGCTAGCTCCAACCGCACTATTTCACGCATTTGCAAACAATAGAGAAGGAAAAAAGCGAGAGAGGATATTCTAGAGGGTCTCTACACCAAGATGTCGATCGGATAAGGAATCTCTAGGTGCCACGGAGTCCGAGTAGTCACCCGTTGAAGTTGAACAATATTTTGGTCTCAGGGCTCTTAAGGGACTATGCCCAAACGAAGTAGCCTGAAGCAATGACCTTGTTGCGCACCAAAAAAATGCCTAATCTAGTGTTCACTGCCACCCAAACGTGTCGGCACATTCGGTTCGGTGCCACAACCCACCGTTTGCAAAATATAGTGTTTGATAGCCTTACACTGGCTCAAACTGCACTATTTTGTGTGTTTGCAAACAATAGGGCAGCGAGAGCACCGATATGAGAAGGAAAAAAATAAGAGAGGCTATTGTAGAGGGTCCCTATGTAAAGGTTTTAGATCGGGCGAGAGACATCTCTAGGAGCCATGGAGTCTCGAGTAGTCACTCGTCAAAGTTGAATGATATTTTTGTCTCAGGGCTCTTAAGGGACTATGCCCAAACTAAGTATTCCTAAGAAAATACCTTGTCACACACCAAAAAAACCCTCCTCTAGCATTCAAATGGCCACCCGCACATGTCGGTGCAGCCGGTTCAGTGCCATGACCCACTGTTTGCAAAATATAGTGTTTGACAACCTTACGGTGGCTCAAATGCACTATTTCGTGCATTTGAAAACAATAGGGCAATGAGAGCACCAATATGGGAAGGAAAATACCGAGAGAGGTTATTATAGAGGGTCCCCGCACCGAGGTTTTAGATCGACGAGACATCTCTAGGTGTCATGGAGTCTATGTAGTCACCCATCAAAGTTGAACGATATTTTGGTCTCAGGGCTCTTAAGGGACTACATCCGCACGAAGTATCCTAAGAAGAAACGACCTTGTTGCGCACCAAAAAATCACATCTTCTAACATTAACCTCGCCACCTAGATGTTTCAATGCGATCGGTTCGATGTAGTGACGACCCACGCTTTACAAAATATAGTATTTGACAACTTAACACTGGCTCCAACAACACTATTTTTACGTTTTGCAAACAATAGGGCAGCAAGAGCACGAGATATGAGAACAAAAAAAAAACAAAGAGAGGCTATTATAGAGGGTCCCTACACTTTGAGGTGTCAAATCACACGAGGCATCTCTAGGTTCCACGAAGTCCGAGTAGTCACTCGTCAAAGTTGTACGATATTTTGGTCTAAGGGATCTTAAGGGACCGCACCCGAATGAAGTAGCCCAGAAGCAACGACCTTATCGTGCTTCAAAAAATGCCTCCTCTAAGCATTAACCTAGCCACCCGGATTTGTTGGCACATTTGGTTCGGTTGATGTCATCCGAGGCATGACTTCTCACTCCTCACCTCCTTTCATTTCCTACGACTCAAAACATTCAATGTCACTTTTTTACATTCCATCTCTCTTGTTCTCTTTAGACTTTCCTCTTTCATCTTAGGTGCTTCATCATTTTCCTTGCTTTTCTCTCTTGAGTTATGTTATTGTTGTGATCTCTCTCCATCCTCTACTACCCCAGCTATGTGCTTACTTGCTCATTATGTTTGCATTGTAATATGGTCATGCTCTTGGCTACCTTGAAACTTTTACATTATTTTCATCCCTTAATGGGGATCTAATACCTTAATTATAATGCTTTGAAGATTCACAAAATAAAGCATTCCCTTATTCTTCTAATTGTGGATTAAGTATTTGAATATAGGTCAAGAATACTAAACAGAGTTGAAATTAAATGAGCCATAATTGTTAGTGAAGCAAGAACTAGTGAAAAGTGGTGAGTAAAGGTAAGTCATGTTAAAGGAATGAAATGCATTTATTCATTGTTTCTAATAGTATGGTGAGAATGTGAACATATGAATAAGATTATCAATAAAATGCTAAGGCAAGTAGCTTTAATTTTGCATATTTGGATGGAATGGAATTTTAGGAGAGTGAAGTGTCCAATCAAAGTCACTTATGAAGCATGCTAAAAGAAGTGAAGAAAACAAATAAGTGAGAGCCTATGAAGGAATAAGAGGAAAATAGTTTCCATGCACGAGAAACATGAAGAAGAGAAAAGAATTCTCATAATGGAGTTCACATAGGACGAAAGAAGAATAATGGAGGAGAAAGGAAGTGCAAAATGAAATGCTTAGAGAATAAATAGGTACTCATTCAATATGAAATGGGAAACAAGAGGAAAGTGGCTGAAAAGGTCAAATTTCAGTTTGAGGCAAGCATGTAATGGTTGTGATCAATAAATGAAGAAAGTGAAGGAGAGAGTGAATAATTGTTGTACATGAGGAAATACAAAGGCTTGAGGAGATATTTATGACAGGATATTCAAAGCAACAAGATACAAGTCAAGAGAAAAAAGAGTGAACAATGGCAAAATAAGAAGGAGAAAGAAAGAATTCTTGAATACATACAAGCAAATAAAAGGAAAGAGAGGATGGTAAGTCCAAGAAGAAAGGGACAAACAATGAAAATGAAAGAGAGAAGTGAATCTACTTTAAACCATAATCAAATTGAATGTTTAACTTCTTAGTTGATTGGAATATAGCACCAAATTATAAAGAGATAAGGTGTGTACATCTATTGATTCCCTTAATTTCTCTAAAACAATGTAAATGCTTCCCTTAATTTCTTAACAATTGTACCATGCAATGTTGCACCATAAGTAACATTATATTCATATAGTTCAAGATGAACTCTACCTTGCTTATTTCTATCAATGTTTGCATTAGTTGATATGCAATAGATGAGTGTTAGCTTTAAAAGAAAAAAAAATAATTACGTATTGCCCTTTTTGTAGTTCACCTAGCATGGTCTTGCTTAATGGATTAGGTTTTCTTAACAATTGTAGCATGTAGTGTTGCGGGACATGGTTTTTAATTTTAAATCAAACATACATATATAGAACTAATAAATGGTTATGAAAACATACATAGAAGGATATCATAAATGTAATGAAATTGAATCAAACATATAGAAGTAATATTGATCCAGTAATTCTAGTGAAACTTCCGAGACCATAACTTTTGCACAGTTCGATTGACTCCGCTTCAAAACGGAAAGCTTGGAATGCGTAGAATGTGATGAGAAGGTGCAGAACTTTGTTCGGCAATGTTTGACCCCCGAAATCCACGTTTAAGGGGCCCAAATTGTGATTTTTGTACTGCTGTCTAAAAATAGTAAATTCTAAAAATAGTATGTTTCGCAAAATTAGTGCACATGTAAGTCTTGGAAGATGAAACACCTCGTCTCCCTCGAGACTGGTGACCTTCCACATCTTTCTAGGTGTCCTTTCGTATTTATAAAATTATTATAAATACATATGTAACCGGAAGAAGAGATAGACATCTCTTGGCAGAGATAATTGATGTATTTTGAAATCTTTGAGTAATTTACATCTCTTTTCAGAGATAGTTGTTTTGCAATTCATTTGGCACATTTGTTAATCTGTTCCTTAAGTCTGAAACCCTGCGTTTTGGATCAAATATTGTTATGAAAGCCAACACACATGGATATATAAGAGTCAAAGAAAGTGTACTCTAGACACATGTCTCTCGAAAATATGTAAGTTCATAACATGTGCACATCTCGAACTAAGTGTGTCATAATGTATATAGGACCACATGCAATCGCAAAAGGCTATATAATATACAAAGTGGACTATATGAAGAAACGTGTTTGCTAGGACCGATGGCCCATATATATCTATGTACATCCATGTGGACTATGAATCTACTCCTTAAACATCTTCCCTCTCTTCGCCACTGGAAGTAGTACGTCCACGACCCGAGGAGGTAGTGGAAGGAGATGCCACTACATATTTCATCCATGTGGTCTTAGGCGTCTCGAGCAAGCCCGCAACCTAACCTTCGCATTCATAAACAAGAAGTTTTTAACACCCAAAATTTTAAAACACATTCCAAATTTAGAAACTTGTACAATTTAGTTAAAATGCATGTGAAATCTTACCACAATGTCATAATCCCTATCAATTTGTTGTAGATGCATTGTAGGGACAACAATAGAATCATGAGGGGTAAGCTACATACAAATATATAATTTTCAAATTAAATATTTCACATACATAAAAAAATTTGATATTGTAGATTTAAGTAATAAGAAATAATGAACCTCCAAAATTTAACAAATTTGAAAAATTGTAACTCAGTTAGTGGATCTGCAAATGTTATGGCAAAGATCTACGGTAGCCTCCACACTGCATATATGGAGGAGTCTCTCTGCGTCATAAGCTATACAAAAAAACATATACAAATCAATATTAAAATCTACATGACTGTGCACCACATAACACAGTCCAAAGCATGTAATCCATGTGAACTTCCACAATTAGAAACAAACCGTGAAGAGAAACTAACCTACGTAAAAATCATGTGAGGGGTGCGGTAGCCTCGCCTCCCGAGAGTAGATGATGACCTGTCAGATCCTATGTATAAAAGACAAACATATTAATATGTACAACATACACGTGAAAAATTATAGTAATAATCTAGTGCAATCAAATGAAATTAAAAATGTAAGTTTGTACAACTTGAAACTTATATTTAAAACACGCCAACTACAGTAGCTAGCATGTCGATGCTAGATGTTTCCTTCACCAACTCTTGCTATTTAAAATAAAATAAAAAATTAGTGTTTTACATGTATGTACATGACGTACAATCAAATACATATATATTAAAATCTCAAACATGTGAATTAAACTATTGTGTATATATATATATATTATTTATATTTATTTGAAATTTACCTGTGAAAGACCAATATCGTAACACCAGCCCAAAAATATCCTCCAGCTATCATTTATAGAAAAGAAATCTTGTGAACAAGCAAATGATGTCTCACCCACAGTGCATACGGCAGCACATGATCCACAGTGGTGTGGTGCGCTAGAACTGACACCTCCACCAACATCACTAGATGCAATCTGGTCACTATGCTGGGTCAGAGTGTTAGTGAGCTCCCTCAATGCATGCAATGTGTCAATCTCCATAACCTCCTTCACTGTAGGAGGGATAACTGAAGGAAGTGAGGGTTTTGGGGCATGGGAGATCCTTGGTTGACCTATGTGTGCACCAAGTCTCCTCTATGCATTGCAACCTCCTCGACCAAAAAAAGTTAGAAAAGTCAAAATAATTCGGGACCTCATTAAGAATGAACTTGCAATATAATTTCTTCAAAAATAAAGAGGAACCTCATCATTGTTGTTGCATGGTGGATAATCAAAAACCATCCACCATCAGTCCCAAAATTTGTTTTTGATTCGGTCATCGTGGCACCAATGGATTGGGAACCGTTTGCAAGTAACTCTGCAAGGGGGCATTGGTTCTCGGGTTAGTAAATAATGCACAAATGAGGTCTTTTAAAAAAATTGTCTTTTACAACCGCATGGGATAATTTATTCATATACCACCACCTACAATCACCTCTAAAGGTATTCCATCTATGTATTTGGTTGGTTGCGGAGTCGACTTTGCTAATCAATGTTTGCAATGTGTTGGCTAAAGTCATGCGGGATGGATTTGTGGCATGATTTTGTCTTATAGTCTGAATAAGGTTCTCAATGACAATTTTATTTTCTCAGATTCTTCCAATGATATTATCTTGTGTTCTGTTGGTTCGGGGGACAATGAGCCACATGACATTGATCTATGTTTGGAGGAGGGTTTTGAGGAATGTTCGGAGGGTTTTGAGGAATGTTCGAAGGGTTTTGATGAATTTTTGATGGTTTACATGATTTCGAGCTTGTCGACCAACTGAAAAAACAAAAAAATTGTATACATAAACAAACATTTCAAAAATCCCATGAAAATGCAAAAAAAAAACCTAAAATGCAAAAAAACCTAAATGTAAAAAAAAAAAAAAAAAATGATTAAAATCGGGGCTTACCTCCTTGTCTTGGTAGCATGGTTGAATCTATCACGATCAAGAAGTCTGATGAGAAATTTTGAGGTGGTATTCAAAGCTCAAGTGAAAAATGTCTAGTAGAAATCGCAGATTTGAAATGAAAAATGGGGAAAATATGGACTCGCTGGATTTTTTTTTGGTCTCGAGTTCCGAGATCAAGGTGTTAGGTTCGGTTATTACCAAACCTAAAATTCAGAACCACAATCGCGGTTCCCGAATTTCAAGTTTTTATGTCCACGGAATTGTCCACCAACTTGGCGCACTTACCCTATAGTTAGGATTGTTTAGATGGAAGTTGTAGTACTTGCGGCAGAGTACCTAAATTATAAAGTTGCATCCATGAGCAAATTGAATGTACAATAGGACATAATTTAGCTGAGTTTGATAAATATAAATCAGTTGCATACCAAATGAAAGATGGAAAATATTATAAACAAGTGTGAGCTAGTTCTGAGAACAAATGCATGTTTTCTAATTTTTGAGAAAATTTAAGGATGAAATTGTTTATGAGTATGTTAGGCATACACATAGAGCTCGATGGTTGGATGAACAATTCAAGATATGCAAAGACACATTTCCTATTGGTACTATTGTTTCAGTGGTCGATTTTACAAAGAATTACACATTACAACCACAAATGGAGGTTCAATTGTAATATTACAACTTAGTACAAGTTGCCATTTTTGTGCATATAGCATTTCTACATTCTCCTGACAAAGTACAAAGAATGATCAAATTTTTTTAAGAGAGTACCACTTTTATATCAGTGATGATCGTACTCATTCTACTGAATTTGTGCAAGGGTGTTTCCAGTTATTTTATGGAAACTTGTTTGATAGGGACATCCACTTCAAACAACATTATATATGGTCAGATAATTGCATGTCTTAGTTTAAGAATGCAAGAATGTTTTATTGGATGAGAAGAATGCATGTCAAGATGGGTGTGCAACATATTTGGAGTTTCACTAAGGCTGGACATGGAAAAGGAGAGCATGACGGTGCAGGGGCATGTGTGAAAAGAGCTCTTACAAGAGAAGAGTTGAAGTACAAAGATGGTGCTAAATTAAAAGATGTAAAGAGCATAGTGGAATGGTGTATTGACAACATGGCTCAAGGTTCTCAAGAAAATTCCATAGTTCACAGATATTTTTGGTTGATAGAGGAACAACAAATTGTTAACTACGAGGATTGTATGACACGCACCGGGTCCAAAGATATGCACTCATTTTGTAGCTCGATGCTACTTTACTTCGTGGGCCGTATGGACAAGAAAGTTGACATGTTTTTGTGCATCTTGTATCGAATTTTTCACCGCTTTGCGTGTGATTTACAAGAATGGGCGAATGGATGGATTTGTAGGCCTTTAACTCGCTTCCTAGTTATCAACCTCCACAAGCATTATGACTTGTTTCTGTAGATGATGTCATAAACATCCAAAGATTTTGGTGCGACAAGGTATGTGGTTATTTATTTAATTTTTGTATTGAGTTATGTCCATTGAAGTTTTAATATGTAATTTAAATTTGAGTTGTTCAACCTTTGTTTTTGTAGAACATGTGGTTGTAGTTATTGCGATAGAAGATAATGAAGAATGAACGGACTATTTCTTATGTCGTTGCATCGAGGAAAGAAAGAAGTTGACTTCTCCTATTATAGATGGCGAAGATATTGAGTATCCTATAGGGTCGATGGTAGTTACTTTGGAATTTCACTTTGATGATATCCATTAAAAAAATCCTCTGTTTGGGTGTTTGAAAACTTTGAGACATACAGAAAATACTCTTATATTCGCATCTAGTTCTAGCGACAAATATTCAGTGTATAGATATCGAGGAAGGCCTAATAAAAAGATTCTTTGAAAGGTTCCAGAGTTAGATCATGAAGCATTTTTGTCTGCTATTCAAAGTAGATCTGATCCTGATGATTCATTGGAATGAATTTACAATGCTCATATCTAGAATATATAATTTATTTGATATATATAAATTTGTTAGTTAGATACATTTAAGTTCATATATTTAATTTTAAATTTGTGTATTTTGTATATATCTAGTATGGTTTTGATTTGAAACTTAAATTTATTTGACTAACACTTTTATGTTCAGGTTAGTGGTGCTAGAAAAGCTTCCACCTTCATGTGGTTAGCACTGTTAGTATAGAATTTCAAATTCTCGAAGCTAAGAGAAGCTTTCATTTTTTTACAAGAAAAGAGAAGCAATTAACAACGATTTATGTACCCGTGGAGGGGGTTCTTTACTCTGGAGGAGGTAGCCCAGAAGCACCTGGTGCTTAGAGAACCAAAATAACTCCTCCCCAAGTGTTTATAAGACCATACCTATGCATGTGCATAATCGGTTTGGTTCCACGACCCACCGTTTGCAAAATATAGCATTTGACAACCTTACACTGGCTCAAACTACACTATTTCACGCATTTGCAAACAATAGGGCAGCAAGAGCACCGATCTGGGAAGGAAAAAACTGAGAGAGGCTATTGTAGAGGACCCCTATGCCGAGGTGTCAGATCAGACGAGATGTCTCTAGGTGCCATGGAGTCCGAGTAGTCACCGTCGAAGTTGAACGATATTTTGGTCTCGGGCTCTTAAGGGACTACGCCCGAACGAAGTAGCCCGAAAGCAATGACCTTCTTGTGCACAAAAACCCACCTCCTCTGCTTTTCACCTGTAACTTGACGTGTCGGTGCAATCGGCCTTCGGTGCCACAACCCACCGTTTGCAAAATATAGCGTTTGACAGCCTTACATTGGCTCAAACTACACTATTTCATGGGTTTGCAAACAATAGAGCAGCGAGAGCACCAATATGGGAAGGAAAAAAATTGAGAGAGGCTATTATAAAGGGTCCTTATGTTGAGGATTTGGTTCAAACGAGATGTCTCTAGGTGCCATGGAGTCTAAGTAGTCACTCGTCGAAGTTGAACGATATTTTTGTCTCGGGGCTCTTAAGGGACTACGCCCAAACGAAGTAGCCTTGAGCAACAAACTTGTTGGGCACTAAAATACCACCTCCTCTAGCATTTAACTTGCCACCCGGACATGTTGGAAAATTTGGTTCGAAGCCATGATCCACACTTACAAAATATAGCGTTGACAACCTTACACTAGCTTAAACTGCACTATTTTGTGCATTTGCAAACAATAGGGCAGCGAGAGCACCGATCTGAGAAGGAAAAAACTGAGATAGGATATTATAGAGGGTCCCTATGCCAAGGTGTCGAATGAGACGAGACATATCTAGGTTCCATGAAGTCTAAGTAGTCACCCATCGAAGTTGAACGATATTTTTGTCTCAGGGCTCTTAAGGGACTACGACCGAACGAAGTAGCCCGGAAGCAACGACCTTGTTGCACACCAAAAATTCCTCTTATAGCAATCACTTGGCCACCCAGATGTTTTGATGCATTTATTTTTGTGCCATGACCCACCGTTTGCAAAATATAGCGTTTGACAACCTTACACTGGCTCAAACTACACTATTTTGCGCGTTTGCAAACAATAGGGCAGCGAGAGCACCGATCTGGGAAGGAAAAAACTGAGAGAGGCTATTGTATAGGGTCCCTACGTTGAGGTGTTGGATCAGTTGAGATGTCTCTAGGTGCGACGGAGTCCGAGTAGTCACTTGTCAAATTTGAACGATATTTTTGTCTCAGGGCTCTTAAGGGACTACGCCCGAACGAAGTAGCTCAGAAGCTACGACCTTGCCGCACACAAAAACACTACCTCCTCTAGGGTTCACCTAGCCACCCGGATGTGTCGATGCGGTCGGTTCAAAGGTGCCATAACCCACCATTTACATACAAAATATAGCGTTTGACAACCTTACACCGACTCAAACCGCACTATTTCGCGTGTTTGTAAACAATTGAGCAACGAGAGCACCGATCTAGGAAGGAAAAAAAAGCTGAGAGAGGATATTGTACAGGGTACCTATAATGAGGTTTCAGATTAGGCGTGAAATCTCTAGGTGCCACGAGTCTGAATAGTCACCCGTAGAAGTTGAATGATATTTTGGCCTTAAGGATCTTAAGGACTCCGCCCAAGTAGCCCTGGCAACGAATTTGTCACACACCAAAAAAATTCCTCCTCTAGCATTCACCTAGCCACTGGATGTTTTGGAGCATTCAATTTAGTACCACAACCCGTCGTTTGCAAAATATAGTTTTTGATAACCTTACATGCATCTCAAACCGCACTATTTCACGCATTTACATACAATAGGGCGGTGAGAGCACCGATCCGGGAAGGAAAAAACTAAGAGAGACTATTGTAGAGGGTCTCTATGTTGAGGTTTCAAATCGATGAGACACCTCTAGGTGCCACAGAGTCTAAGTAGTCACCTGTCGAAGTTGAACGATATTTTGGTCTCAGGGCTCTTAAGGGACTATGCCCAAACGAAGTAGCCCGGAAGTAACAACCTTGTCACACACCAAAAAAACACCTCCTCTAGCATTCACTTGGCCACCCGGACATTTTGGCACATTTTGTTTGGTGCCATGACCCACCGTTTGCAAAATATAGTGTTTGACAACCTTACACTAGCTCAAACTGCACTATTTTGTGTGTTTGCAAACAATAGGGTAGTGAGAGCACCGATCTGAGAAGGAAAAAACCAAGAGAGGATATTGTATAGGGTCCCTACACCGAGGTGTTGGATCAAATGAGATGTCTCTAGGTGTCACGGAGTCCGTAGTCACTGTCAAATTCAAACGATATTTTTGTCTCAGGGCTCTTAAGGGACTACGCCCGAACGAAGTAGCCCAGAATCAACAACCTTATCGTGCACTTTGAATAAATGCTCCCTCTAGCATTCACCCGGCCACCCAGATGTTTTTGACACATTCGGTTTAGTTCCACAATGTCCAGAGGCATGGCTTCTAACTCCTCGTGTCTGCTTCATTTCCTAGAACTCAAAACATTCAATGTCACTTGTTTACCTTCCATCTCTCTTGTTCTCTTTAGACTTTCCTCTGTCGTATTAGGTGCTTCATCACTTGTCCTTTTTTTATCTTGAGCTATGTTTTGTGGTGATCTCTCTCCATCCTCTACGGCCCTAGCTATGTGCTTACATGTCCATTATTTTTGCGGTGTAATATGCTCATGCTCTTTGCTACATTGAAACTTTTACATACTTTTCATCCCTTAATGGGTATCTAATACCCTAATTATCACTTTTAAGATTCACAAGAATAAATCATTCCCTTGTTATTCTAATAGTGGATTAAGTATTTCAATATAGGTCAAGAATACTAAATGGAGTTGAAATTAAATGAGCCATAATTGCAAGTGAGGCAAGAACTAGTGAAAAGTGGTGAGTAAAGGTAAGCCATGTTAAAGGAATGATATTCATTTATTTATGTTTCTAATAGTATGGTGAGAATGTGAACATATGAATAAGATTATCAATAAAATGTTAAGGCAAGTAGCTTCAAGTTTTCATATTTGGATGGAATTTTATAAGGAGAGTGAAGTGGCCAATCAACTCACTTATGAAGCATGCTAAAAGAAGTGAAGAAAACAAATAAGTGAGAGCCTATGAAGGAATAAGAGGAAAATAGTTTCCATGCACGAGAAACATGAAGAAGAGAAAAGAATTCTCATAATGGAGTTCACATATCACGAAAGAAGAATAATGGAGGAGAAAGGAAGAGAAAAATGAAATGCTTAGAGATTAAATAGGTACTCATTCAATATGAAATGGGAAACAAGAGGAAAGTGGTGAGAAAAGGTCAAATTTATGTTTGAGGAAAGCATGTAATGGTTGTGATCAATAAATGAAGAAAGTGAAGGAGAGAGTGAATACTTGTTGTACATGAGGAAATACAAAGGCTTGAGGAGATATTTATGACAGGATATTCAAAGCAACAAGAGATAGGTCAAGAGAAAAAAGAGTGAACAATGGCAAAATAAGGAGAAAGAAAGAAGTCTTGAATGCATACAAGAAAATAAAAGGAAAGAGAGGATGGTAGGTCCAAGAAGAAAGAGACAAACAATGAAAATCAAAGAGAGAAGTGAATCTATTTTAAACATTAATCAAATTGAATGTTTAACTTCTTAGTTGATTGGCATATAACACCAAATTATAAAGAGATAAGGTGTGTACATCTATTGATTCCCTTAATTTCTTAACAATTGTACCATGCAATGTTGCACCATAAGTAACGTTATATTCATATAGTTCAAGATGAACTCTACCTCGCTTATTTCTATCAATGTTCGCATTAGTTGATATGCAACAAATGAGTGTTAGCTTTAAAATAAATAAAAAGTAATTACGTATTACACTTTTGTAGTTCACCTAGCATGGTTTTGCTTAATGGAATAGGTTTGCTTAACAATTGTACCATGTAGTGCTCTGGGACATGGTTTTTTAATTTTAAATCAAACATACATATCTAGAACTAATAAATGGTTATGAAAAATACGAGAGAAGGATACATGTAATGAAATCGAATCAAACATATAGAAGTAATAACATTATGAAAACCAACACACATGGATATATAAGAATCAAACAAAGTGTGCTCTAGACGCACGTCTCTGAAAATATGTAAGTTCATAACATGTGTACATCTTGAACTAAGTGTGTCATAATATATAGGACCACATGTGGTCGCAAAAGGCTATATATATACAATGGACTATACGAAGAAACATGTTCACTAGGACCAGATGGTCCATATATATATCTATGTACATCTAGGTGGACTATGAATCTACTCATGAAACATCTTCCCTCTCTTTGCCCTGCTAGAAGTAGCACGTCCATGACCTAGGGATGTAGTGGAGGGAGATGCCACTACGGATTTCATCCATGTGGTCCTAGGCGTCTCTAAGCAAGCCTGCAACCTAACCTACACATTCATAAAGAAAAAGTTTATAACACCCAAAATTTTAAAATACATTCAAAATTTAGAAACTCCGTACAATTTAGTTAAAATGCATGTGAAATCTTACTGCAATGTCATGATCCCTATAAATTTTTATTGACGCATCACGGGGACAACAAGAGAATCATGAGGGGTAAGCTACACACAAATAATTAATTTTCAAATTAAATATTTCACATACATACAAAATTTGATATTGTAGATTTAAGTAATAAGAAATAATGAACCTCTAAAATTTAACAAATTTGAAAATTTTTACCTCAGTTAGTGGATCTGCAGATGCTTTATGGCAGTATCTACGGTAGCCTCCATAGTCTGCGTATATGGAGGAGTCTCTCTGGCAATCATAAGCTATACCGAAAACATGTAAAAATCAAAATTAAAATCTACATGACCGTGTGCACCACATAACAGAGGTCCAAAGCATGTAATACACGTGAACTTCCACAATTAGAAACAAAATGTAAAGAGAAACTAACCTATGTAAAGCTCATGTGAGGCGTGCCAGGTAGTCTCGGTTCCCGGAGCGGATGATGACCCGTCAAGCTCCTATGTATAAAATACAAACATATTAATATGTACAACATACACGTGAAACACTATAATAATAATCTAGTGCAATCAAATGAAATTAAAAATGTAAGTTTGTACAACTTGAAACTTACGTTTGAAACATGCCAATATGATAACTAGCATGTCGACATCGGATGTGTCCTTCACCGGCTCTTGCTATTTAAAATAAAATAAAAAAATAGTTTTTACATGTATGTACATGACGTACAATCAAATACATATATATTAAAATCTCATACATGTGAATTAAACTATTGTGTGTGTGTGTGTGTGTGTGTGTGTGTGTGTGTGTGTGTGTGTGTGTGTGTGTGTGTGTGTGTGTGTGTGTGTGTGTATTATTTACATTTATTTGAAATTTACCTGTGAAAGACCAATATCAGTGGCACCAGTTCCAAAAACATCCCCCAACATCTCATCTATAGAAAAGAAATCATGTGAACTAGCAAATGATGTCTCGCCCGTAGTGCATATGGCACCACATGATCCACAGTGGTGTGGTGCGCTAGAATTGGCACCTCCACCAACATCACTAGATGCAATCTGGTCACTATGTTGGGTCAGAGTGTCAGTGAGCTCCCTCAATGCATGCAGTGTGTCAATCTCCACAACCTCCTTCACTATAGGAGGGATAACTGAAGGCAGTGGGGGTTTTGGGACATGGGGGATCCTTGTATGATGTATGAGTGCACCACGCCTCCTTTGTGCAGAGCCACCTCCTCGACCAAAAAAGTTAGAAAAGTCAAAATAATTCAGGACCTCATTAAGCACAAACTTGCAATATAATTTCTTTGAAAAATAAAGAGGAACCTCATTGTTGTTGCATGGTGGATAATCAAAACCATCCACCATTGGTCCCAAAAAAAAAAAAAATATTCGGTCATCATGGCACCAATGGATTGGGAACCATTTGCAAGTAATTGCGGGGGCATTAGTTCTCGAGTCGATAAATAATGCACAAATGAGGTCTTTTCCATTTTTTTGTCTTTTACAACAGCTACATGGGATAATTTATCCACATACCACCACCTACAATCACCATGAAAGGTAGTCCATCTATATATTTGGTTGGTTGTAGAGTTGACTTCCCAATTAGTGTTTTCAATGTGTTGGCTAAAGTCATGCGAGATGGATTTGTGGCATGATTTTGTATTATAGTCTGAATAAGGTTCTCAATAACAATTTTATTTTCTCATATTTTTTTAATGATATTATCTTGTGTTCTTCTTTGGTTCGGTGGGGACGAAGGAGCCATAGGAGGCGGATCTATGTTTGGAGGAGGGTTTTGAGGAATGTTTTGATGGTTTGCACAATTTTGAGCTTGCCGACCAATTGAAAAAATAAGAAAATTGTATACATAAACAAACATTTCAAAAAACCCATGAAAATGCAAAAAAACCTAAAATGGAAAAAAAAACCTAAAATGCAAAATAATGATTAAAATCGGGGGCTTACCTCCTCGTCTTGGTGGCATGGTTGAATCTATCACGATCCAGAAGTCCGATGAGCAATTTTGAGGTGGTATTCAAAGCTCCAGTGAAAAACATCTAGGAGAAATCACGGTTTGAAATGAAAAATGGGGAAAATGAGGACTCGCGGGATTGCTTTTTTGTCTCAGAGTTCCATGATCACGCTTTGGGTTTGGTTATTGCAACACGAAATTCATGAACCGTAATCGCGGTTCCTAAATTTTAGGTTTTTATGTCCACGGAATTGTCCACCAACTTCGTGCACTTAGCCCAACTAGTCAATCAACTCCTCTAGTCATAATCCTCCACCATAATAAGGAACATTAATCTTAATGTCATCATTTTTTCCCTCTAAATCCTAGATCAATATCTCCTAAAATGGTCTCTCATTCACGGTTTCTTCATCTCTCTAATTTTATTCTTCATCTCCTCCTTCATTCATTAATGGAGGTACTTCTTTAGTATCACTATCTAGTTTTTCATCCCCATTTTCATGTCTCCTTCTAAGGCGGGTAACTTCTCCTTTGAGCTCAACAACTTGTCTCTATAGCTTCTGTATATGCCTATTCATCTAGGAATAACCTCCCCACCCACATCTAGTGATTATTATATAAAATATAGGAAAAATTTACATACAAAAATGTAATATGTTACCTTAACTATTTCTGCAAGATCTAAATCCGGCTTCGATACCAATTAATGTGAATCCAACTATAAGAGGTTGAAATATCTCCAAAATAGATAAACAACTTTGCATATAAAAACCAAGAGTTTAAAAGTAGATTTCTTCTCATTCTGGACTCCACACTAATATTTTACATCATTACAATCCACCTTTTATTTCACGTCTACTCTAAAAACCCTAAAATGCCAAAAATTACCTAGTAGAAAAAAACTTGGATGGGCCCTAAAATTTTCATGGCAAATATTCCTTCATAAATTAAGGCTCACACAAAATTTGACTAATTCTAAAAATCACAACAAAAGTTATTAAAGTTCTAAGACCTAGTCAAAAGTGAAAAAAACATTCCTAGCCAATTTTAGGCCACTAGATTAAGGAATCTGAACCTGGAAATGTTTTGAATGGCCAAAACCTTGCAAGAAAAATTTACCACAACATAGTACTAATGTATATCTACATCTTGTAAAATTTACTGAGACGATGCCATGGTCGGATCAAAAGTTATGGTCTCTAAAATTTATGTTTTTGCATCAACTCACCATGGCTTAATCTCACGACATTATTGTTGATAGAGCTAGGAACAAGTACAAGTTTTCTTTGATGGGCTGTTTTGATTGAATAAAAAATATATAGATAAATTTATGAGCTAGATAAAGAGAAAATAGAACATTCATGGACAAGTATCCACGTTGGTACTAATTAAGAAAAGATTCCTTTTCCTTTTCTCACTTGAAGAATACAGGCGCGAGTTATGCAAGATGGTCCTTGGTTTTTTTGGAGAACCACCCTCTCCATGATATGCTTAAAATGGGAGTTGTAACTCACATCCCTACAACATTTCTGTTTGGGTCAAGCTCCTATGTTTCCCTTGGATTTTTGGAAGTCAATGTGTTAGGTGCTATACCCAAATCAATGGGAGAACTAATTGCTCTTGACCCATCCATAGTTGTTAGATCCAAATTTATTGTAGAGAGAATGTGTTTTAATATCTCTATAGTTTATTCTCCTCAGGAGGTCATCAATTAGGAAT
This sequence comes from Taxus wallichiana var. yunnanensis, assembly GCA_018340775.1. NCBI lineage: Eukaryota > Viridiplantae > Streptophyta > Pinopsida > Cupressales > Taxaceae > Taxus > Taxus wallichiana. Next base: position 239,962,503 of record CM031234.1, on the reverse strand, counting down.
CTAGAGATGGTGTGTGGAGGCAAAAACTCTCCTATGAATATTCACCTATGTTTTGTAACAAATGCATAGTGGTCGGGCATGGTTCTTATGGATGTAAAGCAAGTCAAAACACACCATTCCAGACTTGTGAGAAGAAGAAAGACTAGTTAGTGGTGGCTAAAACAAATCTTGCACTAGGGAGAATGGAGATCCTTGTCATGGAAATGAAATTGACACACATGGATGAAGATCTACACATGGACACAGGTTTGGTTGGCTTAGGCAGACTCCAAGCTAGAAACTCAAGAAAACGTGGATATGATCATTGTTAAAACACTCTCTGAAAACTATCTGTTAAAGTGGCAGAGGTGGGAAGCCTTCCCAAAGGAAATTAAAATTATTTCTATATACTGAATAAAACACAAACCAATGACTTGATAGGAAGCGTGGTACAAGAGGATATCCCAAAACATATGGATGGAGGATCCATTGCAATTATAAATAAAGTTATTTTCAAGAAGGATGCAACCATGAATATTGAGGAATTAATGATAAAATATTTACTTAATGATCTAGAATATAAACATGAGATGAACAAAAAGGCACTACAACTGGAAGCCACATCCAATTTGAGCAATGCAACAAAGGAAATGAGTCCCCCTTTGAATATTAATGAAAAAATATCTTTGATTTATCTCGAAGTCTCTGGGGATGATAGACAACATAAATTTGAATGAGGGATATGATGGATGGACAAATGTAAAGAATAAAATGTCACATATAGTCCATCCTACCATGACTCAAAGTCGTTGTAAAAAATTCTAGGTTCCTTATCGATCCAGATTACATTTTCCTCTTGTTTCTTGGTTCCACACCACACCTAAATTAGTCTTTCTATTATTTGGCTTTCTTTAGGCATCCTTTTGCTACTTCGCATTGGGCAGCTTGTGTGTTGCTACTATGTTGATGTTATTTGGCTTCTTGTCCTTAGTTTTTGCTTCCTTTGTGCTCATCTATGTCTTCTCACAGTTAGGCCTTTTCTCTATGGATTGAACTTTATGAAAAATCTATCTTTTGAGCCTCTTTTTCCTCCATGGTATGGTTCCCTTAAAACCATTCACCATTAATAAAAAAATAAAAATCTACAAGGATAATGAGACATAATCCCTTAAAGTAAAATAAATGAAGATGGAGTATGGGATGCCTATTATTCTCCTTGAAAGATAAAAATTATTAAAAGGATAATGAGGGCCTCACGATTAAAAGACCTCTCATTATCCCACAAAGTAAAAAAATCAAGATGGAGATTGGGATGCCTCTGATTCTCCCTAAAAGTGAACCATTCTTAAAAAGGATATTGAGAACAATGTAAGGTCTCTTATTATCCCTCAAAGTAAAAAAATAATCAACACGGATAATGGAAAGCCTCCCATTCTCCTCAAAAGTGAATAACAATTTAAGGTCTCTTGTTATCCCTCAAAGTATAAAAATAATCAATAGGGAGAATGGGAAGCCTTCCATTCTCCTCAAAAGTGAATAATTCTTAAAAGGGATATTGGTGGCCTCTCATTTGAAGGTATCTTATCATCCTTCAAAAGTAAAAATAATAATTAAGATGGAGAATGGTAGGCCTCCCATTCTCCCTAGAAGTAATAAATTCTTAAAAAGTATATTTCGGGGACTTTCATTCTAACTTAGAGTGAAAAAATAGTTCAAATAATCAATCATAAGAGATATAAAATGACATCATTATCTCAACGAAAACAAAAATATACAAGGATAATGAGACATAATCCCTCAATGTAAAAAAATAATTAATATTGAGAATGAGATGCCTCCCATTCTCGTTTAAAGTGAGTAATTATTAAAAGGGATGCTGGGGGGCACTCATTCAAAGACCTCTCATTATGCCTCTAAATAAATAAAAGATTCAAAATGGAGATTGGGATGCCTCTGATTCTCCCTAAAAGTGAAACATTCTTAAAAAAGATATTGAGAACAATGTAATGTCTCAAATTATCTCTCAAAGTATAAAACTAATCAACACGGAGAATGTGAAGCCTCCCATTGTCTTCAAAATTGAATATCAATGTAAGGTCTATTGTTACCCCTCAAAGTATTAAAAATAATCAACAATGAGAATGGGAAGCCTCTCATTCTCCTCAAACATAAATAATTTTTAAAGGTATATTTGTGTCCTCTCATTTGAAGGCCTCGTATTATCCCTCAAAGTAAACAAAACTAATCAAGTAGAGAATTAGAGGCCTCCCATTCTTCCTCAAAGTAATAAATACTTAAAAAGTATATTTCAAGGCCTCTCATTCCAACTTAGAGTGAAAAATTATTTCAAACAATCATTCATAAGATATATAAAAAGACATCATTCTCTCAAAGTAAACAAAAATCTTCAAGAAGAAAGAGACATAATCCCTCAAAGTAAAAAAATAATGAATATTGAGAATGGGAGGCCTCCCATTCTCCTTGAAAGTGAGAAATTATTAAATGGGATAGTGGGGGCCTCTCATTGGAATACCTCTTGTTATCCCTCAAAGTAAACCAAATAATCAAGATGGAGATTGGGATGCCTCTGATTCTCCCTAAAAGTGAACCATTCTTTAAAATGATATTGAAAACAATGTAAGGTCTGTCATTATCACTCAAAGTATAAAATGTAATAGACACATACAACGAAAATCCTCTCATTCTCTTTAAAGTGAATAATAATGTAAGGTCTTATGTTATCCCTAAAATTTTAGAAATTATCAACGCGAAGAATAGGAAGCCTCCCATTCTCCTTAAAAATGTATAATCCGTAAAAGGGGTATTTGTGGCCTCTAATTTGAAGGTTGATTATTATCCCTAAAAGTAAAGAAAAATAATCAATATGGAGAATGAGATGCCTTCCATTCTCCCTATAAGTATTAAATACTTATAAATTATTTTTCGATGCCTCTCATACCAAGATAGATCAATTTGTTTTTAAACAATCATTCACAATGATAGAAAAAGACATCATTCTCTTGAAGTAAACAAAAATATTAAAGAAGAAAGAGACATAATCCCTAAAAGTAAAAATAATAATGAATATTTAGAATGGGAGGCCTCCCATTCTCCTTGAAAGTGAACAATTATTAAATTGGATAGTGAGGGCCTCTCATTGGAAGACCTCTCATTATCCCTTAAAGTTAAAAAATAAAAAATCAAGATGGAAATTGGGATGCCTCTGATTCTCCCTAAAAATGAACCATTGTTAGATGGAAATGATTTTGGTATTCTTGTTAATATTATATTCAACCCTTCTTGTTCCACATGCACCATATCATAAGGTTCTCTCATACAATGGCCTGCAAATCAAGTAGCATACCTTAGTGGTTCACTGATGGATGTGAAAATGAAGGAAGTTCCAAAGGAGATAGAAGTCAATATTTTGAGTGCAATAGAAGAATCACTTCCTCTATCGGCATGTCCAATTCTTGTTGATGTTATGAATTACACATATCCACAACATTTAACAAGAAGGCCATATAGACATCACAAACGTTTGAAGCCAAATGCATCAAATGTCAATATTTCAAATGCAAGATCTATTGAATATAAAGATGAATTACATTTCTTAGATATAGTAAGAAAGATGATTTTTGAAAAAATAAATGTCTTAGCTCCATAATACCTAATGGATAAATCACTAGTGGTTGGCACAAGTTTAGATAGATGAGTAAGGGTTCAAGAAGAGATTTTGTTTTGAATGCATTAGGAGAAAATAAGAAATAAACTCCTTTTTAGTCCATAAGAAATTAAAAACTTGAAAAATATAGTACCATAAATGGTCAAAACATTCAATACATTTAAGATTTTACATTTTAATTTTTTTTTATGATATATGATTATTTTATTTCTATGTGTTGCATTTATTTCCTTTAATATTAATTTTTGTGTTGCGATGGTGGCCATAAGATATGTATATAAGGAGATATTAAAGGACATAATTAATTACGTTGACTCTAACCTACCAATGACAAATAAATAAGTCAGTCCAATGGTTGGTTTTTGCATTCATTTTATCCGAAATAACCTTCTAGGATATATGGTTAGCTTGATTTTTTTATTGAAAAACTAGAAGGTAATTTTGGAAAAAGTATATATCCATTTAGGAATATATAAAATAATTTAATAAGCTCCAATGAGCTAATGTTCTCATCATATCATTATGTATTTGCAATATGATATATAAGTTTGAATGATGTCATGCCGCAGATTTACACTGTCTACATTGAAGTCTCCCTTGGAAGGCTCCCTTCTACATTTAATGTGTTATTTCAGTATTCCCTTGGACGAGGAGAAAATTGATGCGCAATGGAAGGATCCCTTCTATATTTAAGTCTAATGGATATGTTATGGAGATCAGAAGAGCTTATGTTCCAGAGTAGCTTGGTGAGGGTTAGTGTGAAGATATTTATTGTTATTAGTTCCATCCTAGATACTGGCGCAACAATTGGACAAATATTCAATCCTGCTTATATCCTGCTCAATATCTTTGGCTTCACACTCATAGCAAAGTTGCAAGCAAAAGAATACATTAGAAAGTCTGGGATAAAATTTACCATAATTAGGCCAGGGGGCCTCATAAATGACCCTCCAATTGGCAACATAGTTATGGAACCTAAGGTAATACTTGCACGTTATTAGGAGTTCCTTTGAAAGGACGAATATTTTCATGACAACAATGTTGAATTTAGTAGGATACACTTTTTGAAGGCTCCATATCATAAGAGCAGGTTTCCAAGGTGGAATCTCTACTATATCCAGAGGCCTCATAAAAAGTTGTGGAGATAGTTTTCCAACTAGATGCTCCTAAAAATCCTCTTCAACAACTTTTTTCACTCATCAAATAAGCTCAATTAGTTTTGAGATTATAATTTATTCAAAATATTTTTCCTCACCACCCTGTTTTAATGCTCACTGCTCAGGCAAAAAATTGAATGTAATTTAGGTTTCCACTTCTTTTGATTTATACTTTTACTTTTACTTGTACTCTGTGTTCTAAGACTATGTTCTGGTGTTGGGAAGAAATTGTGTTCCGGAGTAGCTTGGTGAGGGTTGTATCACATCCACAAAGAAAGGGCCCAATACATCAAAGGTGTTCTTCACTGATAGTACTCAATGTATGCTTAAAAAATCAATTTGCTTCTTTAATAATAGCCCTAAATTTTATTTTTCTGCAAAAACTTAGCCATACATTCTTACAACAAGAATCCCTGGTTCCCTTTTGTCTATCCAAACTGCATTTATCTAAGGTAATGTGCTCATTGTATACACAGAATTTGTTCCATCCAGATAATAAATATGTTAAAAGTTCTAGTAGTGAGCTGATACATTCACCTTTGTTTGGTACTCATGTCCCAACGTGTGACTCCTTAGGATACCCCCTTGAAAATGATCATCCCTTTCCCTACTCCCACCGGGAATATGTAATGAAGCGTACACGATTAATGATTCAAAATCAAAAAATTGTACCATTTCAGTGAAGGCAGTCGTAACAGTGATGGATTCATATTATTCAAATCTAGTTTGCCCATCCATTAAATCGAACCCCTACTTACTGTAGCAGGAGATCACGGGGAATGACAATGTATCCATTCATTCATTTTTCTGATATGATGCTCTGCAGTCATAGTAAATCTGCGTCAATAAAAACAAACTACCTTGGCTTTATATACTATATAATTCTTTGGACAGACGACGAGGGCCCATGCCTGCACTCCCCACTCATCGAAATGCATCAAAAATTCAAACAATAGCAAAGAACTATACATTGTTTTTATGTTCTTGTATGCCCTGCCTATACACATGACCTTTTTCTCTCTTTCAGTAACCTTTAGATTTTTACATTTCACCAATAAAAATCGGTGATTGTTAAATCATTGGTTATCCTAATTCAATTCCCTGTTACAACTCCACCAAGCATGCCTCTTGCACAGAGAATGGCCAGATTAAGTAGTAAAAAATATTGTCATTGTTTGCAGATAAATTAATGTTTCATGAAATTCTTAAACTACCATCCCATGATTACATCTTCCCGGTAAATTTGGGGAGAATGTGTGATTGAGAATTTTTATAGGGTAAGTATTTAGGGTCTACACCTTTTGACATGCTAGTGGAGGTTGCTGAGATTGTTTTTTATGGAGGGTATGTAGATTCATCAACCTCTGAAGCGGGGAGAAATTAAGAAGGATATATTTTCTTTTGTTTTTTAGCTGCCATGCAAGCGCCAATAGTCAAGCCATATGTAAATCTGTTGCCATATACACATTTGTATATGTCGCAGAAAGCAATTGCATTTAGTGGATATTTGCAGAGAATGAAATGTTTAAACAAATCACAAAATGTCGAATCATACGATTCGTGTATACATGAGGAGGGATCACGGGGTTCATTAGCTAGGCAATATCCTAGCACGTGGGTTCATATTGAGGTAATTAAAATTAATAAAATTAAATTCAATATACCGGTAGACATGAGGGGGTGAAAGGGTTTAATTTATTAATGTTTTGAATCGGGTATTGGGGTAGGTTAGAGAGGTGGGCCAAAGGAAATAGAGGTTTAATTTTAATATAAAACTAAAACATTTGAACCCTAGTTTTAAAAAGTAAATACCTTAAAATTGCAAAAGGAGTGTGGTCATAAATTAAATTATAATCTCTTTTTTAATAAATAAATCTAGATTCTTAACCAAGAAATAATAAGATGGTAGAAAACTAGGATTGAGTATGCTTTTCAACACAAGTGATATTATTTCACCATCTTAATTATTTGAAGAACTATTGATAAATGAATAAAGCTTAACATATATAAGGTGACTTGTAATATGTATTCAATGGCTTCAAACTATCTTTCGAAAGGAAATGCATATTAAAAAAATTGAGTGAGAAATATAATGTATTTTTGTCTAATAAATTGGGGTAGAAATAAAAGGGGTAAATAAAATTGTAATTGAAAAATGGGTAAGTAAGGTACATAGAAAAAAATAGGGGTATTTTCATTCTAATAATATAACAGGAGGGGGTATTATCAATTGAATAATTAGAGGTAGAAACTAGAATTAAGGGTATTCTTTAATACCCTTCGAACGCACGTGCTATACCATACTTTTACTAAGTGAATCCCCCGTGGGAGGGATCAAAACTAACCTTGCATTGGACTTTTCGGAAACTTATATAGCCACGAAAAGATTAAGCACAGCAAAATATAAAGCGAGTAAACGAAATTAAATAGCCAAACAAAGACACAAACCATAAACACAGATTTACGTGGTAAAACCCTCAAGAGGGAAACATCCACGGAGCAACGGTATCGATTCTCTTATTGTTCAAATCTGGAAATTACAATCAGCACAGCTCTTCCTCTTACAACTCTATTTTTCTTGTGTGTTTAGCCTCAATGGGCATACATGGATTTATAGCATTCTCACAAAACTGAATTCATTAATGCGTTCCTATCCATATTCTAACTAAAGCTATCTTGTTACAACAACAAGCTGAATAATAGGATCTTGATCCACAACAAGAGGAATGGTTGTCATCTAATCTCAACAATCTCCACCTTGACAACAATTAACCTGATACCTTGCTCATTGCTCATCACCTTTTTTGCAAGCCAAGAGAAGCCAAGCACCACCGCAGCTTCTCTAATATAACCGGTTTCGTGAACATGTCTGCACAATTCTTTTGAGTGTGGACCTTATCAAGAATCACCTGTCCTTCATCAACAACATGTCTTACATAATGGTATTTAACTGGAATATGTTTCGACTTACTATGGTAAGTGGATTCTTAGCCAAATAAATTGCACTTTGACTATCACAGAAAATTTTACACTTTTAAAACCTGTCCTAACTCACCCAATAAACCTTTTAACCATACGCCTCTTTGCAAGCATGTGAAGCAGATACATACTCTGCCTCCGTAGTGGATAAAGCAACAATGCTTTGAAGCTTTGACATCCAACTAATAGGACCACTGCAAGAGTAAAGACATAACTTTGAAGTAGATCTTCTTTTGTCCAAATCACTGCAAAATCGAATCAACATAACCACAAATCTTATCACTTTACTGACCATCAAAAGTGATACGATGCTGCTTGTGCCTCTAAGATACCGAAGCACCCATTTCACTGCTGCCCAATGTTCTTTACCTGGGTTTGCCATGTATCTACTGACAACACCAACTGCATGTGAAATATCTGGTCTAGTACTAACCATCGCATACATCAAACTTCCATCTTGCATTAGCATACGGTACACGAGACATATACTCCTTTTCTTCATCATTACTAGGACACAAACCTGAAGAAAGTTTAAAATGCGAAGCTAAAGGGATATTCACTGGTTTCACTTTATCCATATCGAATCTTTGAAGTATTTTCTCCACATACTTCTCTTGTGATAACCACAGCTTGCCTTTCGTCTTGTCTCTGTGTATCTCCATGCCCAAGATCTGTCTTGCTGCTCCTAGATCCTTCATATCGAATGTCCTAGCCAACTGAGCCTTTAACCTGCTGATATCAACCATGCTCTTGCTTGCAACAAGCATATCATCAACATACAATACCAATATAATGAACATGCCATTATCTAACCTTTTAAAGTAAACGCAATGATCATATTCACTCCTGGTAAAATTATGGCTCACCATGAAGGAATCAAACTTCTTGTACCATTGTCTTGAAGACTGCTTCAAGCCATACAATGATTTCTTGAGTTTGCAAACAAACCTCTTGTTGCGATTTTGAACAAACCCTTCTGGTTGTTCCATGTAAATTTCCTCATCTAAATCTCCATGTAGAAATGCAGTTTTAACATCTAGCTGCTCTAATTCAAGATTATGCAATGCAACTAGTGCTAACACCATACGAATAGAAACAATTTTTACAACTGGTGAAAAAATCTCATGAAAGTCAATACCTGCTTCCTGAGAAAACCCTTTTGCGACCAGCCTCGCCTTGTACTTTGAAATAACATCATCAGCACCTTTCTTCAACTTGTATACCCATTTACAACCAACCGTTTTCCTGTTCTTAGGAAGTTCCACCAGATCCCATGTTTTGTTTTTAATCAAAGCATCAATTTCCTCTTTCATGGCATGTTTCCATTTGTCACTATCTGAAACCTCTATTGCTTCTTCGTAACAACTTGGTTCTCCTTCATTAGAAATTAAAGCAACAGAAGTGACAAAATCATCATACCTGCTTGGGCCGATCGATCCGTGTAGACCTTCGTAGAGCTTGTTGTGGTATTTCCTCAATTTCCTGAGGTGTTTCAATCTGCCCATCCTCCTGAGTGATTTCCTCATGAATATCCTGCTCACGGACATCTTCATGATTTTCACCCGGCGTGGATGAATGTATATCAAATTGAATTTGCTGTGACTGTGGTACATCAACCTGTTTCATAACATTCTTTCCATCCGATTTCATGAGGGAAATTTCATCGAATATAACATCTCTGTTTATGATGATCTTATGGGCAGTAGGATTCCATAATCTATACCCCTTCACACCATCACCATATCCAACAAAGACTAATTTCTGTGACTTAGGATCTAACTTGGAATGCTGACTCTTCGGAATAAGTGCATAGGCATCACAACCAAAAACTCTAAGACTAGAATAATTACATGGTTGACCTGTCCATACCTCTTGTGGAATCTTGCAGTCAATTGCTGTCGATGGTGATCGATTAACCAGGTAACAAGCTGTAAGCAAAGCTTCTCCCCACAATTCCTGCTGCAACTTTGCATTACTGAGCATGCTCCTTGCTCTCTCGAGAAGAGTCCTATTCATGCGTTCAGCAATGCCATTCTGCTGCGGAGTGTACACAGTGGTTTTATGCCTGTCGATCCCTTCATTCTTGCAATAATTCTCAAACTCCTTAGAAGTAAATTCCCCTCCATTATCTGTTCTAAGACATTTAATGGATTTACCTGTGCTCTTTTCAACCAAAGCTCTAAATTGTTTAAAAGTGTTAAATACATCAGCTTTCCTCTTTAACAAATAGATCCAAACTTTCCTCGAGTAATCATCTATAAAACTAACAAAATATGATGATCCTCCAAATGAGAGTTTCGGAGCTGGACCCCATAGGTCTGAATGAATATAGTCTAGGATACCTTTACTTGTATGTTTTCCAGGTTTAAACTTCTGTCTAGCTTGTTTCCCATAAACACAATGCTCACAGAACTTTAAATCTACAATTTTTAAACTAGGAAGAAGTTTACGATCAGCAAGTACCTTAATTCCTTTCTCGCTTATATGACCCAATCGTTGATGCCATAAGCGAGTGGATTCACCTGCATCCTCTGATGCGACTCCTGCTTGATCAATTTCTGTCCTTCCTTCAAGTTTATACAAGTTCCCGACTCTGTTAGCTTTCATGACTATCAAGATACCTTTCGATATCTTCAAAACTCCACCTTGAACTGAACCCTTATGTCCACTAGAATCCAGAACTCCCAAAGATATCAGATTCTTTCTCAAGTCAGGCACATGTCTCACATCTGTCAGTGTTCTAACAATCCCATCATACATTTTAATTCTGATACTCCCTATCCCAACAGTTTTACATGTAACATCATTACCCATGTAAACTACCCCATCATCAATAGATTGATATGTAGAATACCAATTCCTATGCAGACACATGTGATGGGATGCCCCAGAATCAATTAACCAGTCATAATGGTACTGTGAGACAATAGATGTAGATAATACCTCATCAACCATACCTGAGTCCTTCTCGGCTATGTTAGCCTCCTTTGTAGAGTCCTCCTCCTTAGATGCCTCTTTACGTTTCCAGCAATCTTTCTTGAGGTGTCCTGATTTGTTACAGAACCAACACTTCAACTTGCTCTTTTTGCCCTTTGACTTGGATCTAGCTGGGCCCTTCGAATGCTGTCCTCTCTCAGTAGTTCTGCCTCTGGCCATCATAACTTCTGTTGTCGAAGTTTCCAAAGAAGATCTCTTTCGAGTTTCCTCAGATATCATAGCTCCAACAACAACATCAAAGTTAATGACCTCTTTAGAACTAAAACTAATAGAGGTTACAAAATGATCCCAAGATTCAGGCAGAGAACTTAATAATGTTACCGTCTTATCTTCATTCGAAATTTTGTCACCCGTGCTGTCCAATTTACAAATAAGAGTATTAAAAGTATTTAAATGTTCCGAAATTGTCATACCTTCCTTCATACGCAAGGTATACAGCTGACGCTTCAGGAGGATTCTATTCGTCAAGGATTTAGTCATATACAAGCTTTCTAGTTTTGTCCAGAGTCCTGCTGCTTGTTGTTTCAGACACGATGTTGAATAATACATCGTCGGCCAAACATAGGCGAATAGCACTGAGAGCACGAGTTTCCATCTCGTCCCAGTCATCATCATCCATACTCGCGGGTTTCTTTGCCTTTCCTGCGAGCGCCTTCACAACACCCTGCACACACAGTATATCCCGCATCTTGACCTTCCATAACTCGAAGTTATTGCTACCGTCAAATTTCTCGATCTCGAATTTAGCACTCTGTGTCTTTGCCATCACGCTTCAACGCAGCGAATGAATTCGCCCTTCAAACTCGCCCCTCGTGGCCTCCCTCCAACCTTGCTCTGATACCACTTATTGGAAACTTATATAGCCACGAAAAGATTAAGCACAACAAAATATAAAGCGAGTAAACGAAATTAAATAGCCAAACAAAGACACAAACCATAAACACAGATTTACGTGGTAAAACCCTCAAGAGGGAAACATCCACGGAGCAACGGTATCGATTCTCTTATTGTTCAAATCTGGAAATTACAATCAGCACAGCTCTTCCTCTTACAACTCTATTTTTCTTGTGTGTTTAGCCTCAATGGGCATACATGGATTTATAGCATTCTCACAAAACTGAATTCATTAATGCGTTCCTATCCATATTCTAACTAAAGCTATCTTGTTACAACAGCAAGCTGAATAATAGGATCTTGATCCACAACAAGAGGAATGGTTGTCATCTAATCTCACTGGATAAGATTTCAGGAAATTATTTTCGATTGTAGGTAACGAAAACCACACAAGATTTATCATTTTGAGTTTCATGAACATTTCCTGCACAGGTTCCCCTTTCAGTCTGAGTAGACAAGTTGTCAGACAGCATCCGTACATCAGGAAATGATTTTCCATTCTCGGTTACGAAAAACACACAAGATTTTTCATTTTGAGCTTCATGAACATGTTGATTGGTCATTTGGCCATTATTGGAAGACAGTGTGCCGGATATCTCCTCCATATCAAAAATTCCAGTAGCCTTTTGAACAGTGGAAGAAGGGTGAGATTGTAATTGAAAATTTGTAATCTCAGAAGGTCTCAGACTATGTTTCTGCATACCTTGCTCAAGGACATCAGGATGTACTTTCACATTCCTGGTTGAACAAACTGCATGACCTTTTGCATTATTTTGTCCATGTACAGATTGGTTAGTTTCTCGCCCTTCCATGGTAGATGTGATCCCGGCTACCTCTTCTTGTAAATCAGAAATTCCCAGAGAGTTCTTAACGGTAGAAGAAGGGAAAGATTGGGATAATAAATCTATAATCTCAGAAGGCCTTACATTATCTTTCCGCATATCCTGGAGCATAATGAGTGACAACTGAATTTGCGCAAGTATCTAGTGGGCAAGATTGCCTGTATGGCATCCAAAATTAAGGCTGTAGTTTTCTTTCTTCCCTTGCTAGATGGGGGGATCTATATTTCGTTGTGTAGAAAAGACTGTTTGAGCCGTTGTGTTGTTCCCAATAGAAGAAAGTTGTTTCAAAATCTTCTTTGATACAACGATGGAGTCATTTTCTTCTGGCTGTCCTAGAATATCTTCTGATGTCCTTACTGAACCAGGAACTTCTTTGTTCGTAACACCCCAATATTCCTTTGCAAAATTTTGCAAAATCTCCTCAAATGCAAAATCAGGGGCTCATAAGACTCAAAATAAAACAGAACGACAACATGCACTTCAGAAAATCACTAAACTTTTTGCATTGCAATAACACAGAGAGAATTTCAGTACCCAAATCAACAGACCGTGATTTTTTAAAAATATAAAAAAGCCAATAATCTGGATGGAAATTACAAGGACCCCTCGTTTTGAAAATTCTGAATTGAGTGGGGAAGTGTTGGATTTTGACGTTCAATGTTACATATGACAATAAAATTGTTTGGGTTAGAAAATTATATGGATATCATTGGATGTTTAAAATTTAATATTCAATGGATATTAAAATTTGTTTAACTATTATTTGTAATATTCTTTCACAGTTATGTTTTTTTATTTAATTATATATAATAGATTGGACTAATCAATTTCATTGTTTTCGGTATATTTTTTTCCTTGAAAATAAATGTTGTACAAATCAATTTGAACATCCATAAGTATTATTAAAATTTATGAGATTATTAAAACATAATTTCAATGTACATTTTACAACTAAATTTGAAGAAAATGAAATAAATGGTTCACCGAGTGTAAACTTGAAATTATATAGAAAATGGGTTCCATTTCCAACTTCCAAAGTCAATTTTCTAATTTGACACACACAAAACACACACGCGCACAAGTACTGCAGCATACGCGCACACACACACACACACATTTCCTAAATAAGATGTTAAGACAATTCTATTATTTTTATTTTATTTACATTTCAAAGTTTCCATTTTCATTTATGTTATATTGGTCATGAATCTCACACATTTATAATGTATAGTGTCTATTTAATATTTAATTTATTAATTTTCATATTTATCTGTTGGTCAAATTTTGAATATACATGTCATTTTGATGTTTAAATTATATATTTACATGTCAATCATGATGGTCATATTTTAAAAGTGGTTGTATTTTGACATCTAAAATGACTAAAAACGTCTAAACGCCTTGCAAAATCTTATGTTGAGTGCGGGTATAATTAACAAAATCTTAATCAATTACACAAAATGTTTTTACACGTAAGGAAGACCCAATACAAAAATCAAAGGATAGAGTCATACCCAACTTTGAATATTTTGATCAATTCAAGAAGTGATCAAATTTGAAGGGCTTTCCCTATTTTAATTTCAAGGCTAGTGTAATCTTCACTTTTCATAAATGAATAGTTAACCTATATATTATATTTTAATTGAAAAAAGAAAATGTTAGAGCTAATGCCTTGCCTCACACATTTACATTGATATTATTTTAAGTAGCAAAACCAACCAAGACTTGATTTCACTTGTTTTCATGTAGATAAACTATTTATCTCTACTTCATTCTCACTTATTCGAAAATTTCTTAATATAATAATCAACAATTTTAAGCGTGGTAATAATAAGGAGTCTAATTTGTAAAATAAATATGTGTATTGAGAATTTAATCCCCAAATTCCAAACATGATTTAGTGAATGAATTTTTTTGCTATAGAAAGTTAGCAAAAATACATTATGGTGTGATAATTACAATTTAATTCTTTATTTATTGAAATAAATTTAATGGTTATAAACATTAAATCAATATAAATTTGCATAGCAAGTGATATTTTAGTTGGCCCTTCAAATGAAAATTTACCATATTTGTCTGCCTTCTAGTATTGACATGTAATTTTATATTTTATTATTTTTAAGTGTACATTTTTAATCACCCTTGTATGACAAACTAAAAGACATTTGAAGGGCATTGATGACTTCAAATTTGATCCTTGATCTCATGTTTCCAAAAGAGTCATGCCCTCCATGATTAGGGTTTTGAATGAAGATTAATTTTTAAATATGGTGCTACATGCAATAGTAGTCACCCTCACTTTTATATAATTTGGGAATTTAATCAATTATTACGAGGGTTAAACAATGATTAGGATGGGGGTCATGAATGGATAAGTTACAAGGTTACGAAACTTTTTAAAAACTTCTTTTTAATATTTCTTCTTCTTGGCTTTGATTTGTCTCTATGTGTTCCCTGTAGATGGTTGTCATTTAGTCCTTGCTACATAGTTTATCTTCAAAATTATTTTATTTTATTTGAAACCTAACTAAATAATTTCTTAATAGAAGATACAAATTCTAAGGCATTAATTAAAATATATAAATTATATAAATATACATTAAACGTCTAAAACAATCATTTACCCGGTTTTTCATGATTTTAACCAAATGATTGTAATTCTAATTATTTAGCATAACAGTCCTAACAATTGGGAATTTACACCTTTTGAATTTTTTGAAATATCCATCATGTATAGGTATAGGTGGAAAATTTAAATATTGAGTAAAAGATCTAAAAGAACATTTTAAGAGCAATATAACCTACTTTACTCATGATATTCAAAATATCATTCTTTTCTCTCTTTAATATTTCATAATCTATAAATTTCATAAGTTGTGATGTTTTTTACCATGGTTACATGATGTCCCACATAATTTTATAAATGGTATGTCACTCTACAACTCTAAATTTAAAATCAACTCCCGAGTTCCATGTTTCCAAGACCAATGTATGATAATTAAGTGATTCATTGTATAAGAAAAAAATCATGTTACCATATTTATCGTTATTAAAGCAAGGAGTCCACATCATTGTTGAGTGACACTTTAAAATAGTATCACGTGGTAATAATGAATGTAATCCCAAATATGAATAAATTTCGGTGACATGCAAATTGTAATGTTAAAATTCCATTATGAAAGTACATGTGTAAGAAAAATGGAAGGTTATTGGTGTCCAGTAAAGGATCAATGGTAGGTCATCATGGTTGCATACTATCAAACTTGGATGATTTGGGTTTGGAAATGATGAACATGGGTAATTCAGATCTGTGAATTCCATTAACATAAGTTGGGTGTTAAATACTCATAAGGTGATAAAACAATTAATATAGAGAATGGATTTCTTTCCATTCTCCCTTAAAGTAGATAAATAATGAAGATGGAGAATGGGTGGCCTCTCATTATCCCCCAAATTAGAAAAACAATGAATATGGATAATGGGAGGCCTTCCAATCTCCTTGAAAGTGAATAAGAAATGAAGAGGGAGAATGGGAAGCCCCCATTCTATCTCAAAGTAAAAATGAATTCTAAGAAGAGGATGCCTTTAATTCTCTATCAAAGTTCAAATAAATGAATAGATAAAATGGGAAAGTGAAAAAAATTCAAGATGGAAAATAGGAGAAAAAACTCTAAAGATAAAATAGGAAAGTAAAAAAAATCAATGGAGAGAATGGGAGGCCTCTCATTATCCCTTTAAGTGAAAAAATTAAAAGGTAGAATAAGAATCCTCTTTAACCTATATATGTATTCAACACATGACAATATTATATGATTCTCCATAGTTTAAATATACATTCAAGTTCTTTGCTTTAAAAATTGAAAACTGAGAATGACACATTTGGTCGCCAACATTCACATGTTTGGAAACCATCATTATAAATATTGGAAAATGATAATAACACAATGCGAAACCTAATTTCATGTTTATGAAACCATGAATCATGTTATTGGAAGTATAGATTGTTGGTGGTTAGGTATGGTAGGAGGTCCAAGAGTCTCTAAAGGAGTAGCTGTACGCCGGAAAAGTGACAAGTGAGCATGGGAATCTACAAGTAACTCTTCCGCGTACCCGACCTCTCGAGGTCGTGTGTCAGAGAACAGCCGGTGGGGATAGAATATGCGTGGGATGCAAAAAAACTAGTTAGGTAGTCTAATGTCTTCGACACGCACTAATGGAATTTGTGAATCTAAGGCGAAGAAAGCCCTTCTAACTTGGACTGGTGTGATAGATCGATCGCCAGGATGACTACTCGAAGGCTCCAATCAATATCGAGCTCTGGCGTGATTCGATCTATGGGTTGTGGAATACGTGGAAAATGACCTGGGATAGTTTTGTGTACGTCCCCAGACAAGGTCATATGGTGGATGGTGGAAACAATTGACTCTACGATGATTCTCTGGCCTAGTCCAGAATTCTCTAGCTTCGTTAGCCGCTATATCTAGTAAGGACAATTGTTCGATGATGATGGGTGGAAGTGGAGTGGATTGGAATACTAGTGTGCGTAGGCCAATGTTTATATCTGATTGACTTATGGATTCGTTAGGCTGTGGGACTTGTGGGTCACAACCGTAGACTCTTGGTTGTTGCGGTTCATTATGGTCATATACGAAATCAAGTCCTAATTCCTAGTATCCAGTAATCATATGCTTTCTCAGCTTCTATGTTTAGGACCAACAACTGCGTGATTTTCTCATAATATCTCACAGGCGTTCGTGCAACCTGGATCCTTAGACTAGTATCTATGTCTGTGAGAGTGTCTCCTGCACCTGGCTATGGGACCAAAGGATCACAACCAAAGGTTTGTTCTCTTTCGAACCCTTCTACAGTCATGTGAATGTTTATCTAGGGTAATCTGTAATTCGGTTGATTTGACCAAAACGTGTATGCTTGGTCATCTTCTATATTTAACCCTCTCAACTGAGAACTGATCAATTGTAAATTTGTTGTTGTTTGGAAGACTTGTATTCTGAGATTTTGGTCTATGTCAACTATTGCTGTGACGAGGTTTGGTTGAGGCACGATTGGCTCAAATATGTATTCCCTGGGCTCCTGAGGTCCCGTGATTGTCATACAAAGTGAAATTTAAAATCTAACTGTAATAAAGCAAATTCTAACTACGTGGAATAAAACTAAAACATATATAACTTCTATTTTTGCATTTAACTTTTTAAGAGTTTAAGGAAAGCAGCTATTTTAAACGTATCTAGAAATAACAACTAAATAACAACTTAAAACAAACAAAATAACCGAGTGTAGTTATTTGTCTGTGCAATTTGTAGATTTATTCTAAATAATGCAATAACTTTCCTAATCTATTTGCAAGATTCTCGATCCTACCTCAGAAGTGAGGAGTGAATCATAGTTTCTCAGAAACTATCAATCCTCACAGCTTCCCTGGCAATATCGAGAATAGAAATTACTGAAATGAAACAATTAACTACCTTATTTGATATGATTCTAACTAGAACTTTGAAAGTTAAAACCTGGATTACGCAGAACAGTGGCGAATCCGATGGTGTGTGTGATCTTGTCCCCTCAGTGTGATCTCCTTGTTCTTTCGTGTTCACGTGGATCCAGAAAAGCGTGTAATGCCAGCATCGACAGAAATAGATATTGGGACAAGGACAACTCAGAATATAGACTAGAAAATTTGAGTAGGAGAGGGATAGCACAAGAGTACAAGCTTGGCTTATGCAATTCCTAGCGGGATTTTATTGCGAGTCATGCAACATAAAGTGACCAGAACCTGAAACTACCCTGTTTGAAGAGAAAAACCTGCAACTTTAATGGCTTCCTAAGCTATTCTACTCCAATGGAATGGATAAAACAACAACACTGTTTACACAAGCTGGATATGTGGCTTACCAACAACTGGATAATGCTAAATAAGCATGCAAAGAATTAAAACTATGGCTCTAAACAGAACAAAAGACTGAACTATGAAAATGAGAGCTTGAAAGTGAATGAGGGGCAGACCATTTTCTTGTGCACAAACCATTTATTTATAGCTTTCATTCACCCAAAGATCAAAACCAAACTGAACTCTAAAAACCATAAACAATGGCCAAACACTATTCCAGGGGACCAAAAACATAAATGCATGCCCAAGTCGGCAAGGAAAGCTGGTGAAACGTTGATCTTTTACGTGAGTCGCGTCAAAACACTTTCTGGAAAATGCGTGCAGGACCACCGCTCTAGGTGGCGGTGGTTACGGCGACCACCGCCCGATCATAGGGGCGGCGTTCACCGACCGCCACGCCTCGCAGGGCGGCGGTTTCGTCACTGAAGATCAAAAGGCCAAGAAAAGAGGGAAAGAGGGGAAAACAAAGGACGCGGGGGCTAAGCGGGGCATGCGGGATGTTAACGCATACTCCGAGGGCTTTTCCGGATCCCGAACACCTTGCGAGGAGACCTGTATCATCATTGGGGAACTTGTCACGTTGTTCTGGTAGTACAGTACCTTACAATTTTGGGTACGTACATATTGCCCCCTCGGAGAAGCGTTTTAGCCATGAAGAGGCGTAAAATGGTGGGTCCGAGTATGGCAGTCCCGAAATGGGAAGTTTAGAAGTTATACCTTACACGTCCGTGTGTTGAAATGACGCCATCCAAAATTCCCGCTACCTGCAAAATGAAAAGAGAACTCAAGTGCAGATAGATACAATAATTTGGAAAATAAACGCTAAAATAATAGGGAATGAGAACATACCATTCATGCGGGGATAGGAACTTACCTCCATCAGCGCTCCAAACCTGCGAAAAGTCTTTTAAAACGAATCAGCGCTATATATATGAAAGTGGGCCCATTTTCCTATTCATTTGCGCGAGTTGATTTGATTGTTTTTGAGCTCTGGGACCCACGGTGACGGTTTCTTGCGTGAGTAGAGTCAAAACGTCCGCAGTGAGATCGTGATCATGCCTCCATGTGCGGAACACCACCCGCTAGATCACAGGTTGGTTTTCTTTAATTTTGTGTTTTTCCCCCTTAAATTTGAAATGCTAAATTTGTTGTAATGGGGGGGTCATTTTTGAAAATGCTAGTGTTAAAAGGTCCATCTAGGGGGGGCGCCTACTGGGTAGGCTCCATTTTTAGGTTAAATGGTCATTTTTTGCTTGTTTTAGGCCTTTTTAGATTAAAAACCCGCGTGGGTTTTCGGACCACGACCGCCGCCCTGGCCAGGGCGGCGGTTACATGACCACCGCCCTGTTCAGGGCGGCGGTTACACGACCGCCACCTTTAAGGTGGCGGTTACAAAACCGCCTCCCTGCTCAGGGTGGTGGTTTTGCACAGATTGCAAAAGGAACTAATATTTGAGGTTGCACTTATATTTTTAGCCTTTCTACATGTTTTTATGACTCTCTCGGTATTGTTCGGATATTAACTTGCTCTGTTTTGTGTGTTTTTGGGTGTATGCAGGTGAGAGAGGAGTACATTAGATGGAGCAGGAGAGAGAGTGTGTGATTGGCTCTCAGGGGTACTGGATGCCCTCTCACAGGACGAGGAGGACACACTACAGAGGGCCGGCATATTGCGCATATCACGCGTGCCCCATGTTGCACCATCTAGTCACATCCTTTGTGACCTATTTTCTTATTGGGATGCAGATCGGAACACCTTCCGACTGCCAGGGGTCCGTGGTGAGTGGACCATCACATTAGAGGATGTCTACCGCATTCTGGGGGTCCCGATCATCGGGAGGTGACTTACACTAGAGACAGCAGGCTCACGGGCACAGATTGCACAGTGGGCAGCTTATATGGGAGATGCAGCCATCTCCACGGGGTCGAAGAAGGGGGTGAGAGTTCGATCCATTCCTTCTTTGCCTATCCCCATATTTCGACAGGCCATCATGGGGATCCTTGCCTCGAGATTGATCGGGGACAAGGGAGGGGACACATTGTTATATTGTTGGGCCCCCATCATTGCACAGATAGAGGGGCATGGCCGGATATACGCCTGGGGTGCAGATATTCTGGGGACCACCTACCATGATCTATATAGGGTGGTCCGTTTACAGGGACAGTCATTGAGCCACCCAACTCTAGTCATGAGTTGGGTGTATGAGCATTTTATCCCTTATGGCAGGGGTGTGGAGGTGGCAGATCCTGGGGCTGTGAGGGCAGCCAGATGGACGGACATGTCGGTGCTCAGAGCACCTCATCAGCCAATTGCCTCCCTTACTACTGCAGACATGGAGGCGACACCGTACCGCTTATGGCTAGCATATGGGGCGAGGAGACTCTTACCCTGATCTCCTGCTCCACCACAGGCAGCTTATCGATCGAGTGGGACGAGTGGAGGTACATCCTTTCGGCCGGGTTCCTCAGCAGTTTGGCCTTCCATATACGGGCATGCTTCCCCCAGTGGCGCCAGTTTACAGATCAGTTCGCGAGGCCAGAGGGGGGCCTAGAGGCCGAGGTTGGACAGTGATTACTCCTGGCATTCCCATTGCAGCCAGGAGGATAGTTCGCGCTAGAGGGAGAGCCGGTGCGCCTCGGGCACCTTTGCTTCAGATTGCTGCGGGTCCTGCTCATAGTAGCGATGACCCCATAGATATTGACTCCGACTCTGAGGAGCTCACAGAGGGAGGGTCAGAGGAGGAGACTGATGACAGTGATCCTGAGTGGCATGACACTCAGGACATTATGCAGGCAGAGAGGGATGAGCAGAGCGCAGAGAGGGTGACTCTAGTTTCAGAGGAGCCACTCTCCCAGGGCCATGGTGGAGAGGATGAGTCCGTTGCAGGGCGACACGTTGCTCCTGCCACAGGAGCAGCCCCTCAGTCGGCAGCGGCATCTGCGGTGGGTGCTGGTCCCAACTGACCCATCTTGGAGGCCTGGTGATCCGAGTAAGTTACCCTTTCTCCCTTTTAATGTTTATATGTAGGCTCTCCTTAGTTGCTATTGTTGTATCTTTTAGCCTCTTGCTTGGTTTCTAATTCATTTTTCTCCTTTGTTTGCAGAGACTATTGACGAGTGGCGGGATTTGATCCACAGGGTATGTACCGATTCCCTGATGATCCCCATGGATAGGACCCGCGCGGAGCTGTCCGTAGATGCCGGGGAGCCCTCAGCAGCCGGTAGACATACCGATGTCTTCGCTCCCATTTGGCATGTGGCCAGGATGGTGTCGACCCTCCGCACAGAGTTAGCGGGCTACAGGATGGCTGAGCACCTCATGAGGAGCCATTCTCGTGGTGAGACCACGGCTGCCCCTCGAGACCCTGAGCCCTCCGTACATTCAGCGCCGGCGTAGCCGAGTCCTAGGCGTGGGCGTGCACCTTCGGAGGGGTCTCGCAGGGATTGAGAAGCCATTTGGCTCTCGTGTATTTTGTATTATATATTCTTTGTATATCACGGGCTCTTTGAGCATTTTGACCATGCTTAGAGCATGATGGCATTGTACATAAACATTGATTATTTATATATATGCATTCGTTTTGGATTAAAAGCTTGGCACTCATGTTTTCCTTTCTATTTCCAGTTTCCTTGTGTATACTACGATGTATGTTTATATGCTTTTTAGAATGTATGCAATGGAGAACAGATGATGCAAATGTTTGCTTTCTTTTTGTGTTTCATGATGCTGATACACGATAATGTAGATATATTGTGATTTTGAATCTTAGCTTCTGTGAGCAATTTGGATACCTCATGTTTGTTTTGCAGAGTGATGAATATAACCAGTATGATGAACAGATTAATTTTCCCCATTCCTAACTCCACGCAACTAGTAAGATGCGAGGGCTCATCACCGAGAGTCAAGAAGGCGCAAGTTGTGAAATGTGGTGAAACGATAGTGATGAAAGATAGACAAAGCTTTGGCGGAACCAAATTGGAAGCTACAAGCTTACTCTACCCGAATGACTTCATAGTTTAGAGTGCACTTGCTTTGCGGTTTATCCAGACTTAGACCCGTAGATGGCCACATAGTAGACAAGATCTGGGTTTTTAGGATTTTAATTCTTTTGGGATTTTGCACAGCTGATTCATTTGTTTTTGACTCAAAGTTTCAGAGTTTGAATTGTTTGCGTATGATTGTTTGTACTTATTTGTCAAGAAGACCCCCTACACTTTGCCCCACGCTACTAGTAAGAAGCGTGGGTTTATCACCGTGGGCAAGGCATAGGCGAGTAAGGGCATTTCCATCCTTTCCCAACCCTACGTCACTAGTAAGAGACGCAAGCTCATCACCGAAGGTTGGTGGGGCAAGGAAATGTGTAAAATTAAAATTTTCTGTTTAATCTCTTGTTGACTTGTTTTCTTGAGTAAAATGTCAGTATGTGCTTATTTCCAAAGAGATGCATATATGGGATAGATGTGACACCATGAAGCTTCTAGAATAGACCATAGGCAAGACACCTATCCTAAGAAGAAATCAAAGTGAGAATAAACTTGCAGATCTTGGTATGGTTACCGTTAAGACTTTGTCATGTTTGACTTTATTTGATAAAAGATTCCGAGATGATTCGATGATATATGAAGATGGAGAGGTATGATTAAAGAGCTTTATGCCAACAACATCATGAGTTTGTAGTGAATTGCTTTGAGAATAGATTCCTTGATCACAATTTATGTAAGAAACAAGTGGACAAAATGATCTTAATCTATATGAAGATGCAATGTAGATAATTATACAAGTAGTGCTAGTTGCTTATGCGTAGAACCGCTTGAGGTGCAGGGAATTGACTGTTTCACCAAATTCCTCACCTTCTAGCGTACATAAGAGGTAAGCACCATTTCCGTAGTCCTTCATGACTCGGTATGGGCCCAACCATTTGGGCCAGAATTTCCTTCCTTCGCCGGTCTTCTTGTCGATCCGGTTGTCTAGCCTTAGAACTAGATCACCTTCGTATATGTCACGTTCATAGACCTTCTTGTTATACTGCCGGCACATTCGGTCAGCATAAGCTCTATGCCATTGTTCAACATCTAACCTAGTTTCATCTAGGCTTTCTAGTTGGGAAAGACGTGCTTCTCTGTAAGCATCTTCATCCAGAATCCCTTGTAGTGAAATGCGGAGACTGGGTATTTCGACCTCAAGCGGGAGAACTGCTTCTGCCCCAAATACCAGCGAGAAAGGAGTTGCTCCCATTGGTGTTCTTATTGAGGTTCGGTGGGCCCACAAGGCCGGATATAACTTCAAATGCCAATCTCGTTTGTTTTCTTTCACCGTTTTAAGGAGAATGGCTTTCAGTGTCTTGTTTTGTCGCTTCACTCACCGTTGGCACATTGGCCAGGGTATCTACAAGGAAGCCGTATGATGGCTTATCTTAAATTTATTGCATAGTTCATGAACCTCTTCATTCTTAAAAGAAGTTCCATTATCAGAGATAATGATTTGTGGGATACCGTACTTGCAAATGATTTGGTTCAAAATGAACTTGGCGATCACAGAACCAGGTACAGTAGTAAGAGGCATGGCCTCCACCCATTTGGTAAAATATTCAGTGGCCGTGATTATAAAATTATGGCCGTCTGTGGATGAGGGAGAGAATTTCCCTATTAAGTCTAGACCCCATGTAGAAAAGGGCCATGGAGTAGCGATTGGTTGTAGAGCTTGTGCTGGCATGTGGATCTCATGGGAGAATTCTTGGCACTTATGACACCTGCGTACAAACTCTATCGCGTCATGTTCTAGAGTGGGCCAGAAATAGCCCATTCGGTGTATTTTTCGAGCAGTGGCATGGCCACCGAAGTGGCCTCCACATATTCCGCTATGAGATTCATGGAGAATCTTCTTGGATTCCTCCGTGTCGACACATCTTAGGAGCATTCCATCGAATGCTTTTCGATAGAGCACCTGCTCTATAATGACGTATTTAGCTACGATTATGCGTAACCGCCTTCTTTGTTGCGGTGTAACTCCTTCTGGGTACGTATGGTCCATGATATAATTAATGATATCAGTGTACCAAAGACACTCAGAGATAGAGGGTCGGGCTTCGATGTAGTATACGCACTCATCTGGAAAGTCTAAATCTACTAAATCACCTCCGTCTAATGGGTTGTCAGCTAACCAATCCACGATGACTTGTCCCTTAACTGACTTCTGATTTACAAATGTTAATTCGAATTCTCCCATTAAGGTTATAAAACGTCCAGCCTTTTTAGATAATGACCCTTGTGTGAGGAAAGTCCGTAAATGGTCCGTTTTTACCATGACCCTTGTTTCTTGATTCAGCATATAATGTCTTAGGCGTTTAGTAGCAAAGACTATGGCAAGGCATTCTCGTTCTGCCTGTGTATAGCGTGTTTCATAGTCGAGCAGCATTCGGCTGATGAAATAAATCACGCATTCTCTCTTGTTATCGTCTTCTTGGGCCAACATACAGGCCAACGAGACATTGGTAGCTCGTGAATATAGAATCAACGGGTGATCTAGCTTAGGTGGCATTAGCGTAGGTGGTGATAATAGGAAACGCTTAACTGCTTCAAAGGCTTCATTACAGTCTTTGGTCCAATCAATGCTATAGTCTTTCTTGAGTAAATTGTTGATTGGATGAACGGCGAAGCTTAAGTCCGGATGAATCTTCGGATTGCACCCAGCTTTCCGAGGAATGACCTGACTCCAGATTCATTTGAAGGTGGAACCATTTCGAGGACAGCCCGGATTTTGGTCGGGTCGACATCTATCCCTCGTGACGATATGATATAACCTAGGAGCTTCCCTCCCGTTACACCAAAGACATTTCTCTGGGTTTAGTGTGACTCCGTATTCTATTAGACGTGAAAGAATGACGCGAGTACTTCGGATGGTCACAACGCTTCTTGGCTTTAGCCAATAAGTCATCTACGTAAGATTCCACGATTTTATGAATTAGATCGTGAAATATGTATGTCATAGCCCACTGGTACGTAGCACCGGTGTTCTTGAGACCGAATGGCATAACAACATAGCAATAGGTTCCCCAAGGAGTTATAAACGTGGTTTTAGCTTGATCTTGCTCAGATATTCTGATTTGATTGTATCCCGAGAATCCATCCATGAGAGACAAAAGCTCAAACCCAGCTGTTGCATCAACAATGACATCAATAGATGGCAACGGGAAGTCGTCCTTAGGACATGCTTTGTTGATGTCTCGAAAATCTATGCAGATACGTATCTTTCCATTCTTCTTGAGAATGGGAATGATGTTAGATACCCATTGGG
Organism: Taxus wallichiana var. yunnanensis; assembly: GCA_018340775.1. NCBI lineage: Eukaryota > Viridiplantae > Streptophyta > Pinopsida > Cupressales > Taxaceae > Taxus > Taxus wallichiana. The sequence goes on along the minus strand of CM031234.1, from coordinate 239,936,775 downwards.
AATAGTCGACTGGCTTGATGAATCCTACCTGAAGGAGTTTTATTACCTCCTCCTTTACCATGAGAGCTACTTTAGGTTTCATAGGTCTTGATTTTTGCTTAACTGGCTTTGCATCTGATTTAGTGATGAGGTTGTGCACCGCAATGTGGGGTGCAACTCCTGTCATTTCCTTATAATTAAATGCAAACGCCTTCTGATGTTCTTTGAGGATCCGCGTATGTATTTCCACTTCTTCTGGGGTTAAGGATGATCCTAATTTCAAGATTTTTGGTTCGTCATCTGTCCCGATGTTGACATCGATTGTCTCTTCGATCAAAGAGGCGTTACCCTCTTCGAACTCAGGTGGTGCTGGAGGTAAATCCAAATCATCCCCATTTTCTACTGCGTATATGCTAGGTTCCATTTGTGAGGGGAGATCCATCATGGGATTTCCGAAATAGGAAGACGAATGTGGAATTAAGGACAAATCTAGCATATGATAGGAGAGATGTAATGCCGCATAGGCGTTTAAGTAATCCAAGGTAGCCACATCACTATCAATATGGTCTAGGATGGTAGATTTACTTTCGCTTGAAAGAGGATTTGTCATTATTTTTATCAATGGTTCATCACGAATGGACACCGTGAACTGGGTATCTTCTAACTCATTGCTTGGAGTAAAACGTGATGCTGAAGTTGCTATTGAATCGGCGAGAAGATTTTTCTCTCGTGGGATTGTTTCAATGGATATGAAGTTAAATGCCTTGCTTAAATTTAATACAACATTTTTGTAAAGCTGCAAGTGTTCGGCTTTGGTTTCGTATACCTCAGAAACTTGGTTTGCCACTAATTGTGAGTCTCCTAAGACTTTGATGTTATCAACACCAATTCTCTTGGCTAAAGTGAGGCCAAGGAGGAGGGCTTCGTACTCAGCGCCGTTGTTTGTGCATTCAAAGTTTAACTTAAAGGCGAATGGGAGGACTTTCTCCTCGGGCGAAGTAAGAATTATACCTGCCCCCGCTCCATAACGGCATTTAGCTCCGTCGAAATGGAGAGTCCAATACTTAGTCGGGAGTATAGATGTTGGGGCATCTGCTGCGTTTGCACACTCTACTTCTACCATACAGAGGTCCTCTGCTGGAAGGGAACCAACACCTAGGGAATATCCTATGCCTACTGAATCAAATGGTAAGAACATTGGTGAATCTTGTTCTATTAACTCAACGATTTTTGTAGTAGTCCCTAATGATACCATTTCTTTAGCTTTATCGTTAGGGGTTGGGGTTGTTTTGGCTATGCTGATAGTTTCAAGATCCGTTGTAGGTACCAACTTCTCCTCTGGTTTTGGGTCAGTGGGTTTATTAAGTTGGTTTGTTGGAAGTTCAAATTCTGAGTGTACACCTGGTCTTTTCTTTAAATCAGCTAGGTGCAAATCGAAAGGTTTTGGATCGCCTTTGGCTACAAATACCTTTCCTAGATGCAAAAATCTTACTTCTTGAAATAACGTAGAAGGGATTGCCTTCATTCGGTGTATCCATGGTCACCGAGTATCATATTATAATTAGTTTCCGATCTATAATATAAAACTCAATCAGGATTGTTTTGGGTCCTAAGGTGACCGGAAGTATTATAGTTCCTATCGAAGTGGCTTTAAGGCTATCATAGCCTCTCAATGTATTTCGAGTGGTGGAACAGTTTGTTTCCCCATATCCTAGTTTTTGGAGGAAAGAGAAGGGAACTATGTTAACTCGCGGCCCATCATCAACCATTTCCCGTTTTACATAGTTATTATAAATCCATACTTGTAAGTGTAAGGCTGGATCACCTCGGCATGCGATCTCAGCATCTGTGGGCATTTTACTTATTTCGAATATGAATTCGACATCCTTGTCCAGCTGCCCCTGGAGGGTGGATATCAAAATCTACGTGATTTACTTGTGTTTCAGGAGGTGGAGTGATGTTAATTAGATGACCTAGACCTAATGCTTCTAAAAGAGCAGCTCTGTGAGGAGGAGAGTTCTTTAGTAAATCTAAAAATGAAATGTGCGAGAAGGTCTTTGTTAGGTCACTAATTAAATCATAGGCACCGATGGGTTTTTCTACTATCTGCTGACTCTTATCTGTTTCTGGCAGATGACTTGGGCTTGGTTGAGAGAAATACTCTCGTGTTCTTGTTATAGCTTCGATAGGTAGCTCAGCGTCTAGCTCTACCAAACTGACTATCTTGGGTCTCGGTTGACTTCCCAACTGTGGCGCAACTGATGGATTTAGTGAAGTCGAGGCTTCGTGATCATTGTTTCCCGGTATTGCACCCTTGTTCATCCCAGTTGGATTTAGTCTGTTATTATCATGATTTGGGAGTGGATCGTTAAAGATCTTGAGGGGAGCATTCTGAGGGGAAACTGCTCCTGCTAGCATGTTTGGTGGTGATGACACGGGATCTGCCAAAAACAAATCTGTGAAGAACTGTCTTTGTTCTTCTGGTAAACGTTGCATGAATTTATTGTAGTCACACGTTCTAGTATCATGACCCCGAATTTTGTGGAAACCACAATAAGAATTGGGATTGTAATTCCTGTTTTGTTGGTTTGGTGTATATTGTGGCCTAAAATTCTGATCAAACTGTTGCCTATTAGGATTAAAATTTTGCATTTGTTGTTTCTGGCTTTGGTTTTGATAACCAAATGAGTTTTGTTTTGGCCCTTGTATAGGATTTCGCCATTGTTGTTGTTGTTGTGGGATGGTTAAAATCCACTGTATTGATTGTCGGGTAAAGTTGTTGTTTCGTTGGTTGTTTGTTTGTGATGGAGTATTGACAACATTTACCTTCTTGGGCTGGTCGGTTACTCCATCCGTTGTTACACCCCGATTTTTGTTAAGGATTTTGGGTCCTTGATTAACGTTTGTGGTAGTGGGATAATTTGTAGTGTTCTGATTGGGGGTGATTAACCTCCCATTTGCACCATATGTTTTACGGCCACTATCTATCACTGCTTGGTCTATTCGAAGAGCGCTCTCAAGTACTTCATCGTAAGTTCTTAGTGGGAACTTCTGGACTTCTTCCTTCACCTCTTTGCTGAGAGAATGAAGGAATAAATCACATAGTTCCATCTGATCCATGTTTGGAGCACTTGCTGAAGAATAAAGAACTGTACGCCACCTCTGGATGAAATGGGCGATAGATTCGTTGTGTTCTTGTTTGATGTGCAAGAATTCCCTGATTCCTGTTCTCAACAGTTTGTTCATGTCAAACGCCTTAATGAATTCTGATACGAGCTGTTTAAATGAATGGATGGAGGCTTCAGGTATTCTATAATACCAGTCGAGAGCAATGCCTTCCAAGGTTTTAGGGAATATTTTAGCAACAACCCCATCCCAAGGGAGTAGTTCACGTATGGCTGTAGCGTAAGCTTTGATATGCGCATTTGGATCTCCCTCGCCTTTGTACTTGGGTAAATCGGGAAGAGGTCTTGGAAGCATGACGCTTCGTATGGTGAAGTCTAAGGGTTCCTTTAGATATTCTGAATAAGTCCCTATCGCATAGTTTTCGACCATTGATGGTGGTCGCTGAGGGAGTGGTGGTGGGATGGGTTGTTGGTATGGCGCAACGTATGCATTGGCAGGGGCATAGGGAAGTCCCTGCGTTTGAGCAAAAGGGGGGAGAGGAGAACATATCTCCTTGTGGTGATTTGGAGTACATGTTTAAGTATGATGGGATATTGTCTAGTAATGGGTTGTTTGATACTAGACCGGGAGAAATAATGTTAGAGATGATAGGCCTTGTTGGCATTTGTTGTGGATACTGAGGAGGCATGCCTAACGTGCCTACTCCTGTGAGGAGATCTACTTGGCCAGAGTGATATGGAGGATTGGAACTTCCTGCTTGCATGAACTGAGGATTTTGACTTGCTTGAGCAAGTTCTAACCCTCTCACTTTTTCTACTAATGTTGAAATGACTTCATTTGGTGAAGTCACGGTGCTTTTCCTGAGCGGCGTTTGTTGTATACCATGGTGTTGTATAGGCATGTGATATCCTGCTATAAACTGATCGCTATCTTGCCAAGTTTCTCCGAGAGTATTTCCTATATGCAGTGGCATAGAGATATTTTCTTGAAAAGAGATTTCGGGTTGTATTTGTAAACCTCCTATAGATGGGTACATACCCCAGAGCGTTGTTCACTTCTAGGATAACGTATTGACTTTTCATCATCTAAGACCAGGTATGGGTCAGATTGTCTACTAATTTGTGGTCTAAGTAGCATCTGAGGAGATGAACCAGATTCTCCGGTAAACGTCATATTGTTCGAGCCTGAAGGCTCTATTTGTTGCATTCGAGGGGGTTGATCTAACTCCCCATTTGAAAAGACGAGTTATATCTGTTTCTTGGGGTTTGTGTTGACAACTGATTAGTTGAATAGTTGTCACCCCATACTGAGAGTGAGGGTGATGATTGTCTATTACTTGGGCATAGTATGCCTCGAGACCCAAGAGGGGTCTGCCATATGCATCGAATCCCGACATATTCGGGGGGTATATGAATACCCGCAGAATAATGGGAAGGAGCGAAGGTGATTTGTGAAAGAACACGTGATACTATGACTCCGAACGAGAAAGTAGGAAGTTTACATCAGCTTCACTAATTTTGTTTGTTTCACGTTGGGTTCACCAATTTTGTATGCCGGAAAAGCGACAAGCGAGCGTGGGAATCTACAAGTAACTCTTCCACGTACCCGACCTCCCGAGGTCGTGCCGAGACAGCCGGTGGGGATGGAATATGCGTGGGATGCAGACAAACTAGTTAGGCAGTCTAATGTCTTCGACACGCACTAATGGAATTTGTGAATCTAAGGCGAAGAAAGCCCTTCTAACTTGGACTGGTGTGATAGATCGATCAGCAAGGATGACTACTCGAAGGCTCCAATCAATATCGAGCTCTGGCGTGATTCGATCTATGGGTTGTGGAATACGTGGAAAATGACCTGGGATAGTTTCGTGTACGTCCCCAGACAAGGTCATATGGTGGATGGTGGAAACAATTGACTCTACGGATGATTCTCTGGCCTAGTCCAGAATTCTCTAGCTTCGTTAGCCGCTATATCTAGTAAGGACAATTGTTCGATGATGATGGGTGGAAGTGGAGTGGATTGGAATACTAGTGTGCGTAGGCCAATGTTTATATCTGATTGACTTATGGATTCGTTAGGCTATGGGACTTGTGGGTCACAACCGTAGACTCTTGGTTGTTGTGGTTCTGTTATGGTCATATACGAAATCAAGTCCTGATTCCTAGTATCCAATAATCATATGCTTTCTCAGCTTCTATGTTTAGGACCAACAACTACGTGATTTTCTCAGAATATCTCACAGGCGTTCATGCAACCTGGATCCTTAGACTAGTATCTATGTCTGTGAGAGTGTCTCCTGCACTGGCTGTGGGACCAAAGGATCACAACCAAAGGTTTGTTCTCTTTCGAACCCTTCTATAGTCATGTGAATGTTTATCTAGGGTAATCTGTAATTCGGTTGATTTGACCAAAACGTGTATGCTTGGTCATCTTCTATATTTAACCCTCTCAACTGGGAACTGATCAATTGTAAATTTGTTGTTGTTTGGAAGACTTGTATTCTGAGATTTTGGTCTATGTCGACTATTGTTGTGACGAGGTTTGGTTGAGGCACGATTGGCTCAAATATGTATTCCCTAGGCTCCCGGGGTCCCGTGATTGTCATACAAAGTGAAATTTAAAATCTAACTATAATAAAGCAAATTCTAACTACGTGGAATAAAACTAAAACATATATAACTTCTATTTTTGCATTTAACTTTTTAAGAGTTTAAGGAAAGCAGCTATTTTAAACGTATCTAGAAATAACAACTAAATAACAACTTAAAACAAACAAAATAACCGAGTGTAGTTATTTGTCTGTGTAATTTGTAGATTTATTCTAAATAATGCAATAACTTTCCTAATCTATTTGCAAGATTCTCGATCCTACCTCAGAAGTGAGGAGTGAATCATAGTTTCTCAGAAACTATCAATCCTCACAGCTTCCCTGGCAATATCGAGAATAGAAATTATTGAAATGAAACAATTAACTACCTTATTTGATATGATTCTAACTAGAACTTTGAAAGTTAAAACCTGGATTACGCAGAACAGTGGCGAATCCGATGGTGTGTGTGATCTTGTCCCCTCAGTGTGATCTCCTTGTTCTTTCGTGTTCACGTGGATCCAGAAAAGCGTGTAATGCCAGCATCGACAGAAATAGATATTGGGACAAGGACAGCTCAGAATACAGACTGAAAAATGCGAGTAGGAGAGGGATAGCACAAGAGTACAGAGCTTGGCTTATGCAATTCCTAGCGGGATTTTATTGCGAGTCATGCAACATAAAGCGACCAGAACCTGAAACTACCCTGTTTGAAGAGCAAAACCTACAACTTTAATGGCTTCCTAAGCTATTCTACTCCAATGGAATGGATAAAACAACAACACTGTTTGCACAAGCTGGATATGTGGCTTACCAACAGCTGGATAATGCTAAATAAGCATGCAAAGAATTAAAACTATGGCTCTAAATAGAACAAAAGACTGAACTATGAAAATGAGAGCTTGAAAGTGAATGAGGGGCAAGACCATTTGCTTGTGCACAAACCATTTATTTATAGCTTTCATTCACCCAAAGATCAAAACCAAACTGAACTCTAAAAACCATAAACAATGGCCAAACACTATTCTAGGGGACCAAAACATAAATGCATGCCCAAGTCGGCAAGGAAAGTTGGTGAAACATTGATCTTTTACGTGAGTCGCATCAAAACACTTTTCGGAAAACGCGCAAGACCGCCGCCTGGCGGGGCGGCGGTTCTGGCACCGCCCGATCAGGCGGCGGTCACAGACCGCACCTGCAGGCGGGCGGTTTCATCATCAAGATCAAAAGGCCAAGAAAAGAGGGAAAGAGGGGAAAACAAAGGATGCGGGGCTAAGCAGGGCATGCGGGATGTTAACGCATACTCCGAGGGCTTTTCCGAGATCCCGAACACCTTGCGAGGAGACCTGTATCATCATTGGGGAACTTGTCACGTTGTTCTGGTAGTACAGTACCTTACAATTTTGGGTACGTCTGATAACATACGTTGGCGTAGTTGGTCTAGAGGAAATGGAATGATGAGATACATAAGGATTAGTATCAAAATGGGGATAATTTTGGATGACATTGGTCTCGTGAAGAGAGATCATAGAAACAAGGAGTTGGGAGACCAAAGGTTTGGTGATCATAGGTGTAGAATAAATAGTGGAAAATGGATAAGCTTAAATATTGTCAAAAGTGGAGATGTCATTGAATTAGGTAGATTGTTGTGTTTTCTTGTCCTAATAATGGGTGATAATAGGAATGAAACAAATAACAAGAACTTATACTTGTTAATTAATAAATAAATCAAGGGAAAAAAATTGATCATCTTAATTATATAGAAAATGTTAAAAACAAAAAAATAAAATGGGCTCAAACAGAACCTAGGAAATGGCCAAACTATGGATGGTTTCATGTATTCTTGGATGGGGTTCTCGATATACCTAAAGGTATGTTCGCATCTAAAATATATTATGAATACCGAAGTACGGGGAATTGTATTAGGCCCTACCCCTTAACTTCACAATTCTAGAGAAATAAGTGAGTTAGGTGCTTATCTAATATACATATAGAAAAAAAAATTTATATCGTAGCCATAACAACATGGTGGATTTCCTATTGGTTGTGAAATACCAATAGTTTCATCTACAAGGAGGATCTTTGAGATGTGTATTTTAATGTGCGTGTTTTGGGATGTGTGTGATAAAGTGTATGCAATGAGTTAAACCCCTTAGTTAAACTATATTTCCAAGAAAATATGAGGGGTTATTTTTAGATTAAAATGAAATGTGATGTTTGATGAAAGAAACAGACAAGGGATGTAATGTAATAAAATAAAGAGATGGGGAATAAAAACAAGGAATACCTAGATAACGCTTTTCCTTTTTATCTAAATTTTTAAGTAAGAAAGAAAAGAAAAATCCAATCCAAGCAATAAAATCCAATGAAATAAAGAAAATAACACTCCTACCTATTAGGTTAGTGGGAAATGGATGTGGAAGAAATGTGGAAATGAAAAAAAAGAATGTAAAAGACTCACCAAAGAGAGGTGGGTCCCATTAGGTGTGCTTCAGAATGTTAAAAACATTTCATTTTTCCTATTCCATATTAGTGAAATGATAGAAAGAAAAAAACAAAAAGTAAGAGACGGTTTAAGGTACCTATAGATGAGATGATGATGGGTACGGGCATGAAAGATCTTCCTCGTAGTGAGATTAATAACCCGGAGAACAAAGACAAACTAAATAAATAAAATGATTAGTAAATAGGATGGTAGCTTTCCCAAAAATCCCATCCCAGAAGTGAAAACTTCCTAAGATGGATGTCAACCAACTTTGATAGAACATAAGGATAAAATGATAATTGATAAATGGTTCGATGTAGCAAATAATTGAACTAAAATAGACATAGTAAATGTGGTAGATAAGATAATATGCAGATATGATTATATAAATTACTAACTAAATCAAACCTATGAGGGTTGATGGTGACCCAGACTAAAAAGTACGATGTGACAACAACTTTAGTAGCGTGGATCAACAAATTAAAAAAATGTTTACAATAGGATGTGAAATACTAAGAAGGTCTTAGATTTGATATGGGAAAGTTGTGGAAATAAAAAGGATGCAAGAAAATTGATAGATTTTATAACTACGAGACATGTTTGTTGGAGAATGAGATGGGGAAATAGTGACTAGGCTAGGTCGAAAGTGACTGGGTGTGGGGATGAGAAATAAACATAAAAAACTTGCAAGAATACCTAAAATTTCAAATATTTCCTTATTTTGGAAGGAGGTGAATATGGGTGTATGATAGATGATAGAGAGTAATAAAATATTAAATAAAGGCAAAGGGAATGTAAAATTATTAAATGAAGGCCTTGGGAGGAAAAAAGGTAGGAAAATATTAAATGAGGGAAAGGGGAGATTAAATTGTTAAATGAAGGTGGGTGGGAACCTATGGGTGGTAAATAGGGTTGTTAGGGAGGATAAAAGAGGTTAATAAATAAGTTTCAGGATTATAAATATAGTAAATATGATTAGGGATTAATTAAATGGGATTAAGGGTGAATTATAGGAAATAAATATAGAGAAGTGGTAAATTCAAATAAATGGGAATTAGGAAAGAAAGTGGAATTTGAATACGATGAGAGATATGCATGTATGCAAGAAGAAGAGAGTGAAGATGGGGTGAGGGGTCTAGCAATAACAACAATTGGTGTCTAAAGTTCCATAAGTGCATTTTAATATATTTTTACATGGAATTGAGATGGTTCATCATTATCAATTATAGGTTCACATATGTAATTAATAAAATTGGCATGGAATTTTCTCGGGAAGTTAACCTTATGGATTCATGAAGATTTATAACATTTACTTATTTCATATAAAATTTATATGGATTTTGTGCAAATAAATTTTACATATTAAATCACACTTAGAAAATTTACTTATATATATGAACCTGAATTATCTTCATGTATGATACAATGGTGACTTAAAAACCGAACCATATTTGGTTACTTAATATATGAATGTCATATGGTGACTTACCCACCAAATTCTTGATGGTGATGTGACGACCTAATTATTTATTTTTGTATTACTACCTAATTATTTTATTTTTAGTAGTATATTCACACATTCCCTATATAATAACATCATGGTGAAACATATGTAATTGTTTCATATTTTTTGAATTTACATAATTCATTTTTCATATACTAATTTTTAAAATGTCCTTATTGATGGAAAGGATTGAATGATTTCATTCAATGCATTTGTAAAACAAAACATGCGAGCCATATATAGGCTGTGGAGAAGAGAGGAACGAATAGGAACAGTTAAATAATTGTTCACAACTAACACAATTAACAATGTATTCACTTATTAACTAATGCGCTAACATTCCCCCCCTTAATACATTGTTCCTACATATGTACCCCTAAACAAATCAAACTTCACCTTGCCGAGAGGCTTGGTGAGAATATCTGTAACCTAAAAATCAGTAGGGCAGTATTGGAGCTGAATTTGATGGTTTAAGACCTTGATTGTCACAAGTGAATGATGGGAGGTTTCTCTTCAAGAATCCCTATATCAGCAAGAATACAACATAACCAAATCACTTCACACACATCTCTCGTGTGCGCGATATTCAGCCTTAGTGGATGAGAGAGAAACAACAGTTTGCTTCTTGCTAACCCACGAGATAGGTCCAGATCCAAGATAAAAACATACCACTCGAAGTGGATTTCCTATCATCAACGGATCCTGCATAGTCCAAGTTTGTATATCCCTGTAAGAAGAACTGAGTGTTCTTCTGATACTCCAGACCAAAGTCAATTGTACCTCGGACATATCTCAACACATGCTTTATTGCTATCCAATGAAATTTCTTTAGCTCCTACATAAATCTGGTGAGATAGCTCACTGCAAAGCAAAGATCTGGCCTAGTATAAGTCAAGTAAATGAGACTCCCCATAAGTTGCTTGTAGTGAGTGCCATCTACCTGTGGTGAATCTTGGAATCTAGATAATTGCAAACCTTTTTCCATAGGTGTGGACATTGGTTTACAATCTGACATTCCATACTTTTCCAGGAGTGTCTTGACATATTTCACCTGGGAGATGAAGATATGATTCTTCTTTTGCCATATCTCTAAGCCAAGACAGAGTGAAGAAGTAGCCCAAATATGTCATGTTGAAGGATTTCTTCAGATCATTCTTTACATCATCCACAAGATTGTCAGAACTTCCTGTGATCACAAGATCATCTACATACAAAACCAGAATGACAATCTCTGTTCCTACCTTCTTGATATACAAATTTGTATCTGAGGGGCTACGAGTGAATCCATGTTGCAATAGGTGATCATCAATTTTTATATACCATGCCCTAGGTGCTTGTTTGAGTCCATAAAGTGACTTTATCAGACGACATACCTTGTGTGGTTGATGCTCGTCTACAAACCCTTCAGGTTGGGCCATGTATACTTCTTCTTTTAGATCACCATTCAGAAAAGCACTCTTGACATCCATTTGTTGAAGTTTCCATCCATTTTGTGCTGCCAGTGCATAGAAAACTTTGACGGTTTTGATCTTCACAGTGGGTGCAAAGGTCTCGTCATAGTCAATTTATTCTTGCTGAGCATAACCATTTACAACAAGTCATGCTTTATGTTTGTCGATTGAACCATTTGCCTTATATTTTTTTTGAAAATCCATTTGTCAGCCAATGGATTTCTTACTTGGAGGCAGATTGACAAGTTCCCATGTCTGATTCTGAATTAGGGAATCATATTCAACATCCATAGCCTGTTTCCACTGTGGTTGGTCTAATGCCTCACGAACAGTGTCAGGTTCGGTGCTATCAACAAATAAACTCATGAGTGCAAAATTTACCTCATGTATGGCTTGGACTTCATGTTCTGACTCCCATAGAAGTACCTAGAAAGTTTAGGTGTGCATCCCTAATAGTATTCTAGACCCATTTCGAACATTGGTGCTCCTGCTGTTGATGTGAAGATGTGTTTTCCAGTGTGCCTAGATCAACGAACAAGTCTCCACTTAGCTCCTCTTCTTTCGAGAAGAAGCATCTTGCCCATCATCTTGATGTGTGAGCAATCTATGTGATGAGGTTGGTACTTGATCTCCATTGTATGGCAGGGGAGTCAAAGGAAGATTCATCACACACCACATCTTGAATCTCATAGATTATCTTCATCTCACGATCCATGAGATGATATGCCTTTGAGGTAGTACTATACCCCACTAAAAGACATGGCAAAGTGTCTTTGCATCGATCTTCTTCCTTTTCTCATCCGGAACATGCATATATGCAAGACAACCAAAAACTCTCAAATGATGAATAGAAGGTTTACAACCAATCCATACCTCTTCCAGTGTCTTGTTCTGCAAGATCTTCGTGGGTGCCCAGTTGAGTAGATACACTACTTTGTCTGGACTACTTCTACCCAAAACTGATCCTCCAACTTGGTGGTGGAGAGCATACAACGAGCCATCTCCATGACAGTCCTGTTATGTCACTCAGAAATCCCATTTTGTTGGGGAGTGTAGGGTGCAATCAGATGTTGTTGAATGCCATGCTGCTTCAGGTATGCTAAGAAATTCTTTGATATAAATCCTCCCCTCGATCTGAGTGGAGGAGAAGAAGAGGCTTCCCAAACTTCCTGGTGCTTCTTTGGTAAAAGGTTTGGAAATCGGAAAATGCCTCACTCTTCTTCCGGAGAAAATATACCCACATTTTTCATGAGTAATCATTAATGATGAGCTGGAAGTATTCAAAACCTTGGAAGCTAGCTAGTAGGGGTCTGCACAGATCGTTATGTACAGTCTGAAGATGCTCCGTAGAATGATAAGAACTCTATTTGAATAGACCTCTATGTTGTTTACCCGCAAGACATCTCGAGCAAACAGGTAAGGAATGGGAGATTGGAGGAAGACCTCTTACCATTTCCTTGCACCGAGCCGATGCGAGTCCCGCGAAAGATGGCCATATCGAAAGTTCCATAGTATAGTGGACTCCGCCGTTGAAGTAGAGAGAGCAATGTTAGATGAAGTGACCGCATCTAGTGTAAATAGATGGCCCTTCATAAATTCTCGAGCAATTACTGAGTCTCCTGGGAAATGATGCAAGACTTGACCCCTTTCTCAACAAAGAATTCAACCTGCATTTAATGATTAAGAAGTTGACTCATAGACAAGAGATTTGAGGTCAAACCTGGAACATATAGCACCTTCGTGAGTGTACATCTTTGTGTCCCAAGAGGAATGATGACATCACCAATCCCCACCACAATATACTCCTGATTATCTATGATGGTGATTTGATCTCCAGTGGGCTAGTCACTCAGGGTATGGAACAACTTCTTATTGCTAGTCATGTGTTTGCTAGCACCCGAATCAATCAACCAGACACTTTCTGATGGTTGCGAAGTCTGTGAGACTAGGACAATGTCTGGATGAGTTGTGTTTGGAACCTCTTCATCGAGAGGTGGCATCCTATTGAGCAACAATATGACCCTTCTTCCTCTGATTACGAGCACACCATTGGGATTTCTTGGAATATCCTTGGCCAGAAGTGCTCTCTTCACCAGAGTTTCCATACTTGCGATCATTGTAATAATAGTTCACAGTCATGTGTATCCGTGGAGCAAATGTGGCACCATTGATCTACCTTGTTGTTCTGCTGCTTCTAGGGTGGCCATCCATGGTGGTGCCGTGAGAAGCTTCGCTTCGATTCTAGGGGCTGGACTTCCTTTCGAGGCTTATGCTTTTGCCTCGTGATGAGAGCCTTGTCTTCGAAGGCTTCTTGAACATTCTGAATGGCTTCTTCCTACTAGAGATAATTCACCAGTGTGGCAAAACTCACCTCCTATTGAGTGATGGTCAATGTGGTGATCAGTGTCTCGAAACCGGAAGGAAGAGCTTGCAAGGTGAGCGGACTAGCAACTTGTCATCCACTGTTCACCGAGAGCAGAGAGTTCTACACGTAACTCGGCCACATGCCGCAAGAAGGCTTCTACTGATTCGCCATCATGCATACTCATCGTGTGAAGCTTATTCTGAAGATGTAACTTCGTCATCAGATTCTTGGCTTCATAGATGGTACACAATGCGGTCCATGCCTGAGAGGAAGTGGTTTCTTCCGAATGTAAGGTTGAACCTCATCAGAAAGGCTTAGAGTGATAAGCATTAATGCTTTTGCATCAACCTTTTCATACTTAGCCAACAGATCAGCGTCTGTGGGAGGGGCGTCTTTTCCAGAAACGATCCCCCAAAGATCTTCAAACTAAAGAATCATCCGCATCTTGGTCTTCCATGTGGAAAAATTTGGCCCTTTGAGCAACTGGGAATCCGACAACAGAATGCAAGGTGTAGACATTTTCAAAAACTCAAAATTATATTTTATTTATTTATTTTTCAAAAATGGTTACAATGCTTACTGAAGGAACCTATCACAAAGATGGGCTCTATAAGCTCATGCAGTGAGATGCGGATGCTCCTGTGGGTGTTCTACTTTGCATTCATCATCTGCATCATAGCCACGTTCAAGTTCTGCACGAATCTGCCATGCTTGACATCGAACATTGAACCAAAAATACTCCAATAGTCCTCGGCACACAATCTCATCAAAGAGAATATTCCCAATGTTATGGAGCTTGTTGACCAAAGCAAAGAGCAATCCAGTGGTGTCTTCGTTGTCGCTCAATGCCCAAATATTTGGTGCATTGCTTGCGATTCTTTCTACATCCGAAATTTGTGACATATGCACACACACGGTTTTGTAATTTTCAAGCTTTCTTCCACGTGCTTACACAGGTTATATGTCTGCAGGGATTTTCTCAGCCAGTATGCAGACTCAACCCACGTGGATATGCCTCAAACTCTCCTTTGTGGGCTCATTTGATCAGGATGGGACCGAATGCAATGCCATTGTCTTCCAAACAAAACCACATACATTTTGTTCAAAGAAGAAGTTCAGTTGCAACACAAAACAGGGATGATGAACTCAAAATGGTTCGCTGGTCACTGGTCTATATGTCGAACAAGATCTTATTTTCACTTAGTTGCTGCCACATCCACAGGTCATTGCCAAACAAAACAGGTTGCTCCACCACACATAGTTTAATGGAGACTTGCTACCACATCCACATGACACAGGTTGCTCCACCATGCACAGTTTAATGGAGACTTGCTGCATTGGTTTTCCTACCACGCAATGATTTGCTTTCTCCCGCACCAACAGAGGAAAAACTACACGTGTTTTCCCCTTTTCCACCGTGCACGTCCTTGATGGCTCAGAAAGAAATGTCTGAATTCCACGTAGGTTTGGATTCTTCACGAACAACTTCCCACGCAGGAAGGGAAACAGTCATTCCAACTCAGGAGAATGGCGGCACTTCCTCATGGCTCACCAACACTCCACAGTCTGGTCGTTGTAGCCTTCTTTCAAGCTTTCTCACTCCCACGCTCCTGTCTTCACGCATCTCTGATACCAATGATGGCAAGGAGAGAATGATTTCATTCAATGCATCTATAAAACAAAACATGTGAGCCATATATAGGCTGCGGAGAAGAGAGGAATGAACAGGAACAGTTAAATAATTGTTCACAACTAACACAGTTAACAATGTATTCACTTATTAACTAATGCGCTAACACTTATAACAATAACAAAACTATTTGACATGTGATATAATATTCCACAATTATTATGTGGATGCATACTATTTAGTCTACATATATCACAAATATAGGGTTTGGGAATGATAGTTTACATTAAATTATTCATTTATTGATTATAGTTAAAGCATCATACTCAAACCTAATTTCTTATGCCATTAGTCATGAATTTTTTCATACTTGCATACAAAAATGAATTTGCATATACCAAACACCTTTTAAGATATCTAAATTCCATATCTTATCTTAGATATGATTCTATCCTAGGGTGGATGGTATTATTAGGCCTAGATAAGTTGAAATGTGGAATATTTCTAGTGTAATTACAATGATAATACTATCAAATGCACAACCTAACTTAGTCTTATAAGGATCACTTGAGAAAGAAATAATTCTCACACACACACACACACACACATATTACATATTAGGGGAACCTAAGGTATCACATATCCTAGTACACTCTAGGAAGGTATTAAATCCACACATTAAAGAATCTATATTTAATAACACATTACATACTTTCCAAACCATGACTCCAATTTATATTATATACTTTCCAGAAGTGTGCTTGATTTATTATATTCTCCTTTTACAATATAAGATTATTGTAGTTTTTAATTATGTATTTAGTATCATGTATTATCTTTATAAACATTACTACAATATACTAATTATCTTAACCATTATTATGATATTATAGTGTTTTTAATAAGGTTAATGTGTCATTATCATAAATGCATAAATTTAATATAATTTTTGGATGAGCTATCAAAAATTACTATATTTAATAAATTACATTTGTAATGCAAAAACCATATTCTTACATTATTTTATTGATTAAGATTAAGGTGTAACTTAGTGGAAAATACAATAATGATGGTACTTAATGTGTTATATTAATAAATTCACAATGAAATATATATAAAAATAAAGTGATTTTATTGTAAGTAAAAAAATATACTAATTACGAAAAATCGTAAGAGATGTATTCTTGTAGATTTATATATTTATTCAAAATGAGATACTTTATATTTATATAATGTAGAATATGAAAAACATCTAAAATAAGAATATTTATTGTTTTTTATGGGAAAATGATTTTTTCCTACATGGAAGCAATTTGTATCCACCTTAGGAAAGTATACAAATAGAAATAAGTGGGAAAATAGTTTAAAATATATCTTATTAAATTATTATAATTATTTAGTGCTCTTTATTTGGATCATATTAACCCCATTTGCGAAACAAAAGACCCATTGGAAAGATAATGAAGTGAAATTAAAAAAAAAATAAAACCATATAAATTTAAATATCATCATATAATTTGAATCCCATAAATTCTTTCAAGACCCTCAAAATACAAAATACTAAAATATTGTAGAAACCACTAAAAATGTTTTGAGGACTTTCTAAAAAAAAAAAATTTCTTAGAAATCTTGTTCTAGATCATTAATTCCTAATTAATAATTAATGGGCCCCATTCCACCTTAATTTTAGAAAACTTGTGGAAATCTAATATCAATCTAGGTCGTGTCGAAACACTTCCCTTGGTGGGACATCCGTCTTACCTCCACTTCTTACTAAAGTGTGATTTGTTCATGCTTCACGTCTTTGAACGCGTTGTTAAGAATGTGATAAAGAGTTCGTTGGTATTTTATAATATAGGTTTAACTTTATTCTTTAAATCTATTCACCAATCCCTAATGTATCCAAAAGTGGTTGAAATTATGGGAAAAATATCTCAACATTGAAAACTAGATGCAACACAAGGTAGGGTGAACGATTAAAATCACATTTATCATTATCGACTTGTTTGGTCATGGTCTGTGGAAAATATAATATAGGTGTGATTTGCATCCATGCGCCTTTAATTCACTTTTTGTAACTATACCCAGACCTTTTCCGCGACTTGGAATTGATGAAATATCAATGGAAAATATCATGAAATATTTATTGGATGTGTTAAATTCATTTCTAAATTAGTTTCCTTATCCACTTCTTTTTCATATGGAATATTATTCTTGCAATATAATCGGAAATGCTACATCAATGAGAGATAATGTTTTCATCGAATTTTAAATATTCCAAAAATGGCTATGTCGTATGGATTATGAAGAGATTGGTTTTAGATATATTATAATGAAATAATTCCATCCCATATCATGGATGTTAAGTCATTCATTTAACATAATATTATGTTTCTTTCTTCTTGTTAGTCTATTGGTGAAATGTTGTGGTTTTGATTAGTTTATGTCCATTATGGACCATAATGCATGAATCTTGCATGATATAATCCTTAAATGACATGTTTCTTCTTGGAAGGTCAAAATGAACCAAAGGAGAAACGACTAGTTTTATAACATCCTTTAGTGATATATTCTATTGGTGCTCAATTTGGTCTTGCCCTGTTTGTCCTTGAAATTCCTCAGTTGTGGGCTCTGTCATCTTTTCTATCTCCCCATATTGATGCATGAAAACTCTATCCTCCATTTGGTTGCCATGATCAGTCCCTTCCTTTGGTTGAGGATCACTTTAAATCTATAGTTTCGATTCCGCTCCTCATCTATGAGAAAGATCTCAGTAACTTGGGCATAAAATCGGGTTTTTCCCTTCCTTCCATTTTCCCCTGTCATTTTTGTCCCAATTATCGGGAAATGTGATTGGATGTGGCTCAGAAGATCATATTTGGGCCTTATATCATTTCCAAATTTTCTTTCCTTGAAGAAGGATTCATTTTCGGGTGCAAATGGTGATTTTCCTACATTTTATGGTTTGACGGGTGTATTTTTCCCGGTCAAATTTATATCATAGAATTTGAGGAAATGTGGCCCTTTCTGGTTAGATGTGGCTTACCGGGGGCACTTTGAAAAATCTAAGATCCCGATTCGACTCAAATATTTTCCACATGGAGGGTAGGCACTCATCTAAATTTTTACCTTTTTTTACCTTGGAGTTGTTGGGAGACACGTGGAGGTTTTCACTGCCTTGCCTAGACTTAGACAATTTTTTCATGTGGTCAATAGTGCAGCTTTGGCAGACCATGGACATGTGGAGGCTTCCGTCATCTCCGCTATATACTTAAACTTTTCAAAGTAGTTTTCTAAGGCTTGGGACACGAGGAGGGACCATGCCTGTTTGGGACCGCCCCTAAATTTTGTTTTAAAGAAGCACCGGAAGAAACTTGGAGTCTTCCGCTCACTCTACCCTTGCTTGGAATTTTCAATGGCCAAAGAAAGTTGTCTCGGACCCTATACACATGGTGTCTTCTCACTGGTCTTTCAAATTTTTTTAAAAAAATCTATCGGATTGAGACACGTGGAGGCTTCTGTTGTATCCTTTTTAAACTGAGATTTTTCAAAGGCCAAAAGGCATTTTTCTTAGGCCCAAGGCACGTGGAAGGCCCATGCTTGTTTCAAAACTGGCCCTTGTACTTCTCCTTTGCAATGACGCCAAGGAAACATGTGGATGGCTAGAATATAAAGTAGAGAAGGGCCAGAATAAAAGTTACTGTGAATTTCACCTATTTTTCCACCTTTTTTTCTCCAAGACTCCTAGAGATGTGAATACACATTGTTTTTCATCATTTTTTGATGAAATTCCTTTTCGTTTTTGTCTATAAAATAAAATTGAATGGATTTAGAACTTAATTTGTGAGTCCAAGGATTGTAAAGGTCTATATTTTGAAGTTAGAATTACTCGGGCACTTGCAAAAATGGGAATTATCGAGAGAAGATGGATGTTGGAGAAAATTGTAGAGGAAAATGAGGAAAAAGGATTAAATGATGAAGGTTGCAGTGTAAAAGATGAAAAAGGTGTTGCCTCGAGAGAAAAAATGATTACCCGTCGATCCATTTGTACGAGCCTCTAGAGAATGATTAAAATGGGTTTTTTTCACATGAAAGAATTAGAATGACTAGAAGGACTGCCAAAAAGTTGTGACATGATATCCTAGTCATTAGTCAAGGGTCTGAGAAATGTGATCACCCATGATTTGTCCAACTAGAAACTTTTTGTTGTAAATTTTTTAAACGTTGTTTTCTCGAGGCAATTGGTAACAACAAGCAAAGTCCCTCAAATATTCTTCTTTGTTGGGGAAAATTTGTGATGAGTGAATGATTAAATGTATAAATTCAATGAGAATACTCTTGCAAAAGGTTGGTGAGTTAAATCCTTAAGAGAAAATTTGAGAGAGCATGTCTTCCGAGAGACCAATCCGAGATATCCGGTTAATTTCTTCGTGTTAGATTTTCTATCACGTCAAGTTGGTTTAGAGTGTCTGACCATTGACAAGCTCTAATATTTTTCTAAGAAACTTTCCCTATTTGATGAATTTAATCAATTTCGAGTTAATCTGTGTCAATTTTGGAGTAATTTGTGTTTCTTTATTTTAGAATGTCTGTAAGTAGTTTTTCTTATTCCTATTGCAATCTTGTGTTAAATTCTCTCCGAATCACACAAGATCTCGTCCTTATGTGATGTTTTTAATGGCATTTGTAATTTAATTTCAAGAAGAGCCTTCATCTTGTGATGAGATAAACAATTTAAAATCAATTCACTGTCATTTGTTAATAAAGATTTTCTGTAAGCCTTCGAGTGTATCTTAGGTGTGAGGAACCAGGGGTGTTTGATGTTTTATTGAGTTTTTAGCTCGAGCCTTCCTGTTAGATTCTCAAAGATTGTGTGAAAATGTGTTGATTTGGGCCTCCATTAATGCAAACCTTTTGGTTGAAGGAATATTTTAGCTATTCCAAAGCTCTCTCATTTAGCTTTCCAATTTGTTGTGAAGTATCTAAAAGATTTGGTATTATCAATTTTACCCTGCTTAATCTCCCACCAAAATTATTCAAAAACCATGAATCCATCTTGAACCACCCCTGTTTTCCCTGTATATCAACAAAGGAACAAAATCTATTTACTAAAATATGTAGAACAATCAGGATTCCATAATGTCTTTAGTAACCTTAGCCTTGTTTTGAAAGTATCTCTATCTTTTAGAAGTGACAACTCTTGAGAGTTAAATTATGGAGTATTGATCATAATTTCCAAAGGTTTTCTTCATAAAATTTGTGCAAAATAAGGATGTATCCATCTCCTTCATCAAATAGAGGTTACACTACGAGTCCTCTCACACTGGTTGGAGAGGCACAACCTAAAGTAGTGAGGATAGGTCAAATCCTCTTGAAGGTGACATCCATCTCTCCAAAAATAGGAGTGACAAAGGGCCAGTTAGTTCTCATCTCTGGCTACAAAATGACACACTTTATGATCTATCTGTATCTAAGCTCCATGTCGAATCTGTGATGTTTCTCAGCTTGAAAAGGAGAAAAAAATTGGATACTAACACTAGTGGCGCCATTGCCGGGATAATTTGTTGATTTGTTTCTAGTTCATATCGATTTGTCCCGTTAACAACACTAGTGGCACTATTACCGGGGATAATTTGTTGATTTGTTACCAGTTCATATCCATTTGGACCGTCAACAACACTCATGGTGCCGTTTCCGGGACATGAAGTTGTGTGCAAAGTTTGAACACCATCATCAACACATATAGACCCTGATAATGTTTCTTACATGATCTAAGTGCAAATACATTGTTGAAACATCATTATCTGTTTAGATCTGTAAGAATTGTTCAAAGTTGTAAGTTTTGAGTGTAATATTTCCAGCTTATACAATTATTGCACTAAAGTTTGTATCATCATTGACAAATTTGGGTAGAAGAAGAGCAGATCTTGTAAGCTTTGCATGAATATGGTATTAACATACATTTGATAGATCTTTGATAGCACATTTGCACAAAATAAGGTGAAAATCCTTAGTGGTGACTCTGTGTTATTAAAATTTTTAATAAATACCAGTGTTTTAACATATATCAAGCAAGATTTTTCATTAATCTCTGCAAAGCTAGAAGGAAGAATATTTGTCTTCGCCAGGGACCCTAGTAGAAGGTTGTTTCAAGAGTTGGGAAAGTATAATTCAGAAGGAAGAAGAATTTGGAAGGTTTTTGGAGATCAAACATCAAGAAAAGAGATCTCCATTGGTAAAATTGATCTGCGTGTGATTGAAGATTGCAATACTTCCTCAAGTGCTTCAATCAAGTAGTATCTTTGTTGAATTAAATTCTCCATCCGGAGAAGGGCCTTCATTTGGATTTGAAAAAATTTCTTCTTAATCTACCCTTTATTTTCCAAATCTGAGAGAGTTTTCCAAGAAACAGAGCCTTTAGAGGGCATTCATTTTGAGAATTGCATCCCTATACCACATAGACCTCTCACTCATTAGTTTTCATCTCCTCTAAGGTCACCTCCTCAAAATAATATGGCTCAGCCTCCACCTAGACCTCCATTTGTTGTTAATACTTTTGGTCCCATCAATTTTAGAGGTATGGTTGGATATCCAAATGTTGTGCCACAAGATGTAAGAAATATATTGCTTAATTTTCAAGGAAATAATGCAATCACTGGTGATCAACACTTGAAGCTATTTGTCAATATGATGGAGGACTTTGAAATAGAATTTGAGGATGTGTACATTAAATTGTTTATCCATACTCTAGAAGAAGATGCAAGGGACTGGTATAAATATTTGCTAGATAATTTCGTTGATTCTTAGACAAAGATGAAGAATGCCTTTAGATTGCAGTATGGAGATAAAACAGACCCTAGGTTTCTTTTGTCATAATTCAAAATATAAAAATAATCCTAATGAATATGTGTATGATTTCAATACAAGATTTAACAAAACATTGAGGAGAATTCCTATTAATTTGAGGTCATGTGATGAATCATGTCTGATAAAGTATTCAAATGCATTTGATAATAAATTTGCTTACTATTTAGGGATAAGAACCCTAGAACTTTAAGGCAAGCCTTTACCATGGCTCTACGAATTGAGAACAACATTAAGCGGTTTGAAAACCTCCTAAGAGGGAGGGTGTTTAACCGATCAACCCAAAGAAGCCTCAATCAAGTAAGGTTGTGGATCTTGAGGAAGTTGTAAAGACTTTGGCCGGATATGTCAAAGAAATCTCTTACAAGCTAGCCATGGCAGAGAAAGGAATTGGACAAGGTTCTCAAGGTCAAAGATAGGCAATAAGGATAAGATAGATTTTCAAATCATCCAATGAATGATCAAAGATCCGATGACAGAGGTAAAGGGCCCATGGAAGTTAGACAACCCCAAGATAGGGAAAATAGAGTAGTGCATGATCCTCTAAATGCTAGAGTTGTTTTTGTTAAAGAGACAAATGAAATTGATTAGTGTGAAAAAATTTCTTACCCCACCCACCATGTGAAGTAGATCAGCAAGTTGAAGAAGCTGATGATGATGATAAAACTAATGTTGATGCATGCATGGTGGATTTCTCTACAAGCTCACAAAGAAGGAGCAACTTCAACTGAAGTAATAAGTGTAAGAACTACTGCAATTTTTGGGATTACATTCATTGGGTACCTCTTCTTCCTCCCTCTCATACTTTAGAAATAGATATGGTACAAGCTTTTGAACTTCCTAATAATGATTTTGAGTACCTAAGAGCTCTAATGATTAAGAAGTATGATGGAGGAATCCCATCGAAGAGGATAGATAGTTGTTAATGAATGTTGTTGTTGCCCAAGAAAAAGAGTATAACACAAGAAGTAAAGTTGTCAAAGGGGTAGGGCCTCAAGACAAACCAAAAACCCTAGTTCTCACCAATGTCCCAAAATAAACTCCAAAGAAAGATGCATATGGAAAAGGCCTTGTTGTCTCAAGTAGAACTAGTGTTCCCACCCATGCCCAAAATGTGAAAAATCTTGTGCCATCCGATGATTTTTCAATCTTTCTCCAAATGCTACTTTTCCCAAATACATTCCTTAGCCCAAGTCTTTAGTCGATCAATATTTTTGTCCCAATTTTTGAACTGCTTAGGAATCCTGAGCACAAGAAGAGGGCCTTTGAGTATTTGGGATTGGAAGAAGATAGGAGTACCCAAGGAAGAAATATAAATGATGTAAACACTCATCCTCCAACCATTGCGGGCCTAGAAAAACCACTAAAAGTTTACTTGGGAACATCTCTGGTTGAGTATCAATTAAATGTTTATCCATTTTTTACAACGTTGATTATTAAGGAAAGACTGTTGCACAATTATATGTTTGATTCTGGAGCATCATGTAATGTTATGCCTCTAGAGGTCATGAATGAATTAAACATTAAAGTGATAACAACTTATGGCAAGTGTACTGCAATGGATTCTAGAGAGGTTTCAGTTGAAGGATGTGTAAAAGGTTTAATGGTACAACTTGTAGCTTATCCAGGTAAGAACTTGAAACTTGATGTTGTTATTGTTGATTGCTCTGCCAAATGGGGCATGCTATCATCAAGAAATTGGGCTATAAGTGTTGGTGGAATTGTTCATATGGATATGTCTTTTACCACCATTCCAATTGAAGGCAGCCTTGTAAAGTTGTATGGAGAGAAGAAGGTGTTGCACCTCATTAAAGATCCCAATAATGCTTCTTATGAAGTGTTATATGCTGATGTAGATGATGATAACTTTGTTGGATTTTTTGATGGCAAAGAGATAACAAGATTTATAAATGTAAATTTCTTGAACAAGTAGGTTTTCCTTGGACCTTGTTATTTGATGGAGCTTGTTCCAAGTTTGGAAATGGTGTTGGTATTGTTCTTATTTCTCCAGGCTAGGAAGAGTTTGATTTTTCTTTCAAACTCAACTTTGAATGCACTAACAACATTTCTAAATATGAAGCATTGTTATTGGGTTTGAGAATTGCATGGAAATATGGTGTAAAGGATATCATTTTCAAAGGAGATTTAAAACTGATTGTCAAGCAGATTAGAAAATTGTATGCTACTAAAAATTAGAGAATGAAACAATACAAGCATGCAGTTTGGGATTTGATTGAAATGTTTAACTCATTTAATATTGTGAACAATGAAAGAAAGTTTAATGTTGATGTAGACAAGTTAACAAAGTGCTAGGATTCAGATTTGGAAATTATACAGTATCTCCATTTTGTGAGTATGATGTTGAAATACTAACAAGGCCATCTATCCTTGACAATGTTAAAAATTGGGAAGTGTTTGATGATGATGCCTAGGTGAAATGGTTTCTGTAGAACCAAGGTGATTTCGTTGACCAAAATATAGATTGGGAACCAATTGTGTGTGCTACTAAAGGAAAGGAAAATTTATTTAGCAAAGACATCATCTAGCTGAAGAAAACATGATTCCCAAAGGTTTGGTGGCACTTGAATCAAAATTTAATAATGCTAATTGCATTATTAATAGAAGTATGTCAATTTCAAGATATGTGGAAGAGCATGACCTGGGCACAAAGGAAAAACCACGTAAAATATAGTTAGGAAACAATTTGAGCAAGGAAGAGAAGCAATCCTATGTTCAATTGTTGAAGAAATATCAAGACTACCTAGCTTGGTCTTACTCTGAGTTGAAGGCATATAGGGAAGATTTGTTCCAACATGAAATTCCTCTTGAATCTAATGCCAAGCCTTTCAGGAAAAAATAGAGGCCGATCAATCCGCTCTTTTCTTTGAAGATGCAAGAATAATTGAAGAAGTTGAGGGATGGAGGGATCATTTAGCCCACAAGGTACTCATCTTAGGTTGCAAATTTAGTACCTGTTAGAAAAAGAATGGTGATATAAGGCTTGTGCGTAGACTTTAGGAACTTGAATAAAGCATCATTGAAAGATAATTACCATCTTCCAAACATGGAGAATATGCCACAATTGGTAAATGGTTCTAAATTGTTATCCACTTTGGATGGTTTCTCTGGCTATAATCAAGTTGTTTGTGAAGGATTCAGAAAGAATAAAGACTACATTTACCACTCCTTTGGGAACTTATGTCTATGGCAGGATGCCTTTTGGCTTAATGAATGCTAGAGAAACTTTCCAAAGAGAAATGGATGTAGCGTTTGTTGGTTATATTCATGATTTCATTGTTGTTTATCAAGATGATAAAACTGTGTTTTCTAGAAAAAGAAATAATCACTTGCTACACTGGAGAGAATGTTGTTAAGGTGTAGAGAGTATGGCATATCATTGAATTCCAAGAAGTGCCATTTTGGAGTACAAAAGAAAAGCTACTTGGTCACATATTGTATCAAAGGAAGGGGTCATGATTGATCCCAGAGAGTGGAAGCCATCAACAAGGTTTTAATTCCGAGAACTAAGAAGGGAGTTTAATCCTTCTTTGGACAAATAAACTTTATCAAAAATAAACTTTATCATAAGATTTGTGTCTAACTTTGTTGAGCTGACCATCCCCATTACTAGCATGCTGAAGAAGGACCAAGTTATCAAATGGGAAGAAGCTTCCATTCAAGCTTTCAATGGGATCAAAGAAGCATTAAATCATGCCCTGTTTTGGAAGCTCTAAATTACAAGAATCCTTTTCAAATATTTTCTTTTGCTTTAGAAAACACCATTGCATTTGTTTTGTTGCAAAAGGATGATGAAGGGGTTGAGAGACCAATTGCCTTTTTCAGTAAGGAATTGCAAGGAGCTGAGTTGAAGTACACCATCATGGAGAAGCAAGCATTTTCCTTAGTGAAAGCAACAAAGGTTTTCAGACCTTACATCTTGAGCTCTAAATTTTTTTCTTATGTTCCCCACACCATGGTGAAAGATATCTTAACAGAGATGTAGGTCTTAAGAAAAAGATGCAGATGGGTAAACAAGTTGCAGGAATATGACATGGATATCCAAATCACGAAATTGATAAGAGGTTTGGGCCTAACTAATCTTATGGCTGAGAGAAACTTGAAAACTATTGGGGTGAATGAAGTATAAGGAGTAAGGGTGGATGTCCTTGAAAAGTTGGTAATCTCTAAATGGTAAAAAGATATATTATTTTATCTTAGACATCTATGCTGCCCTGAACATTTGATAAAAATTAGAAAAGAGCTCTTAAGGTAGCCTCTCAAAAATAGGTCATTACTGATTTTGGGTTATCTTGGAAGAACTCGGAAGGGAGTGCTCTTAATATACATTGCTTGAGGATGAATCCCCAAAGGTAATTGCTGATCTCCATGGAGGATTTTGTGGGGGAAATTTTGCTGGAAGAGTTACAACACATAAAATCTTGAGGGTTGGTTATTGGTGGCCAACTCTCTTAAAAGATACAACTCTATTGGTTAGGAAATGTGAAAGTTTCCAGCTTTTATCTGGAAGAATGAAAGCTTTAGGCTCCCTTCCTTTGCATCTTGTGTCAATTAAAGCCCCATGTAAGCAATGCGGAATGAATTTCATTGGTAAAATTTCAGATCCTTCCAGTTCTGGTCATAAATGGATTCTTGTAGCCATTGATTATTTCACTAAGTTGGTGGAAGCAATCCCCACCAAGAAAGAAACACACCAAGTTATCATGGACTTCATGTTGAATCAAATCATATGCAGATTTGGAGTGCCAGTTAATATTGTTGCTTGATAATGCCATGAGTTTCAGAGCCAAACCTTTGGTGGTAATGTGCAAAGAGTATGGAATCAATTTGACATATTCTTCTAACTACAATCCCCAAGGAAATGGACAAGCTGAGTCCAAAGAATAAAAACTTGTTGAAGATCATTAGAAGAACCTTGGAGATGAACAAAAAGAAGTGGGGTGAGAAACTAAAGTTTGTTGTTTGGGTTGACAGAATCACTGTCAAAAGAGCTACTGGTAAAATCCCATTTGAATTGGTATATGGAACTCAAGCTTTGTTGCCCCTTCATTTACAATTGTCTTCATTTCAGTTTGTTCAAAAATTGAAGATCAAGAAGTTAGTCCATATGATGCTCGAATCAATCAGATTATTGAGTTAGATGAAGAAAGAAGGGCATCCCATCAGTGGCATGTGAAGTTCAGAGAAAATTTGAAGAATTTATTTGACAAGAAGGTGACTCCAAGAGCTTTTAGCATTGGGGATCTTGTGCTATTATGGGATAACATGCATGAAGATAAGGGAAAGCATGGTAAATTTGATGCATTGTGGATGGGCCCTTATTCAATTGATATTCAAATTGGTAAAAATACCTTCTTTGTTAAAGACTTAGATGGGGAAGCTGCTTGAATTGCCTATTAATGGTAGGTATTTGAAACATTTCATTAATTGATTTCTCAAAATCAAGTTATACTCCATTGTACAATGTATAGTATTTTGGTTTCTTTCTGCTTTCATGTTTTTTTGTTTTTGTTTATCCTAGTACTTAGTGGACTTTTTATTTGTTTCTCGATTCAACCTTGGGGGATTTGGTTATTATTGTTCTACTCTGCAAGTTTATTCTTTGACTCCATTGCCCAATGGTTTATTTTTGGCACTTGGTCTTCTATTTGTTCTTGTGGCACTCACAGGGGAATTCCCATCCCAGTCGATCCGATGTTGGATCTCAATTTGGTCTTACCCGTTTTTCCTTTAAATTCTTCAGTTTGCGGGCTTGGTCGTCCTTTCTATCTCCCTATATTGATGCATGAAAAATATGTCCTCCATTTGGTTGCCATGACCAGTCCCTTCCTTTGGTCAAGGATCACTTTAAATCTATATTTTTTTTTCTATTCCTCTGTCCATAAGAAAGATCTATAACTTGGGTGTAAAATCAGGTTTTTTCCCTTCCTTCTGTTTTCCACAGTCACGTTTTATTTTCCCTGTCATTTTTGTCCCAATTATCTATGGAAACGTGATTAGATGTGGCTCGAAGAAGATTATATTTGGGCCTTATATCATTTCCAAATTCTTTTTCCTTAAAGAAGGATTCATTTCGGGGCATAAATGGTGATTTTCCTGCATTTTATGGTTTGACGGGTGTATTTTTCCTGGTTAAATTTATATCTCAACATCTAAGGAAATGTGGCCCTTTCTGGTTAGATGAGGCTTAGTGGGGCACTTTGAAAACTCTAAGGCCCGATTCAACTCAAAGCTTGTCCACGTGGAGGGCTAGTGCTCATCTAAAATTTCACCTTTTGGTTTGACCTTAGAGTTGCACCGGGAGACACGTGGAGGTTTCCACTGCCTTGCCCAGACTTAGACAATTTTTTCATGCATCCGGTGCAGCTTTGGCAGACCATGGACATGTGGAGGCTTCCGTTGGCTCCGCTCTATACTTAAACTTTTGAAATTAGTTTTCTAAGGCCCGGGCCACGTGTAGGGACCACATCTATTTGGGGACTGACCCCTAAATTTTTTTTTGAAGAAGTGCCAGGAGGACACTTGGAGTCTTTCGCTCACTCTTCCCTTGCTTGGACTTTTCAATGGCCACAGAAACCTATCTCAGACCCTAGACACATGGTGCCTTCCTCCACATTATTGGCAGACTGCACCGTGGCGATGTTATCTTCTATCGACGCTACTACTAATTATACTTAACAACATCATATTCCTAATACATACATTAATGAAATAGAAATTACGGAGGAAAATTTTAGTATCGACATCTTCCCCTTCCTAGCTTCTACTCCGTCCTTGGAGTAGACTATTCTCAGTGCTCGGAAAATCTTGACTTAACTTATCGTGGTTGACCCATTTCGTAATGGGAGTGCCATCCAATTCCTCCATCAGTGCATTACCATTTTCATGCACAACTTTGCTATTTTGTAGGGCCCCATCCATTTTGGAAGAAATTTTCTTTGCCTTCTTTTTTGTATCTGGAATCATATACTAGAACCAAGTCATTCACATGAAATGGAGACCACCGGATCTTTTGATCAAAGTATTCCTTCTACTTCATTTTCTTCTTATGGCTTGTATCCTTTGCTATTTCTCTCATTTCCTCTAGCAAATGAAGATGTACCAACCTTTCTTTTACTGAATCACTTTCATCCATCCTTTCATTTTTCATAACTCTCATAGTGGGAATATCAAACTCAATAGGAAGAACTAGATCAATGCCATGAACCTGAAATGGGGAGTATCCTATTGCTGACTTTGATGTTGCCCTATATGCCCACAATCTTTGCATGAATCCTTTTATCCCATTTATGTACACCAAGGCTGCATCTTTTCTAGAATTTGACATAACACAAAATTTGTTCGTCCACTTGTCCATTTGTGCTTGGCTTGTATGTTGTTGCCTTCCCATTGCTTAATAGAAAACTTATTGACTAGGGCTTCTACCACCTCATTAATGAAGTGGCTTCCTTGATCTGTTACAACTAGAAATTTTTCCCTAGCAAGTAATTTCTAAACTTCTTTACAACAAAAATGATAGCCAGAGCCTCTTTTTCGATTCTGCTTCAACACTTTGCTCATTTGTTTGCTCCCAAAGTAAATTGGATGTTCATTCCCATTTTCATCCTTTTGGCTCAAAGTACTTCCTAGTGCTGCATCTGAGGCATCAATGTACACAATGAATGGCTTGCTCCAATCTGGATTCTTCAAAATAGGTGAAGACACGAGGGCTTCCTTGAGTTGTTCAAAAGCTTCATGCGCCTTATTTCCTGGTTCATAAGTAACATCCTTCTTCAAGAACTGGGTTAGTGGGTGTAATCTTTGAGAAATTCTTGATGAACCTTCTATAGTAACCCACATGGCCTAAAAATGATCTCAACTTACTTCTATTCATAGGAAATGGTAAATCTTTGATTTTTGAAACTTTATCGGGATCAATACCAATACCATCTTTGGATCAACATGCCCTAACAAAACTCCTTTAGAACATCCAAAGACACACTTTGTAGGGTTTAGTGAGGCTTGTGCTTCATCTAACCTTTGAAATGTTATCTCCATCTGTGCCGGTGGTCCAACTTGCTCCCATAGATGTAAAATCATCCGAGAAATACTCGATGAAGGTCCCAATGTAGGGTTCGAACACCCTATTCATCAAATGATGGAATGTTGCTGGAGCATTACACAACCCAAAAGGCATAACTCAGAAGCAAGCGTTCCCCAAGGAGTGGTGAACATGGTCTTCACTGATCTTTCTCTCGCTATACTCTACGAACTTGGTTGTAGCTACTATATCCATCAAGCAAACTATAGCACTCATGACCAGCTACTTCGTCCCAAGATCTGATCTGAAAATGGAAGAGGTAATGATCCTTCTTTGTTGCCTTATTGAGCTTCCCGTAATCAACACAAATGCGTAGCTTCCCATTCTTTTTTATTGAGATCACAATGGGAGAAACCCATTCTGAATTCTCCACAAACAAATATGAATCTGCATCAAGCAACTTATCTATTTCTTCTTTTACGAGTCTTGGAAAAATTAGGATTCATTCTATATGGCATTTTGCTTTATGGGCTTAGCACCATCTACCAAATTCAATACAATGCTCTACCCAACTTACTTGATGGAGTTCCTTGTAATCAAAAGTGAATAGGTGTATGTACCTTCAAAAGAGCTGGAGGTAGGATTCCTTCTCACTCTCCATCACAGCATCACCAATCTTTATTTGTTGGAGATGATCATCAACTTCTTCTTCGATAATTTTATGCGGTCATGAGTTGGTGTGGCTGGAAGGATATCCATGATTGAAACATCCACCTCGGTTTCTTCATCTTCGATGTCCACTTCACTAGTACTAGAGTAATCGGAGGGTGTCCAATCATCGGTTTCATCACTTGAATCCACGAGTTTCGATTTATGATGTCGAGGATCACATTTATCTTCACCCTCTCTCTACCATGTCCAAGTGTCATGAAACCTTCATTCCAGGTAGATTCTTGCATGAACTCTCTTTAGCCATGGTCTTCCATGAAGCATTGGGTGCAAGCAAATTTTCATCACTGAAAGTCTACCACACATACAACACCCATAACAGAGATATTGCCACATTTGAAACTACACCTTTTGGTTTAGTTTTCCCTTATTTAATGACCTTAACATAAGTGTTGAAGGGAGATCAATATTTAAACCCAAAGATATTCATTACGAGATGCGGTCATTACATTAAGCGCAGCACCTCCATCAACTAAGACATCATGAGTTGAAATACCATTACATAATACCTCAGCTTGTGGAGCATAGGGATCTACCTCTGCCTCCAAAATAGGGACCTCAACCTTCTTCCTTCTTCGAGCATTGAGTCCACCTCGCAACTCCCGCCTCTTCTCGAAGACATAGCCAAGAGTTGACCATATGTATTCTGAGGCCTTTTGGACGAGATCTTCCAAGATGGAGTATGGTCCTTGCCCACGTGAAATTAGAAAATCCTGCACACCCAACATTCTTCTCCTATGTTTCTTACTAGTTTCTTCTTTCATCTTCTTAGGATCATTTCCATCGTGATTATCTTTTTTTTTTATTAAACACATCTACTTCATTATTTCTACTCTTATCTACTACATCAAAAGAATTCACGAGGTGATTTTCCTTTATCATTATCTCCTTTACTAGATGTAGAATCTCTATCTCGGACAATTATACTTATAATGACCCTTTTTATAACAACCATAACAAACAACTTCAGAAATATTTCTTTTGGACCTCTATCTCCTCCTGAGAACTAAATTCCTTTCCTTGAAGAAGATTAATAGTTAAGCTCGACCCATCTTTTGAGCGAGATCTTTATACTCGGTAGATGTACTAGGAGAAATATTTGTGCTCACCGGGAGTGGTTGTGGATTCTAGACCAAAGGTGCTAGTGTAGGCTCTACTTTAGCAACAATTTCTTTGGGCTCCTCTTCCATGCTTTCTTCTTGCCTTCTTGCAATCTCCTTTGCTTGTTCAATGGTATTTGGGTGGTCATACTTCACTCGTTGTCTGATCTCTGGCTTCATCCCAAGAATGAAGTGCTTACAGAGGAGATTATCCACGTCATTCATCAACCCATCCGCTAGTCCTTCCTTCCGGATCTGGGCATCGAGCTTCCTCCTTAGCTCTAGAACACGAGCATGATAATCCCTTATCTTCTCCTTCTCTCCTTAGGATAGCTTTGTGATCTCGATCATGAGATCTGCATATTTGTTGTTCACCAAATTCTTGAAAACTTTCAGGTTAATAAATCCCATGAATTTTTCACATTATCACCTAGTGTTTCAAACCACCTAAGTGTTGAACCATCCAAAAAGGTAGGTAGAAATTCAGGTCCATTGTTCCTTCTTATAAGGCCATTACAAATACAAGATCGCTTAAACTCTTGAATGAAAGAAGAAGCATCTTCATTAGATTGAGCTGAAAAAACATGAATCTTTCCCATTTTCAACAAAAGAACCACCGTGAAATACCAACTCACAAGTACAATCAACAAGACTTATGTAATACAAATAATTGGAATCACTATATTAGAAAGTGACTTTACACCTTTCTATAGTAAAATAGAAATGACCACGGTAAACTATGGTAAAACTTGACTTACTTGTGGTAAAAACTGACTTTCTTTGTGGTAAACACTATTCACGGTAAAAGTGAAGTTCTTGCATAAATACTATTCACGGTAAAAGTAACTTTTTCACTGGTAAATACTATTACAAAGAAAATGACTTTACCATGATAGCTACTATTCATGGCAAAAATGACTTTACTATGGTAACTACATGCAGCACAAAAAACAAGGTTACCCTCTAATTGATTTTTGACTAAGTGGGAATATCTCTCCGAAAAATCCACCAACGAGGAATGGTCCCTAGCGGAACCAAAATTTCATCACCAATCCAAAGCACTATGATAATTCTTCACGGGAACTCCTCGTCTTATGATTATTTACTAATGCATAGCCATTAGTTTGATGGATGTAATCTGCAAACAAAACAATAACATAACACAAGAATACCATCGACTATGATAAGACAAAATGATGACAAATCTGAAATATCAAAATAAATTATAATATTAACATGAAATCAATTCTGAATCTCACCCATGAGGTACTTCAAGTGTTATTGACTTCACTTTCCTTTCACCAAGACTATCGGAGAAACTTTACAATTACACCTCTTAATGGATTCTTCAAAACACCTTTAAACCGATGGCTTCCTTCACACACTTCCTACAATAGTTCTCACTACTTCCTTCTATGCTAAATGAGGGCGTAGCCTCTCTATTTATAGAACTTCTAGGCTTATCCATCTTATCTCTAAGATAGGATAAGAAATCCACTCTGACGAATCATATTCCATACCTTAACTCTTATCTGTACATGTAAGCTTATCTTCTAAGATAAGATAAACCTTATCATTTTACATGGGTTCCACATTTTTAGAATTTTTACAAATAAAATACACAAAATATTTATGACCTCACTCCTTGTCCTTATTACCAATATAATATTTCTAATTCCTAATCACGTAGACCCTACTTCTCTAATTACCCAAACTTTGACATTTTAACATTACTGAGGACCACTTACGACAAATATTTACTTTTTACAACATTCCTATTGTACTTTGACTATTACCGTACTCCACATTATTGGTGGCACCATCTTGACGGTGCTATTATCTTCTATCGAGGCTACTACTAATTATACTTAACAACATCATATTCCTAATACATACATTAATGAAATAGAAATTACGGAGGAAATTTTTAGTGTCGATAGATCCCTCGAATATTCTTCTTTCTTGGGGGAATTTGGGATGAGTGAGCGAGTGAAATGTATAAATGCAATGATAATACTCTTCTGAAAGGTCAGGGGAGTTAAATCCTTAAGATAAAATTTGAGAGAGCCCATCTTCTGAGAGACCAATGAGATACTGGTTAATTTCTTTAGTTTTATATTTTCTAACACATCAAGTTGGTTGCGAGTGTCTGACCATTGACAAGATTTGAGACTGTTCCAAGAAATTTTCCCCTCT
Organism: Taxus wallichiana var. yunnanensis; assembly: GCA_018340775.1. Lineage (NCBI taxonomy): Eukaryota > Viridiplantae > Streptophyta > Pinopsida > Cupressales > Taxaceae > Taxus > Taxus wallichiana. The sequence goes on along the minus strand of CM031234.1, from coordinate 239,902,721 downwards.
TGATGAATTTAATCAATTTCAAGTTAATGTGTCAATTTCGAGCAATTTGTGTCTGCTTTATTTTAGAATTTGTACAAGTAGTTTTTCTTATTCCGATTGCAATATTTTGTTAAATTCACTCCAAATCACATAGGATCTCATCCCTATGACAGTTTAGTGGCATTTTCAATTTCATTTCAAGAAGATCCTTCATCTTGTGATGAGATAAATAGTTTAAAATCACTTCACTATCACTTGTTGATAAAGATTTTATGTAAGCCTTCGAGTGTATCTTAGGCATGAAGAACCAGGGATTTTTATGTTTTATTGAGTCTTTACCTTGAGCCTTCATGTTAGATTCTCAAAGAAAGTGTGAAAACATGTTGATATGGACTTCCATTGATGCACACCTTCTTCGGTTAAAGGAATATTTTAGCTATTCCAAAGATTTATGTCATTTAGCTTTCCAATTTGTTGTGAAGTCTCTTAAAGATATGGTATAATCAATTTTATCCTCCTTAATCTCCTACCAAAATTATTCAAAACCATGAATCCATCCCGAACCACCCCTGTTTTCCATGTATATCAACAAAGGAACAAAATCTATTTACTAAAATATGCGAACAATCAGGATTCCATAATGTCTTGATAACCTTAGCCTTGCTTTGAAAGTATCTGCATCTTGTAGAAGTGACAACTCTTGAGATTTAAATTATGGAGTATCAATCATAATTTCCCAAGGTTTTCTTCATAAAATTTGTGTAAAAGAAGGATATCTCAATCTCTTTCATCAAACAAAGGTTACACTACATGTCCTCTCACCCTTGTTGAAGAGGCACAACCTAAAGTAGTGAGAATAGGTCAAATCCTCTTAAAGGTTCTATCCATCTCTCCACAAATCTGAATGACAAAGGGCCAGTCAGACCTCATCCCCAACTATAAAACGACACACATTATGATCTATTTGTCTCTAAGCTCCATGTTGAATCTATGATGTTGCTCAGCTTGAAAAGGAGAACAAATTTGGATACCAACATATTCTTCTTACAAGGAGCCAATATTTCCATTGCTACAACATTCCAACCACCAAGAAAATACATTTATGGGTATGCATCATGGAAGGGATATTAAACATGAATTAATTTGACACAAATAACATGGTGTTCCTATAATTAACATAGGGTTATAGAGGACCTTTGTTAGTACAAATTAAATTGCAACAATTAATATGTTGTTCATTAATATACAATCATTTAATCATCAACCCAATGGATGTAAACTTTCAATAATTCCAGTGTTGTATGCATAGTTACAAGGTGTTTAGGAGGTATGGAAAGGAAATAGTTGTCACTACTATACTTAAAATACTAAAGCACGAAAGTAAAATGCTTGAATAAAAAATTAAATATGAAAATAAATGACTTCTAACACTAAATGAATTCTTGAAAAATCAAATGGAGATAAAGGAATAAATTGCTTGTTAATCTATCCATGCACTTAAACAAAGAAACAAACTATGGAGGGGTTTAGCATACCACAAGTGAACCCTACCTTCGGTCCTAGTACCTCCTAAGGCTTGTAACTAAAAGCTACTGAACAAAACTTAGATTCTTTATTGAATTGGCATAAATGTTACATTTAGAAGGAAAGAAATTTTTGTATCTATGTATGCCATGTTCTAATTCTTTGTTTTAATTACTATATCCCATACATTTCCATCATTAGTATTTATCTTTTATATTCCTTTATTTCAATAAAATGTGAGAAACAAAGTTAGACTAGGAGTTCAAACAAATCAAGTAAAATATATCAAATAGATCATCTGGAGATTCTATGCATGCAACAAAAATTAATTCGCGGGTTTTAGATGTCAAAAACATAGCTTAAGTAACCGATCAATTCAATCAATTAGTTATCAAATCAAGAATTCAATCAATTAGTTCCTCATTAATTTGCAACGAATAATCAAATCTATTGTTTAGTTAGATTGAGTGCTCATGTTCTAGTTTTAATTTTCTCCTCCATGAAACATACAAACTTAGATTTTATTCCTTCATGTTCCGATAGATATTCACAATTAGGGATACTTTATTGTAGTTGATCTTATTTGGCTACATATGGGTTGATTTCAACAAGTCCTTTGGCTTTATGTGATTCCATTTGGTTGCGGATGAGTTATTGTGGACGGGTCCTTTCTTTACATAAATTTTTCTACATATAACAAGTTATTTACAAACAAGAATGTAATCATACATATCATCATTCAAACAACTAATTGCAACCATAAGAATAAATGCACACTCAAAATACCAAAAATAAAATTTACTAGTAATAACTATATTATTTTATATTATACTAATGACTTAAATTTAGAGTGATGATTTTCAATAGTATGACAAGGAAATACAAGGATGTAGTCTCAATGACTTAAAAAAACTACAGAGGATGAGTTTTTATAAATGGAATTTAATAAACTCATCATATCCCCAAGATTAATTTCATGAATGTCCTCAATCAAGTTCTTTAGGTTCCACTTGAATGGTGTTACATACTTCTCTAAAATCCACTGGAGTATCCATTACTTCTAGTTATGTGAAGAAGTAACCTCCATTCATCCTAATCATGTTCATGAATCTATCCTATATTATTTCATTCAATGGTTGATCACCTAACCAATGTGATATCATAAATTTGAATATTAGGGGATGATAGCCAATTGGGAAGGAATTTTCTATAGAGCCGTGGAAATGTCAATGTATGCATTCACTCTTCTTATAGTTTGTATTATGTTAGGGTACAAATGCATTTCTTTTTGTTTTAGTTCAGGAGACATTTTATCCCAAAGTGCATTCTACAGCTTAAACTATCATAATTCCATGATCTTTAATCATACCTCTAACCACATCATGAACTAATTTCCTCATTTTCCACACCCTTATTCTAATTTCCTTCCTTTTCATATACTTGTCATATTTATATACAATTTATTTAGTGTTACCAACTTCAAACCTAACCATTAGTGGATATACTTTCTCCAAATGCATGAAGTCCTCCATTTGTCTTTCCTTATCAAACTCATTCTAAATATAAGAACAACTTTTTTTAACTAGAACGTCTCCAATGTATAGGACATGAATCCAATCCCTATCATACTCCAAGGTTTTTTTAGTGACAAATATTCATACTTTGGAAAAAATTCCATCATAGGAAAATTTGAAATGGAAAATTTCTTGGAATAGGTAAGTTTCTTGTTCACCTAAAATTTCTAGTATATATTTTAGGGGTTGGCTTCGCTACCATTGAAAAGTACTCCTATATAAGCCTAGGTAACTTGTCGGTACTATACTAGTAACTTACTACTAGCTTACCGAGTTACCGCATATCAAGTACCATTAACATGTAGGGCGGTTGTTGACACGTGACAAGAGGTTGTTGACACACGATAGGAAGTTATTAATGCACAATAGGAGGTTATTGAAGGGTGAAAATAATGTGTTATTGACACATAACGGGGGTTGTAGATGCAAGAAAATATATTTCAGTCGCATGGCAAAAGTTTACAATAACCTTGCTAATGCACGACAACAAGGTTTTTTGCATACGATAAAAATTTTACAACAACCTTGTTGATGCACGATAACAAGGTTGCTCTCGCATGAAAACAAGTTTTTGTCATGTGACAAAACCTTATTGTCACATGACATCAAAATAGTAATTATGCAACTAAAACCTTGTTATTACATCATGCATGACTTGAAAATAAAACCTTCATCATGTGAAAAGTTTGCACACAAAACCTAGAATTTTTTTTTCTTCTCGAAAGTGGTTCCGGGATATTTTCCATGGATACTCCACCTTCGATTTCCCATATGTCTCTTAAAATGAATTATATCATACTCAAGATCATAGTTATACATGTAGAGTTCACAAAGTAGAAGCTGAATTTTGTGAGGGATATTCATGTAAAACTTGAAGAAGCTTCTTGCTCCACTGATATCAAATGGCATGTCAGAGTTGATATATGTAATTCGAGCTAAAACATATTTTCTTTTAGAAAAATAGCATATACATTAGATGGAGGCCTATATTTGAATATCTCATGGGCCACCTTAAGTGTTTCTTCCTACTTTTTCTTTAGCCTTTTAATTTCTTTATCTTTTTCCTCAATTTCTTGCTTGTGTTGGAAGATGAGTTCTTATTTTTCTCTTTCATACTTTCCTTTTAACCTATTAACATAGGTTTCAAATTGATTCACCTAGTAATCTAGAAATGTTTTATGTGTTACCATCTCCTTCAAATGGGTTTGGAAGGCTCTCTTACAACTTATTTGATGAGACAATTTGTTGTTGCAATGCGGTGAGATTTGTGTGTTGCATGCTAGCATGTGGTAAAAATGGTGGTGTAACTTGTTCAATTACATCAGCCACAACTATAGGGGTATGTTCTAGTACTTGTTTAACTCCCACAAAAATATTCTCTTCCTCAATTCCATGAACCAAGTGCACAATGATTTCCTCAATAGATTGGGGCATGTGTTCAAGCTCAATTGGTTCACCAATTCCTCTTTCTTTGTCTTCCTCAGTTTTTTTGATCCATGAACTATTTGGTCAGCTTTCGTTCTAATTTATAATCACATTTTCTCCTCATATCCTTCCATTTCACAAACTATCTCATTAGTATGAATTATTATTGCATGCTCCTCCATGCACTACTCATAGTAATCTTGTACAACTTCTCTTACAACCTTTTCTTCCCCTCTTTCCACATGACCCTCCTTCACACACACTATCTCCACATTCTACAATTGGTATTCTTATCCCTCCATTTTCTCTTCATGGAATTTTTGTTCACAAAATGTAGCATCAATACCTCCCTCCACTATTTCCAATATTGCAATGTTTTACTCTACACCTTCCACATCACTATAACGTGATATGGTCTCATGACTTTGTGTGTTTGGATTTTTGGCCATTTGGTTTTTAGTCTATGAGAGTGCCTCTTTGGTGTAGGGGTGGAATTAGAAGATTTCCTTTTACCTTTTGAGGTGGATGATTTAGGAGTAGAAATTTTTAATAGGGTTTGAGAAATTAAAATTATTTCAGGGAGGCAAGAATAAGATTTTGTTTAGCAGGTGGTAAATTTTAAGAGGTAGGGTGTTCTTCTAGTCAAGTGTTCTAGGTTTGTAGGTAGAATCTATAGCATGAGATATATATGTGGGAGAGCTTCTAGTACTTCTTCTCCTCTTTCTTTTATTTCCCAAAAATTCATCAATACTTTTAGTTCTTACAAAATATCCCCACCTAATCTCAGGATAATCCCTCTGGGTGTGCTTTATAATCAGGGTGATGAGATAGTGGTGTGATAGTGTAGACCTACCCTTTTATGCTTCCCTACTCATCCTTTTCAATATCTCATGTAATAAATTGGGCACGTTCACTTGTCTATTGTTCTTCAGGTGATTGAGAAATTTAAAGTGAATTGTATTTAACCGAGAGTATCTCCCTCACAGGTAAAATACTTGATAATATAATTTGAAAATTCAGAAAAAAAAGTTCAAGAGAATTTTTTGAGTACCTTGTCAATCATTGAGGAATACATCATCTTCATCAACAAATTACCATTTGGTTTCCTCTAGATTTTATTTCTTAGGAAATGGTTCACCTTGTAAAGGAAGTCCAATTACCTCGGCCAAGATGTCATCACTAATTCTTATTAATAAACCCTTTATATTTGCTTCTCCATATCTGAATGTACTAGAAAAATATTTAACCATTGATTCATTAAAACCTTGGAATCAGTTTATGTAGTCTAGCCACTCGTTATCTTGAAAATAATGTGAAATTTGAGGGTTGCTAAGAAGATGAAAGTTCTTTATGGATTTATTGCTAATCAAGTCTCCTCCCATTGTAAACTAGATGATTTCTCTGATGTCAACACACAATCACACAATTTTTTTAAAGAAATATTGTAAAATTGAGTTATGTGGGATTGTTTCAAGTATTTTTAAACTTTGAGACCGTAGCACACGCACCATAGTTTTAGGAGAGGTAATTAATTGATGTGACTGCATGAAGTGTGTGAGGTAAAGTGATATGACAGTATGGGATGATGTGTAATAACACCTCATAATATAAAGGGCGGTGTTATTTTAAATGCATTGAATACTCGATGACTTGGCATAAATACAAATTAATAATAATCATTCTAATCATACTTTAATAAATTGGTAGTTAAGTGCACTTATCTTGATGCATGTTTAGAATGATGATTGTGTGTGATTTATTGAATTTGCATTGTTGTTGCATGTAGGGTTGATATTATGTTTCATACATGTGTTATATTTATGTTGGTTTCTCCTTACTATAACTAGCTATCTCTCGGATAGGAACATCGATATGTTCGGTACCAATTGTCTTTTTCATCTCTCACATGTGCAAATATCTTTTGTCTTCTTTATGCAATCATGGGATCTTCAAACATTAAAACAAAATAGGGGTTTTTGTATGTTATTGCATGTAGAACCTTAGTCATTGCATGATCTCCTTGTGATGGAGGTCATGCACTCTTACCACTATCTAACATCAAATCTTGCAAAACATAAATTCTAAGAAAATAAAATGTGTTAGTTGACTACCAAAAGGGATGATCACAACCCTTTACTTCAACCTTGGATCATTCAACAAGCTAAATATACCAAGACAACTGAATTTTTTCAACCATATGAAATTCCCAAAGATGAACAAATAGGTCCAAATTCTGATTTTGACTTTTAAGTCCTTATTTCCATTCTATTTTATCCTCCTCTAAGCTGTTACATCAAGGTACTTTTATTAGTTGGTTTCTTGTATAACCTCAGTTGTGGCCATTCAACAATATATTAACCTTACATGATCTATGGTGGTGAGTTTTACATCTCCATTAGAAAATATCTTCTCTATCTCATATGGGCCTAGCCACCTTGTCCCGAGTTTTCCTCGTGGTCTTTATACTTATAGTCAAACAAGAGTACCAAGTCACCCTCTTGAAACTACCTTGTCTTGATGCACCATTCATTCCATTTGATTATTTTATTTTGCACTACTTATATATTATGCATAGATTGTATTCTCATTTCATCCAACTCATTGAGTTGGATAATCCTTTTCCTTTGAGACTCAGATAAATATATACCCAGTTCAAGTGTTTTCCTTAGTGTTTTGTGCTCAAATTCAATTGGAAAAACAACATTCTTACCATACAAGAGTTAAAAAGTGTGAAGCCGATTATTTTCCACATTGTGTTGAATTCTCATCTTTGCCTCGGAATTATGTCTTCCCATATTTTTATTTGAAGTGCAATGGTTTTTGTCAAGATAGCCTTTATATATTTGTTTTTCACCTTTACTGTCCATTAGATTGGGGATGCTATGATGTAGAATTTCTATGTCTGATTTCATATTCTTTAGCTAGATCAAAAATTACATCAACAGTAAAGTGTGTACCTTGATTAGTGACAATCTCCCTTGGAACTCCATATTTTTTAAAGATATGATTATAGAGAAAATTGGCTACTTTCTCAATTTTTGAATTGGCAATGCCTTCACTTTTGTCCACTTAGTTAGCTAATACATGCATAGCAAGATGTACTCCTTCTACCGAGATTTAGGATCTATCGGGTTAGTGAAGTCCAAGCCCCATTTGTTAAAAGGTTGTAGGACTAACTGAGGATGCAATGGAATTTCGTCAAATCTAATAGGCTTTCCAATTATTTGACACTTATCACATCTCCTAGTGTAAAGTGCTACATCTTTATGCATTGTTGACCAATAATAACCAATTGTTAGAACTTTCTACGTTGTTTCATTTACAACAAAATGTCCTCCACAAGGTTCACTGTTGGACAATCATCTATACATATTCTCATGAAATGATCTTTCCCTTTCTGAAATAGTAATCTAGTTCTCCAAGAGAAATGTACACTCTTTTCAACTATATATTTCTTCTCAAAGTATAAGTATTGTGGAGTTGTTTTACCTAAAACCAGATAGTTTGTTATGTCTAGCACACCAAGGTCTCTTTGTAGGGATAGAAAATAAGTTCTCATCTGGAAAAGAGTCATCAACTACATATTCTTCATCATTAGTCTCCATTCTTGAAAGGAAATATACTACCACGTTGTCCTTTCCAGGCTTATCCAATATTGTGACATCAAACTCTTATAGAAGGAGAAACCATCGATGATTTTGTTGCTTACTACCAATTTATTTATCAAATATGTTATTGGAGCATGGCCATTGTGAATGAACAGTGGATAACCTATGATGTAGTATCTGAATTTATTGATACCATATACAACTTTCAAAAAATCCTTCTTTATTACTTGTGTAATTTAGTTCAACATGCCATAAGTTCTTCCTAACATAATAAATTGCATAATTCATAAATCCATCCTTATGTCCTCAAAAAATCCACCGGAATGGTCTAAAGCATCGGTGTCGATGTGGAGGAAGGTTCCAATCAGGTCCTCTTAATATAAGAGAAAAACTTAACATTTTCTTCAAATTTTGAAATGCAGTCTCATATTTGTCACCCACTCAAAGGCAACAACCTTTCTTAGTAATAAAACAATGGCACTACCATCTTGCTAAAATCTTGTATGAATATCCTGTAATAACCAACATGGCCTAGAAAGCTCCTAACATAATTTTTCTTCCTTTTTTTGGAATATTTACAATAAAAATATCTTGGCTGGATCAACTTGAATTCCATCGGAAAAGATAGTGTCACAAAATTATACCTTTAGACATCATCACGTAGCATTTTTCATTAGTTAAGGGTAGATTATGCTCTTTACATGTCTTTAATACTATGTCAATATTTCTCATGGCTTCTTAAAAAATTTCCATGTACCATGAAATCATCCATGTAGACCTCCTTGTATTCATTTGTTAGATATGAAAATATGCTCAAGACTACCCTCGATAATGTAGTAGGTGCATTGCACAAACAAAATGGAATAACTGAATAAGAAAATATTCCCCATGGGAATGTGAAGGTACTCTTTTCTTAATCCTCCAGTGTAATTTGAATTTAATTATAGCCACTATATCCATCAAAAAAGAGAAATAATTCTTACCACCTAAATTATCAAGTACCTGATTAATGAAATGTAATGAAAAATGATATGTCTTTGTTGTTATATTCAACTATCTATAATCTACGCATATCCTCCATTTTCCAATCTTCTTTGGCACAATGAAAAGGGGTGACACCCACTGGCTATTTGACAAAGGATATATAAATTCAGATGTTGTTGTAGAATCACATCACCCTTGGATTTTATAAATTGATGGGTAGCATCTCTCAAAGTGTGAGACTTCATGAGTCAAGAGAGATCTCCGGATGAAGGTTGGCTCATATTCCTTTGTTTAGGTGCACACGTTCAAATGTAGATGGTCTATCCTAAATCCTATTCTAATTTCCCAAGGAGACAAAGTTAAAGGGAATGCGAGAATTAAAACCTAATCTAACAAAGGTGATGCACCGAAGGAATGCTAAAATTTGCATTTCCTTTTAAACACAAACCATTAAAATGTGAAACAATATCCATGCATAGATGACCAAGATTGCAATGGGGGATCAAGAAGAAGAAATAAAACATAAGATATGGTTGAAATCATCCACGGACTTATCCTATTGCTCAAAGAATTGATACAGTGCATTATAGTAGCCAAGAGGTAGAAATTGCATTATAATTTGGATGGAGGGGTTCGAGACTCCACAAATTTGCTGTAAAGTAGAGAAAAGGGAGGGCGCAAAGAAATAATGTCCAACCCCTTGAAATTTTCCCTCTTGTACAATATATAGGAAGAATGAGAGAGAAAAAGGAAGGAAAATCTAACCCTATTCCATCTGCCCCTAAAGGAGCATTGAATTCCCCTGTCCGCAATGATGAGTCCCACTATAACACCCATGCCCCCATCATTGTTCCTTGCTAAGCAAGAGAGGAAACCCATTCTTCATCATGGTGGCAGGTGGGAGACTTGATGGCCTCTAAAATGGTAGGTCGAAACATTAATGGTGGCAAGTGGGTAGTAGGTGCCGAGAGCTCTCTAAAACGTCCCCTCCTACTCGATTTGGAGCTTTTGATCAAAAGATATGGCCACTTGAAGGTAATTCAGGTCTGGAGTCTATTCGTATCTATGTGGCACCTTTGTGTGTCTCGAGGTTTCTCCCCTTCCTCTATGTTGGTGCTCGTTTTGATCTCACACTTTTTTTCGTTGATTTTCCTTTGATCTACATATTATGAAACTTTTTATCTCTCGATGTGGATTTTTTGAAGCTTTTACCTCCATTTGAATGCCTTGCATTGTTTGCAGAATCCATTGTCATGCCCCCTTTTGAAGAAATCTTTGAGTTTTCCCTGTTTTTCCCTAATTTCTTCAAAATCCGTGGGCTCTGCCATTTTTTCCTATTTTCCCGACCATGGAAGCTCGAGAATGATCAATTTATATTTGTATGCCTTTGAAAATCTAAATCCATGGTCAAAGATGCTTGGAACCATGATTCACTTGGTTTTGTTTCAAAAAAATTCATCCTTAGCAAAAAATCAGATTCTAGGCATGAATGGTGAAATTCTATGTTTTAACGGTCTGGCGGGCATCTTTTTCCTATCAAAATTATTTCTTAGCATTTGGAAGACACGTGGCTTATTTTGGTTGGTCAGAGGATGGTGGGAAAATATTTTAACTTTTCACTTTTTGCATTTTTGGCAAAAAAGCAAGCTTGGTCCCATAGCTCCGCTCAATTCTGATTGCTTCTTTTAGTACTTACGTGGATTCTTCTAATTAGATGAGGTGCGGTGGGTTTATTTTATGAACTTGTTGTTTTTGGCTACTTTGGAAAAAAATTTGAACTCACCCGTGGCTTTTCCAGCTCGATTAAAGTAAAATTTAAGTGGCAGGGAAAAAGTCTTACTTTGACCCCACAGAAGGACATGTGGCAAAGTTAAAAGTGGAGATGTAGGCCTTTAGAAATAAGTTGGATATTTTTCCCTTTTGGAAAAATGGAGTAAAGGTTCTAAAATGGAAGCACTCCCCCGCCAAATCATATTGAAGCCTTATAAGGTTCCTTAAGTTATGCCATAAAGACACGTGGAAGTTTCCACCGGGTCTTCCTTCCTTAGACTTTTTAGCAACTTCCTAAAGGGCCTGAGACATGTGGTGAGCCCGCGCTCATTTAGGGTCTCTATTTTTGGGGACCATCTCAAGATGCACCATTGAGATGCATGGTGATTTGAAAATTTGAAAGGCGGGCCATCTAGGGCAAGTTATATTTTTACACCTTATTATTCAAAAGACTGAAATCATCAAAATGACCTGCGGGCCTAACAAAGAATAGAAAAAAATTTCTCCATCAATGGCGAGGTGCAGACTTTCGGGAAAATTTGGAAAAAAATTATTTTGTGGAGAAAGAAGTTAAAAGTGTAAAAGGAAGCATGGTTTTGTTGGGACCCACATTAGAAACTAAAAGCGGAAGGGTGGAGCTACGTAGGGAAAACTTGGAAAAATTTCCCATTTCCAAAAAAGAGGTGAAATAGCATAATTTAGCTGTGGTTCCTTTGGGACCCAGATTGGGACACGTGTCAAGCCCATTTTTCAAAGGTGGAGGGGTGGAGAAAATTAAGAAATTTTGCATTTTTTCCAAAAAGGTGTAAAAATTAAAAAGGAACCCCGAGCCCATCTTAACTAGGATCTCCCACATGAATGGTCCAAATTCAAAAGAAAGATCGATGGTGATTGTGCATTTGTATATAATTTTCTACCTTTTTCTCCAAAGATCTTGGGGATGCATATTCTTATGGTTTTTTAATCATTTCTTGGAGTCTCCTGCATGCCAAATGAAGAGGAACATTAATCTGATATCTTGGTTTGGTGGGAAAAATCTGAAAATGTATTTTTCCATTAAGATGTGATCGGCCATTGGCTTCGATCTGATTTTCCAATTTTTCCTTCCTTGGCACGCAAAGAACCAGATTTGGTAGATTGGAGGAGGGAGTAGTTGGCGTGCGAGATGAAGAACAACTTACTAGATGAAGAATTGAATGCTGGAAATATTTGGAGAGATTTTCCCTCTACACACCTGACAACTTTTTCACAAATATGATTCTGGGAGTCTCAACATGCAATGGTGCTTTGAATGTCTCTTGTTTTGGGGAAAAACTCTATTGTAAATGAAGTATTATAAATTACATGAATTTGTCATGCAAATGGTTGGAGTGTTAGAGGTCGGGACTGATTTTTCTAAGAGAAAAGATTGATAGAACCCATCCTTTTAAGAAACCATATGAAGAAACTTGTTTATCTCCTTTGTGTTAAATTTTATCATGTCAAGGTGGTTGCGAGTGTATAGCCATTGACAAGCTTTGAGATTGTTCTAGAAACTTTCCCCTGATAATAAATTTAATCAAACTTGAGTTAATCTGTGTTTTTTTGGGAAAATTTTGTGTTTTGTTCATTTTTGAATGTCTGCGAGTAGTTTTCTTGTTCTGTTGCAATCTCTAATTGAAATCTTTGTGAACCACACAAGATCTTATTCTTGTGATAGTTTAGTGGCATTTGCAATTTCATTTATCAGAAGAAATTTCATTTGATAGTGAAATAAACAAATTAAAAATCATTGTGACTCCTAGCATGACTATAAGATTGTTTGTTAGCCTTTGAGGGTATCTTAGGCATGATGAAACAGAGGTTTATAATGTTTAGTTAAGTTTTCCAATTTGATCCTTCATTTTGGATCCTTGAAGTTTGTGTGAAAAGTGCTAATCTGGGCCTCCATTGAAGCACATATTCTGGTTAAAATAACATCCTAGCTATCCTAAAGCATTTTGTTGTTCAAGCTCTCCATTTTTAAAATGTTCTCAAGGATCTAGTGAATCAAGTTCATCTCTACCTCACCTCCCACCAAAAATTCATTTAAAAACAACCAATCATACCCATACTACCCTTGTTTTTCTTGTGTGTGTAAAAATGCATAATCTCTGTTACTAAAACATACATAAGCAATCAGGTTTTCATTTTCTTTAGTATCCTGAACCTTGCTTAGAAAATATCTCCATTATCTAGGGTGACAACTTGTGAGAGTTAGATTTTTCTGTATTGATCATGTTTTCTTCAAGGTCTTCTCAATAACTCTGCAACGAAGGAAATCTCCATCTCCTCCACAAACAATAGGCTACAAAAGGGTCCTCTCACCTTGGTTGAAAGGCACAACCATAAAGTAGTGAGGATAGATCAAATCCTCTTAAGGGTACTACCCATCTCTCCACATCTATGTGACAAAGAGCAAGCTATATTTCTTACCTTTCTACAAAATGACACAAAACGTGCTCTACTTGCCTCTAAGCTTCTGTCAAAAAATAGTGATGCTACTCAAACTTCGAGGGAGAATCAATTTTGGTACCAACACTCTACACTCTTGAAGTTTCGCTAGGTTGACACGTGGCATCATCTCGTATGCTGCTCTATTTTTTTATTATGCCTAAGCCCCCTCTATTGGCAAAGACATTATACCCAAACCGAGACATGTGGAGGCTTCATGCTCATTTGGAAACTGCCCCCATATTTTACCTTTGAAGTTGTGTAGAGCAAGGCATGTGGAGGCCTCTATTAGTGCTTTTTACGTTTCAATAGTCGGCTCTTCCTTTCGAAGCACAGGACACATGGAAGGATGATGCTAGTTTGGGAACCAATTTTAGGTCCACCCCTTAAAAGAGAACCAAAGAGACATGTGGTGCCTTTTTCTACCTCGAGTTCATACTAAGCCGATTCGGGACCCAAGTGAAAACTAATTACCTCGACCCTTTGGTGAGTTAAAGGGGCCCACCATATATAATGCCAAAAACCCCTTGCGGGTGGGACCCTCACAACCAGCTCCCTAAAATGTGACGGTGGGACATGTGGCAACATCTGCAGGCCACTCCTCCATTTTCTTTATGTTTGACTTAGTCTCTTTTATTTGGCGTGACCTATATGTTCGACTCAGGACACATGGGGGGCTTGTGCACATTTGGGTTCTAAATTTGGGTCACCCCCTGAAGTTTCCCCATTGGGACACGTAGCCCCTCCCATGGCTCTGTGACTTTTTCAATGGTTGAGGAGACCATTTTCTGACCTTGGACATGCAGAGGCTCAGCGCACATTTGGGACCTACCTCCAGATTTTTCTTTTGAAATTGTGTCATGCTAACACGTGGCTCCTTCCATTAGCCTACCTCTTGTTTATAATTTTCAATGGCCGACCCTAGCTTTTGGGCCTCAGGGACACCTAGAGGGTGAGTGCTAGTTTGATTCTTTTCTTTGGGTCATGCCTTTGAATTTTCACTGATGAGACACATGGCGTCATCTGCCGGTTCTTTCATACTTAGCCGATTTACATCCGACATTATCCCCTTCTTTGACTCTAACCACGTGGTGGGCTGGCGTATGCTTGAGATTCGCCCCCAAATTTTTCTTTTGAAGGAGTGTTGATTGGACACGTGGAGACTTCTATAGGCTTTTTCTATTTCAATGATTCATTAGTTGGTCCTACCCGCTCTATTTTGATTCCTAGCCACGTGGCAATCTAGCGCTTGGGAACCTTGATTTTGACTCAAATCTTGGTGAAAAGACCCCGTGGGATTACAGCCCCACACTTGAAAACTATGCCATTTTGTGAAAGGTTGTAAAATTCCAAAATTCCCTAGAAGCCCATCAACCCACATTTTTGGTTGGGAAAATTTTTCTCCACAGCCCCAGTGAGACCCTCTTAGCAAATGAAAATTCATCCTCAAGTCCGTCGGCTGCATTTTCCATTTAGAAAAATTATTCATTCCTGGGCCCGCGGGCCTGCAATTATAACTTGTTCCTTTTGTGATACTTTGTAGATCTATAGGCCATAGGTTTGGAACTTCCTTCCACTATTATTACAAAAGGCACAAATGATTTTACAACCATAGGCCATAATTTGGGTAGTGGAAGGAAGTTCCAAACCGAATCCTTTTGTGCCTTTTGTGATAATTTGTAGATCTGATTTCTTGAGGCCACAAGCCTCTCTCATGAGTGAGGTGAACTATATACAAGCATACACAAGAAGCAATAGAGCATGTGCACTAACTCTTATGGAAGTTGAAACCTAATCTATAACAAGACAATGTGCATACGCACTTGGAGAAATTGAAAACCTAGGCTATTATTTACAAGGGTGAGAAACTTTTCTTTTAGTGGTAGTGTTTGAAGTAGATCCCATTGACAAGAATCTACAATTCTCTGTCATCCAAATTAGCTAGCTAAAAGGCATTACTACCTTTTCACTTGGTGATTATGTATGGACCACTCCATATGGCATCAAACTTGGAATGTTTTCCTAGCTTTCCATAGTTAGCAACCCACTTCAGTACCAAGTCTCTAACTTGGAATGTCCTGGCTTTAGCTCCCTTGTCAAAGCATCTCTTAATTGAAGCTTGATCCTTCTCCATGGTATGTACTGCATGTTCTCTTGCTTCTTCTAACTCCATCAACTCTACATACCTGACCTCCATAGGTTCAAACTCAGCTAATTCCAGTTGTTTCATGAGTTCTAATGCTAGAAACTCAAGTGATATAGGTATAAATGCTTCTATATACAAGCTTGAATGGAGACTTTCTTGTAGACCTCTTGGGGTGACTCTATCTGCCCAAAGAGCTGATTTGAGTTTTGTGTGCCAAGTTCTCTGATTCTCATCAAGAGTCCTTCTAATGATTCTCAACAAGTTCTTTTTTATGGAATCTTCTTGGCCATTACCTTGAGGGTAATAATTTGAAGAGGTGATGAGATATACACCATTCTTGACATCCCATTTAGTGATCTTTGTGCCAAGGAATTCCAATGCATTGTCTGATATGATAGTAGTAGGGGCACCAAACCTTGTGACTATCCCTTCATAGAAATCTAAGATGTTGGATTTTCTGCCTCCTTAAGTGCTACTACCTCAGTCCACTTGGTGAAATAGTCAGTTGTTGTGAGTATCCACTTGTGGCCTTGGCTTGAATTTGGGTTGATTACTCCAATGAATTCCAATCCCCATTGCATGAATGGTGAGTTAGCAAAATTGGGTGAAGAGGTAGGGTTGCTAACCTTTCCTTCCCTATGAAGAATGCACACTTCTTACACTTCTTGATCCATGATTAGAAATCCCTAAACACCCTAGGCTAATAGTAACCAACCCTCATAATTTTGAGTGATGTTACCCATGGAGCAAAGTTTCCCCTAGCTTCTCCATCATGGAACTCATGAAACACCCTCTCAATATGGCCTACCCCAATGCACATTAATAGGACGTTATTTATGTCCTTTTTAACAAAATGTCATTAACAAGAACATGCGAGATGGCTTGTAATCTAAAGTACCTTTTCTTCACTTTGTTCGATTTTGGAGGGCATAAACCTGTTTGGAGATAATACACCAAGGCTTGATTCCGGCATGGAATGCGGTGCATTGTTAGTCAATTCTACTTCAAATCATTTTGTAGTAACATGAAAACCTCTTCTTATCCTTTTGACTTAGTTTGTTACTTAGAAGTGAGATGCTCACACAAACCTTTGCCACGAACCAGCTTGGTCACCTTCATTTCAATATCATACTCCATTACACGAGTGATCCAACCTGTTATCTTCTTAATCAATTCTTTGTTTAGGAGAAAGTCCTTAACACCAGCATGAGACACTAGCAGTTGAATCTTGTTGTTCGAGACCAAGTGTTTGAACTTCTTCAAACTCCTAATGACAGCAAGGACATGATTTTCAATGAAAGAATACTTTACCTCGTAATCTTCCAAGCTCTGACTGAAGAAGGCTATGGGTTGTTCTGAACCTTCCTTATTAGGCTGAACCAAGATAGCTAAGATTGTGTCTGACCCTCCAAAAGCATACAACATGAATTCCTTTGAAAATTATGGGTTAATAAGAGTTGGGGCTTGTGATATTGTGAGCTTGATGGCCTCAAAACTCTTTTTGCCTTCTGCTATCCATTTCAATGCAAGACTCTTCTTTAGAATCATTGTTAAAGGCTTTACAAGAGTGGTAAAATTAGACACAAATATGCGGACATGGTTTATCCTTCCTAAGAAACTTTGGAGGGATTTCTTGTGATGTGGTAGTGGTAGTGTTCTAATGTCTTCAACTCTTTCAGGGTCAATTTTTAGCCCTTCTCTTGAAACAATGTGGCCCAATAACTTTCCCTCGTGTGCCAAAAATACACATTTCTTTGGATTCAATGACACTCATAACCTTCTACACCTTTGAAATACTTTCCTGAGATGAAAGAGGTGGTCTGTTGCGTTCTTTGAGAAGATAGTGATGTCATCTAGATATACCACCAGCATCTTGTTGATCAAGCCCTTGAACTCCATATCCATAGCTCACTGAAATGTTGCTCCGGCATTGGAAAATCCAAATGGCATCTTCTTGTAAGCATATGTGCCCCATTTTGTAGTGAAGGCCATTTTGTACTGATCTTCATCTTTCACCATTATCTAATTATAGCCTGAGTATCTATCTAGCAATGAAAACCTTTCGGAGCTAGCTACAACCTGCAAGATCTGTTCCATTAATGGAAGTGGATAATGATCCTTGAGTGATGCTTTGTTCAGATCATGAAAGTCCACACACAATCTGATTTCTCCATTTATTTTCCTCACAGGCACCAAGTTTGTAACCCAACTTGAATGCTTGATAGGGAAGATGATGTTGGCCTCAATTAGCTTGTTCAACTCTTTTCTCATGAGAGGTTTAATGTGAGGGTTTATTGGCCTTTACTTCTATCTAAAAGGCTTAGATCCCGAGATCTAGCTCGATAGTGTGTTGTGCCAACCTTGGGTTGAAACCTCTTAAATCCTTGTAAGTCCAAGCAAAGACATCTGGGAATTCTTGACAAAGTTGAACGAATTCATATTTTTCTTGTTGAGTACTTACCTTTCCAATTCACAATGTTTTTCCTTCTTCTATGGAAATGGGCTCTGAATCTTCACCCTTTACTCTGAATATTTTCTTTCTTCTTCTGGAATTGATCATTTTGGTTAAAGATTGACACAAAAGTTACAAGACCCTTTTGTAATTTGTTAGTTCTTAGTTGTAGTACTTTTCACCATACCACTATTCCAACTTGTCTTGGTTTCCGGCGCAGAGAACTCGGCGTCTTCTTGTAAAAATTGAAAATTTCATGATCATTCTCAAAGACCTACCAACTTGTGTTATTATCTGGGACATCTGGTCTCACAACCACTCGATATGGGGCTGAGATTTCTCACGCATGATACTCTCTACTACATCAAATGCTGCCCCGATTGCCACTAATCTAACCACTACCTCATTCTTCTTCCTTGGGATGGAATTGATGCTAAAAGCTTCAAAATATTTGATGAGATCCCATACCCGATTCTTATAGTTTCTTAATAGATCATTCTTGGCGGCATTTTGTCCTCGGACCTGATTCATAAATATCTCACTATCACCAAACACTTGTAAGTTTTTAATCCCTCTCTTTCTTTCCTAATGTAGTCCATGTATCAAGGCTTCATACATCTTTCTATGTTGTTTGAGCAAGAAAATTAGAAATGGAAGGTGAGAAATATTTTGTACCTTGAGGTGAAATGAACGTAGCTCCTCGTCCATCTCCTTATCTACTTCTTGAGCCATCAAAGAATAACTGCCATACCTCATTATCATTTTTGTGGCTTGGCTTAGTGATGTTAGTAAGGGGATGATTCTCCTCATGTAAACAATAAAATCCTAGCTCGAGTCCTCTCCATTTCCTTATAAGGTTAAAAATCATGCCTCTTGTTTACCCAATTATCGAGAGTCAAGTCTGGAACACACCCAACCTTGGTATCTGCCTCATTAGTGCTTGGGATGTCTTCCTGATCGAAGGCTGAACAATTCGCATTGATTAGGCTAGGTACATGAGGAGCGATATGGAAATCCGCAATGGGCTTATATCTGATTGTAGCCTTAGCCCCATACCTTGTTCTAAAAAGCATGTGCAACCAATCAGCAGACAAATAGCCTCCAATTTTAACAGTGGAGTCTCTTGACAAACACAATGCAAAGTGTGGTGGAAAGTCAATGAATAATTCATTTTCCAAGACGGTCACATTGGGGCATGCGTATAATGTGAGGCTCAAATCCTTGATGACCCCAACCATTGTCACCATTGTCCCATACAGTTGCACTATGACCTTAGAGATGACTTTGTATTGAAGACCTACCTGATCCACTATTTTCTTTGGCGTGGTGAGCTACTTGCTTCCGAATCAATCATGCAATTATGCACTAGCTTGTCTCTAATGATGAATGAAACATAGAATAGAGGGGGCTTCAGATTCTTACCTTATTGTCCTCCATGATTTCCTTCAAGCTGAGCTACATTGGTAAGAACTTTCTCTTTTTGGTTGGGGGCTGATTTGAGGTTGACCAATTGGCCATAGCAGCTTGCAACATGTCTCTATGTCCTATGATAGCCAACTAATATGACATTGAGATGTTTACATTTGTTTTCTTCATATTTTCAATGATGTTAAATGGGGATGACCTATTGTTTTGCTGCCCGTTTCCTTGCACATTCTTCTCTTGCACATGGTTTGTTACAACCGGTGTCTAAGCGGAGTGCAGGAGGTGGCTCGTCTTAACTCTACACATTGGGAGTTATAGTTTGTGGGGGAATAGAGGGTTGTGGAATGTTTGAATTAGATGATTTTCCTATCAAATATTCCTCTTCTTGGATATGTATTTTCTACCACGCTATGAGGAGGTGCTCGATTCATAACACAAAATCTTTAGCCTTGCCAATTGATAAGTATGGTTTCACTTGGAGGTGCCTCTTTCTAGGTCTCTTCTTTTTAATTTTCCACTTGATTGGGCTCTTGGGACACACCAATGGTCTGTATCATCAAGGCCTAGTTTATTGCACCATTGAAACAAATTGATTGATTATGGGGTTCATTACATGGGAAACACCAATCATATTCTTGAGCCATGTTGTTTTGTGTTGGAACCAAGGCCCTTGATGTCGAAGTTGTGTTTGGATCATATGGTCAGAAAGGCCTAATAGCTTGAGGTTGCCCTTGGTTTTGGTTTTGATTTGCAGCCTAAGCTGGTGGTCTATTTTGCTGATATGGGGGTCTAGCTTGATATTGAGTTTGAGGTTGATATGACCTAGAACTCTGAGCTTGTTGTCTCTTGATAGTCACTAGCTCATTCCCTAGGTTCTGCAGTTGTTTCATAACCTCTTGTAGCTCTTTTGAAGTGCTAGAAGATGAGGTGGAAGCTTCAATGAACTCTGATTCCTTGGAGCAGGTATGGGAGCTAATGTGGGTGTTTGACTAGTGCTTGGAGCTCTTAGTTTTGGATATAGAGGCACAAGTGGCCTAGGTGCTAGTTCACCATCCCGAATTAAGCAATTTTCAGCTCTAATAGAAAGTTTATATGAGGCAGGTAAATTTCTACCTCTCATTGATTGAATCATCATGACAATATTAGAATTTTAAGCTCTAAGGAAGTATAGAAAGGAACCTTCATCTGTTGCTCTCACACCCACTAGAATCCTATCCCACATATGCTAGAATCTAACTTAAAATTAGTAAACTACTCATTAGGAGCCCTCTTGATGGTTGTTAAATGTTCCAACAAGGATAGATTGTCTCCCTTCTCTTTGAATCAATTTTGGAGAGCTATACACAAATGGTCCTAGTTATGGATGGATCCTGTGGTTAGACTCTTGAACAACTGTAAATCTTTACCCTTAAAAGATGAAGCCAACAACTTGACATAACATCCATTTGGATGATCTCATGAATTATATAGACATTTGTAATATACTAGATGTGGTTGTTGTAAATATCTCCCCCCGGGTTGATATAGATGAAAAGGAGAATGGAGAAATCAAAGAAGCTCAAATCCCTAAACGATGCGCCCTTGGCGCGCAGAAATGGCACACGACACGGAATGTCGATAGGGTAAATGATGCGCCCTTGGCACACAGAAGTGGCGCACAACAATGAGTGTCGACAGGGAAAAGGATGCGCCCTTGGTGCACAGAAATGGCGCATGACAAAGAATGTCGACAGGGCAAAGGATGCGCCCTTGGCGCATAGAAATGGCGCACAACACGGAATGTCGACATGGTAACGATGCGCCCTTGGTGCACAAAAAGTGGCACACAACAATGAGTGTCGGCAGGCAAAGGATGTGCCCTTGGCACACAGAAATGGTGCACAACACGGAATTTCGGCAGGGTAAATGACGCGCCCTTGGCGCACATAAAGTGGTGCACAACACGGAGTGTCGACAGGGAAAAGGATGCGCCCTTGGCGCACAGAAATGGCGCATGACACGGAGTGTCGACAGGGTAAAGGATGCACCCTTGGCACATGGAAGAGGATGTCGACACACACATGGATGTGCCAAGGCGCACCTTCAGGAGGCGCAACATTTTGAGCGCTGACAGGAAGCAGACCCTGGCGCAGATATTCAGATGGCCATAACTTTTGACTGGGAGCTCGGATTCATGCAAGGTTGGAATTTTTGGAAAGCTTACGAGGTCCTCTATCCAACTAAAATTAGATATCTTTAATTAGGTGAGAAAAAATTCTTAAAAATGCAAAATACAGTTCGCCACTTTTGGGTTCGCTGGGGTTCTCACCTACCACCATTATGAGATAATTAAATGCAGTCTGAAGTGGTTGGGGTAGATTTCGAATTCCTCTCTTCTCCCTCTCTTTTTCCTCCTATAAATTGTAAGGAGGGGCTTCTTTCTAAAGGTTGGACATTCTTGTTTTGCCCCTCCCTTCTTCTCTTTGGCAGGTGAACTTGTGGAGTTAAAACCTCCCATTTGAAACTGTAATGCAACCTTGCCTCTTGGCATTTTACAGTGTGTTGTATCAATCTTTGGAGAAAATTAATGCATGTCTGTGGATGATTCTCAACCCTCTCTATATTCATTTGCATCCCCCTGATCTTTCACTATGAATCTGGCTATCTGTGTATGATCTTGCATTGCATTTTAATGGTCTGTGTTTATTGGCAAGACATGTGTTCTTCATTCCTCGGTGCATCACCTTTGTAGTTTAGGTTTTATTTTATGCATTTTCTTACCCTGTCTCCTTGGCAAGTTAGATTAGGTTTTTATTAAACCCTCTACATTTTCTACGTGTGCATCTGAACAGAGGAATAGGAACCGGCCTTCATCCGGAGAGCTTTTCGATTTCGCAAGGTCCACACTTGGGAAAAGCTCCATGTTATGCAATCGCACTAAGAGTCTCAACCCATCGAGTTGTAGACATTCAGAAGTGCTACGATTTGACATCAACAGATTTTGGCATGCACTGTGGGACCAAGAGGTTGTTCTACAAGATTTGAAGGGATTTTCAAGAAATTCGGACTTAAAAATTGCAGGTTTCTGCTTTGATTTTTTCACCTTCCAGCTGAAATTTGAAATCAATTTTCAAGGGCTTAACTTGCTCAAAACAAGTCAAAATTTCACCGATTGATATATCGTGGGATAATATTCAAAAGGGTATTCTTATTTTTTTGAGATTTTGACTTTCAAAATTTCATGTTTTTTTGATTTTCGGATTTCGGGTTTTCGGAAAGTCTAGCATTTTTGATTTTCGGGACTGTCATTCCAAATCAAATTCCAAACTCTAAAATCTCAAAAATATAGGTCTTTCAATTCTTTTTAAATATTGTCAGGTTTGGTGTGTAACTTGGCAGAAGCTAGCCTTTTGAGGCTCATTTTTCTAACACATCTGGCTACTCGAAGGGGGAGAATTCAACGGTGTAGCAGCAAAAGTTGCCCAGGCACATGAGAAGAATTCGAACCAGGTCTAATACTCAAGAAGAAGGGATATTTTTCCACTTGCAACTATCAACAGGAGGAGGAAGGAGAGGAGAAGACCACAAAGATCACCATCTCCACCTAACAAGATTTTGTCTACACCTCCACAGTAGGCCTTTTCTCGCATCGACCAGGGTTCTTAGGCCAATCATAATGGCACATCTACCACCGAATCCCTTTGTTAATTTCATGGGTAGTAGTCCACTTGCCCTAAATTCTCAAAATCAAATTCCAGTTGTAGCACTAAAGAATATACCCTATTTTACAGGAGAAAATCATACTACTCCTATTGATCACATCCAGGATATTGCTAATGCATGTGCAATCCACGAAATAAATGAAATGGATGTTGCAGTCAAGTTGTTGGCTTCATCTTTCAAAGGTAAGGCCTTACAATGGTTTAGGAGCCTAGCAGCAGGGTCTATTATGAATTGGAACCAACTTTGTTCAGCTCTTTGCAACCAATTCGGGGAGAGGGCGGACAATTTATCTTTATTGGAACAGCTGACAACAATCAAAAGGGCTCCTAATGAACAAATGATAGATTTCAACTTCAGATTCCAACAGACATGGGACAGGATTCCAATAGCTGTGAGACCAACCGCCGAAGGAGCATTCCTTTATTTCTTAAAGGCTATAAATTCAGACATAGCCATGATGATCCAATCAATGGGAGGAACAATGTTGCCAGGGGCCTACGACACAGCTATCAGAGCAGAGAACTATTTGATCCAAGCTGGAAAGCTTGCACCAAGGCCACCAATGCCTCTCTATCCGGATATGGGAAATCCTACAACCAGTCAAGCACCAGAGTTGAATCCCATTCCAACTCCTAGAAATCAAAGCAATAATGAGGCGTCGACTTCTTCAAATACTTCAAAGGAATTACAGGAGGTCATGAAACAACTACAGAACCCTGGAAATGAGCTAGTGACTATCAAAAGAAAACAAGCTCAAGGTGCTAGACCATATCAGCCTCAAGCACAGTACCAAGCTAGGCCCCCATACCAACAAAATAGACCACCACCTCAAAGTCAGTAAATCAAAACCAAAACCAAGGACGGACCTCAAGCTACCGGCCATTTCGATCATATGATCCAAATGCAACGACGTCCTCAAGAGCCTTGGTCCCGACACAAAATAACATGGCACAGGAGTACGACTGGTGTTACCCTTGCAATCTACCTCACAATCAGTCAGCATGTTTCAATGGTGCACTAAATCAGGCCTTGATGGTGCAAACCATTGGTGTTCCTCAAGAACCAAGCTAGGAGGAGAATCAACAGCAAGAAATGCAACAAGAAGGACCTCCAACAGAAACCACATTGGCCAATTGGCAAACGGAAGACTTCTGTGGAGTTAACCAACAGCCTTTTCAAGGCGTGGCTGCCAACACACGGTCAAAGAAGAGAAATATAGGAGAGGGACAACCATGTAATCCAGTTGTTTCTTAGTCCACTCCTAGACAACAAGGGGTCGAGGGCAAACACAACTCCAAATGTGTAAAATCAACCTAAGGTACCTGTTGTAGCAACACATGCACCTGTTCAAGCTCCAGAAAAGGTTGCGCCAAGTAAGGGACAACAAAAGGACAATTCATCCCCTTTCAACATCATCGATCAAATGAAGAAGACACATGTGAACATTTCCATGTGGGAATCACTTACGATCCTAGGGCAACGAGATTTATTGCAAGCTGCAATGGCTAATTGGTCTGCCACAAATGTATCAAACCAGGGACATGAGAAAGTTCTCACTAATGCAGTCAAAACATGATGGGGGCCAGACAAGGAAAAATTTGAAGCCTCCACCATTCTATGTTTCGTTGATTGTTGGAAACCACTTGGTACACAATTGCATGATAGATTTAGGGGCAAGTAGTTCAGTGATGCCAAAGCAAATAGCGGATCAACTGGTCCAAGTATGAGCCATCTTTGAAAGGAATAAATACAGACTAGATGGAGCAGCGGTAGGAACAATTGGGATCATCAAAGGTTAAGCCTAACACTACATTCCTATCCTAATGTTACGATTCTGCAAGATGTATACGTGATTGACCTTCCGCCACTCTTTGCATTATGTCTATCAAGAGACTTCTTTGCCAAAAATCGGTGGATATTTATCTCGAGATTGGTCACACATGATTTTTAGGACAAGGTATGGAGCCAAAGAAACCATCAGTCGAAACCAATTGCCAATTTCCATATTGAGCCCCATGTACCAAATCCTATCAATACAAATTGCTCGGCTTTTGATCATGAGGAGTGTTCAGTGATCTAGAAAGCAGTACTAAGGTCGAGGAATTCTGATTTAACTTTGGATGAATGGGCAATCAAGAGTCATGAATTTGACCCATACAAGGAAATTGAAGAATCCGAATTGGGCATGTATTGTATACACGAAGAAAATTCACCCATTCCCGACATCATTCATCCTGAACAAAAGGATGGAAACAAAGTTTGGAAATTATTTTTCGATGGTTCGAGAAGCAGACAAGGTACTGGAGGTGGTGCAATGTTGATTTCACCACAAGACATCAAATATTTTTCATCTTTTTGTTTCCAGTTTTCTGTTCAAACAACTACGGCAATACGAAGCATTGATTCATGGAATTCATTGGGCAGGAAAAGGGGCATAA
Source organism: Taxus wallichiana var. yunnanensis (assembly GCA_018340775.1). Taxonomy (NCBI): domain Eukaryota; kingdom Viridiplantae; phylum Streptophyta; class Pinopsida; order Cupressales; family Taxaceae; genus Taxus; species Taxus wallichiana. The sequence continues at coordinate 239,877,222 of CM031234.1, read as the reverse complement.
AGAACTTGCGGGTGTTTGGAGATAGCAAGCTAATCGTCAACCAAGTTAGGGGATAACATGCTACAAAGAACGACTTTTGAGGAGCTACAAGAATAGGGTATGGGACCTCATTGAGGATTTCGAAGCTTTCAACATTGTGTCCATACCCAGGAAGAAAAATGAAGTCACAGATAGGCTCGCAGCAGTTGGAGCAACATTTGATGTGGTTGACAACATCAGAAGGGGAAAAACATAGCCACATATCCATGTGATTGTGAGGCCAGCAGTTCCAGATAATAACACAAGTTGGCAGGTGTTTGAGAACGATCAACAGATTGTCAATTTCTTACAAGAAGAGGCTGAATTCTCAGCTAGGAATCAGGACAGATTAGAGCAGCAGTATGGGGATCAAGTAGTGCAGCTACGGACAAACAAGCTTCCTAAGGGTTTAGTAACATTGGAGTCTATCTTCAACCCTAACGACCAGTTTCGTAAGGAAAAGGCTAACATACAGGTCAAGAGAGAAGATTCAGGGCCAATTCCGGTTAGGGAAGGCAAAAATCTTCAAATTGGTAAAGTGGCCACCGAGCAGAGAAATCATATTTCATACAACTTTGCCAAGAATTTTCAGATGTCTTCTCTTGGAGCTATAAAGACTTAAGAGGATTCGATCCAAATTTGGCACAACATACCATAGAATGGATCCGGATGCTAATCCCATTAGGTAGAAGTAGAGACTAGTCAACCCTCACATTGAACCTCTAATGAAGAAAGAGCTAAAAAAGCTAATAGAGGCAAGCATTATATTCCCGATCAAGCACTCAAGCTGGGTTGCAAACTTGGTTCGGTCAGGAAGAAGAGTGGAGAAATCAGGTTGTGTGTGGATTTCGAGACCTAAACAGGGCATCTCTCAAAGACCATTACCCACTTCCTTGATGGAACAAATATTGCAAGTAGTATCCGGTTCGGAGAGATTCTCTCTCTAGATGGCTACTCGAGTACAATTAGGTGATGGTGAAAGAAGATGACCAATTCAAGATGGCTTTCACCACCAAATGGGGGACCTATGCCTACAAGAAAATGCCATTTGGGCTATCAAATGCTAGAGCCACCTTCCAAAGGGCAATGGATATGGCATTCAAGGGGTTGATCAATAAAATAGTTCTAATATATCTTGACGCCATCACTTATTCTCAAAAATGCAACAGATCACCTCTCTTCATTTTGAGGCAAGTATTTCGTGAGGTGTAGAAGATTTGGGGTATCATTGAATCCCAAAAAATACATATTTTTGGCTCACGAGGGAAAACTTCTAGGCCATATTGTTTCAAAGGAAGGGTTGACGATTGACCCAAAAAGATTTGAAGCAATTCGAGCATTTCCATTACCAAGTCACAAGAAGGCTCTTCAAAGCTTCTTGGGAAGGATCAATTTTGTCCGCAGATTTGTTCCAAATTTTTCTGCTCTTGTGAAGCCAATAACGCTGATGTTAAAGAAGAGTATGGCATTTAAGTGGACATCTCGAAGCAAGGAAATTTTGAGGCAATAAAAGAGGCTATATCTCGAGCTCTAACTCTCGTCAATCCAGACTTCTCCAAGGACTTCGTGTTATATGCCTTTGGTGGTGGGGACATGATTGCTGCAATCCTGGTACAACAAAACAAAGGAGGATTAGAACAACCAGTTGCTTTCTTCAGTCAAGGCTTAGAGGAATACGAAACTAGGTACTCTTTCATTGAAAAGCATGTCCTTGCAGTAATCAGGAGCTTAAAGAAATTCAAGCACCTAGTCTCAAACAACAAGATCCAATTATTGGTCTCTCATGTGGGAGTCAGGGACTTCCTTCTAAACAAGGATCTAAATGAGAAATGTGCGGATGGATAACTCGTGTCATGGAATATGACATCGAGATCAAGGTTACCAAACTAGTACATGGGAAGGGATTATGTGAGCAGCTTTAGCCTTGAGTCAACAAGTTGGGCGGTAATGAAAAGAGGTCAGTCTTGGTACTACAGGATGGTCAAGAACAGGAAAATGATGATGTGCCCACTCCGTGTTGGACTCAGAATGTGATACACTTCCTACAGACAGGCCTATGCCCCCCAGAAATGAGCAAAGAAAAGAGGAGATACTTCAGATTACAAGCCATTCCATATGTGCTTGTTGATGGTGTTTTGTTTAAGAAAGACATCAATGGAGTTCTATTGAGGTGCATTGGGACAAATCAAATTAAAAGGGTGTTACGAGATTTTCACGATAGAGATTACGGGAGGACATTTTGCCCCACAAGTAATGACTCTCAAGATAATGAAGGTAGGGTATTATTGGCCAAAGAAAGACTAGCGACTTCCATTGCACCCAATTCTCGGTTGACCAACCATTTATGCAATGGGGATTGGACTTCGTCGGGGTCATCAATCCAAACTCAAGCCAAGGCCGTAGTGGATTCTCACGAAAATGGACTATTTCACCAAGTGGACCAAAGTAGCAAAGACTCAAAGAAGTAAATGAGTCTAACATACTAGATTTTTATGGAGGAATAGTGACCGGTTCGGTGTGCGCCACTATCATATCGATACAATGCATTGGCGTTTATAGGTTCCAAGATTACGAGAATGGGCTGTCAGAGAATGGAATCTATTTGAGCACCTCTTCAAATTATTACCCGCAGTAACAGACAGTAGAGTCCACGAACAAAAATTTGCTAAGAATCATCGGAGGACTCGGATGAAAACCAAAGAACATGGCATACCAAGCTAAAATCAGCATTATGGGTGGCAGAATAAAACCAAAGAGGTCTACAGGTAACTCCCCTTACAAGTTGGTCTATGGAAAAGAGGTAGTATTGCCTATATCATTAGAACTTCGCCTGCATTGGAGTTCATGAAGCAGTTGGAGTTGGCTGAGTTTGAACCAATGGAGGCCAAGTATGCAGAGTTGATGGAATTGGAAGAAATTAGAGAACATGCAATTCAAAAAATTGAGAAATATCGGCCCTTGGTAAAAGATGGTTTGATAAGAAAGCAAGAGCAAGGACTTTCCTGGGGAAGGGGACATAGTTACGAAATGGGATGCGAGATCGGGCAAAACCGGGAAGGCATTCCAAGTTTGATGCCATTTGGAGTGGCTTCTACATGGTCACGGGATGTAAAAGTAGTAATGCCTTGAATTGTCTACTTTGGATGGAGGAGAACTCCCGATTCGGTTAACGGAATCTATCTTAAACATTGCCACTAAAAGGAAAAGGTTTACCCTTATAAATATTAGCCTAGATTTCAATCCTCTAAGTGCATATGCACATTGTCTTGTTGTAGTTAGGTTTCGTTTCCTAAGTGCTTTGACATAGGTTTTGTTTCTCCTAGGTTGGATTTCTACAAACTTTCCGTGCTCTTGAAGAAGGAGTTGCAATATCGGGTTCGGGATCGGATATCAAGTTGGTTTCAAGTTATTGCTTACAACTCCATGCCTAATGGATTGCTAAAAGGCCACGATCTTCTACCTAGCGAGGCGAGTAATCCCATTGAGTCACCAAATTGCTGTAAATATCTCCCCAGGGTCGATATAGACGCAACAGGAGAATGGATAAATCAAAGAAGCTCAAATCCCTAAATGATGCGCCCTTGGCACACGAGAAATGGCGCACGACACGGAATGTCGATAGGGTAAACAATGCGCCCTTGGCTCACGAAGTGGCACACATCAATGAGTGTCGACGAGGGGAAAAGGATGCGCCCTTGGCACACAAAAATGGTGCACGACACGAAATGTCGACAGGCGAAAAGATGCGCCCTTGGCGCATGTAAATGGCACACGACACGGAATGTCGGCGGGGTAAACGATGCACCCTTGGCGTACAAGTGGCGCACAGCAATGAGTGTTGATAGGGCAAAGGATGCACCCTTTGTGCATAGAAATCGCACGGACATGGAATGTCGACAGGGGTAAATGATGCGCCCTTGGCGCGCTGAAAGTGGCGCACAACACGAGTGTCGATAGGGCAAAGGATGCACCCTTGGCGCACAGAAATGGCACATGACATGGAATTTCAACAGGGTAAAGGATGTGCCCTTGGCACATGGAAGAGGATGTCGACACACACATGGATGTGCCAAGGTGCACCTTCAGGAGGTGCAACATTTTGAGCGCTGACAGGAAGCAGACCCTGGCGCAGATATTCAGATGGCCATAACTTTTGACCCAGGAGCTCGGATTCATGCAAGGTTGGACTTTTGGAAAGATTACGAGGTCCTCTGTCCAACTAGAATTAGATATCTTTTATTAAGTGAGAATAAATTCTTGAAAATGAAAAATACAATTCGCCACTTTTGGGTTCGCTTTGGGTTCTCACCTACCACCATTATGAGATAATTAAATGCGATCTGGAAGTGGTTGGGGTAGATTTCGAATTCCTCTCTTCTCCATCTATTTTTCCTCCTATAAATTGTAAGGAGGGGCTTCTTTCTAAAGGTTGGACATTCTTGTTTTGCCCCTCCCTTCTTCTCTTTGGTAGGTGAACTTGTGGAGTTAAAACCTCCCATTTGAAACTGTAATGCAACCTTGCCTCTTGGCATTTTGCAGTGTGTTGTATCAATCTTTGGAGAAAATTAATGCATGTCTGTGGATGATTCTCAACCCTCTCTATATTCATTTGCATCCCCTTGATATTTCACTGTGAATCTGGCTATCTGTGTATGATCTTGCATTGCATTTTAATGGTTTGTGTTTATTGGCAAGACAGGTGTTCTTCATTCCTCGGTGCATCACCTTTGTAGTTTAGGTTTTATTTTATGCATTTTCTTACCCTATCTCCTTGGCAAGTTAGATTAGGTTTTTAGTAAACCCTCTGCATTTTCTACGTGTGCATCTGAATAGAGGAATAAGAACCACCTTCATCCGGAGAACTTTTTCGATTTCGCAAGGTCCCACACTTGGGAAAAGCTCCATGTTATGTAATCGCACTGAGAGTCTCAACCCATCGAGTTGCAGAGACATTCAGGGGTGCTGCGATTTGACATCAATAGTGGTCAATTAGATTCGCTTGGTTCTTTCCGGTAAAATATAGGATGCTCTTCAATGCTACAACTAGAACTGGATTTTTTGTGTTGAGAGCCAGTAGACTATTGTCAGTGAAATTGACGCATGGGTTGGGCTACGCCATCCTTACTGGTCGAAGGACTCTATTCAATTGAACGAAAGGTCTACTAGGTGGAGGTGTTGACAAGGTTTTTTTGGTGGAGATGGAGACCTTTGAGCCCTTCTTCCTCTCCTTACTCTTTCCAAGGATAAATGTAGATAGAAAAATAGTCCCTCCTCTCTAGTTCTTGACCTTGTTTGTATTCTTCTCCTGAACATGGCAAGCTTGGACTACATCAAGCCAACGGGTTCTACCTCTTTGGCATCACCAAATGTGTAATTTAAGAGCTTCTTAAAATCTGGGAACTTATAAAAAGGGCACATCAATCTTACTGTAGAGAAAATGAAGAATTCTTGTCCCACCAAACGTGCAAAAACTATTGTTACAAAATCACATCACCCCTAGAATTTTTAACTTGATGGGTTAATGTATTCGGTGTGAATGCACATCATGGAGCATCTCTCAAAGTGTGGGAATTTGGAAGTCGAGAGAAAGCTCGGATAAAGGCCGGATCCTATTCCTATATTCAGTGCACACGTTCGGATTGCAGAGGGTCTATCCTAAATCCTATTCTAATTTTCCAAGGAGACAAAGTTAAAGGGAATGCAAGAATTAAAACCTAATCTAATAGAGGTGATGCATCAAAGGAATGATGGAAATTTGTGTTGCCTTTTAAATACAAACCATTAAAATGTGAAACAATATCCATGCAAAGATGACCAAGATTGCAATGGAGGATCAGGAAGAAGCAATAAAACATAAAAGAGGGTTGAAATCATCCACGAGACTTATCCTATTGCTCCAAGAATTGATACAGTGCATTACAAAGGCAGCCCCGAGAGGATGAAATTGCATTTACAATTTGGATGGAGGGGTTTGAGACTCCACGAATTCACCTATAGAGAAGAGAAAATGGAGGGCGCAAAGCAAGAATGCCCAACCCCTTAAAATTGTCCCTCTTGTAAAATATATAGAAAGAATGAGAGAGAGAAAAGGAGGAAAAATCCAACCTTATTCCATCCACCCCTAAAGGAGCATTGAATTCCCCTATCATAATGATGAGTCCTATTGCAACACCCATGCCCTTGTCATTGTTCCTTACTGAGAAAGAGAGGAAACCCATTCTTCATCATGGTGGTAGGTGGGAGACTTGACGGCCTCTGAAATGGTGGGTCAAAACATTAATGGTGGTAGGTGGGTAACAGGTGTCGAGAGCTCTCTAAAATTTCCCCTCTTACTCGATTTGGAGCTTCTAATCAAAAGATATGGCTACTTGAAGGTACTTCAGTCTAGAGTCTTTTCACACATATCTACGTGGTGGATTTACGTGTCTCAAAGTTTCCCCCTTCCTCTACACTCTTGAAGTTACGTCAGGTGACACATAGAATCATCCGCAAGCCTACTCTATTTATTTTGTATTCTACCTAAGCACCCCTCAGTTAGCGGAGACACTATACCCGACCCGAGACATGTGGAGGCTTCGCACTCATTTGTAAAATACCCCTAGATTTTACCTTTGAATTTGCGCAGATGAGCCACATGGAGGCCTCTGCTTGTATTGTTTACTTTTCAATAGTCGGCCTTCCTTTTGGACCCTGGACATGTGGAAGGCCAATGTTAGTTTGGGAACTGCTTTTGGATCTTCCCCTTAAAAGAGCACCAAAGAGACACATGAGGCCTTCCATTACCTCCGTTCATACTTAGCTGATTTGGGACCCAAGTGAAAACTTCCTACCTTAACACTTTGGTGAGTTAAAGGGGCCAACCATATATAATGCCAAAAAACCCCTTGCAGCTGGGACCCTCACAACCAACTCCCTAAATTGTGACAATGGGACATATGACATCATCTACGAGCCATTCCTCCATTTCCTTTGTGTTTGACTTAGTATCTTTTGTTTGGCGGGAGCTATACGTTTGACTCGGGACACATGGGGTCTCTCACATGTTTGGGTTCTACCTTTTGGGTCACCCCTTGAAGTTGTGCCATTGGGACATGTAGTCCCTCCCGTGGCTCTGTCACTTTTTCAACAGAGAGGAGACCATTTTCGACCTTGGACACACGGATGATCGGTGCACATCCGAGACCTACCTTGATTTTTCTTTCAAATTGCGTTGTGCTAACACATGGCTCCTTCCACTAGCATGTCTCTTTTTTAGACTTTTCAACAACCGAACCTACCTTTCGGGGCTATGGGAAATGTGGAGTGCTAGTACTAGTTTGAGTCTTTTATTTGGGTCGTTCCTTTGAATTTGTATTGATGAGACACATGGCACCGTCCACGGTTCTTTCATACTTAGCCTATTTACGTCCGGCTTTATCCCCTTCTTTGACTCGACCATGTGGCAGTGGCGCATGCTTGATATTTTCCCCAAATTCTACTTTTGAAGGAGTGATGATTAGACACATGGATACTTCCGTAAGATTTGTTCTATTTGTCTAATTAAACGGTCAATTCCACCCAATCTGTCTTGATTCGTAGCCACATGGTGATCTAGCACTTGTTAGGAACCCTACATTGGATTCCACCCTTAGCGAAAAGACCCCTGCGACCCGTGGGCCCACACTTGAAAACTGTGCCATATTACAAAAGGTTGTAAAGTTTTAAAATGCCCCACAGTCCCGCTGGTTTGCATTTTTACTTGTTTAAAATTTTCTGCGGCCCCACAAATCCTCTTAGCAAACAAAAATTCATCCTCGAGCCCACTGACCCACGTTTTCCATTTAGCAAAAATATTCCTTCCCAGGCCCACGGGCCTACAATTATAACTTGTGCCTTTTGTGAAAAAGTGTAAAATTTCCAAAACATCTTCCACCACCCCTCTTTGGTCCACAATTTTTCCTTTGGAAAAAGTATTCCTTCTCGGACCCACCCGCCCACTTCTAGCAACAACTTATTCCCAAGCCCACCACTGTAACTCAAAAAAATATGAAGAGTTAGAAGGACTTCTTTATATTTTTAGAAAGGGGAAGAAATTTCCTATCTGATGAAGATGTTTTTAGGAAACCTTGAGTGCTTAAAATATATAAAAAATCAGATTGAAACAAAATAGGGGAAGTTGACCAAAAATAAGAGTGATCTTATTTTAGACAACACTAGAATCCAAGAACTTCTTCAATTCTCCTTTTACAATCTCCCTTACAACTAGGTTCATTATTCTCTCTAGTTTCCTGATTGGTTTATAAATTTCCTTGATATAAATCTTGTGTGTGCAAATCCTAGGATGAATTCCATGCATATCACCATAATCCCATGAAAAACTTGTTTGTTGTTTTTGTAGAAGGTCTATCAACAATTTATCTTGTTGCATGCTTAACATCTTATTTGCATTAAGTATCCTTCGTGGATTTATTTCAACTTTATTTGAGAGATCAATAATTGAATATACATTTCTTCTCACATAATTCAGGGATGCTATCATGGGGAAGGAGTTGATGAAGAATAAAATTGTTACCTAGAATGTCCATGTTGCTTTTATGTGGTAGAACTTGGTTCCATGGATAGCTTAAAATTATTAATCTATCATCCACTTCTTTGTTTTTTCCTCGGTTATTCTACAAGACATTAGAGAGAACAATATCTTCTTCTTTTCCTTCAATGGTAAAAGAATTCTCTAACATCATAAGTTATTGAAAAGAGATCTGATTTTCTTCATGTTATTCTACCCAAATGGTTTGATATTCATCATTCAATGGTTGGGCATGAGGATACATTATCAAATTTTTAATACCACTTCCAATAGAAATAATCATGTTGCGGACTTGTAACCTATGAATGGATTAGCAGTGGCCAACCATTACCTCCTTAGACTGATAGGATATCTTCCTAAAATTTCTTCTAGTTGAATGACAATAAAGTTTGTAGGGTATTCCCAAGATTCTACCCACCACAACTATGTCCCTAAGGAATCCTTCAGGTCTCACCATTTATCGTGTACAAGTTGTAATATTGTATTTTTTGGCCTTAGTTCTTCCAATTTCAGATCATCCATAATTTTCTTGACCATGATGTTAATGTCTTCCCCTAAGTCAATCGAGTATTCTTTATTGTTGTTCCATTAATTATAACATTTACCAAAGGATTTTCTCGATCTATGTACTTGGGTAAAACTTAATTTCCAAGCATGATATCAGTCCATTTTCTAATAACTTGAATGGTTGATGGATCTTGTCTCTTTCTACCTAGTTTTTATACATAGATCCTTAACAAAATTTTTGTAGATGGCCACATCCTTGATTTCTTAAATAACAAAATTTTTGGCACAAATATCCCTCACTGGTGATTGACAAACTCGAATAAGATTCTAATTTGAGCTCAGTTTTCTTAACTCATCATCTCTCCTAAAATGGTGGTTTATTACCTTGTACTTTACCCTTGCTACAAATCTATTCACATTACTACGGATTAGCTTATGGCTTGTTTTCACTTTGCTATGGATCATTCTACACCAATTGTGGTTCATCCGCAATCTCTTTAATGATATGTCAACTTGGTGGAGGATGTTCTCTTCCTTAGTGGATATGGATGTTATTAACATCAACAAAATAGTAGGGTATTTATCTAGTTAAGTGGAATAGGCTGGATGAACAACTTCATTAGGGTTAGGCATTAGTTGAGCTATTAGATGGGTTGCCTTTGGTTGAGAACCGGTTGTGGATTTGGCATCATCACTTGCTGCTACGGATAAGGATGTTAATAGTAAGATTTTTGGTAAATATGAGGTGGTTTCTTCAATTATTCCCTCCTCTCTGAGGCTACCGTCATTAAGAAGGTAGGTTTTGTCATTGTTATTGGCCTATAAGTTGAGGTTATCATTACTTTTGGTATTGGCTAGGGTATGGAGCCCAACCTTGCTGCGGATTATCCTAAGGTTTGGGTTGCATATATGGATTACTAGCCCAATTATAAAATGATGGCATAAGATCTTGTGACATACCTCCTTGTCTTGGTGGCCATGGTTTCCTTTGAGCAACATATAAGACTTTCCCATTCTCTATCTCCAATATCTTGAATTAAGGTTTAACTTCCATTTCTTGTACAATCATAGCTAATCCTCTCTCCGTATCTACAATAATATTTATTTCTTCTACATTTATGGAAAAACTTTGTAATTAATTCCTCTACATCTTCTCTTTTCTTCTTGGCATGTAGAGCATCTAGTTAAGTGGCCATGTCATTAGCAATATCTTGCTTCTGTTCTTAAATTTTTGATAATCTATGACTTGGATATAATCCCAATTGTTTGGGTAGCTGATCCACCCTTCAATCTTACATTTATTATTCTCTTCATCATGGCTCTAAAGTAATTCTTTCAGGATTCATAAATATCCTCATAGGTTTATTTTGAAATGTCTCCACTTCGTATGATATCTAGAGCATCCATGTCCTCCTCACCAATTCCCTTCAAAAAGATTAATTTGAGGGATTAAGAATCTACTATTATGTGTCTTTTCTTCTAAAGATAGACCAAGAAGCTTTCCGGATAGTCTTCCAATGGCTCATCCTCCTTCTGTGTCATTTTGTAGATTTCATCACCTCATCTACTACTCAGCCTCTAGTAGTCCTAGTAGTTAGTGAGAATCTTCTCCTACATTTATGCCCAAGTGGTCACAACATGTCTTCCTAAACCCATGAACCATCACATGGCTACATCCTTAAGTGTAGAAGGAAATAGATTCGGATTATGTGCATCACATATATAATCATAAGCTCACATAGAACATCAAACTTAAACATAAAGGTTTTTGGGTCTTCAGTCATGGATCCATGAAAGTTAGGTAGGGATAATGGAGAAATATTCTTCATAGAAGCATTCTCATCATTCATTAAAATGGGAAACTTAAATGTAGTTCCCATGTCTTCAAAATTTTGGTTTACTTCTTCTACCATGTCTAGTTGATCATGAGTAGCTTTAGAACTTTCACTTTGAAAGGGATCTTCTAACAAAAATCTTGTACAAAGGAAAGTATATCTTCTTCATAATCAAAAATAGAAATATGAGCTACTTGTGGATTGGGTAAAAATTTACCATGAGAATCTCTCAAACAGTCATGCATCAACTATCTCGAACTCAATCAACGAAACATAGTGGGGGTGGGTTTGGAGGTGGAATTTCATAAACATAAACTTCTTCTAAAAATGAAAAACCTCTCACAAACTTTATAAATTTGAAGTATCCCTAAACGATGCCAAAAATGGTGGTGGAAATTGACTTACGAATAATTAATACATTGTTCATTAATCCACGGTCATTTAATCATCAAACAAAGTGACGTAAAATTTCAATAACGCTAGTGTGTTATGCATAAGTACAAAGTGTTTAGGAGGTATGGAAAGGAAATAATTGTCACTACTATGCTTAAAATAAAAAATCCGAAAGTACAATACTTCAATCAAAAATTAGAGATAAAGGTAAATGGCTTCTAACAATAAATCAAAGGTTGAAAATTCACAATACAAATAAAGAAATGAATTTCTTTCTAATCTATCCATGCAATAAAACAAAACAACAAACAATGGAGGGGTTTACCAAAGCACAAGTGGGCCCTACCTTGGGTGTTAATCCCTCCTTAGGCTTGTAACTAAAAACTACTTAAAAGAACTTAGATTCTTATTTGAATTGCATAAAGATTACATTTAGGAGAAAAGATAATTATTTATCTGTGTATACTCTATTATAATTCGCTTTTGAGATATCTACATCCCATAAATTTCCAGCATGAATCCTTTTCTTTTATATACCTTGTTTGTAGTAAAATGTGAGAAGAATACTTCAAATAGGAGTTTAAAAAATCAAGATAAATATCTCAAATAGATCATTCAAAGATTAGATGCAAGCAACAAAATTAATCAATAGGTGTTTAGATGTCAAACACATAACTTAAGTAACCAATCAGTTCAATCAATTAGTTCTCAAATCACAAATTCAATCAATCAGTTCCTCATTAAGTTGAAATGAATAATCAGATCTAAAATTGAGTTATCTTCAAGTTCCATGTTCTAGTTAGTAATTGTCCCCTCCACGACACATACGGGCTTGGAGCATTGTCATTCATGTTCCTAAAGATATTGATAATCATGGCTCCTTTTCTATAGGTGATCCTTTTTAGTTGTGGATGGGTTACTATGGACAGGTCCTTTGGCTGCAGATGAGTTACTATGGATGGGTCCTTTCTTGTATATAGGTTGCTGCATATAATAATTTTCTTACAAAAAAGAGTGCAATCACACATATCATCATTCAAAAAACTTTTTTCAACCCTAAGAAAAAATGCACACTCAAAATAACATAAAATAAAGTTAACTAGTAATAAATATATTAATTAATATTAAGCCAATAAGTTCAAATTATAGTAATGATGCTCGATAATATGGTAGGGAAATATAAGGATATAGTCTTAATGACTTAACAAAAGTACAAAGGATGAGTTGTTTATAGAGGAATTTAATCAACTCATCAACCTTATTATGATTGGTTGGCTTGAAATTTATGTAGATCTGTACAAGACATGATTTATCGATAGAGACATATCTCGTAGAAAATGCCACTATTTTATGTAATCCAAAGTGACAATAAACTTTATTATATTGATCCTACAAAATAATGTTTTGATGTTATGATACTACCATGCGGGAAAAAAGAGGTGTCTTTTGTGGTATAGAACCATTCCTATAAATGATTTTCTATAAAAAAATTCAAACCCTTTGACCTCAATACATGTCATAAAATTTAGGTCATGTTCATACATTTGAGTCCCCTATGATTTCTCATTAAAAAATGAGTCAAGGACCATTTTCAATAATGTAGTCAAGGGATGAATCAAATAATCTATATCTTTTTCAAAGCACTTCCTTTCTTGTGAAAGATTTTTAGATAGAATTTTTTCGGTAAGTAGACAATATCTAGTGATAATCATTTTACAATTTTCCTCGGGACTACATGAATTGAAAAACTTAATAATTTTATGTATGATGTTATGTTCTCATATAATGTAGTGTTTCCACTATTCATAACCTTGACAATAGTGTACAATTCCTTGTCATATGTCATGTACGTATGCACACATGTCGAATAAATTCTCACTCTAGTATTACAATATATTTCCATGATATGTAAGGAGTGTGTTGAGTACATAATTTAAAGTATATGATTCTATCTCCAATATTTATGGCAAATCTAGAAATACTAGAATTATTGTTAAATAAAGTATCTATTTTATCTCTAAAAATTCCTTTTGTTATATTTCTAACCTTATGAAATTTAATTTTTCTCCTTTTTCTCGTGACATATAATTTAAATATAATGTAATGTAATATAAATCAATTAAAAACTGTATGGTGGGAAAAAATATGTCTAGACAACATGCACTCATATCGTCCATTCAACTTAGAGTATCGAGGCAACGAGTAAGAGACACACCAATACTTTGGAACACAACACATAGAATTCAAAGGGGTATGGACTACTAATATTACATACCTAAAGGGAATTTACTCTTACACTAAGACAACCTAGGGTTTCGAGGCCCAAATTCGAAAAAGATGAAGGAATGCTATTGACTTATCGACACTATGGGGTAATTAAGAACAAAATAAACATATAACATCTATATTAACTAAAGTAGAGGATAGAACATAAATTAAAGATCTAAATAATAATATGATAAACTAACATATGGATAAAATCCTAGGCTAATATAAAGTGATAAAAAGAGATAGAAGACTACTCTATGTAAAATGAAAATTCGAGTTAGAGAACTTACCTAATGGGTGGTGGTCACTAATGCATCAATTTTCCAAAGGACATTACATGAAGTGAGAATATATTTTATGCGAGAAGGGGAAAAAATCATGTCCTAACTCACTATAGGTGAGCCAAGAGCGTAACAAAACCAATCAAGCAAGAAGAAGATCAAATCCAAGAGTCAAGGTGGAATAAATTTAAGAGTTGAGTGAGCATATGAAAGTTGACATAAAAGAGCAGATAAAATGACAAGTTATTGTATATATCTATGATGTGTGTGTGTGTGTGTGTGTGTGTGTGTGTGTGTGTGTGTGTGTGTGTGTGTGTGTGTGTGTGTGTGTGTGTGTGAAATTTTATTTTTAGTATTTATAACAACACCATTAGCCATGTGAGAAGGTGATGGAAAAGAATTTGAAAAATGCACTTGATGTAAACACATGTGGGTGATGGCATCGGCTAGGGAGGAATACGAAAATTGGTATGTGAAATGTTTTATGAAGAAAAAAATTAAATAAAAGAGAAAATCATATGGTGTTGTGCAAGTAAGGTATCGAAGGCTACAAAGAAAAGTAGAAAGATAAGATCAAAAGAGGTGCATAAATGGGACAAAAATTCATTCTATCTCTCTCTCTCTCTCAATGTATCATCCTTAACCAAATGGTTACATGAATAACCATACCCCTATACTAGAATGACCCCCTAAGGAACCTTCCCGGAAATAGATGCATTAGGGACCTCTATCCTGGAACAGAAATTGTTACTAACATGTATGAAAATATAAAGCGTGAAATATTAGGTGTATAAATATATGCCATCCATTGATTACCACATGTAACAATAGAAAAACATGGGGTATTAAACAAAACTAAAACTACATGACACCAAAATCAAAATTAGATGTTGAAACTAAATAAACGACTAGCTGAAATGAAATATACCCAAAGAATGCGTACACTGATAGTGTCGGTCATCCTACCACATATGTGTGCAATACATGTTGTTGGAACCACGGAGAAGTAAATATGCAAGGAAAACTAGAGGATCATCAGTGAAATAAGACATAAATCACCTAGCTAGGGTATCATGGGATGGATTTCATGTCAAAATTTCATAGTTGTATGGTGTCATAGTGTCAAAGCTAGGAAGTGGGTAGTAACGTTGAAAAGTGGAAAAACCCATATGGTAGAAGCTACAAAGAGGTGTACTATCATAAAAACAAAAATTACAATTAAATATAACATGGATGATTACCCCAAATTGATAATAACAATGATGAAAAGTACAAAAAACCATGAGGTAGATATTATAAGAATAAAAGAGGTAAATAGATCAAAGCAAGACTATGAGCCTAAGAGAGGATGCATAAGACCATAGTTATTCCATAAGAAAGGTCAAGGAGAAAGAGATGAGAATATTGTTAGAGGTGGATGTAGATGATGTAGTGAATTTAAAACAAAATACGAGATATGGTGGCCTTCATTGGTTTGAAGGTGATATGTATTAGGACCAATGAGGATAATTTTTCTTCTTTGTCAGGGTAATCAAGCTTGAGGACAAGGTGACCTACATGTACATAAGAAAAAGTTTTTATGAGAATTTTTTTCATTTGTATAGGTGATCACTTAAAAAGATGTGGCCTTCATATTTCCTCATCCAAAATGATATCATGGGATAGACAGAGAGAAGAGAGTTCCACCTCGAGTGGAAGGATAACCTCCACCCATTAAAGTAAGAGAGAAAGGATGTTCCCAATAGTCATATAGAAACTAGTAGGATATGACCAGAGTGTAGGATATAAATTTGCATGAAATTCCATACATGAATCACAAACCGTCTTTTTTGGAGGATCTTATTGATGATTTTTTTAGATTCATCTTGATCGTTGTATTGGCTATGATAAGGTGTTGAGAATCAATGTTTGATATTGAACATAGTGCATATTTTCCTCATTTATGTTACATTCTAAACTCCCACCATTGTCATATGTTATGGTGTGGGGCATTCCAAAGCAGAAAATGATTTTGTTGAGGAAAATTTTAGAGGTAGTGAGTCCAAAAATGTTGGTGAGGGGCATAGCTTCAACCAAATTAGTGAAATATTTTGTGGTAATAATGATGAATACATGACCATCTTGAGAGTGAGAGAGATTTATGATGTAATCCATTCCCCATACACGGAAGGACCAAGGAGTTGCAATAGATTGTAGCTTAGCCGGGGTGATGATTGAAATCATCATGATATTGGAAATTTTTGAAAAGGAATGATCATTAGATTCTAGTGTAGGCCAATCATAGCCCATACATAGGAATTTGTTTGCAATAGCATGAAAAATACAATTGCCACCACAAATTCCCCCATCTAATTCTTCTAAGACAACGGGAACCTCAACTAGTTAATTCATTAGAGTATAATACCTTTGAAGTTTTGGTAATATACTATGTTATCTTTGAACATGTATTTGAGAGCCTTTTTAGGTATTCATAATCATGTTTGTGAGTCTATATCATCTAGGTAAGTCTGATATTAGATAAATTAGTAAATTTTGTGTATAAAGGATCATTTTTATGGGCGTCTAATTTGATTTGGAAAATTTTCAAGACACATTGGTGACATGAGGTAACAGGGGTTTTGAAGAATTTATACTAGGGGAGTAATCTCATGAGAATCAACATGTGGTCGAATTGTGAGACGATTGTGACAAAAGAGTCATCCAAAGTATTCTATTCATGTGGTATTGAATTGATGGTGAATGAGGAAAAGCATTATATTATCTATTGAACTAGGTCATAATAGGCTTTAATTTTTTCACTTCGACATTGATATGCACCACTAACCTATGGACACACAAACTAAGATTCCCTCATGGCATGGAGATAAATAATATTCTTGTCAAGGGCATCTTGCATGCCCTTGACAAGAGATTCATGTTTGGCCATGTTATTGGTGACCTTGAATTTGAGTTAATAAGAAAGGGGGAAGGTTTGGTTGGATGGGTCAAAGAGAACATATCCTCCCTAACTCCATGAAGGAATTTTTTCCCATTAAATTGTAACAGCCCTATATCCTCATGTGAATCAATTGTAATTTATTTTTCGGTGATCTCGATGTTTAGTTTATCCTTAGGTAAGGGAGGCAATTTATTATTGGGATTGGAGGAATGTGCCTCAATACAAGCCATGAAGGTAAAGAATTAGTCCTTAATAGAAATTGCATTATTGATACCCTTAATGAGGAGGATGTCCTCAATAGGTAGTGCATCATGAATAGTTTGAGTATCAAGGATGAGAATGGAAACCAATTGGTCTATGATAACTTGTCCTTTTACAATTTGTTGTGTGATGATACAAAGGTAAATTTATAAGAAGAGACATCCACTTACCAAATTGATCATCTGGATGTAGAGAATTAGAGAAGAAGTGTTGTAAGGGATCCATGTAAACAAAGAAATAGGTGATTTGGTAAAGCATGTAATGGTATAGCTTCGTAGCTACATAGTAGATGGATAGGAAAGCAAGCCCAATGGAAATGTATTGTATATCATAGTATAGTAGGGATTGAATAACATAGTAGACACCATAATCCTTCAACTTTTCATCTTCATGTTCTAAAATTTCAGCTACGGACATTGGTGTGGACAAGGTATATAATAACAAAGTTTGATCAAGAGAAGGAGATTGAAAAGTTAGTAATGAAGATAGAGATTGTTTCATGTTATTTAAATTTTGATCTTTGGTCCACTCAATTTTGGTAGAATTTTGGAGTAGACTTATTATGGCATGCACACAATAGGTAAATTCAGTGGTAAACCATTGGATATCCCCAAGATTTCCATGAAAAATCCATATGTCGTTTATTAAAGATGGTCATTGCATGTCAAGGATAGCTTAAATATTTGTTGGATCCACATCAATGCCACATTTTGATACTAAGAAACCTAAAAAATTTCCTCGAAACCCTGAGAATATAATTTTTTTAGGATTGAGAGGAACCTTGTATTTGTGAAGATGCCTTAGGTCAATGTCTAGGTCATGAACACATCATCATCTCTGTATTGAGATTTGACGAGTAAATCATCCACATGAAATTCCACTATTTTTGTACAAGTTTGTGAAAGATATGAATCATGGTGCGTTCATACGTTGTGCACCCATTCTAACATAGCAATAAGTTCCCATACTTTTGGAAAAGTTATCTTATGTTGATATTTAGGAGAGATTTGTATTTTTAATATCCTAAGAACCCTCCCATGAGAGATAAAATGTTGCATCCTTTCATGGAGTTGATGATGGTCTCGATGAAGGGTAAAGGGAATTTTTAATTAGGAGAAGTTAGGTTGAGATTTCTGAAATCAATGTAGATACATATGGAAAGAGTATCCTTCTTTTTTAACTTGGATGATATTGGAGACCCACTCGGAATAGTCCACACGAGAATATTAATTTGGCATCTAAAATTTTAAATATTTCTTTATGAAAAATATCATTGATTTTAGGAGGGAATTTTTGTATCTTCTTGCGAATATGTGCAAAATCAAGATAAGTTATGATGTTATGAGATTTAATCTCTAGATTAATTCTTTTCATGTCAAAATATCCCCATGTGAATACTTCCTTGTGTTTTCTTAATATCTCAATGTGAAGCTTGTGTAAATGGGGAAATAATCCCTGAGCATGACTACATGTGAGGGATCATCATCAAGTTCCACACTGATTGTAGATTCAGCTAACATAACATTGTCTTCCTAGAAATGGTATGGAGCTTCAGGAAATTTAGCTACCTCATCTTGACAAGGATCGATAGTAACAACATAGTCATCAAAACACATGGATGGCTTAGAGAAGTTCCCTAATTTATGTTGAATTTGAGGGAGTTTATCCTCACATGCTTATAGGAGCTCTAGAGTAGCATCATCATTATCTAAAGTGGGGACAGTCCATGATATTACACATCAATTTGTAGGCCTACTTATTTTTTTCATCTCGGTGTTGTCTAGAACTAGTTTTTTGTACATCCAACACCCTATTCTTCAAGGTAATATCTTTGGGAAAAATATACAATGTTCATGCTAGTAGCACATGGACCATTTCTATTTGTAGAGCATGTATCGAAGCCATGACATGGGTGGTAGAGTTTTATAGGAGATGAAGTTTCCTTAGGAGTGTAATGGGACTCATAATAATGGATTTTTCAAATACCCAAGGAGTGTTCAAATGTGGAGGATTAATGGGAGGTACATAAGGAATCAATTCCTCTTTGGCCTCACTATCGCTAGTATCATAATCATGAGCCCTATAAGATGTGTCAATAGTGTTTTATTTGACTCGCGAGGATTTCATTTGGGCCAAGGCACGTTGGTAGTGCATTACTTCCAAGTTTCTAGATTCAAATTGTAAAATGGAATAGTCTTTTTCTTCACAGGGGAAACTTCATTCTCTTCTTTCTTGGGTTCAAGAACCTCTTCTTTAGCTTTGTGACACTAATCTTACTAAAAAATGGGGTGAGAGAGGAGGGTGATCAAAAAGGTTTCTGCAATTCCTAATTCATTACAGT
Organism: Taxus wallichiana var. yunnanensis; assembly: GCA_018340775.1. Classification (NCBI taxonomy): domain Eukaryota; kingdom Viridiplantae; phylum Streptophyta; class Pinopsida; order Cupressales; family Taxaceae; genus Taxus; species Taxus wallichiana. The sequence continues at coordinate 239,857,814 of CM031234.1, read as the reverse complement.
CTTGGTGGTTTGAATTCGAGGCATGATAAATAAGATCCTTTGGCTTAGGTTGTGGTGGATATCCATCTTGAGATAAGAGGACCAACAATAAATTCTACACAAGGTTGTCATATAATCTATTCTTGTTGACCTTGTTTTAAATTTCATTAGGTTCATCATCATCTAAATCATTAACGTAACTTGAACTTCAGACCTAATATCAAATAATTTTTGATATGGAATTCCAGTATCTCGGGAGCAATGGGAATTAGGAATGTGTCATTGGGAAATTGTCTTGAATATCCCAAGGGTTAGGATCAACATCATGCCTAAATCATTTTTATTTTGAATGAATTTAATACACTCATATCTAGATGATGCGACCGTGTACATGCGATGTGTCCAAGGGTGAACCAGTAGTAGATTATAAGAGAGGGGATACTATAAAGCCATAAGATTTGTGTGAACTATTTTGGGTTTGATTGTGATGGAGAACCAGATGTATCCTATTGATTTTTTATTGGTTTTGTCAAAATCACGATAAGATAAGTGAGTAGGTTTGAGGTTATTAACAGAAAATCTAAGGTTTTTTATTAGAGAATATGAGGCTAAGTTAATTTCCATCCCTTAATCCAAAATGAATCTACACATGTGTGCTTCATGGATAACAATGATAATGAGTAGGGGTACATTATTTGCATGAGATAAGATTTCATCAGTAATCATGTCATCCTTCAAAAATTCCAATGTTAAACAAACCAAGTGTGAACTTTGTGGAGGTTGTCCTATAGTATCTTTGTGATGAATTTCTTGGGCTATAAATGTGGAAGGATCTTTGGAAGTCTTGATAGGAGTATTCTAAAATATTTGTATCTTTTAACCAATAATTTGTGATGTGAAGCTGAAGTACGCATGATTTCTATAAAATGAATCTTGTATGTAAGAGAATTTAGCTCATCTAAAAATTTCCATTTAGAAAATATCCCATAACAATATCATTGTGGTGGCACAATAGAATATGTGCCCAATATTGATGGATTATTTACGTAAAACGAAACTATTTTTCAAAATAAGGAGGAATGGGTTCCTTGCTTGGTAACACTATCAATACCTTGGGTGAAGGCTTAATTATGGGAGTGGTCTCCACCATTGGTGGATCTTGGGAAGTCTCAAGAAAATATGGGTTACTAAAAGTTTGGTTTGGTTTAATAATAGGATTTTTGTGGGCATCATTTATATATTAGGAATTCAAAAAACCCGATTGTATGAGTGTTCAATGGTACCCATAACATTATTCAAGGGATCTTTATGGTGCTAATTTTGATGACTAGAGTGAGATATCTCTAAAGAATTATTTTTTTCATAACATTCATATATGATGGTAGAGTACTTGATAGAGGAAACAAGGAAGAATTTGAGCGATTCCTTCCTAAAATATTTGGAATCACTCTACGAGATTCCTATGGTTGCATGCCATAAACAAAACAAATAACCCATAAAATTAAGCAAGGCTTGCTTAAAAGGGGAACTATCCATGGAGTGGGTTCAAGCATTTGAAGAATTTTGGGATGAGATAAAGGATTATGGAGGGAGGTGCAAAGAGAATATTTATGTGTTCCTCCTTTCTCTAGAAGGATTAATTAACTTCCTTGTTCCTTTAATCTTGGGAGATGATTTAGATGTACATATGAGCTCGTGTATAAGGTAATATTGTCTTTTATTTTGTTTAAGGGCTTCCTCTAACGTGTTAGGAGAGAAAGACCTGAATTTGTATTTGATTAAGAAAAATTGTAAATTAGATGCCTAATCTAATGCTATAGTAGAAATAAATAAATGGTAAATTAAGTATAGAATTATAATCAAGTAAAATAAGTAATAAAAAATGAAACCCTAATGTGTAAAGAAGGGTAAGATGCCTTACCCGATTCCTTGAGTTCGGAAAGTACATAGAGATGGAAAAAGATAAACATGAAGTACTAGACATCACATTAGAGCTTAGAAAATTGCAGATCTAGAAAAGGAGGTTGGACTAGGGTGCTTGAAGAGGGACAGGGGCACATGTGGGCACCTTAGGCCTATTTCTGGCTTCCCGGGTCTACAGAGATGCTCAAGAACCTAAATTTTTAGGTTGCAAAATTTTTGTTGATGCTCACCTTTTGTCTCTATAGATTCGCACAAGATTGTTGGAGTCATTGGAAACTTGCAATGAAACATAGACTGTAAAATCTTCAAATAAACATTAAATTCTAAAAAGTAAAGATGTAAAATGAGGGGTTAGAATGTCCTCATCTACCACAATGATGGACTTAAAACTGAGCACTACACTACATCTAGACCCAATGTATTTTTATTTTTGTGTATGTAGAATTGTACCCTAGGTTTCTCTTTTTGCAGATCACATGTGGATAATGAACAATTAGTTAGATGTAGAGTGTAGTAAATGTGTTCATGTAATAGAATGAACTTCCCTTCTATGAAGTGTGATGTATAAAACCACCCCTTTTGTCTCTTATGATAGAGCTAGATGGATACAATTAAGCTCTTAGATGCCTTGATGGATGTAACGTTATGTGGTGATTGATAGTGATTAGTTCTTGGTCCTTATTATGATCACATAACTTTATATTTATATGATTCCTTTGTTTAAATTTCTTAATTAACCCTAAAAATTCCGATTACCAAAAAGATAAGATACTTAAACAACTCGAAAGGACCCAAAAAGTGATATTAAAATACAAAGGGGACAAGAGTGCCTAACGATGGTGTCTTGGCCGGTTGCTAGTTTCCGTGGATGACAAATGTTGAAGAGTAAAAATGCGTAGAATGAGAAAGTAAGAAAGAAAGACTTAAAGTAGCAATAGAAATAAACCAAAGGTCGTCAAATACATGGGTTAATTAGTAATTTTCTTACTTAGGAATCATATTAATAGTAATATATGATCAAGACTATATAATTACCCAAAGTGCATGATTGTGTCTACAAGTATTCAAGGGTTGGCATAAGGGCCTTAAGAAATATTTGAAATAAACTTGTACTATCAAGGTTATGGTTAGCTTGTATGGATAAAGATTCCATTTTAAAATAAATTTGTGAGTTGATTCTTTCATTCCTTACTTGAGATTTATGAATTTATGCAAGGTATTTTTGGGTATATCTTGTTGTTTGAATTCCACAATTAGGGCCTTAACTAAGCTTTACAGTCAACTAAATAGTTGGGAGGTAACTCGATTATATCATTATAGGGGCTAACCCATGAAAGTTTTTTTCCATAAGCTTAGTTGTTAGATAGGTATATTTTTGAATTTGTACTTTCTAGAGATTTGCAAAAGTTTTGAGGAAGAGGACTCGATCTTGGGAACCATTTTATGAAATGGTAGGGATAGTCTCTCCTAAATCCATGCCTATGAAATATGGAGGTAAGGGTTCATTTAGGACAGTTTTGCACATCTTGTTTCAGATTGGTGGAGGAAGAGGATTCCCATGTGCATCCACCAATGGAGGATGTGTGAAGGAAGGTATGTTGGGTACCACACTTTGAGATGTTATTTGTAACATCTGATTTTGTATTTGGATCATGCTAGCTATAGTAACATCTTGAGATAAGGCCATCTAATCTAGGATCTTAGTTATCAATACATTAGGATCCATAGAAGAAGGTTGATTTTTATTTGTAGGTACTCCTTGGTGTTCATCATGCTCATTAGTAGGGATTTTAGGAGACTCATTTGGATCGGTTATGTATGGAGGAGTCTGACTATGATGAATCCCTTTATAATTAAGATGAGGCATGGTCATCTCCATGGATATATTTCAGAGACTTCCATCCCATCGAGTGTAAGATATTCATTGTCATTGAGATTTTTAATGATATATCTAGGATAAATATGCTCAACCTCAACAAAATTCCACTAAACTAGGAAACCTTGTTCCGAGTGATAAAAGGGACAAGGTGGGGAAAATGAATCTTCATGGGTAAGATTAGGGTAGCTAGGAAGATTATCATTTGCAAGATGAGAATTATAACACTTAGGTGCATGAAGAGGAAATAAAAGCATGAATGAATATCCCATGGAGAAGTTTAGGGGATTTAACTGAGCTAAAAATATCCTGAGAGGAGACATTGGTACAATCTTGAAACTAAATGAAAAATTCTAGAAAAGTGCAATTTAGACGCAATCGTCCTTGTACATAATTTACACATGGGTCAATAACATAGAGAAATAAAATGATCTAAGATAGAAAAATCTGGCCCTTTATGTATATTTTACATAGGGCCCAATAGTGTCTTGGATGGAAATGAATAAAAACATATGTAATCGACCCTACACAAATTTTTGATAGGGGCGATATAGCATTGGGAAAAACTAAATTTTAGGGTTTTCCCGCTTTTAAGGACCGAAATGAGATAAAATGAAATATGGATTCTTTTAACAAGTTGTGCTTAATCGGAAGGTAAAAATTAACTTCACGTTGGGATCACTAATGATGTATGGTGGGAAAATAATTGTCTATACAACATACAATCCTATCATCCGTTCAATTAGGGTATCGAGGAAATGAATAAGAGACACACCAAGACTAACACACAATGGATAGAATTGAAAGGGGGTACAAGGAATGAGAAGATCACATTCCAAAAGAAAATTAACACTTACACTAGGACAACCTAGGGTTTCTAAGGCCCGAGGTCGAAAAGAGGAAGGGACCCTATTAGGACTATCCTTGGTGGGGAAAATTGTTGCACTATAAGATATTTTAGAGATTTCATGCCACGTATCATCATTTTTGTGGGTACTATTTACATAATAATATTACGGATTTATATAGGTTTAAAATATTTTATAGGTTTCTCTTTATATTTATTGTTCATACTAAATGTGTTAATTATATTGTTTCCAAACTATATGGTTCAAACTTACCATGTGACATAGTTTAGTTTGAGAATTGTATTAAATTATTGCACACTACATCTAACATATGTCGACATCAATTTTGGTAAAAACCAAAAATTAATGTGCATATACTTTTTATATAATTTATTTCTGCTATTTTATTTAATATATTTTTTATTACGTTTATATTAAAATATGCTATAGAAAATAACAAATGGGATTGTTTTGTTTTTTTTTTTTTTTTTATATCCCACACCTTTTATTAATGACAGTAAATTAAAATTTTGAATTGTGAATTACTCCACATTTGAGAGTATTTGATATTGCAATATCCCGCACATTTGATTAATGGAGAAAATTCAATTTTTTATATCCCGCAAATTTTATATTTTCAAAATTTGTAGCCTAGAATGTGCCAAAAAAATAATTAAATACACCGTAGAACTATTTTTGGATATTTTGTTGTTTCAATTATTATAGAAAAGTAACTAATGAAATCATAAATTAATATAAGTAGGAAATATATTGCATGGCGAGTGCATGAATCCCAATCATTTTTGCAAGGGGGAAACAAGGCAAGTAATTATAATCTCATTTGCAGAGTGGGCAAACAAAGGAGCCAAGAAAATGGGTTACGGATAAAATCATATGGATAGTTTTTTTGTTCTAGCATACTCGAGGATTTAAAGACATCACTTAACACCGAATAACCTTAGATATTACTAAATCAAGTATTTCTAAAAAATAACTACTATAGTAAATGTGGACCTTATGTGATTGCATGGATTGTTTAGTGATTTTGTCTTCAACTAGTTCTGTGTTTTTCATGGCATTCCATAGTCCAGTCATATAGAATCATGATTCAAAGTCTAACCATTATTTTCCCTACTGAATCATGCTCCAAAATTAAGTCATTTTTTCCCTAACGAATCAAGCTATACATTCCATCCCTTATTTTCTCTACCGAATCCTACTCTGTGAGCCTAACCCTACTTTCCAGTTCCTTTGGATCACCTTGTCAAACTACCTTGTTCTTTGTGAAAACACGGTTTTTGGTGTGCCCTAACAAAATTAAATTTAATCTTTTTCAGCTCTAGTATTTCTATTTTGAATGCTTTCCCATTTCTGCCCTTCTATGTCTCTCTCTGATTTTTTTGGATTTTTCGTTCTCATTCATGAAATTTTTTTCCCGATAATGATGGCCTATCGCATAGTCACATTTTTAAAATTTTAATGGTTTGCGAGACCCAATTTATTATTTAGATATTCCTGAGGACTACCTTTACTTCTTTTTATTATGTTGATAGAAATAAACCTTCATAATTATTTCATTGTACATTGTTTTTATGCTTTCAACGTTGACATTTGAGGAAAATATTTGAGACAAAAAAATGCATTAAAACTATAGAAACATATTATGCTTTCATTTGTATGATAAATGTTTTCAATTATATATGTTTTGCAAGTACAAATAGTCAAATTTAATGTCGTCAACAAGTTATTTTTCTACAATGGAAGGTAAACATGTTATATATATGCGTAAATATTATTAAATATAAATTTTAATCACTATATATTTAAATATATATTTACTTTTCATCTCGTTAAGCCATGCCAAAAAATCACATAGCTTTATGGTCATGACAATATAATTCTTTATTTCGACCACCAATTTATAAAACCATAAATTTATTTTGAATTAAATGTAAAACCAAAGATAATAAAGTTCTTTTAAAACATAAATTTTAATATGATACGTACTTATTATTTGCAAAATATAGTGTGGTTATATATATTAATTCACAATTCTACACGTATATGTATGTATCTATATATAAACTCTAGATTTATTTGTTATATTTTATAGCTTTTCAATTTGATTTATCCTATTGGAATACACTCAATCATGAAAAAACTTGTCCATCCTAGTGACCACTAGGATATATTTTTTTTTTTGAGAGAAAACATTTGTTCATCTTAGCAAATTGAAACTCATTTGTATTTTGGCCATAGGCAACAAACTGTTTGCACTATAAACAAAACTTTATGTATAGTATCTCATTCGATATTCTAAATTTCTTAAATTGGCAAAAAGTAAAAATATTTGCTTAAATATCATCACAAATATAAATCTTGATATAATTGTATAAGAAATAAAATGTTTATGTTTAGATATTATCGATCGCTAGGTAAAGCATCTAGTAAATACAACAGACGAATCTTGTTATATGAAAACAAGATCTTTATACAATAGTTAAATTTATTGTTTGGATTTAAGAATGTATTAAGATAATTTGAGCTTAGCGGCCACTAGGCTATGCCACCTAATAATATTTGGAGCCAAGCGGTGGTTATGTTTTCAAAAATAGATTAAAATATTATGATCTTAGAGGTCGTTAGGTTTATGACACAACATTTTATTTTTAGCTTACCGACCACTAGGTTATGATGCAACTATTATTTGCAGTTAACAATCACTCGAGTTTAACAAAAATAAGTAAGATATTTTGATCTTGGTGGTCACTAGGTTATGCCAGAAGAACATATTTGGAGCTTAGCGATCTCTAGATAGTTCTGACTATTTAGAGTTTTTGGCCTGATAATGGCACTATTTTGAACTTAGTGTCTACTAGGTTACGTATAAACATATATTTTTAGAGAACGTCATTTGCTAGGATTTAATAAAAAAGAAGTAAAATATTGTGAGCTTAGCGGATGCTAGGGTGTGCCACAATTTAGTTTTTGGAGATTATAGTCTATAAGCACTTGCTAAAATGTATTTTGAGATTAGCGACCACTATGCACCACCACAACATAATATTTAGAATATGATAGTAAATAGCATTTAAAAAATTAAAGAATGATATTTTAATCTTAGCATCCACTACGTTACATTGTAACATATTATTTAGATATTATTTGTCGATGGGATTTAACAAAAACAAGAAATATATTCCAAGCTTAGTGGTCACTAGGTTATGCCAGAATAACATATTTGGAGCTTAACGATTGCTACATATTTATGGATATTTTGAGCTTTACGTCCACTATAACACTTCCAAAACATAATAATTAGAGCATAGCAGCCCCTAAGATTTAACGAATAAATTAAGATATTGCAAGCTTAGCCTTCACTAGGTTATGCGAACATATTTTTTTGGAGAATGGTAGTCGCTAGGATTTAACAAAAATAAGTAAGATATTGTGAGCTTAGCAATGCTACATTATTCCATAACATATTATTTTGATCTTAAAGTCACTATGCACTACCAAAATATAGTTTAAGATAAGCTACTACTATGCACTATCACAAAAAATATTTGAAGCATAACATTCCCTAATATTTAACAAAATAAAGTAAGATATTACAATTTTAGCATCCTCTAGGTTATATAACAACATGTTTTTGAATAATAGTTTGATACAAATTTTAAAAAAAGTAATTTATTACGAGATTAGCGATTTCTAGGTTATGCCAAAACATATTATATGGAGCTTATAGCCTCTATGCATTGCCAACAAATATTTTGAGATTATTAATCGCTATGCACTATCACAACATAATATTTGGAGCATAGTGGTCACTAAGATCTAACAAAATAAAATAATATATTGTGATATTAATGTATGCTAGGTTATGTAGATACATATTGTTTTGGAGAATATATGTTGCTAGGATGTATGACAAATAAGTAAGATATTTTGGGCTTAGAAGCCACTAGGTTATGCCGTAACATATTATTTGAGATTACAATATCTATGTATTGACAAAATATATTTTTAGATTAGTGTCCGCTACGCATTGCCACAACATAATATTTCGAACATGGGTGTTGCTATAATTTATCATATTAAATGATCATATTTTTATCTCGGGGTTTGCTAGGTTATGGTGTAACATATATTTTGGATATTAGTTGTTGTTGGGATTTAACAAAAACAAGAAAACTATTGTGAGGTTAGTGACCACTAGGTTATGACACAATAACATATTTGGAGCTTAGGGATCACAAGATAGTTACAAATATTTTGATCATATAGGATGTTATGGCACTACCACAACATAATATTCAGAGCATATCAGTTCTAATATTAAAAAAAAAGAGTAAGATATTATAATCTTAGTGTTTGTTAGGTTATGAAACAAAACAACATATGTTTTTAGAGAATAATTTTCACTAGGATTTAAACAAAACAAGTAATATATTGTGAGCTTATTAGTTCTTTAGGTAATGCCATAACAAATTCTTTAGAGCTTACTGTATTTATTCATTGTAAAAGAATATTTTGAGATTAAGCAACCAGTGCCCACTTCCCTTTGACACCTTTTGTTTTTTATTTCGATATTTCAACTACACTTATGGACATTGTTGTAGATTTTTTATTTAGATTGATACTAGATGTTAGAGATACTAGAATGTTGTTGATTTCGATTGATATAAGATACATGTGGATTATTAGAGAAATTTTATATTGATGTTGATATGCTTTATGGATGTGGTTATTTATATATATTGCTTTGACATGCGATATACTTTCGTCACCATGAGTAGGATTTGATAATTGAATTAATGTTGTGATAATTTTGACATGGATGAAATGATTGGATAGAGATGTTGCTAGAAATTTTAAATAATATCATATTTTCCTAGAGGAATTTTGATTCGTATATAGATGATTGTAGATTTATATTGTATATTTTGTCATAGAAGTTTTAATGTGGCCACAAGGCCGAAGGAGGTATTTTTGTGTTTTGTAGGTGTATATAAATATTCACAAAAAATAACGGGGAATCGGAAACCAACCACATTACAATTCTAGTTGAATTCAACTAGGGTCACCATGGCGACATGTAATTGCGTGTGTGTTAGAATTATTTGGTCGGGGAAAATTGTGACCAAGGGGTCACATGTTGTCTTTTATTTTAGTTCCCTTTTATGAATGTTAGTACGTGTTTCTTTTAGTAATGTAATTTACTTGTTTTAATTATTTAGATTTTTATGTATGTTTTTCCCTTTATCTTAATGGGTCTAAGTGTCTTATTAAAGTTAATAAATCTTTTCCTAAACTAGTGAGAGATGTGACCAAATTAATTTCATTTATTAGACTTGATCTTCTCTTGGATTTTGTGTTGTATGATGAATGATTGAGATCTTGAGAGTTGTACACTCTACCCTTCATGGGAAACTCGAATTTGGCCTTAATGGCAAATTTTGAAGGTTGTGGGACAAGTTAAACTTGTCCCACAACTCTTAAATTTATACCAATCCTACCTATGGTTTAGGGGGTCAAAATTAGACCCCATTAGGTATTTTGGGAAGATAAAAAGGTGAAATTTTTATTGCACTTCCTTTCTAGTAATTAATTTTGTCCTTAAGGGGTGTGAGCTTAGTTTGTGTGTGTAAGTCACTTGTCATTCCACTCACCCACCAATTTATGGTGCATTACAATTAAGATTTGAATTCTTAGGTGGAGTTGAGGATGAGTGATGTGGCTATAGACACTAAAATTAGGTCACACTCCCTTTTCCCTTGACATATAAACGCCCTTTATTACATTTACCTAGTCATGACCCCCTTCACCCCACTAATATTAATTTAATTAATTTAATTAAAGTAATGCTTTATCCTCACTATATTCATTATTTAAATATATTATTTAAATAATATCTACACATATAGTTCAGTTAGACACCTCACTAAGCTAACTCAACCTAAGACCTATTCTTAGCAAGTTCCCATAACTAACTAAGACTTACCCAAACCCTAAAAATCAATCCCTACATTCCCTCTAGCCACATTCCAACATGCTCACAAGAGGCTCTAGTCTAATCCATGGGATAATGACATGAGATCCACAGAAATCAAGAGGATCTCCTAGTTTAGTAAACCTAGGAAATCCCGCCTTGACCAACGCGTCGGTACCCCTAACCGTCACCGATTAAGATAAACCACCGCGCTTACCCCTTTTAACCCAAAATAACCTTATTCTCAAGGTTAGAACTTGGAAGAAATAAATTTGACGAGAAGAACACATCTCGGAGAGATAACACATCTTTAGAGAGCCAATTCCGGTGAAAAATCACATCTAAGGAAGGAGATTGAGCATCTTCTCCCGCATACCATCCCAACCACGATCCGATCTATCCAAGCAAAGAGGAGTATGCATGCAGCCCATGTAAAATATTTTCTTCAGTTGGTGATCACTTTCATACTTTATCCCCATCATCAGCACCTCTATCCTTCACACATAGACCTTCAGAATGAAATCCAAGTAAGTATAACGTCATACTTCTCTCGTTTATTTCATTCATCATTATTTTATCACCCATTGTTTATATTTCTCCTATTGACCTTCTCCAAAATTTTCACCTCTATACACCCATTAAAACCTCACAAAATCCTACTCCAGTCACGCAATACCTCATCCCGACCAACCAAAATCCTTTGTGCAATCAAAAGGATACCAAATCCTGCTTCAGACATTTCTAGATCTCACAAGAATCGCACCGATTATACCTAACCACCATTGGTCACCCCGATCGACACTTGGTCTCTGTGTTTTCCCACACAACCTTAAACAAAGACCGACCCACCCAATTTTACCTCACCCTCATCCACCGTGACCAACCTGAGACCTTTATCGACTTGCAGATGATCCGTAACCAATCATTTGACCTTTGGATTCTAGTCTAGCTTAGCCTGTTAGATTAGATCTATTTTCTTATTGTCTTTTAAGTGAGATACCTAAATCATTTCAAACTAACAATAGGATTTAATTTGTTTATAGCATTAATTTGTTTAAAACAAAGACACCGATAGCCATCTAGGAATATCATACTTCTTGGATCTAGCTTACGCTAGGCAGTTCACTGCCCATATTGTTTAATTTCTTTTGGTGGTCTTGTTTTCATTACAGGTAGTTCCTCCTAGCCAAAAGGAAGCTCTCACGATCAGCTATGGATTCGGAAGTCATATGCGTGTAACAACCCATCAACCGACATTTGAACATGTATTCCTCCTATGCCCGTTACCCTATCTGTTTCATCAACACTTCAAAGAAACAATCTAAGAAAAAGGTGAAACATTTTGGCATGCCTAATGGGACCCATCTCGGGGTTCCTTGCATTTCATTCATTCCTAGGAAAAAATTGTGTGTTTTTTTCCTTTCTAAAAGCATACACAATAATTTTATTCCTGGTAATCCACATCTCCTTTCTATTTTCTCTAAAGGAAACTTTTCTTTTGGTGTAATTATTTAAAGAATCATTTCTTCATGTTTTCTGCATTGTAGTGAAAGAGCATCCCTCTTCCTCTTCATCTTATTGTGTCATCCAATTTCACATTTTCAATTTGGGTTTAAAAACAATTGCATTCCATTCTAATTTATTGCATTAGCTCACGTTAATCGAGGGCAACCTATACGCTAAAAGTCGGGACCAACTAATGGTTGAAAAATGAATCGTAGAAAAGCACTTCTATCCTTTTCTCTTTCTCTCGAGTCTTACCAAACCACACAAAAATTCATAATACATACATTCTTAAACAACATCCTACCCGAAAGAAGTTGTAGGTGATCACACAATCACAACATAGTGGGCACCCAACTCACTACTCTATCGAGTCATACACCGGAGAGCGGAGCTCACCTCCACCATAACATACCTAAAATCTCACCTTTTAGATCTCCTTCTTTGTAGGAAGCCATCCTTACCAAAATCTCTATTTCACAATTCATGTGTCACCTAAATAACATAAGCTAAAAAAATATAATAGAAAGGGCACTCCTAGGATCACATTTTCTTAGTGTTTCTATTTGGCTTGTGTTTTGAGGTGAAAGATCACATTCATCACTTTTTTTTGTTCATCCTTGCACACTCATCATCATAGCTGGTGTATTCCAGCTTCACCTGAGTGTACCTGGGCCATATCATCATTATTTCTAGAATTCTAGGTCTGATTCTACATCATATTTTAATTCACAACCACTTTCTTTTATCAATGTTTCAATTTCATATTAACGGTCATCTATTACCTCTGACCGCCATCGGTTATACCCAACCAACATCAGTTCTAGGTCCTTTTGCTAACCTACTCAAAAGGAAATTTTCACTTCACTTTCTTCCACTTTCCATAGTCTCTGTCACTATCATTTTTCCCATTGATGTTTTACACATCTTCAAATTTGGCATACCTATCAGATTTTACCTTCTGCCTTGTTGTTTACTCACTATCCATTTTCTATAGTGACCGGAAGTGGTTACCCTTGACCGACGTCAGTTTTCCCTAACCGACATCGGTTAGCTTGTTTCACATTCCACCCACCATTTGTTACTTCATCCATTTTTATCACCAGATTCACCTGTTCCTATTGTTCTTTGTATCATTTACATAGAAGTAGCCCTACTGACTCGATCAATACCGGTTTACATAGTGTTGACCTAAAGACAAGAAAGTGCCCTCTGTTCCACACCGATTGTAAACTACTCCCACCTATTCCTTCACCACCTTCTATTTTATCACTATCCATGGATCCCATCCACCTACTATTATCACTACTAGAGATGAGGAGTTCGCATGACTCCTTGATCGTAATCCTACCGCCTTATAGTTTTATCTCTCCCATTCATCCACTCGAGATGCCTCGGGTCGGTTGATATATGGCATGCCCATATCTATCCCCTAGCTCTTGTACCCACTTCCGCATCGGCCCCATCGGCCTCCTTACCCGCATCCACCTTAACCCCGCTTGTTTCATAGTTAGGCTCTATACCCACCAAGATCGCCATGTCATGTCTCTTTCATGGAACCCATTACATCCACCATACCCTTAACAACTACCCCAAACACAACCTCATCCACCAATAATGTTTCACACATACCGTAGCTACATTGCCACCTCTAATGTCGGTGACTCCTACCCCATTTCAGAACGTGGTTCTTTCCATTCCACAATCATTAGCCCCTATTACCACTAGGGTTACCATGACCCTTCCACCCCCATATACATACTACTAACAACCGCATGTTTCATCTATTATTCATTCCAAGTACGTACCTTCTATTTCATTTCCTTCTTCTCCACCACCTTACATGCAGCCCCATACACTAGAATTCCACCCCCATTATATTCCCAAAACCAACCTCCTCATGCTATAGGAGGCATCCAATCATCACAACACACCAATGAGCTAATTAAATTGATGTTGGACAAGATGCGAAACTAGAGGCATCAGGTTTACGCTCCCGCAACACTCTCACCTATGATGAGATTTGAAACGAGCCTATTCACCCATCCATTCCTATCCATTCATACCCTGTGCATTGGGAAATGCCTAAATTCAACCACTTCAATAGCAAGGAAGACCCACAACAACATTTGCGCTCATTCAAACATGGGTGTTATCTGATCGCTCATGATGATGCCCTACTTTTGAGAACCTTTCCCATGTCCCTCACTAGACCTACATTATATTGGTATAGTGGGTTACCTAAAAACTCTATATTTTCATTCAATCAGTAGTCAAGATTTCTTGGATCATTTCTCTATCAATTCGCTAAGAAGGTTACCATGACCAATCTATATTCCACACGCCAAGATGAGGACGAATCTATTGCATTTTTTCACTCACTCGCACAACTTTGATCAATCAACTTACCTTCCAAATGCCAAAAATGAACTCATCGAGCTCTTCACATGAGCTTGTGCCAGACATATCTTCCCGACCTTGCAGGTCCAAAATTTCTGAAAATTTGATGAGGCATTCACTATGGCACACAAAGTTAGAGATTCGGCCATTGAAGAGATGAAAATCCAATTACAAAATAAGAATTCAGCATTCCATTTGAATGAAACCTCTTCTTCTTCCAAACCACTAACCAATTATTCAAAGGCTAAGGGTATCGCTAACGTAGTGCTACTCAAGGTTGGCCCATCTCATCTATCTAATTAGGCTACACCCTCATCTAATCTATCACCTATCCAGGCTTTTCGATTCAGATAGGAGAAGTGAAAATATACCCCAATTGGGAAACCTTACTCTTTTGTCTTAGAAAAGCTTATCAAAGTTGGAGCCATCACCCTTCCACCCATAAAACCACACACTAGTTTTGACCCTACTCGCCCCATGCCCGTGTGGTATAAAGAGCATGATTTCTGTAACTATCACCGAGTGAAGGGTCATAGTGATGACAACTGCATCACTTTTAAGAATATTGTCCAAGAAATGCTCAAGAAAGGCGAGTTAACTATGGATAATCCCAATGCCACCCCTAATCAAAATCTACAAATCTTTAAAAAAACCATTTCCCAATCATGCCCCTTCATCTAATCAAACCAGTGAGACATCCACTCACGATACCCATACCCGTGAGGTTCACACAATCTTTAATGAGGTACCTGTCGCCTCTCAATTACCTCACATCCCTTCCATAGAGGAAATCCTAGCCCGAAATCCTCCTTCCACATCTGAACCAACCTCCACCATTCCTTCACCAACAGAGGAACACCTTTCATCTCCTACATCACCTACGGAGGGGTCTTCTACTAACATTGAGACCATCTCACCCATAGATTCACCACTTAGAGAACCTTTACCTACCGTACCTCCTCCACCCATAGAGGAGCTCCCATTACCTCCTCCACCCACAGAGGAGCACCCATCACCTCCTCCACCTACAGAGGAGCACCTATCCATTCCTCCACTTATAGAGGAGCTCCCATCATCTCTTCCACCCATCATAGACCCAGTGGAGATATCTTTTCCTCTTGGCGAGCACTCTCCATTGGTTACCCAAAATAAAACAGACCTATTTTTGGCTCTCTTACCCACAGACTGAAGCTGGCCAATTCCCCATCTCTAAGATACATTTTACAGGAATTCCCATTAGGTCCTCACCAACTCCACCCACAGACGTTTCATTCTCACGTTTGGCCAATCACTTAGATTATGTGGATAGGGCTTTATTATGGGGGCACCTCTTACTTCCTATCTCAACACAGATGTAGAGATCCCTCGATGACACCTCCACTATCTACCCAAACAAATTTCCACCCATAAAACCAAATATAACTACTATTGTCGCAATCCCTTCCACAATATTTGTTCACACTCACACCACACCCTTACCCATAACCCGACCTATACCTAAACCCAAACCCATACCCATAGCATTTACCTCCACTAAACCTATTACCACTTTAGGGGTCACCCCGACCACAAGCCTTACTCATCCACCTATTAAAATGGATTTAGCTACATCCTCCAACGTCAATACCACACCTACTTCAACACCCAAACCAAAGAAACAAACTCATCGACCTCATACCCAGACTCGCACCAATCACACCCACACTTGTCCCATCTAACTTAAGACCTCGGATATGCCTAATATGGTCAAGCACCCTTCACCCATCCATAAACCAATAACACAAAATCCATTCCTTCCTCACAAACCTCTAATCTTCCTAGGCACACAACACGACTCATACCCGCACCTCCAGCTCTCTTTACCACCAATACCTCTAATACCTTCAGCTATCACTTTAGTACCCATTACACTTCAGTCATTTTCCCTCACACCCCAAGTATGACCCACATCATCTACCTTCATAGTACCCCGTTATCACCATGGGTAACTCGCCCTCTTCCTCCTCTATCTTCTTTTCCTTCTAGACCTCATACACCCACATCACCTTTACCCAAGAAGGTGCAACCTAAAAGCAAAACCCCACTACCCCACAACATGGTAGTCACAACCACCCCACACCCTCCTACCCATCCATCTACTATACCCCTACCCAAACGGACCCGACCGATACCTAAAACCACATAGGGACCTAAACCCGTAGCTTGACCCATTCCTACTTTTCCAAAAACAATTCCCCGACAACCAACCACACCTACACCCAAACCCACATTCACTTCCCATTGTGATCCACTAGCAGGGTCCTATGCCAAAATTTTAACCAACCTCCTCGAGACTTCCATTATCACATTACCACCACTCTAAACTTATGACCCCCTCAAACCCAAGACAAAAGGGTTTGATGATACAAAAATTTCCACATACCATCGTGTGCTGTGGGCACGATGTGGAGAGTCAAGGCTTTGAAAACTGTCCTTATCTAATTGTGTCCACTAGAAACCAAATTTGATGACGACATCCTTCTCAACAAGGATCCTACTTCACCAACACCCATTCCCACACCGCTCACTCAACAACCACAACCTCTCGCCTCACTTGCTCCTAGAGCCACCCTCAAGATTTTAAATTAACATGGTTCACATCAGATAACTTGCCATGCCACCACCCAAATGTCATTGCACCCAGTTGACCTCACAAGGTTTTTCTCCTCTAGTAGGTTTTTTCCCTTCATGTCATTATACCACTCACCCTACACCTTCTCCATTTGCTAACTTCCCTCAAATCAACATGATACATGTCACTACACGTGCGTAGAAGGGCAAAGACAAGGTAACTAACCCACCAACCAATCCTATACCCAACATACCATCTACACCCATACCTAAGATAACTATCTATGGCCCCACATACCCCATTTCTAATGGCATCACACATCGCACCATGCTCAAACAACTACACCAATCTCCTCTCAAAATGTCCTTATATGACCTCATCCAAACCTCGGAATCCCATTGTCAAGCCCTCATGGAGGTTCTGCAATCTATTGAGGTTTTACCCAATGACCCTACACTTGTAGCCTCGATTATCACACCTCATCATGTAGCCTCTCTCACCAAATTACCACCTTCATCCTCACCTCACCTTGTTCACCAAGTGGCCTCCCTTAGCTTCTCAAAGGAGGAGATCACACCATACCAAAATGATGACCTGGACTAGCCCTCTTCATCTCTGTCCACATTGATGACATACGGGTACACCCTGTGATGATTAATGGAGGTGCTAGCATTAACATCATTTCATCCCATGCATTCTCTCAAATGTGCATACCTAACAATTACATGCATAAACATCTAGTCATGTTGCATTCATTCAATGATGCTATCACTTCCACACTAGGCACTGTCATCCTTCACGTCTGGGTGGGCCCCCCATGTTCCTTAATTGTTTTATTTTTTGGAGGGGAATTCCAATATAAATTGTTGCTTGGTAGACCTCACGTATCCATGTCATGGGTTGCGTTCCTTCCACTTTGCATCATTGTGTGAAATTTGAACACGAGGGACACACTTATACCATTGCAGCTAACGCATCACCTTTGAAAACATGTAACATTCTTTATCGACCCAATGATGTGCTCATACCGCAAGCCGTCTACTTCCGCAACTAATACCACTTCACCTACACCTCCATCTACTAGTATAGCCACTACTTTCACCGCACATACCGCCTCTATTCCTACCACTCCTATAACCTCCACAGCTGACCCATTAGCTTCCCAATCCATTATCTCCACCTCTCGCATCGACCTCCATCCATACCAGCTACCTACATACCAACCACTGATCCCTTGGAAGGTGTTTTTCAATGCCTCACTCTGGGGGAGTACCACCTATATAGTGTCAACACATTCCTTACTCTACACGAGTATGGAAGCCTTCACCAACACCCTCACTATGATCACCATATAAGAGAATGCCTCCTTTATGGTCCTCCTCATCTTCGTACTAGTCTCACCTATGGGGAACTTGATACCACCACTTACACACCTAAACCACCATCACAACCCCACCCATTTTCTACTGATTTCCAAACACTTACCAATCACCATTTCACCCACACCTTCCTACACACTGCTATGCGTGGAAGGGTTTTGGTTTTGGATTTTACGAGAAAGGCCGCCATACCGTTATTCCATGTACCACCCACAAACATAATGATTGTAGTGGTATCATCTTCCCCAAACCTCCTACCAAACAGGATCATATTGAACTCATTGAAGACCCTAGCCCTTTTCCACCTTCATCACCACCCTCACCGATGGAGTCGATGGATCCTGAATCTATCCCTCTTAACTTTTTTTCATTTTTTTTCATAAACACCATTTCCTTTGGGCATTTGACTTATCAACGGGAAGGCGAGGCCCCTTCCACTCTCCCATTCTTGTATCCTAAGATGATCGACAACAACACACCTACCATTAATGTCATTCAATGTTAGGATGATGAATCCATACTCACCTACCTTGGTGCAGAAGACTCATATATTCATCGATCGTTACCCTCTGAGACACAAACCATGTTGAATGAATCGACTATCGAAATATACATTCATACTCGGGATGACCTGCACATCTTAAAGATCAGACAATATTTAGATGCTACTGGTAGGAAGCCATCACTTCTTTTCTCTAATATCATAACCACACTTTCGCTTGGTCTTACGCAAACATTCCCTAGATGACCCCACCATAGTGGTCCACAATATCGTAACCATTCCCGATGCCAAACCTATCAAACAAAAGCCGAGGAAAATGCACCCTAGCATTGCTCTTCTCACAAAGAAGAAATTCAACACCTTCTTTTGTTTCCTTCATCTTACCCATTGATTATCCATGTTGGATTTCTAATGTTGTCCCTGTTACTAAAGCAACAAGGGGACTCCACATTTACACGACTTCCGTGACCTCAACCTAGCCTTCCCGAAAGATAATTTTCCTTGCCTAGTATTGATCAAATTGATTGACCTCACCATTGGTCATGAGATGCTCTCACTCATGGATGGCTTCTCGGGGTATAATCAAATTTTGGTTTCCCAGGAAGATCAGCAAGACCACATTCATTACCCCTTGGGAACCTTTTGCTATCAAGTCATGCCTTTTTTCCTTAAAAATGTTGGTGCTACATATCAGCGTGCTATGACTTACATTTTCCATGATATCATGCATCCCGTATTGGAAGATTACGTGGATGATCCCTTGCCAAATCTAAACTTCGCGCCAAGACACCTCACCATCCTTGAAACCATATTTTATCACCTCATTAAATATTGCGTCCACCTTCAACCTAAAAAGTGTGTCTTCATGGTTCTCTTAGGAAAACTCCTGGGATTTATTGTTTCCCTCCATGGTATAGAATTTGACCCTACTAAAGTCAAGGCCATTCTGGAAATTCCTCCACCCACTAACCTCAAACAACTCCATATCCTGCAAGGTAAATTGTAGTCCATTCACCATTTCATTTCACAATTATCTAATCAGTGTCAACCATTTCATCATCTTCTTAGGAAGGATGTCTCCTTTAAATGGGATGATGACTCACAAAATCTTTTAAGGCCCTAAAACAATACCTTCTCCAACCACCCGTACTCATTCCACCTAAAGACGATCAACCTTTTTACCTATACATATCAACTACCGATCATTCCTTGGGAGCCATGCTCACTCATCGCGATGAACAACATAGGGAGCAGGTGGTTTATTACATAATCCGTACTCTTTTGGACTATGAAACCCAATACAACCATCTAGAAAAGCTTTGCTTAGCCTTAGTTTTCATTACCACCAAACTCCGCCATTACCTACTCAACCACAAAACCTATGTCGTGACCAACACCGATCCTTTACACTTCATGTACACCAAACCTTATCAAAATCAGCGTGCCACGCGATGGCTTATGCTTTTAGCTGATCTTGACCTCAAATTCATTCACCAAAAGTCCATTAAGGGCCAGGCTATCGCCAACCAACTGGCTAACGCACCTATTTATGGGGACCATGAAAGAGGGTTTAAAACCCACAAGTGAGGACCACAAGGGACAACATGCACATTAACAAACATGTGAACAACAACATGAAGAGATCTCGGGAGGAGTGAGAATCAACTAAATGTGCATGCAAGGATTTGAAACATGGGAAGAACCTGGTTAAGCCATAAAACTCTCCTCTATCTCATAGATCAAATGGGGTGTACATATAGGAGGTGCTAAGTAACCCCAGGTTTAAAATCATGACAACTCAGTGGAGAGGGGAGTTACATTCCCAGAATAGAAGTGTAACTCCCTAATGATGCATATGACACACTGACGCACTGACGCGTAAGAGAATCTCATAATGACCCCTAAATGACACATGGACCTACGATCTCACCTAAGTGAGATGACTCACCTAATGATGTGGAAAATAAACACACCAACACCCCCCCTTCATCGTAACTTAGGATGAGGAGGCAAGTTAGAAATGAGAAATGGGTCCTGGCACAAAGCCTGATGAGGTACCCATGCACAAGAAAAAGGCCCCAAACAATGAAGGAAAACCCAAAGGGGAAAAACATCCACCACAAGAGAACAAAACACTCTCTAATCTAAGAAAGATGCCAAAGATGGGTCCCGACCATAGACAAGCTTGAAAAGGTACCCATGTACAAAGGGGAAATCTCTCATAATGAAGAAGAAGAGAGAAGAAAAGGGAGATGAGAGGAATGCAGAAGATGCCATGGACAAATCTAAACTCTGCAATCGTAAGAAGTCTCCCAGAAGAATGTCGATGATGAGATCCTCTACCTCTAGACTAAAGAAGATCCACCCACAATGAATCGTGTTCCTGCCTTAGGAAGGACAGAAATGATGTGCTGAATTCTTCCCACTCCGCAAGGGAAATCAAGGTGACAACATGAAGAACTCTAAGTCTAGTGCATGGAAGTGTGACATAGGTCTAGTGAGTAAATACCAAGGAACCGAAGGTAATGCCACGTGGATAGAGTCATTAGAGTGAAGAGGAACACCCACGAAAGGATGTCCAAGTGATGTGAAGGGAACAAAACATCCACCACAACAGAAAAGGGATCCACAACTGAGGGTGGATCAATGAAGGTCTCTGGAAATGTGGAAGTGACATGATTCTTGGAAGGGGAACTCCCATCAACAAAGATGATTAAATTCTCTAAAACAACTATAGATGGATGAGAAACATGTATTGCATCACAAGTGGACTCTATAGAAAGATGAAAAGGTCGTGCAAATACTCATCCCAATGAGGGGCTTGACAAACAAGAGCGATGTTAGATAGGTATGAGTCATCCAATGAAGGTAGAGGAGTGGAAGGGGCCTCACACACTATAAGTGGAAAGGAGGTGGGTGTAATGACTGTATGAGGCTGAATAGGATACTTCTTGATATCTTATGAGATATGTGATGTGCCAACACTCTCTAGAATAGTGAGAGAAAGAGGAGAGAAGTCCTCTATAATGCTCTCTACATCAGAAATGAGTGCACAATCCTCGTCATCAGAAGTAGAGCCAAGCGAGTC
The DNA here is from genome assembly GCA_018340775.1 of Taxus wallichiana var. yunnanensis. Classification (NCBI taxonomy): domain Eukaryota; kingdom Viridiplantae; phylum Streptophyta; class Pinopsida; order Cupressales; family Taxaceae; genus Taxus; species Taxus wallichiana. Next base: position 239,835,713 of record CM031234.1, on the reverse strand, counting down.
TATATCAACAAACTTTCATCACATGAAGAAGAGGAGACAACTCGAATCAGCAGAGTAGCAATGGAGGTAGTATGTGAAGGGTCTCCATAGAGGGATCAAAGAATGCTCCAGGACACGGTGAGGTGGATTTCGAGTCTCGCCACGTGAAACCAGAGAACTAGAGACATGCATCATCATGTGACTATAGATATGGTCACAAGTGTCAAGGAAGTCCTCTAGATGACGATGATTAACAGTGTAGGAACTGCCCAAGCAAGAAGGGTAAAAGACCTCGTGGGTGAAGTAACGTTCCATGGAAGCACGCCAGGTTGAATAGGTCCCTCTCTCGGTGAGAAGTGGTAGAGGTCAGTAAATCAATCTTGCGATGCTCAAGTCTAGAAAGAGCACTCTCAATGAAGAAAATGCAAGATGCACAAAAGCAAGACGTCGGACTCGGCCGATAATGCATCTCAGTGAATGTCCTAGAGTACAATCAACCCCCTGCATGCGGCACTTTATAAAGTAGTGTGTTTACAAACCTAACAATGTCATCACATAATGTGTGAAACATCATGTAACTTTTACTAAATAAGTGCTCAAAACGAGCAGCGAGTCAAAAGTTATGGCACAAATAAGATTCCCGCAACTAATGGAAAAGGTCAATAAATCTGTAAACCGATTAAAAAAGTGCCCAAATGGGTGCAAATGGTGTCGTGTGACTACTTGTTGGAAACGACATCAAATTTTAGACAATTTATTTTGACAGTGAGGGGGGGTTAGCCTCCTACCAACCCCAGACCTCGCCCTTTATCTTTGAAAAGTGTAGGAGGGGATTTAATACAAGCCAAAAATCCAAATTTTACAATGCTAAATGAATGAAATGTTTTTTTTTTAAATCACCCTAAAACATTAAAAAAGAAGGTGATGGGGCCCATTTGGAGAGTGAGCAAACCATGCAACATGTTGTTTGGTAGCAAGAAGTTGTTTGGAGCTGCCCACCCTATGTTCCATATGGAGAGCTGCAGCAGAAAACATCCAAAAGGATAGTTGCACATGTGTAATTGCTAAGTGAGATACCTCTACCGAGATACGTGCCTAAGATGTGATGGTGCCAAGTTGGAATGAGTTTCAGTCGTTAGAGTAGCCGTTGGAGGAGAATGCACAGAACGGATGGAAAACACAGGTTGCAGAGGTCTTTGTGTGTAATGAGGAGTAACCAACACCGTAGAGTTCTCGGGAATGCATGTGGAGCTATGTGTAGGTTTGTGTTGACCGAATGCACGGTGGGACATGTCGTCGTGGAGTGTTGAGCCTATTGCCATGTGCCATAGGTCTGCTAGGTTGAGTGTAACGTTCAACTTCAACAAAAAATCTCTAGGCAACGACTGAGACGCAGTGATAATAGCCGAGACTATACGCTTCAACAAAAATATCCAATAGAAGGAGAGCACAGCGAGGCAGTGAGGTTTAGTGGTGGTGTGAGGGTGAACCTGGGAGTTGGATCCCGTGGAAGAAGCTGGAGTGGTTTTGTAGAGCCGAGCTAAAGATTCTGAGAAACAACCACTCATGGAAATTAATCCAAACACCTGCATGCGGATTCAGAGAAAATGAACACGGCCTCGCAGATTTGCAGACCTGAGCTCGTTGAGTTAGGGAAAACACCTTCACGCAGAGGAGAACCATGAATTTTGAAGACCAAGGCAGCGAGCATTTAATAAAATAAGAACCCGAGCTTCCAAAAACAATGCAGGTCACTGGGAGCAATGCAAACCATGCTAATGACAACCCAAGGTTATGAAAAAAACACGGATCTATAAACTCTGAAATGCAGCAAAACCCGAGTTTTGAAGAGAAAATGCACAAAGTTATACGTAAAACCACCACTCCCAACACACAGAACCAAGTACATGTACCCTCAAAAAATGCAAGTAGAGCATGCAAGTACGAGCATATGCAAGCAAGGAATTGACGAGCCCGAGAAGACACCAAACTCCAAAACACCAGAAACTTGAACACGACCACCTCAAACACACAAAAAACCCAAGGAGAGGTATAAACACCCTGAAATCAGTGCAAGTAGAGCACATTCGGAATTTCCATTACGACACACCTAATGAAATCTGAATATCATGATGGAATCTAGAAAACATGATTAGAAACACACGATGAGTGCACGGATCCAATCTCGATACCATGAAAGAGGGTTTAAAACCCAAAGGCGAGGATGATGAGGGACAACGTGCACATCAATGGATGTGTGAATGGCAGCATGAAGAGATCTCGGGAGGAGCGAGCATCAACCTAAATGTGCATGCAAAGATTTGAAAAGTGGGTAGAACCTAGTTAAGCCATAAAACTCTCCTCTATCTCATAGATCAAATGGGGTGTACATATAAGAGGTGTTGAGTAACCCCCAGTGTTGCAATCATGACAACTCAAGTGGAGAGGGGGAGTTACATTCCTAGAATAGAAGTGTAACTCCCTAATGACGCATATGACGCAATGACACATAAGAGAATCTCATAATGACCTCTAAATGACACATGGACCTACGATCTCACCTAAGTGAGATGAATCACCTAATGATGTGGAAAATACACACACCAATAGACCAACCCTCTAATTTTGACTTTCCCAATGATTCAATTGCTACTCTTTCCTGACAAACCCCCTTAGAAAATGACATTGTTCTTCGATGGTTCCAAGTGTCAGAGTGGGGGTGGGGCTGGTGTTATCCTCATTCCTCTAGATGGAGATCCCATTCCTTTGTCTTTCAAACTAGACTTTTAATGCACCAACAATATTGTTGAGTACGAAGCACTCGTACTAGGTCTCCAAGTTGCATATTCCCTAGATGTTAAATCAGTCCACATCTTTGGTGATTCACAATTGGTTGTAAATGAGGTCAATGGTATGTACCAATGTCATAACAAGATACTTCAAAAGTATAAACATCATGTAGACATAATTTTGACCACCTTTGATTGTTACACCCTTCAAACCATCCCATGTTCAACCAACAAATTTACAGATACCATGACCTACTTAGCTTCCCAAATACCCGCTTCCCTTGCCAATTCCAAAATATTTTTCACCGTATAATGCCTCCATTCACATTCTTATTTACCTCATGATGTTTACTCAATTGGAAATGACACCCCTGACCCGAGTGACCTTTAGTATAAACAATACTCCAACTACCTTTCCCTCTCCATCTTACCTCCTGATCTCACCCCTAACAGACAACGCACCTTCTTTTAAAGGGTATCCCATTTCGTTATCTTGGGGGACTCCTCTATAAGTGTGGATTTGATGGTATTCTCGTATGATGCCCGACAAGTTTTGAAATTCCTTATACCATTAATGAGGTTCATGATGGCATATGTGGAGGTCACTTTAGTGGCCTTGCTGTTGCTGCTAAGCGTATTCTTGCCTAGGCTATTACCGGTCGACGACTTAACCATGATTTTTGCGACTATGTCAAATGTTGTGTGAAATGTCAACAACATTCCAATCTTCATCATACACCCAATCATGCCTTACAGGTCACTCGTGACCTTTGGCCCTTCTCTCAATGGGGTTTGGATCTTGTCGGAGAAATCAATCCTCATTCTTCCCAATGCCATCAATGGATCATAACTACTATTGAATACTACACAAAATGGGTGGAAGCCATACCACTCATCTCCACAAAAGCTAAGAAAATATGTGAGTTCATTAACCATCACATCATTTTTCACTTTGGTGTTCCTCATCACCTCATCACAGACAATGGAAAACAATTCAAAAAAAAACATTGCAAAAACTTTGTGATGCCTTCAGCATTCAACTTAGTTTCTCATCACCTTATTACCCACAAACCAATGGCCAAGCCAAATCTACTAACAAAACCCTCAACAAAATTCTCATGAAAATGGTTGACGATACTAGGAGAAGGATTGACATACGCACATTCCTTTTTCCCTATGGGCATACCGCACAAGTATTCACACTTCCACTACGGCCACACCTTTTCGTTGGTCTATAAGACAAAGGCTATTATGCCTCTTGAAGTCTAGATCCCCTCACTCTTCATTTCTCTCCATGACATGCTTACGGATGATGACTTTCGTCAGACCGCTTAGCACAACTAGAGTTATTAGATGAACATTAACAATTTGGATCACCTTCTAGTTTACCAACAACGTATCAAACATGCTTATGAAAATGTCTTCATGAATGAACATTCCAAGTCAGTGACCTTGTCTTGAAAGAAAATCAACACGTAACCAAATTAGAAAAAAAGTAAACGGGGAAAATTCACTCCTAATTGGCTTAGACCATACATCATAACTCATACCTATGGATCAAGTGCTTGCTTTTCCTCACTTGAGGGTAAACCCAAAACTGAGCCCCTTAACATGTTGCATCTTCAACCATTCTATTGTTGACTCGTTGTCTTACCTTACCCTTTGTCTCTTTACAAGCTCATCCCCGAGCGCTATCCACTCCATACACCACCCTAATGGTTAAACAAAAATCATGTGAGTACCCATCATTTGTTATCTTCTCTTGAATATGTGTACCATGGCACTACACATAGCATGATTCTCATGGATACTTTTCATCTATCTTTAGATGAGATCCCATGGTCATTCCACCCTTCCTTTTGAACAAGAGTCCTATCCTTCACCTTGGTCTTTTCCATGATTTCAAATACCTCCAGTGGACCAAACTCCTTGAGCCAAAATTATAATAAAAAAATATGACTCCCTCTCTTCCTCTCGACCAAAAGGACATCTTCCTCTCAAGGAGTACCACCAAATTGATATACTATGGACTTTCCCATAGACTCTTGCTCCCACAAAGAAAACTATGTGACATTTTCAACAAAAAAGTAAATGAGAGAAACCGAAGCTTCCCGCATCGATCAGCTTCACAAAGACCTCAAGGAGTACCATATTATTTATCCCATATAGAATTCCCACATTGATCAGTCTATCAAAACAAAAACACTTTTTAGTCATGGACTTTCCCATTGTGACCTTGGACCTCTTGCCCAAAATACCTGTCACTCCAAACATATACAATTAACTACCTTTCACCCACCTTACCATTTCCACTCTCATTTTCTAAATCACCTCAAGGGACATCTTGGACTTTCAACATTTGGTGATCCATTTCACATATGACTACTTTCACCATAATGAATCATAACTTAATCGTGCAATGCCTTTTGGGTCTTGAGTTCATCACCCCCTCCAAGGTATGATCTACTCCATCATGCCGATCCTACCCAATCAGTGGCTTTATTGCCCCCTCTTATCTTTTAACCATCTTTGTTGACATTTTGATTACCTTATACATGACTTGGTCCTCGACACTTACCTTGGGGTAGCCCTCCCCTTTCACCATAATTACCTTCACATGCATCATTTTATCACTTATACATCACCTCATTGCATATATATATATATATATATATATAAATATAATATATATATATATATAAAATAATCCTATAATCTACCCACACCTATTAAACCTAAACCCATAACATGCCCAAGGAACCTACCAACTCATTCTCATATTCTTCCCTAGCTCATGGGAGAACCACATTGGCCTGAGGTCCCTTTTTCCTTAGGACTATGTAGGCAACACTCTAAGGGCATGGGGCCCTTGGAGGTTAGCTCGGCCATTCTCTACCCTAAACAATTCATCAACCATGCCTAACTCACCATTTACCCCACATTTCACTTAGTTCCCCTTTTCTAACAAAATTGGAAATTAAGCCACATACATAACAAGTTGCTTCCCATTTTATACATTTATTACACCTACCATCTCTCTATCATCACTATGCATAGGTTATAGTACATTTCACATATGACCCATAGTATCATTCATTGCCAACATAATGAATCATAACTAAACCTACTTTCAACTCAACCATGCCTATAACCTGACTCGATCCATGCCTATAACCTAACTCGATCCATTCCTATAACCTGACTCGATCCATGCCTAAACCAACCTAACTCCATCATGCCTAACTCACCTAATTTACATCCATATCAAAGTAACAAATCCATATCTCATCTAACAAAAGCCATAAACCCATATCTCATAAACATATTTACACATCACATAATACGATGAATCTCATCATATAAATCAATAAATGTGTATCTCAAAATACATGCCTATCTCATCATGGCCATCATCTCAAAATCTCATGGGATTTGGCAAAAGTTTTCAAGAGGCCTGGTATACAATACAAAATGTCATCGGCATGTAGGCTAAGGTCTCATATATACAAAACAAATGAATGAATCAATACAAAAACATCATTTTGGCATGCAAGAGTCGGTATATGCTCATAGTATACAACAAAATCACTTATACATCCTCACTTTCTTCAGCACGTAGGCAAGTATGTGATCAAAAATACAACTATCTTCAGCATGCAAGCTGGTATATATATAAAAAATAATCACTAATATACATCAAAAATTGGGTGGCCACATATCAGACATCTCACCAAATGTCCTCCATCTTTGTGTCCCCTACACCTCACCTCATGTGCCCTCGATAACATGTCACCTCACTCTAGTTATTGTGCAGTTGATGAGGTTGCGTGGCCTCACCCACCAGGCCTCGTTAGCTTGTTTCCCTCTTGTGCTCTCCATACTATGTGTGCGGGGTCTCATCTCTTTGGGAAGACCATGACACCTATGAAGGTTTCGCTGACACCTATGTGCCCTGTACTCTCCATAAAGTAAGAGAGGAAGTCGATCCTAGTACGGATGACATGAGCTGGAGTCTCGATAGTATCATGCCTCACCTAGGGCATCTCGTAGCCTAGATATAGGCATGGTCTCTTTCGGGTGGTCCTATAGGTCTTGCCCCATTGTACCTGGTAGCATGTGCCACCCATAATAACTAGGATCAGCTCCATGAGCTGTGATGGTGCCCCTTGTGATCCTCGTCCCCATATTCCAAAGGCTCTTTAAGGCCCTTCCATTTTGGAATCTTGGGCCAACATGGCGAAGTGCTGTATAGTCCAAGCTATGTCCAATGCATCGTGGAGATAACAAGATGGATTTTTTGCTACACCAATTTGAATTTGATAATCGCCTCACTTAGGACATCTTGCAAACCTACCACCTTTCCTAAGCCTAGGGCTACCACATTGGGACCATATCCATCTCCTCCATCCACCTCACCAGGAGACAACATAAAGGTTAGATGAAGCATAAACCTCACAAACCCTACTGAAGTGTGTCTTTGGATGTTAAAGGCATTTTTTTAGGGCATCTTGTTCAGTGGTACTCATAGCTCTACCACCTCTACCTCTAACCCTTCCGCCTCAAGGTTGTGTTCTTGAAGAAGGATGTTACTTATGAACCAAGAAATAAGGTGCAGTATACTTATCTACGTGATCAATATCACTACCTACCCTTGTAGGGAATCTCTCTACTTTGCACTATCACGGTAGACAAATAAGTCTTGAGGTAAATTATAATGTAGCTTTGGCTATCCCCTTGTAAAGAGAAGTTTAGAAGTTACCTAGGTGGTATGGATCATCGTAATCGAGCCGCCCATCACCGCTTATACCTATCTGAGAATTTGAATTTGTATCCTAGGCGAAGCGTGTCATCATCGATCCACCGATTCACCGGCTTCTCCTCCTCTCCCACAATAGGGAAATGTAGGTTGTGGTAGAGGGAGAGGCCTCTCATTGTCATCTCTCTAATACTATGGGAAGGGCGGAGGAATATCCTGTATAAAAGCATTCAAAGAAAAAGAACTTCTGAACTACTATCGACTCACATTGCAACTCAAATGGATCATCTCATCCTCCCTGGCATAAGAACCCTACATCCAACTCTCTAGCCGGAGCTCATTTAGTAGAAGCTAGCTCCTCATGCATGTGCCTATATGAGGGGAATCCACATATGGCCTCTCCGAGATTTGGTTGTCCATTATGTCCACTCCGTCATTATTTGAAAAAGTTGGTAGAGATAACCCCTCCAACAACCGCCGAAAATGGGGAGCCACATCATATGTCATCATATCCGACCTCCGCTCTCCTACAACTAACACCCATCTCCCATTTGATTGGTACTATGGCATTGTATCCCAACCACACACATCTTGGATGGTGATGGGAATGCATCTTCTCAGGGCATATCTATAAGAAGTCAAACATAGACTACGTGTTCGTAGGCCCAATGTGAATGACTTGTTACAGTATATGTATAAATGTACAAAAATGACAAGCTAAACTACAGTGTGGCACTCCCAAATTGTCCATTCGCCCCCGATAGCTCTCTAGATAGTAGTAGCTATAGAAGATAGCTAGCTGGTGTACACTAAGAATGTTGGTGCCCATCAAACGTGTCTCATACACCATCATATCATGGAGCAGCCCCATCGTGATTGGGAAAGTATCCACCCTCGCATCGGGTAGTGCATAAAGCAGCACACTACCTCCATCAATAAAACTACTAGCCTCATCTCATCTCGCGGGCGGGCTAGGTACATCTCTCTATAGCTCAAAATGGTGTGGAAGAATTATAGAAGCTCAACTCCACCGCCCCCTCACCAAATATTATCCCGATCAGATCTTATGAGGCCTTAGAGGAGATAGAGTACACCTAGGCCCCCAATATGGGTAACTTAAGAATCCTGAACATGTCCTCCCCATGTAGTGATAGTCATCTCACCCCGGTGGTAGGTGGAATGTGTTAGTCATAGAGTCCCATCTATCGATGAGTACGACCATCAAACTAGGTTGATGAAAAAGCATGCATGTCGATGAGGCCTTACGGGAATCACCGAATACCACTCAAGCCCACTCGCCCATGTGCCGCAGCTCTAAAGGGCTCACTAGGCCATGTAATGTCACTTCAAACAAGGTGAGGTCAATAGCAAACCTCTATAGGGCTCACTAGGCCATGTCCCACATATGCAATTACGATCGACCCTGCATCCAATCCAAACACAACATTAATCTACCTTTACCATGACCATATTCATCACTTATCATTACCCACCACCCTATTTTTACCCTACCCATCTCAACCACCTCACCTACATCATTTTTTGGACCCTTGAGCCTAAAATCCCGACCGGTGCCGGTTCATCCTAACTGACTCCGGTCACCCTTAAACCGACATTGGTCAACTATTTGGTGACCGATACCAACCACCTTCAACTTGACCTCGACCATCCGACATCGATGGTTACCACTTAACTCCGATCACCGGTCACCACCGCGGGCAACCGATCGACAGTTTTCCCAACCGACGCCGACCAAAAACTTGATTGACGCTTGGTCACTATCATGGAAAAATCCATGACTTCCCAAACCCCCTTTTTTCTAAAACCCTCCCACCTATCCCTTTTACCCCACCTACAATGACCTACACTACCCCAAAACCCCTACCCAACCCACCTATTCAATTTCCTACCCTACCCCCCTCTTTTTTTCCCGTTATTTCCCTCCATACCCAATTTCACTTTTCCCACCCACAAAATACAAAAAACCACCCAAATCCAAAATAAACAACTCTTACACCCTTTACTCTATATAATTAACACTATAGAATTAGGCGCTTACCTCGTCACATTTCCACCATCTCGGTGGCACATCTGGCCACTATGTCGGTGGTTCACCCAATCCCTCTCTAGCCTCTACCATCACCAACTATCTACCTACAACCTCCAACTAATCACCTCTCTCGCTCTGATCTCGTGGACCCACCACTCACCAACCCAATCCCTGTCAAATCCCACTACCAGCTCATTATCTTGTTTCCTCTAGACACTTATCTCACTTTTCTCTCTTTTTTGTCATTTCTTCACTTTGAAAATAACAAATGAATAACAAAAACATGGATTTTTTGTTTTTATACCAAACTCGACCTAACTGACGTCGGTTCCCCTAGACCGGCATTGGTCTCATGCCCTACCTAACCATCACCAATTTTCCTATACCGACGTTGGTTATCCATGACCGCCATCACTCACCCTTACCTACACATTGCCCCTACTTTTCCATTTTACCCACCCCTTTACCTTGCTCTTTACCCCATACCTTTACCCAACCCATTACCTTACCTTTCCTAACCTCATCATTTACTACCTCCATTTTCCTCCTTTGGGGACTCATTATTTTACCCCTACCTCGGCCTTAGCCATGCCGTGACCTAGATATTTACACTGACCATCATTAGTGACCTTTGACCTCACGTGTTCGCTATACCTTATGGCATTGTTACATGTTTTTATTAACCCATTGACCTTACCTAGCCTATTTCCGTGATTGTTTATCTTGACCCTACCTTTGGTGTAATGGAACATACCTAAATGTTCTTACACCTAGCCTACATTGTGCTTCCTGACCTTATCCTATACCTTGGATACTAGATTCACTTCAACCTTGTTTGGATAAACCTATCAACCTTAGACAATGTAGAGTTTGCTTGCTCTTCAACCCAATAGGAGGAGACTATGGGGAAATTTCTTGTAGGAGGCATAAGAGTTTACTTTCTTGTTCGGAGGGAGTTTTGGTTGGGTGCCCCACCTGGATAAGGAATGCTGCATTTCTTACTTGTTTCTTTTATGTAGGAGGCATAAGAGATTGAGGGAGGCATAAGAGTATGTAGGGGATTTAAGATATGAATTGGAGGCTTTAAGGTGGTCACACATTCCCATTAGAAGGCATAAGTGTCCTTCCCATAGATCTTTCTCCTTTGGATTTCACTTTAAGAATTGTTATTTGTTGTTTTTTTGTTTTCCTTTCTTGTGTTGTAGTTGATTTAAATGTGGGTGAAATGGATGTGTATTTTTTTGTGTTGTGGAAGCTTGTTGTTTCCATGTGTTGGAATCATCTCCCATTGTAATGTGGTTAGGGCTCGGGGCCAATGGAGAGGATGGCTTCTCCTCTTCATTGGATATCTTGGTTGGGTGGAGAGTGTTGCCTCTCCCCCCATTTTGTTTTGAATCAAAAAAATATTAGAGTTATCTTGTTGGAGTTGTGAAGCTTGGAGTTTTTTTGGAGACCTTGTGAAACTTCCTTTGTGTTGTTCCCACTTAGAGTGGAGGAACTTGTATTAATGTATTTTCTTTTGCTTACATTCTTGTATTATTTCCCACCTTGAGTGGAAAACTTTGTAATAATTTCATGGAGAAAAGTTGCATTCCAATATTTGTATATTGTGTAAGAGAAAGAATAAAAATGGATATATTGTGTAAAATTTTAGTTGGAAGTTACATTGTAAAAAAAAAAAGTTACTTTCATTGTGAAGTTGTAATGTTGTAAATGAGAAAGAAGAAATATAGAAGTTGTAGATGTTGAAAATGTATACATAGTAAATTTGAATGGAAAATAAAGTTATTACAATTCTTTTGAACACATGTATGTTGTAGTAAAAATGGGAACAAGAGAACAAATTTGAAGTTTATTGTTATTGGAAAAGTTGATTTTGTAGTAAGAGAATAACAATGTAAAAATAGATTTAAATCTCTTTTGCTCATGGAATTTGAAAGAAGACTAGTTGAACATAATGGAATGACTTTGTAAAGTAGATGTGTGTTTATTGAATTAGATAATACTTTAGAAATGAGTAAATTTAACTAAAGAATAAATAAATAGAATTCAATCCTAAAACTAGAACTCTAGACGTACAAAATTAAGCTCAGAATGCATTTTAGCACCTATTAGTAACTTTTAGCTTTTGAGAAATCTCAGGTTTTTATGTTTTGTTTTTAGAAATAGGACTGCCACCCTGTGAAAATCGACGGTCCCATAATTATTGCTCAGGCCAGGGTGGTGGTCTCAAAACCACTACTTAGTAGGGTGGCAGTCCATGGTTTGTCACCCTAGGTAGGAAGGTGGTCCCAAGACCTCTGGTCTTCTCTGGGATGTGGTTCTATCACTTGCAACAGAAATCCTCTAATCCATGCCTGTGTGAAAATTTTAATTGGTTTTTACTAATTTATAAGTTGTAAAATTTAACTAATAACTACCAAAGATGCAAACAATGAGTAAATCCCTTGGATTGGGCAATAAAAACCTCCAAATGGTGGATTAAAAACATTATTTTCATTTATAACAATGGGGGTAGGGTTTGCCACAAATTTGAAAACCCAAATACAAATGGCTTGAAATAAAATCAGATTGGTGAAGGAAATCCCTCCCAATCCTTAAATGAAATGTATTTCATTGATAAAACTATAACCAAACTAATAAAACTATATCTCCATGTATGATCTTCCATAGTTCTTCCTCCTTTTCTCCCATGGTTTCCTCTTCTCCAACCTGTAAATTTTTTACAAAAAAATAGAAAAATGAGGGAAATGAACAAAGGAAGAGGTTTAATAAAAAATCATAAGGAAATTTAGGGCTGATTTGGAACCCTAGGATCTAGTGGTCAAGAATGACTTGATCTAAGGGTAAGATTTCACCATACTTTTTTAGGTGAGAATGATTTTTTTAAATGTTGTTGTAAAACCTTATTATATGTGTAAATGGGGAATGGGTCCATTTAATTTTTATAGAGTGCTAAGCCATGGTTAGTTCTTAGCAAGCTTTAGGTAGTTATTAGAAAGGCCTCTAAGTTAATAAGATAATGAATTTAATTAAATTAACATAAGGCTAACCTTTCCTAGATTGAACATTAACTAAAGAGAAGAAAACACGTAACTATGTAAATTAATCTATGGTACCTTCCTAATGAATAAAGGATTATGGACCTTAGAGATAAATTGAGATTATGTTAACCTTTAATCTAGACCTAGTTCTTTAATCAAGAAGTTTAGTTAGTGGTGTTAGTTAGTTGAAGTGTTCTATGGGATTAACATCCTTCCTTTATCCTTTTCTTTTCTTGTAAAAAAAAAATAGTTACAATTTTCGGGTTAAGTGTTATGTTCTAGATAGTTCCTAGAACATCGTTTTGATGGGTGTTACATTTGGTATCAGAGATGTGGGTTCAAGCTTGGACCCTTGGGCACACTAGAAAACACAAGACATGAACTTTTAACCTAGTGAAAATTGTTCTTTTAAATTTAGAAAACCACATTAGCTGATATTTGTATAATTTTAGAAAAATTAGAAAATTGAAACAAAACCAAAATGATGAACTAACTCTTGCCTTGATTTGTGCAGGGGGATGTGGACTAGACAAGGGGTATTTTCATATAGACCTAGGTATACCACCGCCAGATCAGGGTGTAGCGGCCATTCTTCCTCAGATTTTACAAATGCTTTAGGACATCAATGCCATTATACATGGAGGGTCCCTAGAAGGATGACCTGCTAGAAAGGACATGGAGCCATGAGTTGTGGCTAGGGAATCTCCTCGATACAACGTGGAGCATGGGGTAGAAAATTTCTACGTGGAATCGGCCAGGGTAGAGTCACCAAAGAGGGGGCATGGAGATAGGATTTTAGGACATAGGGATAGATCTCGAAGCCCTAAACAAAAGGAGGAGCATGTAGAGGGACCTAGGGCTCGTTAGTCATCAGCTGCAGACCATATCAGTGAGATCCTAAAGCTATGACCATCTAATTATTCTTGAGATACATGAGGTTTTCAGGTAGAGGCTGGTTGATGAGCTTGAGCGGATGCTTCAAGCTCTACCCTTGTACTAGCAACATGAAAGTGCATGTTGAGATCCATCTTCTGAGGGATGGAGCATGAGTTTGGTGGAGGGCCAAGGAATAGAAGCTCCATGTTGAATCAAGAAAGTTACCTAGGAGCTTTTTGAGGAGTGTTTCAGAGAATGTATTTTCCCGGAAGTTTATTTAGTAGTGGATATATGATTTTCACGATCTCCATTAGGAATCTATGACCGTAGTGAGTATGAGAGTTGATTCCTAGACATAATCCAAGTATGTCAACTACATGTAGGATGAGTAAGTACATATTCATAGGTTCATTTAGGGCCTAAATTTGGATTTGGGTGGTGTGGTGCGCATTCACTACCCACATACATTAGCAGAGGCCATGGAGAAGGCCTATATTGTAGATGATACATGGAGGAAGATGCAGACATTAGGAACCAGGTTTCTATTAGGGTAGCCTTATTTTAGGACATGGAGTATTAGGTTGTTTTGATCGGATAAATATTGTAGGAGGTGCGGGATAGGCAAAATAAGTATGCGGACCAACACAAGATAGATCATAGTTAGGAGGTGGGCATGAAGGTGTTTCCTTATGTTAGACCACATAAGATCCCTATTCGTTATGGAAAAGGTTCTAAGCTTTCTCTAGGTTTGTGGGTACCTTTAGATCTTGTAGCGCATCGATCCCTTAGCCTATCATCTAGAGTTGGCACCTAGCTTGTCTCGCATCCATGATGTGTTTCACATTTTTGTGCTTAGGAGATATACTTCTGATCCTTCTCACGTGCTATATTAAACTGCATTATAGGTGCAGGATTAGGAGCAGGTGATGGTGGATCTCATCCACATTATAGAGTGTAAGATCCTACACTTCGCGACAGAGAGATTGACCAGGTTTGGGTCCAGTGGGACAAATATGATGAGATTGCAGCTATATGGGAGGATGCTACATTTCTACAAGAGTAGTTCTCACACCTATTCTAGTGCCTTCTAGGAGGAATTCAAATCGAAGGGGAGGGGGATGTAGTGCCCACTTCCCTTCAACACCTTTTGTTTTTAATTTTGATACCATCGACTACACTTATGGACATTGTTGTAGCTTTTTTATTTAGCTTGATACTAGATGTTAGAGATACTGGATTATTGTTGATTTCGATTTATATATGATGCATGTGGATTATTAGAGACATTTCATATTGATGTTGATATGTTGTGGACATGGTTATTTATATATATTTCTGACATATGATATAATTTCATCACCATGAGTAGGCTTTGATAATTAAATTAATGTTGTGATCATTTTGACATGGATGGAATGATTGATAGAGATGTTGCTAGAAATTGTAAATAATATTGTATTTTCCTAGAAGAATTTTGATTTGTATATAGATGATTATATAATTATACTTTGTATAATTTTCATAGATGTTTTAATGTGACAATGAGGCGAAGGAGTATTTTTTGTTTTGCAGGGGTATATATATATTCACAACAAATAAGAGGGGGATTGGAGACCAACCACATTAGAATTCTAGATGAATTCAACTAGGGTCACCATGGCAACATGTAATTATGTGTTAGAATTATTTGGTTAGGTGAAAATTTTGACCAAGGGGTCACGTGTTGTCTTTTATTTTAGTTCCCTTTTATTAATGTTAGTATGTGTTTCTTTTAGTAATGTAATTTACTTGTTTTAACTATTTAGATTTTTGATGCATGTTTTTCCCTTTATCTTAATGGGTCTAAGTGTGTTATTAAAGTTAATAAATCTTGTCCTAAACTAATCAAAGATGTGACAAAAACAAGTTCATTTATTAGACTTGATTTTCTCTTGGATTTTGTGTTGTGTTGAATGCTTGAGATCTTGAGTGTTATACACTCTACCCTTCATGGGAAACTCAATTTGGCCTTAATGGAAAATTTTTAAGGCTTGTGGGACAAGTTAAACTTGTCTCACAGCTCTTAAATTGCTATACCAAACCTACTACTATAGGTTGGGGGTCAAAATTAGACCCCATTAGGTGTTTTGGGAAGATAAAAAGGTGAAATGTTTATTGTGCTTCTTTTCTAGTAATTAATTTTGTCCTTACGGGGTGTGGGATTAGTTTGTGTGTGTAAGTCACTTGTCATTCCTCTCACCCACCACTATTTTATGGTACACTTTGGGGTTGAGGTTTGACTTCTTAGGTGGAGTTATGGATAAGTGATGTGGCATCCTACATGGAGCCACCTCATCCTCCTCTCCCCTTTTATATTTATTGAAGTTCTTTTTCTTGTTTAGGGGTTACTTGATCATTTTGTGTTCTTACATATTGGAGAGTTAAGGGATTTTGGGAGTGCTTGTGGATTGTTGGAGATTGTGGATGCTTGCTTGGTTCCGAGGAGCTTCGAGTTTTAATCTTGAACAAGCTCTACTATGGAAAGGTAGAGCTTTACCTTGCTTATGTTATGCTTTATTTTTTTTTATGTGTTTGTGTTTGAGTGTTGTTTTCTTTGAATTCTTGTTGGGTGTGGGTAGATTTCCTAAGTTTAGATTAGGAGGAGACTATGGAGATATTTCTTGTGGGAGGCATAAGAGTTTAATTTATTGTTTTGAGGAGTTTGGGTTGGTTGCCCTACCTTGGATAAGGAATTCTTGCATTTCTTACTTGTTTCTATTATGAGGGAGGCATCGTAGAGATTGAGGGAGGCATAAGAGTATGTGTGAGGTATAAGGGGTACTTGAGGGAGGCATAAGAGTATGTAGGGGATTTGAGATATGTATTCGAGGCTTTAAGGTGGGCACTCATTCTAATTGGGAGGCATAAGTGGCCTCCCCATAGGTCTTGCTCTTTTGGCTTTCACTTTAAGCCTTGTTATTTGTTTTTATTTTGTTCTTATTTCTTATGTTGTAGTCTATTTAAATGTGGTTGAAATGGATGTGAAATATTTGTTTGTGTTGTGGAAGCTTGTTGTTTCCATTTGTTGGAATCATCTCCCATTGTAATGTGGTTAGGGGCTCGAAGGCCAATGGAGAGGATGGCTTCTCCTCTTCATTGGATATCTTGGTTGGATGGAGAACATTGTCTCTCCCCCATTTTATTATGAATCAAACAAATCTTGGAGGAGACATCTTGTTGAGTTGCGAATCTTGGATTTTTTTGAGACCTTTGAATGATTCCTTTGTGTTGTTCCCACTTAGAGTGGAGGAATTTGTATTAATATATTTTATTTTTCTTACATTCTTGTATTATTTCCTCCCTTTAGTGGAAAACTTTGTAATAATTTCATGGAGAGAATTTGCATTCCAATATTTGTATATTGTGTACGAGGAAGAATAAAAATGGATATATTGTGTAAAAGTTTAGTTGGAAGTTGCATTGTAAAAAAAAAAGTTACTTTCATTTTGAAGTTGTAATGTTGTAAATGAGAAAGAAGAAATATAGAAGTTGTAGATGTTGAAAATATATACATAATAAATTTGAATGGAAAATAAAGTTGTTATAGTTGTTTTGAACATATATATGTTGTAGTAAAAATGGGAACAAGAGAACAAATTTGAAGTTTATTGTTTTTGGAAATGTTTATTTGGTAGTAAGAGAATAATAATGTAAAAGTAGATTTAAATCCCTTTTTCTCATGGAATTTGAAAGAAGACTAGTTGAACATAATGACATAACTTTGTAAAGTATATGTGTTTTTATTGGATTAGATAATACTTTAGAAATGAGTAGATTTAACTAAGGAATGAAAAAATAGAATTCAATCCCAAAACTAGAAATCTAGATGTACAAAATTAAGCTCAGAATGCATTTTAGCACCTATTAGTAACTTTTAGCTTTTGAAAAATCTCGGGTTTTTAGGTTCTATTTTAAGAAACATGACCTCCTCCTGTGCAAAGCGGCGGTGCCATAACCACTCGTTAGTCTAAGGAGGCGGTATAAAACCCCACTCAATAGTGTGGCAGTCCGTGGTTTTTCACCTATCCAGAAGGTGGTCCCAGGGACCTCCTGGCTGCTTTCTGGGCGGTGGTTTTGTCACTTGCGATAAAACTCCTTGGATCCGTGCCTGCAAAAATTTTAACTGGTTTTTACTAATTTATAAGTTGTAAAATTTAACTAATAACTACCATCATGAAAATAATGAGTAAATCCCTTGGTTTGGGCAATAAAAACCTCCAAATGGAGGATTGAAAACATTATTTTCATTTATAACAATGGGGGTAGGGTTTGCCCCAAATTTGAAAAGAGAAATACAAATGGCTTGAAATAAAATCATATTGATGAAGGAAACTCCTCCCAATCCTTAAATGAAATAGATTTCATTGATAAAACTACAACCAAACTAATCTAAACTAGATCTCCATAAATGATCATCCATAGTTCTTCCTCCTTTTCTCCCATGGCTTCCTCTTCTCCAACCTGCAATTTTTTACAAAACAAATAGACCAAATGAGGGGAAATGAACAAAGGAAAGGCTTTAATAAAAACTCATAAGGAAATTTAGGGCTAATTTGGAACCCTAGGATCTAGTGGCCAAGATTGACTTGATCTAAGGGAGGAGGTTTCACCCTACTTTTGTTAGGTGAGAATGATTTTTATAAATGTTATTTTAAAAACCTTATTATATGTGTAAATGGGGAATGGGGCCATTTAATTTCCATAGAGTGCTAAGCCATGGTTAGTTCTTAGCAAGCTTTAGGTAGTTATTAGAAAGGCCTCTAAGTTAATAAGATAATGAATTTAACTAAATTAACATAAGGTTAAAATTTCTAGGATTGAACATTAACTAAAGTGAAGAAAACACGTAACTATGTAAATTAATCTATGGTACCTTCCTAATGAATAATTGATTATGGATCTTAGAGATAAATTTAGATTATGTTAACCTTAATCTAGACCAAGTTATTTAATTGATAAGTTGAGTTAGTGGTGTTAGTTGGTTGTAGTACCCTTAGGGATTAACATCCTGTAACCCGCTTTTATATTCTTACGTTTTCTTGTAACAAAAAAATAGCCACAATTTTTGGTAAATTATTATGTTGTCGCTGTCCCTAGAACATCATTTTGATGGGCGTTACATTTGGTATCAAATCCGGGGTTCAAGCTTAGACCCTTGGGCACACTAGAAAACATGAAGACATGAATTTTTAACCTAGTGCAAATTGTTCTTTAAAATCTAGAAATGCACACTACTGATATTTGTATAATTTTAGAAAAATTAGAAAACTGAAACAAAACCAAAATGATGAACTAACTCTCGTCCTAGTCTCAGGCAAGAGGTGCGGACCAAATGAGGGGTATTTTCAAATAGACCTAGGTGTACCACCACCGATGAGGTCAGAGTAGCATGCCATCCTTCCTTTGATTTAAAAATGCTTCAGACGTCAATATTGCTATACAAAGAGGGTCCCTAGGAGGATGACCTACTAGAAAGGATATGGAGCCATCTATTGAGGCTAGGGAATCTCCTTGATACAACGAGGAGCATGGGGTAGAGAATTTCCACATGGAGTCAGCCAGGGTAGAGTCACCAAAGAGGGAGCATAGAGACAAGATTTCAAGACATAGGGATGCATCACGGATCCCTAGATAGAGGGAGGAGCATGTAGAGATACCTAGGGCTTATCACCATCGGTCATAGACCATATCAGTGAGATCCTAAAGCTATAACCATCTCATTATTCTGGAGATATAGGAGGTTTTCACGTAGAGGATGGTTAGTGAGCTTGAGCTTGACGGATACTTTAAGCTCGCCCTTGTACTAGAAACATGAAAGTGCATGTTGTGATCCATATTTTGAGGGATGGATCAAGATTATAGTGGAGAATCAAGGAGTAGAAGATCCATCTTGACTCAAAGACAGCTTATTTAGGAGCTTTTTGAGGAGTGTTTCAGTGAGAGTAGGCATTTTCCCATGAGGTTTATTCAACAACGGATAGATGAGTTTCATGACCTCCGTCAGGAATCTATGACCGTAGATGAGTATGAGATTCGATTCTCGACATACTTTAGTATGTCAAATACATGTAGGATGAGCAGTGCATGTTTCACGGTTCATTAGGGGCCTGAATTTATATTTGGGTGGTGTGGTGTGCATTCACTACCCACAGGCATTAGCAGAGGTCATGGAGAATAACTATATTGCAGAGGAGACACAAGGGAAGACACATCAAGTTAGAGGAGAGGGTTTCTCTTGGGCCATCCTTATCAGTAGGACATGGAGCAACAATTTTTTTGATCGGATAGAATTCTTCCACAGGAGGCACCTCACAAAAAAGTATACGAGACTAAAGACAAGATAAATCATAGATATGAGGTGGGCACAAAGTTGTTTCTTCATGTCCGACCACATAAGAGCTCTATCTATTACAAAAATGTTCTAATCTTTCTCCTAGGTTTGTGAGTCCCTTTGAGATATTGGAGCACATTGTTCCACTATCTTATCGTCTAGCATTGCCACCTAGCTTATCTCACATCCATGATGTGTTTCATGTTTTTGTGCTTAGGATATATATTATTGATCCTTCTCACATGCTAGATTGACCGCATTGTAGTTCGTGATCAAGGGCGGGTGATGGTAGATCCCATCTATATTATAGAGCGTAGGAGCCTAGTCCTTCGCAGAGAGATTAACTAGGTTCGGGTTTAGTGGGACAGATATGATAAGACCGCATCTACATGGGAGGATGCTACATTTCTATAAGTGTAGTTCCCACACTGCTCCAGTGACTTCTAGGAGGAATTCAAGTATAAGGGGAGGGGGATGTAGTGCCCACTTCCATTCGACACCTTTTTTTTTTTTTTGATAATGTCGAATACACTTACAAACATTGTTGTAGCTTTTTTATTTATCTTGATACTAGTTGTTAGATATATAGGACTATTGCTGATTTCAATTCATATATGATTCATGTGGATTATTAGAGACATTTCAAATTGATGTTGATATGCTATGAACATGGTTATTTATATATATTGCTTACATGCGATATACTTTCATCACCATGAGTAGGCTTTGATAATTGAATTAATGGTGTGATCATTTTGACATGGATGAAATGATTGGATAGAGATGTTGCTTAGAAATTATAAATAATATCATATTTACCTAGAGGAATTTTGATTCGTATATAGATAATTGTAGAATTATACTATATATTTTTCCATATATGTTTTAAATTGGCCATGAGGCCAAAGGAGGTATTTTTGTGTTTTTCAGGTGTATATATATTCACAACAAATAATGGGAGATTGAGACCAACCACATTGGAATTCAAGATGAATTCAACTAGGGTCACCATGGCAACATGTAATTGTGTGTGTTTTAGAATTATTTGGTTAAGGTAAAATTGTGACCAAGGTGTCACATGTTGTCTTTTGTTTTAGTTCCCTTTTATTAATGTTAGTATGTGTTTTTTTTAGTAATGTAATTTACTTGTTTTATTCTTTGGATTTTTGATATATGTTTTTTCCTTTATCTTAATGGGTCTAAGTGTCTTATTAAAGTTAATAATTTTTCCTAAACTAATGAAAGATGTGACCAGAACAAGTTCATTTATTAGACTTGATTTGCTCTTAGATTTTGCATTTTTTGTTGAATGCTTGAGATCTTGAGTGTTGTACACTCTACCCTTCATGGGAAACTCGAATTTGGCCTTAAGGGCCAATTTTGAAGCGTGTGGGACAAGTTAAACTTGTCTCACACCTCTTAAATTTATATACCGACCCTACCTATGGGTTGGGGGGTAAAAATTAGACCCCATTAGGTGTTTTGGGAAGATAAAAAGGTGAAATGTTTATTACACTTCTTTTTAGTAATTAGTTTTGTCCTTAGGGGTGTGGGCTTAGTTTGTGTGTGTAAGTCACTTGTCATTTCTATCACCCAAAAATTTATGGTGCATTGGAGTTAAGGTTTGACTTCTTAGGTGGAGTTGAGGATGAGCGATGTGTCATCCTGCATGGAGCCACCTCATCCTCCTCTCTCCCTTTTCTATTTATTGAAGTTTTTTTGTTTTTTTTGGGGATTACTTTTTCATTTTGTTCTCTTGCATTTTGGTGAGTTATAGGATTTTGAGAGTGCTTGTGGGTTTTTGGAGCTTTTGGATGCTTTCATCGTTTTGAGGATCTTGAGTTTTACTCTTGGAACAAGCTGTACTATGTAAAGGTAGGAGCTTTACCTTGCTTATGCTATGTTTTATTTTGTGTTTATGTGCATGTGTTGAGTATTGTTTTCTTTGAAATTCTTATTGGGTGTGGGTAGATTTCCTAAGATTTGTGTAGGATGAGACTATGTGGATATTTCTTGTAGGGAGGCATAAGAGTTTACTTTCTTATTTGGAGGGAGTTTGGGTTGGGCGCCCCACCTTAGATAAGGAATGCTTTCATTTCTTACTTGTTTCTTTTATCATGTAGGCATATGAGTATGTGGGAGGTATAAGGGGTACTCTAGGGAGGCATAAGACTATGTAGGGGATTTTAGATATGCATGGAGGCTTTATGGTGGGAACCAAATCCCATTGGGAGGCATAAGTGGCCTCCCCATAGGTCTTGCTCCTTTGGATTTCACTTTAAGCCTTGTTATTTGTTGTTTTGTTGTTCTCCTTTCTTGTGTTGTAGTTGATTTGAATGTGGTTGAAATGGATGTGAAATATTTGTTTGTGTTGTGGAATCTTGTTTTTTCCATGTGTTGGAATCATCTCCCATTATAATGTGGTTGGGGCTCGGGGGCCAATGGAGAGGATGGCTTCTCCTCTTCATTGGATATCTTGGTTGGGTGGAGAGCATTGCCTCTCCCCCCATTTTGTTGTGAATCAAACAAATCTTGGAGGAGCTATCTTGTTGGAGTTGTGAAGCTTGGAGTTTTTTGGAGACCTTGTGAAACTTCCTTTGTGTTGTTCTAACTTAGAGTGGAGGAAATTGCATTAATATAAATTATTTTCCTTACATTCTTATATTATTTCCCCTTTAGTGGAAAACTTTGTAATAATTTCATGGAGAGAAGTTGCATTCCAATATTTGTATATTGTGTAAGAGAAAGAATCAAAATGGATATATTGTGTAAAATTTTAGTTGGAAGTTACATTGTAAACAAAAATAAAGTTACTTTCATTGTGAAGTTGTAATGTTGTAAATGAGAAAGATGAAGTATCAAAGTTGTAGATGTTGAAAATGTATACATAGTAAATTTGAATGGAAAATAAAGTGTTATTGTAGTTTTTTGAACATATATATGTTGTAGTAAAAATGGGAACAAGAGAACAAATTTGAAGTTTATTGTTATTGGAAATGTTGATTTTGTAGTAAGAGAATAACAATGTAAAAGTAGATTTAAATCCCTTTTGCTCATGGAATTTGAAAGAAGACTAGTTGAACATAATGGAATGACTTTGTAAAGTAGATGTGTTTTTATTGGATTAGATAATACTTTAAAAATGAGTAGATTTAACTAAGGAATGAACAAATAGAATTAAATCCCAAAACTAGAACTCTAGATGTACAAAATTAAGCTCATAATGCATTTTAGCACCTATTAGTAACTTTTAGCTTTTGAGAAATCTCGGGTTTTAGGTTTTGTTTTTCAGAAATAGGACCATTTCCCTCTGCAGAGAGCGGTGGTCCCATAATCGCCACTCAGGCTAGGGTGGTGGTCTCAAAACCTCCGCTCAAGAGGGTGCCGATCCATGGTTTTTCACCCGTAGGAAGGTGGTCGAATAACTTTCACTTATTCTGGTGGTGATTTTTTCACTTATGATGGAACTCCTCGAATCCACACATGTGTGAAAATTTTAACTAGTTTTTACTAGTTTATAAGTTGTAAAATTTTACTAATAACTACCAAAGATGCAAACAATGAGTAAATCCCTTGGTTTGGGCAATAAAAACCTCCAAATGGAGGATTGAAAATGTTATTTTCATTTATAACAATGTAGGTAGGGTTTGCCCCAAATTAAAAAACCAAATACAAATGGCTTGAAATAAAATCATATTGGTGAAGGAAACACCTCCCAATCCTTAAATGAAATAGATTTCATTGATAAAACTACAACCAAACTAATCTAAACTAGACCTCCATGTATGATCCTCCATAGTTCTTCCTTCTTTTCTCCCATGACTTCCTCTTCTCCAACATGTAATTGTTTTACAAAACAAATAGAACAAATGAGGGAAATGAACAAAGGAAGGGCTTTAATAAAAACTCATAAGGAAATTTAGGGCTAATTTGGAACCCTAGGATCTAGTGGCCAAGATTTACTTGATCTAAGGGTGGAGGTTTCACCCTACTTTTGTTAGGTGAGAATGATTTTTATAAATGTTGTTTTAAAAACCTTATAGTATGTGTAAATGGGGAATGGGGCCATTTAATTTCCATAGAGTGCTAAGCCATGGTTAGTTCTTAGCAAGCTTTAGGTAGTTATTAGAAAGGCCTCTAAGTTAATAAGATAATGAATTTAATTAAATTAACATAAGGTTAACCTTTCCAGGATTGAACATTAACTAAAGAGAAGAAAACACCTAACTATGTAAATTAATCTATGGTACCTTCCTAATGAATAATTGATTATGGACCTTAGAGATAAATTGAGATTATGTTAACCTTTAATCTAGACCCGGTTCTTTAATCGAGAAGTTGAGTTAGTGGTGTTAGTTAGTTGTTGTACCCTAGGGGATTAACATCCTGGTAACTTGTTTTATCCTCTTACCTTTTTCTTGTAACAAAAAAAAATTAGTCACAATTTTTGGGTTAAGTGTTAGGTTGTAGCCAATTCCTAGAATCGTTTTAATGGGCATTACAGCAAATGTTGTTATGCACTACTACAACATAATATTTTAAACATGGGGGTCATTAGCATTTAACAAAAATAAGAAAGATATTGTGAGATGAGGTTATGCTAGGTTATGCCACATTAACATATTTGGAGCTAAGTGATAGTGGTCATTAGGATTTGGAGATCATCGGTATCTAGGTACTTCAATCCTTGGTGTCTCTAGCATTTAACAAGTTAAAGAATGATTTTTTATTCTTAACATCTACTACTTTATGCCACAACATAATATTTAATGCATAACGATGGTTACGATTTAAAAAATTAGATTAATATATTATGATGTTAATGGGCACTAGGTATTCCACAACATTCTATTTAAAGTTTATAGTTGTTATGTACTTCAACAAGCATGAGATTAGTAGTCGCTAGGTAATTGTAAAACAACATATTTGGAGATCAGAAATTACTATGTACTTCTAGATATTATGATCTTTACGGATGCTAAGGAACTATGAAAACATAATATTCATAGTATAGTGGTTTCTAATATTTAACAAAATAAAGTAATAAATTGTGATCTTAACGTATGTTATGTTATGTTGTGAAATATTATTTAGAGCTTCATGGTCGCTAGGATTTACCAAATAAAATTGTCATAGTATGAACTTATTGGACACTAAATAATGCCTCAATGTAATATTTTGAGAAAACATTATGAGATGATTTTACAAATTAAAATAAAATATGGTGAGCCTAGCATCTACTAGCTTTACCCACAACAACATATTTGGAGCTTATCGGTCACTTGGTAGTTTCAGATTTAAAAGTACAAAGTGTATGTTTAGATAGGTATGGCATTTAGAATAGATAGATGAAAATTCAATCAATTATAAATATTATTTTATTTACATTACATACATATTTCATTTCTTATCTGTCTAGCTCAAATACTGCCAATTATAATTCATTTTGTTTCTTCATTAATTTTGGGTTGTTGTAGATTTGATTATGCATGTAAAGTTACTACATGATATTTTTGCTTTTCTACGGGGCCTTTTGTATGATCTTTATTTAGTTCCATACGAATGGATTCCTTGCAAATATTTTAATCCATATCTATCTTTTCTACGTCCATAATTGGGTTTCTAAATAGCACACTAGCCTTGTTAAGAAAAACATGTTGAGTTAATATTCTCTTTTTTATTTCCTTCAAAGTCTCTATTTTTTGTATTTTTTCCCTGGTTTTGTAAACAATCTCAATGACATGCAACATTTATCCTTTTTTTTCCTATTTCATTCTCCTTTTAAAATTAACCAAGAATTTCTTAAGTGCTATAAAAAAATTTCACAATAAACCAATTCATGGTTTTCCTTAAATAATTCCATGACTGAGGCTTCTATGAAAATATGATTTCCTCTCGAAATAATTTCATCAAACTAGAAAGATATTTTTCTTACCTGATCATTCCATTCCCTTAGTCTTTCCTTGGTATAATTATCATATGTATGGCATATGCCAATATCATCCATGGTTATAATTGAAGGATCTTTACAAATGCCTTCTTCAATGACTTGCCCCATAAATATTAATGTTTTCTGCATCGATCCTATGGATTTAATGATATTTTTAGTATTTTTCAGGTAGGCTTGTTCCTTCACCTTTTCCTCATTGCATTTCATTATAGGATTATGTAGGCCATGTAATTTCTCTTCTATATCAAAAATTGTACCCACAGAACTATTTTGCTTAATTGATTTTCAAGATCTTTATTTCTAGCATGTACGCCTCTCACTAATTTTATGGCTAATTTATTTTTAGCCCTTATCAAGGATTGAAAATCTTCCTCATATTGCACTACTTGGTAGCCTTTGGCTTTCTATTTCTTTGTAAGATAGAAGAGGTCTTCTAAAGTTTCATGTCGAACAATGGCTTATTGTGTTAACATCTTCTTTTTGGTTAACATTTTCAAGTTCTTATCAAATTGTATTAAATTCAATGATTAATATGGACTCTTCTTTTGACTCCAAATATGTTTGTTCTTTATGAGAAATTATGGATTGCTTAACCCAATCTTGTCTCATTTCCTATGGAGTTGAGAAGAAGTTATAGATGGTTACATTGGGGTTATGTTGGATGAAATTTTAGTTTACATAGTGTCTTCTTTTTCATATGAATAAGATAAGGAATATGACACAAAAGTTGGAGCTTCATTTAACATGGGCCTGAATTCTTGAACATCATATAGAGTTTCAATTGATGGACAAAAGGGAGCACAGGGATTTTCTGAAGGTTTTGAATAGAATGATGTCTTTCTCTTTATAGCCTCCTTTTAATAGTTCCTCTTGGAGGTGGAACTTCCCATTCTTCTTCATATTCATCTTAACAAGGCTATCTTTTGTTAATGTAATCCAAACCTAGTCATTGACATCATCCTCATGTGCATAGGATATATTTTTCTACTCCTAAGAGAATGAAGGTGCTTCACAACCATTTTCATGAAATTATATTACCTTAGAGGGTGTTACGGAGAGGGAATGAATTTCTATGGGCCGATGAAACTTTAAAATAAAACCACTAATAAAATTTCCTTCATCCCACACTTGACTAAGAGGGGTGGATGATTTTAATCTTCTTCTCCTTGCACTTTCTAGCAACATTGTTATAAATTTGATATGTCACCTCTTGTTCTTCCAATTTTTCAGAACATGGTATTGATATGTAAACATCTACTTTGGAACTTTATGAGACCAAAACATGTTGTTCTTACTTCTAATTATTTGAAAATTACGTAATACTGAAATTTAGTGAATGTATCTTAGTGCTTAGAACTACTTACTGACCAAATAGAATGAAATATTCAATGCATAATGCAATATTTTTATCCTAGAAACCATTAGTTTGAGGGAAAACCAGTTGGGAAGGGCAATTACTCTTTCTTCCCACTTATATATATTGGAAAATCAAATTAATTATAGATTACAAGAATTTGAAGGAAGACAACAATTTTATTTCCACCCTCTGTACTTGCTTTCTCTGCACTTTCACCTTGCTTTATAATTCACTTCCAAAGACAAAATTCTTCTTTCTCACTTCTCCTATGAATCGATGATCCCAATCCACTTTCTTTCCTTATATTTATAGTTACTTCTCATGTCCTCCCATACACCGGAGAATGGAAAGGGTCGTATAGGAAGACACACATTTCGACGCTATAAATTTGTGAGTGTTCATGGATATATATTTTTATTTCCATTAGTGACAGGAGAACCAATAAACAAAGTGGGGAATTCACTCGGAATGGAAGTAGATCGAGTAGTATATCATTTTTAACTAGGGAGGGGTCTAGAAATTTTCTTAGGTATCAATAGTTGGGATGATTGAGAGGCACATACATATAATATGGCCTTTTAATCCTAGTTTTTCCTTACATTCAACTAGGGTGAGAGGACCCAAGGTGTAACCTAAATTGGAGATGAGGATATGGGATCTTTGTTCCCTCAATTTGTTTATGAAAATGGTGGGTCAATCTGGGATAAACATGGCCAATGGACACAACACTCACTCTCACAAGTTGTCACAAAATATGTTGTGTATGTTTACTTTTCCAGACATAGGTTACTAAAGACAATGGGATTTGATTTCTCTTGCATTCTCTAGATGGTAGAATTTACAGCTAAGGGGCAGTCTCAGTGATATTTAAAGACAAAGAAGAAACAAAAATGAATGGTAGATAAAATGGGGTAGGATTAATTATGTAATTTTTGAATGAGGGGGGATTATAGGCAGATAGATTCCTTACAGTCAAGTATTTAACACTTAGAGAAACCTACAATTCAGGAAAAGCATAGAGAATTGAATTAACCAGTCATAGTTTCTACAAAGTCATATTTACATTCATTGATCCTCAACAAATGCAAAGATTTGACACAATATTTAAAATACTTGACACAAGAACTAATGCAATAATTGTAACAAAGTATTAATTTCTCATCTTTTATCGCATGCCTAAGATACACACAAACGATGACAAAAATCAAGATACAAAATGGCCATTGCAAGGATTTTATAATTACATTAAATATTGTAGAGCATCGAAGACAGTATTGAAGAAATGACCAAAGCACAACCACTATGGATTGATCTAGTATATGACAAAGCTAAGCAAAGAACAGAAGACTCTAGTAGAAAAATATATCATTAATTGATAATTCCAAACACAAAACCAAGAAGAAAGAATTTAAAATCAAAAGTGGACATATTTCATTCATATATTAGAATTTATTAGCAATGGAACATTAATTTAATGATGTAAAATTTTTCAATGGTGTACATTTCAACCACCTTGACATAGAAGTTTAGGAAACTAAGATCAATATGCATTTCATAAAGGAAACATGTAATATTTACAATTGAATCTCTCTACCTTATTTTAGAAATAGAAAAAAATAACACCCTTGAATATGAAGACAATTCCTCATATTTATACTATTTTTATGTGTTCTTACAATTTTATTTTCCCCAAAAATAGAAACAAAATGTCCCTTGTTTATAAAGAATTTTTTTTTATCAAAGCGGTAATGTTCTAAAAAAAAAAAATTGATTTAGAACTTTGAGATTTTTCATATGTTAGTATATGGTCGGATGTCAATTTGAGAAACTACCGTGTGTAAAACATTTATTTGATATTACCGATCTATGTTTCGCTCTTTACACTTTGTTCACATACTCGATGGAATCCCATAGTATTTTTTCTCCTTTTTCTTACAAAATTCCATCAATTTATAAATTAGATGATGTCAAATTGAAGATATTGAGGAGACCTTTCCAATGAGACCATATTTTCTTAATTTAGAGCTCTGGATCAAAATTTATGGCCATTTGAAGTTTGTGTGTCGAGATGCATAGGAGAGTGACACATCTTAGCATCTTGTACTTGACTGTTCTTCGTAAAACATGAGCCGATAGAAAATCTCCACACATCTCAAAATTTATCCTTTTATAGCCCCGAACGACCACTACAAAGTGTGAGCAAATGAGAAAGATCCAAACCCCTAATAATATTAGTCCCTTAATAATCTATCGCAAATCATGACCCAATAATAAATCTTCATGTTACTTCACAATTAATTCCTTTGATAGACCTTCTAAAAAACAAGAAGTTCTCACCAATAAGATCATTCCATGCCCCTACATTGTATCACACCATTTGATAGTTTCAACTAAAAACAGAGAAATGCGATCCAATAGGAAAGATCCATAGTTCTCGTAATGTAATTTTTTTCAATTAAATTATTCTTCCCACTAAGAATAATTAACCAATGAGGAAGCCCCATGCTTACTTCGTAATTCACCTTTATAGCCTCTCTGACTCGACAACTATGAAACATGATCCCATAGAAAGCTCCAAGCTTTTCGGGATGTCAAACTGTTTGAAAAATATGACTGAAAACTATGAAATATTAACCAATAGGAGAGATCCATATACCTTGGGTCTCTCGGTCCTTCTTTCCTTTTTGTTTTTCTTTTTATTGGTCAAGGTTCCTCCTTAGCATCGTAGCTTCAAAAATTTCTCAGAAGACTTATAAACATTTAGTTTCATAAAGATTTTTTTCAAGTATTTGTCTTAACTTGTCAAACTACATGGATTTGAAGCTTTATGAAACTTGATTCATTCTACTGACTTGAATTCCACGGAACTCAAATGGCTTGAAGAGTGCCAAAATGTCAAAATGTGTCTATTTTATGCCTTTGATATACACCGCTTATCCTATCCATCTTTCTCGCCATGTGTACCATTGATCTTTAAAAATTTTCTCGACCGGATGCCTTTATAAAACTCAATTTATTCCATGGACTTGAGGTCCGAAAAATGGTTTGATATGGAGGACAATGGAATTCATCCATGTGTCCTTTGAGAATTTTTAATTTACTCGTGATGCAAAACATTTGATATCAAAATGAGTGTCTATCACCTTTTAAATTAACCCATCATTGCTTCTAAAATTAGTCTCCCATGGGTTTTTAAATGCCAAGACCCAGTTCTTTTGATGAGAGGAAATTAACGGCCGTTTTAAACATCACAAGCTTTGTAAAATGGGCAAGTCCAAATTAACTTAATTTTTAACCAACATTTCATATTTATTACTTTTTTGTTGTGTTGCATTATTTTAGGCATTCGTAGCTTTATATTCTTGGAGCATTTTGGATCATTTTGGTTTTGATTTGTGTGTTTCGACCTTTACAAAAGATGGAGACATATCCAGATCATCAATGAGCCTAAATCTTTTATAATTTGTTTAATCAATTCATTGAACCAATCCACTGACATTTTTGTGAATCCTTTCACTTATTTTTCTTTGGCATAAGATCTATTACAATTGACACTTCTCCTCGACTCAAAATGCACTTTGAAGAATGAAGAGCAATAATAAGCACATAGAGTAGTTACATTAAGTGAAAGTTTATAAAAAGGAAAATTTAATTCAAGGGATTGGAATGGGCACCAACAATGGCTCCTTCTCGGGGATGGGCACCCCTTGTGGGTGAAATAGAACAAATACCATACCAAATGCCTAATCCATTAAAATAAATATAAATGTTTACCAACATCATTTTTAAATTTTTTTGTTTAACAAATAGTATTTTAGGATGTGTGTGTCAATGCTCCTAGTGGCACCCATGATGTTGATCATTGGAATTGTTTTGAAATAAAAAGAAGAATGAAAAATAGAGAAGTATTAGCATCATCAACCTTCCTAATTGACGAAAGCATTATCTATCCCCAAATTATAGGATATTTTTCATATCATTTTTCTCCTTACATAATATATACCATATTTTAAAATGGTTTGTATGATGCAATATGATGTTACTATGGTTTAAAAATTTGTAATTTACCTAGGTAGAAAAACTTGCAATATGATTTTGTACATCCAATATTTTCTCCATTTTCTTACTCTCATGTTCCATTTTTTCATGCTCAAGTTAAAATCTTCACCGCTTAATTTCTTTACTTTTTTGATTGAATATATGTATTATATTTTCCATTATCTCTTTGAAATATCCATAATATTTAATTTATTTATGTACATGTTTGCATTCAATTCCAATTTTATTCAAAGGTGTTTCTTGGTTTACTCCTTCAACAATTTCAATGTTGATAGAAGGGATTTTTGATTTCCCTTTCATGTCTTTTTCAGAAGTAGAAGTGCTTATATTAACCCATTATTTTCCATTAAAACCTACCATAAAACCAATAACCTTGGTTGTTTTCCTTATAATACGATCCATATCTTCATAGAAACTCCATGTTAAAGGTGTTTCCCATGTTGTGTTTTTCAATTGTTTCTCCTTCTTGAAGGTTTTCTTCAACTTGTTTAGCTTTTGTTTTCATTTCATCCCGTGAATATTTTTCCATTAACATAATTCAAAGAATCTTCTACTTTATCCATATTTTTTTTGCCAAGATTTCCACGGTTTAAATCTTCATACACCTCTTCAAATTTTGAAATCATTTTTTTACAAAGAGTTTTTCCAAAACTTTGTTTTTGTTTCTTTCTTCATCTTCTAATTTGTTCTATCATTGTCATATGCATGGATTATTAAAACTCTATCTTCCTTTTTTGAATCTAGAACATCATCAACAATATATGGAGTATTTATTTATATTTATGAATGTGGAATGTAATGACCCTATTTCTATGCTCCCCTTGTATATTCTTATAAATTTGAGACATTATTTCCATCAAATTTTTGCACACGAAGTCCTTTTTGTGATAGTTTCTTAGCTATGTTGAAAAACCCTTATTGTCTTTATCATTTCTTGGACTAGATTTGAGACCTTAGGATTGGATACGTGGAAACAAAAAAGTGATGAATATCAATGTCTTTCAAAATTATTAGTTACTATATATATACAACACGT
The DNA here is from genome assembly GCA_018340775.1 of Taxus wallichiana var. yunnanensis. Lineage (NCBI taxonomy): Eukaryota > Viridiplantae > Streptophyta > Pinopsida > Cupressales > Taxaceae > Taxus > Taxus wallichiana. The sequence continues at coordinate 239,803,447 of CM031234.1, read as the reverse complement.
GTTGTGTTCTATTGTTTCACATAATCAAAAACTCTGAATAAACATTGAAAATTGGTTTATGGGATACCTAATAAAAATGTAATATCTACATTCATTGTGAAATGGGTGTACAAAATGAAATTATTCAAAATAGAATAACAATGCTTTACCTCTTTTAATTTTCTATAAATTTGTTCTTCACCCATTTGTATATGTGCTCCTTATTTTGGTGTTGTCACCTTCCAAATGAGTATACACTTTTCCATTTTATTGCATTGAAATCAACACGTTGAAAATTTTACATGGATTAAAATTTAATATTGTACCACTTAACATTAAATAGAATAAAAAAACATAAAAAATACTTTCAAATGGAGGATTTTACATTATTCAGTTTAATGGTAAATTAATGTTGAGGGAACCACAATATTAATTAGCATTTGACCTTACAAAAATTGTAATTGGTATTGTAGCGAATTAAGGTAAGAATTTTATAATTTAATTTTTAATGTATGAAAACTAAATTTTGACATTATTTGAAACTTAAATTTTACATACATAAATTTAATAGAAATTTAGTCTTTAATAATGAAAATTATTAACAATAAAAGCGCTTAAAATTGGTTACTTATACTCAATATTTTAGACAATTATTAATAATAAACTTATATTGTTAAAAGACTATGTAATATATAAAAAGCTAAGAAACAATTAATGACATAATTGAATCAAAGTATATAGCACCATTGTTAATCAAATAAAGACTAAACTTGAACTTTATACCATCAAATAAACATACCTATATAATTAGAGAGTAAAATACAGTAACAAATTACTTTAACACAATATTAATGGCCCTAAATATTTACTAAACTTAAATTGGAGGACATTGAAATTTTCCTTAGTGTGAGTAATAATTTTATAAATAGTTATCTTCAATATTATTGTGTGTATAAGAAATATTTAAGTCCCACTAGCCACTAGACTAGACAAATTTTGAGCGAATGGAATTTCAAAATGTTAATGATCACCACTCAAAGTGTGATTGATAGCATTTCCAAGAGCAAATGCTAAAACTTCAACGTGCGAGTGATCGCACTAAGAAGTGTGAGTCATCAACTTTCACTATGAAGTGCGATCACTTGGACATCAAAGTGCAAACATTCACACTTGGAATTATGATCACTCACACTTTAAAGTGCGATCACTAACATTTGACTTGTCATTCTAGTCAATATTTGAGTTATTGTGTGTACGAGAAAACTTTTAGTCTCAAATGATGCTAGTCTAGACACATTTTTAAATCCATATACTATGTGTTCTATATATATATATATATATATATATATATATATATATATTGGGATCTAAGAGTCTAATACAATGTGTTATATGGTCAAATAGAGCACTAATATGGTCAAATAGAGCCAAATTCTCCATATGTTCAAGATTTATATTAAAGGAGGTTTCAAAGATATTCATATAAGATGTATATTTTTATTTTCTCATTGTGATTTCAAACATTTTTTTTACCTTGAAATTATTATTTATATTATTCATTGTCAATTCTCTATAGGTTTAGGATTTTAGTTTCCTCACTAGTAATTTTCTTTTTTTATTTATGGATATAATTGAAGTTGAACTCATTTTTCGAAGAAGGAACACATGTGGAGTTACTATCCAAAGGTGTGAAAATTGTAGAGGGACTGGTTTATCCATCTAGGACTACAATCCATTGTAGAGACACGGGGTCTAGCTTATTCATTTTCATAATAAGTATTGCATTCAATGGAAAAGTGAGACTACTATAAACAATTGATGAATGTGAAACACTAGAAGAAAATAAAAACAATGGATATTGTATCCCATGGGAAAGGAAGCAAATGATTAAGCATGTGATTTAAGAAGTCTTTCTTATGGGGGTGATGGAATTCAAAACTCATGAGTAGTGACTCTAAGGATACAATTTTTAAGGATGGGGGTTTGAATTATAATAGTGATAGCCATTGTTTCACAACTCCTAAAGATATGGATGAATTTGATACAACCTGTGTGATGTTAAAACATAAGTGTGCTTTGAAAGAAGGTTACATAGTGAAGGTTTTATATTCTTGGAACAAAAAGAACATCTTATTTCAGGAGTAGTGTTGTGACCCACACATTTTTGTGTTTTGGTAGAGAATTTTAGAACTCAATGAAAATATTTCTATATAAGTATAGAATGTAAAATAAAAGTTTCCTCGCCAATAAAAAAGCTACTATATCTAGAAACAAGAACTGCACTTCATGTGAATGGAAATTCTGAACTTCAAGAAAAAACTACCAAATAAAACACTAACTTCAATTTGAATTTCAAGGGGGTTTCTAGGAAGTGGATACATTTTTTTTCAAAAGAACATAATTTTTTTGCAAAAGCAACAATTATAAATTTATGTGAGGGATACATGGTGCACTCTAAAAAATATAATGAAAATACATTTGGGGTGTTTATTGATAAATTAATTAGGCCATTTTATAAGGTTTACTTCATATCAAGAATCTCTCACCAATGACCATCCATCCGGTTGGCCCATCTAGATGGTTCCATTATGGAAGTAAGGATAAAAGAAATTCCAAAAGAGTTACTGTGTAAAAATTTGGAGTGTACTTGTGCATATATTACCTCATATGGTATATCAAAATTCATTTGAATCCTCCATATGTATTAGTAATGAAAAATTGATAAAAATACCTTACAATTCCTACAAATGTGAAAAGAAAAATACTACTTCAACTAGTACACCAAAGGCAAGGGAAAATGAGAAAAAAACAAGAGAACAATTTTTGTCTAAAGTTGAGAAAAACCTTCTGTAAGGGAAGGATGTCTCTCTAATGTATATCTTAGTACTTTCAATCATAACTAGAGCTTAACTATAGGGATAAATGAACTTGTCATCAAAAACTTTGTACTTAATGCATTCACAACAAATTCTAGCAGTTGTGATGAAGGTCAAAATTTTAAGCATATTATAGATAAATTGAATTTATGTGGAAGGGATCTATTTCAGAATGCATGGTGTGAATGTCATGGAATCCCAAAATCACCTATTATAGATACAAACAAACTTGGATTAATGGTGAGAGGAGGGTAGTAAATGGAAATACGGAAAATAGAATCAAAGTCCAAACAAAGGTCACAATTATTGCATTGATATCCTAAATGGTGGAGAGGAATTATGATATATGTCTACAAATCTCTTATTTAGTGGGACAAGATGGCACTAAAGTAACAATGATACTTCTGCATGCATGTTATATTTATTTTTACATCTTACAAAATTTTTACGAGGGCCTTTCATTGTTCTAACTTCCTCCAATGTCACAATGAAATATCAAAAAGTCATGACTAGAACATTTCTCCCACGTTTCAATCACCAAGAAAAACTTCTTCACCAAATTCTCCAAGTGCATAGACCTTAAGAACAAATGTGCAGCCACCTCTTGTCCAAAAACAATGACACAAATAGATAAATGTAAGAAATAGCATAATGATTTCATTCAAAGTTTTACTTCAAATTACTATACACACATATCAAGCAATCACAATAACCTAATAGCTACTTGAGCATTGTGCATGACAAAATGGAGAAGATGAAAACTGTGTATCAAGTATGGGAAGAAAATAAATATCAATAAGTAATGTTATTAGTCTCCCGTCACCTTGACTAGTATGATGACACATGGACAAAAAACCAAGGCACTATGGTCTCCTTTTATCGAACGAATAGAAAACTTCACAATAACATCATTGCACTCGTGTACCAAGAAGCTTGAAGAACTACTTATAATTCATTCTCGTAATTTATTATATAGTAGTGGGACACAAAAACACCGATAATGAAATGCCCACAAAAACGTTCTTAGAACACGCTAAAACCCTAAACACGAATCAAACTTGGAAATTTTTTTTTAAGTTAAAAGGTTACAAGGTTATCAACCCTTAGAGTGCACTAAATTTACTTTCACCAATAATCTTTACTTTACAAGGGATGGACCAAGTCTAAGTTAAATGATTAAATATTCTTAATTTATCTCTAAGGTCAATTAATTAACATTCAACTAGGAAGGTGCCATAATTTAATTTACTTGGTTTAATGTTTTTACTCCTCCAAAACTAACATTCCTACCTTAATACTTTACCTTATACTTAGTTACTATAATTCCATTATTTAAAATAACTTAAATGTCCATTTCATTACTTTTCCAAAACATACTAGAACTGATAAGTGACTTTACACACCTGTGTATTTAAATGGCCCCATTCACCCATCTACACCTACCTTTAAATTTATTTAAAACATTTATAGAATATGTCCCTACCGCACAAAATTAGAGTTTATCCTCAACGCTTGGATCGATTCAATTGTGGCCACTAGATCCTAGGGTTCCAAGCTAACCCTAAATATCCTTATGAATTTTTTTATTTAATCTCTTTCTTCACCCAACTCTCCACATTTGGTCACTTTTCCTTTGTTTAATTTTCCAGTTGGAGAGAAGGAAGCCATGGGAGAAAGAAACAAAGAAATACAGAGGATTCTACAAATAAATCAAGCTTAGATTATGTTGGTGCTCAAAATAGTTTCACCCCATTTTTCCATGGAAAATCTATCAATTTACGACCTCTCGCATATTTTATCTCCTTGTGTCGTGCTTAAGAGGTCCTTGCATTCCTTTTGTTTCGTAATCAATCCATTCATGGGTCGAGGATCATGTATGGATCCATGGTTGTTTCCTTGTTTCTCTATTTGTCTGGAAAAGGTTTGTATTTGGGTGTAAAACTTGGGTTGTCCCATGTTTTCCATTTTCCACACCGAGATTTGTTGTCCTTGTCATTTTTCCATAAATAATTGAGGAAAAATGAATGGATGTAGTTCGGAGGAATGTATTTTAGCCTTGTAACATTTCTAAATTCTCTGTCCTTGGAGAAAATTTCATCTCTAGGCTCAAACGGCCGTTCTTCTGCATTTTACGGTTTGACGGGTGTTTCTCCCACTCAAATTTACATCCTTACATCAACAAGAAATGTGGATTCTTTTGGTTGGCTAGGGGACAGGGGGAAAATGCTTTCACTTGTCATTTTTTTCTTTTTGGAAAAAGGGAAAATTTGGTCCTCTAGCTCCGCTCAATTCCGATTAGTTCTTTTGTGCTTACGTGGCTTCTTTTGATTGGATGGGGCGTGATGGGTTTTTTTTTTGAACTTGTTCTTTTTGGCTACTTTGGAAAAAAATTTGAACCCACCCCACGGCCCCACCAAGCTTTGATTAAAGAAAAATTTCAGTGGCAGGAAAAGGTCTTACTTTGACCCCATAGAAGGACAGTGGCAAGGTTAAAGGCAGAGATGTGGGCCTTCGGAGGCAAGTTGGATGTTTTTCCCTTTTGAAAAATGGAGTAAAATTCTAAAATGGAAGTGCACCCCACTGAGTCATTTTGAAGCCTTGAGGTTTTTGAAGTTGCGCCATAACAGACGTGGAGGTCTCCACTGGGTCTTCTTTCCTTAGACTTTTCAACGAACTTCTTAAAGGGATTGAGACACATGGTGAGCCCACACTCATTCAAGGTCTCAACTTTTTGGGACCATCTCAAGATGCGCCATTGTGACACGTGGTAGTTTGAAAATTCAAAAGGTGGGGAAGTAGACCATCGGGGGCAACTTGGATTTTTGCCTCCTAAAGGATTAAAATATCAAAATGGCCCACAAGCCTAATAAGAGAAGGGTCAAGGTTGGATTTGAAAATTCAAAGGGGCGGGGAAGCGGACCATCGGAGGTAACTTGGATTTTTTTCCTCTTGTCACCAAAAGGATTAAAACATCAAAATGGCCCACAAACCTAACAGAGAATAGTCAAAATTTTACCCCTGGTCAATGGTAGAGGTGTGGACTTTCGGGGGAAATTTGGAAAAAAATTTTTTGTGAAGAAAGGATTTAAAAGTGTAAAATGAAGTGTGGTTCCACCGCGACCACTTCGAGGCTAGAAGCGATGGGCTAAGTCATGGGTTAAACTTGGAAAATTTTCTTTTTGCCAAAAAGAGGTGAAATAGTAGAATTTGGTCAGTAGTTCCTCTGGGACCCACTTTAGGACACATGTCAAGCTCATTTCTCAAAGGTGGAGGTGTAGAGAAAAATGTGAAAATTTTACATTTTTAAAAAGTTGCAAAAGCAAAAAAGGAACCCACAGGCTCGTCTTAAAAGTAGATCTCACACATGGATGGTCCAAATACAAAATAGAAATCAACGATAGTTGTGCATCTTTATCTGATTTTTCTGCCATTTTCACTCTAGAGCTCCTGGGATGCATATTCTTGTGGTTTTTATCATTTCTTGGAGTCTCCTGCATGCCAAATGAAGAGGAACATTAATCTGAGTAGCCTAGTTTGGTGGGGAAGGTCTATAAACATATCTCACCATTAAATATGCAATATGACAGTTGGATTTGACCCGATTTTTCTTTCCTTGGCACGTGAAATACTTGTTGATATCTTGGTTTGGTGAGGAAAATATTGGGACATCTTTTACCATTAAGATGAGATCTGATCTCTAGGATTGATCTGATCTTCCATTTTTCCTTCCCGAGCACGCAAAGAACCAGATTGGATAGATTAGGGCGGAAGTTGTTGGTGAGTAAAAGGAAGAGTGATCTACCAAAGGAAGGAGTTGAATGTGAGAGATGTTCGAAGAGATCTACCCCCTGAGAACCTAACAAATTTTAAACAGATTTGATTATGGGAATCACGATCGGGATCATGGTGAGCACTAGCACACTTAATGTTTGGTTTTTGGGGAATCATTGCAAAATGTTATAAATGGCATGATTTTTTCCATGAAAGAGGTTGGAGGTTGGAAGGTTGGAGTGTTAGAGGTCAGAACTGATTTTCTAAGAGAAAGCTTGATAGAACCCATCTTTCTAAGAAACTATCTGAAGAAACCTATTTATCTCTTTTGTGTTAAATTTGATCATGTCAAGGTGGTTACGAGTGTATAGCCATTGACAAGCTCTGAGATTGTTCGAGAAACTTTCCCCTGTTGATAAATTTAACCAAACTTGAGTTAATTTGTGTTATTTTTGGGAAAAATTGTGTTTTCTTCATTTTTGAATGTCTGCAAGTAGTTTTTCTTGTTCCCATTGCATTCTTACATTGAAATCTATGTGAATCACACAAGATCTTATCTTTTTGATAGTTTGGTGGCATTTACAATTTCATTTATCATAAGAGATTTCATTTGATAGTGAAATAAACAAATTTAAAATCACTGTGACTCCTAGCATGACTATAAGATTGTTTGTTAGCCTTTGAGGGTATCTTAGGCGTGATGAAACAAAGATTGATAATGTTCAGTTAAGTTTTCCAATTTGAGCCTTCATTTTGGATCCTTGAAGTTTGTGTGAAAAGTGTTGATCTGGGCCTCCATTGAAGCACATATTCTGGTTAAAGGGACATCCTAGCTACTCTAAAGCATTCTATTGTTTAAGCTCTCCATTTTTGTAAAAATTTTCAAAGATAATTTATAATCAACTTTATCATGCTTCACCTCCCACCAAAATCATTCAAAAACAATTAATCTCACCCTTACCACCCCAGTCTTTCCTATGTGTATATAGATGCACAATTTCTATTACCAAAACATGCAAAAACACTTAGGTTTTCATTGTCTTTAGTGGCATGAACCTTGCTTAGAGAGCATCTCCATTATCTAGAGTGACAACTCGTGAGAGTTAGGTTTTGTTACATTACTCATATTTTCTTCAAGGTATTCTTAAACACTTCACAAGGAAGGAATTTCCCATCTCCTCCATAAACAATAGGCTAGAAATGGGTTCTCTCACCCTGATTGAAAGGCACAACCATAAAGTAGTGAGGATAGATCAAATCATCTTTAGGGTGTTATCCATTTCTCCACATCTGAGTAACAGAGGGCCAGTTAGATCCCATCCCTAGATACAAAACTACTCAATATGATTTATCTATCTCTAAGCTTCCTGCCAAACCTGTGATGTTGCTTAGACTTTGAAGGAGAATCAATTTTGGTACCAACACCTTACTGGTGTTGTTTCTAGGGACATAGTGATTGTAGTTCATATTCAGACCCTAGTAAACACTTCTTGTATACTCAAAGTGCTAATACATATTTTCAGGCATCATCCTATGTTCAGGCCTATAAGAAGTCTTTAAAGTTACAAGTGCTATGTGAAATATTTCCATTTTCTACAGTTATTGCACTAAGTTTCATTAATAAATTTGGGTAAAGAAAAGTCGATCTTTCCATTTCCAGTTTCTAGTATTTACAGAAATTTGATAGATCATATTTTAGTGCATTTACACAACTAAGGTGGAAATCCTTAGTGGCGACTCCTGTTGATCCGATTCTGAAAAATACCAAAGTGTCTTAACCTCTGTCAAGTGAGTTTTGTTACTAAACTTTGCAAAGCTAGAAGGAAGAAGATATTTCTTTGCTAGAGATCCTGCTAGGACACTATTTCTAGAGCTAGGAAAAACAAAGTCAAAAGGAAGAAAAGCCTAGAGAGTTGTTGGAGATCAGCAGACAAGAAAAGGGATCTCCATTGATGAAAGTGATCGGCCTATCATTGAAGACTACTATTCAAGTGATTCTGAATCAAGTAGTCTTTTGTGGAATTAAATTCTCCATCTAGAGAGGGGCCTTCATTTGATTTTGAAAATTTTCTTCTCATTCTACTCCTGTCTTTTCAAAAGTTGATAGGGATTTCTAAGAAACAAGGCCTTTAGGGGATATCAATTTTGGAAGTTATACTCCTATGTTTCAAAGACCCTTTGCCCCTTATCAATTTGTCTCCCCTCTAGGGTCACCTCCTCACAAAAACATGGCCTTGCCCCACCTAGACCTCCTTTTATTGTAAACACCTTTGGTCCTATAAATTTTATAGGAATAGCTAGTTATCCAAATGTAATTCCCCAGGATGTAAGAAATAGATTACCAAAGTTCCAAGGAAACAATGCTATAACAGGTGATAAACATTTAAATTTTTTTATCAATATGATGGAATATTTTTAGATTGAACATGAAGATGTATATATCAAGTTATTTATCCATACTCTAGAAGAGGATGCAAGGGACTTGTATAAAGCTTTGCCAGATAATTCTATTGATTCTTGGACAAAGATGAGCAATGCATTTAGACTACAGTATGGTGATATAAAAGACCCTAGGTTTCTTCTATCGAATTTGAAAATATCAAGAAGAATCCTAATGAGTCAAGAGATGATTTCAAGACAAGGTTTAATAAGACCTTAAGGATATTTCCTATTAGATTAAGGCCATGTGATGAATCATGTTTGATCAAATATTCAAATGCATTTGATAAAAAAATATGCTTACTACTCAAGGGAAAAACCCTACTAATTTGAGGCAGGCCTTCACCATGGCTCTGCAAATTGAAAACAACATCAAAGTAATTAGAAAGCCTCCAAAAAGGGAGGGTGTAAAACTAATTAACCTAGAAAATCCTCATACAAGTAAGGTTGTTGATTTGAAGGAAGTTGTGAAAACTTTGGTCAGGGCCATCAAATAAATATCATACAAGTTAGCCCGGGAAGAAAAAGGAATTGGGAAGAGTTCACAAATTCAACACAAGCAACAAGGCCAAGACAGGTTTAAAAATCACCAAATATCTGATGACAGAGGGAAGGGACCTGTTGGATTTGGAAATAGACAGTCCCAAGCCAAGGAAAATAGAATGGTACTTGATCCTTTGGTTGTCGAGTTACTGTTGTGGAGGAGAAAAATGTCATTGATTGTTGTGACATATGTTTTATGCCCCATGCTCAATGTGAGGAAGATCAACAATAAGAAGGAGTTGATGATGATAATGATGATGATATTTGCATGGTGGGTTACTCCACAAGCTTATAACAAGGGGAAACTTCAACTTAGGTAATAAGTGTTAGGACTGCAACATCGAATTTTAGGATTGCATCCACTAGGTACCTATTCTTCCTCCCTCTCATACTTTAGAAGTAGATGTTGTACAAGCTTTTGAAATTCCCAATAATGACTTTGAATATATAAGAGCTTTAATGATAAATAAGTATGATGGAGCAATCCCATATGAGGAGGATAGGAATTTATTGATGAACATTGTTGTGGCTCAAGAAAAGAACACACCACAAGAAGCGGGGGTCAAAAGGGACAGGGGCCTCATGCCAAGCCAAAGACTCCATTGCTTTCAAATATTCCTAAAGAGGCTCCTAAGAAAGATCCATCTACCAAAGGTCTTGTTGTCCCAAACAAAACTCATACCCCTCCTCATCCCCAAGATGTCAAAAGTCACGTGCCATCTAATGAGTGTGTCAGCCTTCCTTCCAATGCTTCCTTGCCAAAGTCTACCCCTTATGATATTGCCTAAGTCTTGAGTCAGATCAAGATCTCAGTTCTAATTGTTGAGTTGCTTAGGATTCCTGAGCACAAGAAGAGGGATTTTGAATATTTGAGGCTAAAAGAGGAGGAGACTTCCTTGGGTAGAAATATAAACATTGTGGAAACTCCCCCATTCATTGAAGAGTTAGAAACACCACCAGTGTTGGAGGAACTAGGTGAACCACCTGAGGTTTATTTGGGGACATCCTTGGTGGACTCTCAGCTAAATGTGGATCCATTCTTCACCACTCTAATCATTAAGGACAAACTGCTGCACAACTACATGTTTGACTCAGGGGCATCATGCAATGTCATGCCTTTGGAAGTCATGAATGAGCTGAATATTAAGGTAAAAAAACATATGGGAAGTGTACTACTATGGACTCCAGAGAGGTGTCAGTGGTGGGATGTGTGAAAGGTTTGGTGGTACAACTTGCAACCTATCTAGGAAGGGACCTGAAGCTTGATGTAGTTATTGTTGACTTGCCCAACCAAGTGGGGTATGTTGTTGTCTAGAAAATGGGTTGGAAGTGTTGGTGGGAGTGTTCAGATGGATATGTCCTATGACACCATCCCAATTGAAGGAAAACTTTTCAAGTTGTATGCGGAAAAGAAGATGTTGCACCTTATTGAGGATCCCAACAATGCATCCTATGAGGTATTGTACACAAGTGTTGATGCTAATAACTTCATAGGATATTCTGATGGAAAAGAGCACAAAATTGAAGAATGCAAGTATCTTGAAAGGGTAGGCTCTCCTTGAATTTATTATTTGATGGAGCTTGCTCCAAGTTTGGAAATGGTGTTGGTGTTGTTTTGATCTCTCCAGGCAAGGAAAATTTTGTCTTTTCCTTCAAACTCAACTTTGAGTGTACTAATAACATTGTTGAGTATGAGGAACAGCTTGTTAGGTTTGAGGATTGCTTGAAAATATGGTGTTAAAGAAATCATCATCAAAGGATATTCAAAATTAATTGTCAAGCAAGTCGAAAAATGTATGCCACAAAAAATCAGCGAATGAAACAATACACGCATGCATTCTAGATTTCATTGAGAAGTTTGATTCATTTAACATCAGTGCATCATGATAGGAGGTTCAATGATTTAGCGACAAGCTTGCTATTTTGGGATCTCGGTTTGATAATTGTCTAGTTTCCCCATATTGTATATATGATGTTGAAGTATTGATAAGGCCATCTATCCCTAACAACATTAAGCATTGGAAATTTTTATAATGATGCTCAGATTAGAAGATTTATATAAAACAAAGGGGAGTTTTCTAATCAATGTATTGATTGGGAGCTAATGGTGTGTATAGAAAAGGAAAGGAAACCTTGTTTGGAAAAGGCATCATCCAACTAAAGACTAATACCATTCCTAGAGGGTTGGTTGCTCTTGTATGCAACTTTGATAATGTTGATCACATTATTAAGAGATACATGGTAGCCTCAAGGGATATTGAGGACCATGACCTTGGCACAAAGGAGAAACTAAGGAAGATCTGGTTAGGAAGCAATCTAAGGAAGGAGGAAAATAGTCCTATGTCCAATTGCTAAAAAAATATCAAGATTGCATGGCTTAGACTTATTTTGAACTAAAGGCATATAGAGGGGATTTTTTTCAACATGATATTCCCTTGGAATCTAATGCAAAACCATTTAGGAAGAAACAAAGACCAATCAATCTACTCCTATCTCTCAAAATGCAAGAAGAACTGAAGAAACTGAGAGATGGAGGGATTATTCAGCCCACAAGGTATTCTTCCTAGGTGTAAATCTAGTACAAGTCAGAAAGAAGAATGGTGACATCAGGCTGTGTGTGGATTTCAAAAATTTGAACAGAGCATAAATGAAGGATAATTATCCTTTACAAAACATGGAAAACATGTTGTAGCTAGTAACTGGTTCTAAGTTACTTTCTACCATAAATGGTTTCTCTTGTTATAACCAAGTTTTGGTGAAGGAATCGGAAAGAAGTAAAACAACCTTTACCACTCCTTGGGGGACTTATGTGTATGTTAGGATGCCCTTTGTTCTCATGAATGATGGAGTAAATTTTCAAAGAGCATTGGATGTTTCTTTTTCCGGTTACATCAATGATTTTATTGATGATTACTAGGATGATGTGACTGTGATCTCCAAAATCGAGGTGATCACTTGCTGTAGTTGGAAAAAATGCTGATAAGATGTAGAGAATATGGTATTTCACTTAATCCAAAGAACTGCCATTTTGGAGTGCAGAAGGAAAAGTTGCTTGGTCATATTGTGTCACAAGAAGGGGTGATGATTGATCCAGAAAAGGTAGAGGCCATCAGCAAGGTCCCAATACCAAGAACCAAGAAGGGGATTTATTCCTTCTTTGGGAAGACAAACTTTATCAGGAGATTCATATCAAACTTTGTTGAGTTGACCATTCCAATCACTGACATGCTGAATAAGGACCATGACATCAAATGGGAGGAGGATGTCATTAAAGATTTCAATGGGATCAAGGAGGCATTAAAGCATGCCCTTGTTTTGGCAACTCTAGGCTATAAGAATCCTTTCCAATTGTTTTCTTTTTTCTTTAAAAAAACTATTGCATCCGTCTGTTGCGAAGGATGATGAAGGGATCGAGAGGACAATTGCCTTTTTTAAGTAAGGCATTGAGGGGCCGAGCTGAAATATACTATTATGGAGAAACATGCATTTTCCTTGGTGAAATCAACAAAGGTTTTCAAGGCTTACATTTTGAGTTCCAAAATTGTTGCTTATGTTCCCACACCATGGTCAAAGACATCTTATCGAGATGGAGGTCTCAAGAAAAGATGTGTAGATGGGTGAACAAGCTACAAGAATATGACATGGACATCCAAACCATGAAGCTAGTGAGAAGTTTGGGCTTGGCTAAGCTTATGGCTAAGAGAAACTTGTAAAATATGGAGGTAAATGAGGTAGAATAAGGAATGGTGGATGTATTTGAAAAATTGATGAGTTCTCGAGTAGTACCAGGATGTGATTTTTTATCTCGAATTTTTATTTCCCGAGTATTTGAGCAAGAACTCGAAAAGGTCCCTTAAGTTGGCTTCCCAAATATATCATTACCGATTATGGGTTAGCTTGGAAGAACCGTGAGGGAGTTGTCTTAAGGTTCATCATCAAGATGAATCCCCCAAGATAATTTTTGATCTCCATGGAGGAGTTTGTGGGGGGAATTTTGCTGGAAAAGTCACAACACACAAGATCCTGAGGGTTGGTTATTGGTGGCCAACTCTCTTCAAGGATGCAACTCTTTTGGTTAGAAGATGTGAGAGTTGTCAACGCTTCTCTAGAAGACTAAAAGCTTTAGGCTCCCTGCCTTTGCATCATGTATCAATTGAAGCCCCATTCAAGCAATGGGGAATGGTTTTCATTGGTGAGATTTAAAACCCTTCAAGTGCTGGCCATAAGTGAATTCTTGTAGCCACTGATTACTTCACCAAATGGGTGGAGGCAATCCCCACCAAGAGAGAAACACACCAAATTATCATGGACTTAATGTTGAAGCATATCATCTCGTAGGTTTGGGGTGCAATAAAAATTGTTGCTGATAATGCCATGAGATTCGAGTTAAACCCTTGGTGGAAATGTGCAGAGAATATGGGATAAATTTGACATATGCCTCTAATTATAATCCCCAAGGAAATGGACAAGTTGAGTCCAGTAATAAAATTTGCTAAAGATTATCAGAAGAACCTTTTATCACCAAATCACATCACCCTTAGAGTTTGAACAAATGCATATACTTGAACTCACGGTGTGATTGGATAACATGGGTACTATCTCCAAGTTGTGGGACATGCTACTTGAGATAGACCTCCAGAGAAAGTTGGTTCTTGCTCCTAAACTACCTGCCACAATTTACTCTAATGCAGGCAAAACTAACTGTCCTAATCTAACTTTCCAAGGGACCAAGGAGAGAGAATGCATAAAACATGAAAGCCTACACTACAACGGTGATACACCAGAAAAGGAGGGGGTGAGAGTAGTCTTCCAATGTGTGAAAACTAGGAGTAAAGTGCATACTAGAAGGGGTGATAACAATTCTCCGCAATCTGAAAATGCATTCACAAAAATGTTTCATACATACACAGTAATAATGGATCCTTGCAAGAGCATAAATATAGACACAATACACTTTTAATCAAGGTTGAAGGGGCAAGAAGAATGCAAGAAAACATAGCAGGGGAAGATGCATCCACAAACTTATATTTTATTGCTTCATGATATGCACAATTCAATCTGTTACAAGATAAGGGCCTAGATCACCATGCAAGGAGTCCACTACAAGGGCCTGCAACACATTGGCTTCACAAAGTAATTTTGATAGAGCTTTTCTACAACAAAACTACCTCCCTTTACAATGAGCCCAACACTCCAATTTATAGAAAAATGAGAAGAGAGAGAGAAAGGGAAAAATGGAAATCCTAAAATATGTCCTTCAACCACTTTTAAGAGGAATTAAATGGATTGAAATGAATTTATGTTACTTTCAAAAGGCTCCCCATACTGTCCTAGGTGTTGCAGCAGAGAAAGAATGATGACCATGCCTCTTAATTGCACTCCCAACTACCAAATAAAACATTGTCATGAACCCGGAAACATTTTATGAAAAATATCCATCAATTCCTCATTAAATCAATTTTTTTTTTTTTTGCATTGGGATTGGAGCCTCGATTCCAACGGTACCAATTTTGTGTGATTTTGTTGAGAAATGCAAAAGTTATGGCCTTCTGAGTGTGAGCAACTATTTTGGGTCTGCCAGCATTTTCTGTCATTTGACGGGAATGAGCATTAACTGACTAGAGCTGAATATTTTTCTTATATTTAAATATATCTACCCTCATCAAAATTAAGAAATCATTGTTCTCATTCCAGAAAGTCCAATTTTATGAAAATCGAAGCTCGGAGTCAAAAGTTATGGCCGTTTGAAGTTCGGGAGGTCAAACTTTGACTTTTCTCTTTGTTACGGCTATTTCGAAAAATCTGGTCCGTGTGTCCCAAATTGTCCAAGAAACATTCTTCCACATTGGCCAATTCAGGCTTTCTTTTCCCTACGCATCCGTCATTGACTAGGCCGTGAGGGCCATTGAATTCCACATTCATCGCATCTCGTGGTTTGGCTCCTTGTGTGGCGATTTCACCTTTACGTGTCCCGCGCGTCCCATGCGTATTTTTGTCCCGACTATCCCAGAAAAAAATCTCCATGCCACCCACAATAGAATGACTTGTGGTAAATTGGTCGATTTACGTCCCACACGTACTTTCATCCTAGCTATCCCGAGCATCACGCAAAACAAATACTTCTACTTTTGTCAACTTTCACTACCTGCGGCCATTTCGGCTTTGCACGTCCCAATTGTCCCGCAGACCGCATGGGACAAAAATTTCTGATTTAGATGATTCTTTTGTATTTTCACCCCAAAATTGGTACGACGAACCTTGGTACAACCCGCACTAGTATGACCCGTAACCCCCAGACCCGCACTACATTAAAACAAGCCTCCGACTTCATTTTTTGGGTTTTTTTTTTTTTAAAATTTGCTAACTTGTTGGATTTTTCCTTAGATGGGGAAGTTAGAGAGATACCAAAGAGACCCCAAAACATGATTTTGGGCCTTGAATCAATTCTACTTACTTGGGACTAAAGAATTTGGTACATGTTATCAAAATTACCTTGAGGGGCGAATTTTGGATAACAGAACCTTAGAGCTTAACAAGAGAAAATGGGGTGAGCAAATTGAAATTTTATATATGGGCTGATGAATTACTTTTAAAAGAGCCACTGGGAAGAGTCCATTTGAGTTGGTATATGGAACTCAAGCCCTGCTACCCCTACATATGCAATTATCCTCATATCAGTTCATGAAACAACTGGAAGATCAAGAAGTAAGTCCATATGATGCCCGCATTAACTAGATTGTTGAAATTGATGAAGAAAGGAGGGCATCCCACCAAAGGCATATAAAGTTCAAAGAAAAGATGAAGAAGTTGTTTGACAAGAAGGTCACTCCCAGAGCTTTCAATGTTGGAGATCTCGTGCTGCTATGGGATAAAAGGCATGAAGATAAGGGCAAGCATGGAAAATTTGACACATTATGGATGGGCCCTTACTCCATTGATATTAGAATTGGTGAACATACCTTCTTCCTAAAGGACTTAGATGGGGAACTGCTCAAACTACCTGTTAATGGCAGGCATTTGAAGCATTTCTTGGATTGATTCCCCAGAATCAAGGTGAGCATCATCTATATAGTGTATAGTTTGTTGGTTTGTTTCTGTCTTTTGTGTTTTTACTTGTTTTGGTCCTTGGTGACCTGTTTTTGCTAGTTTCTTTGTTTGTTTTTGGGGAGATGGCTCTGTTTCTCTACTCTACAAGCTGACTCCTTTTCCCAATGGATATTTTTGGCACTTGGTCTACCTTTGTTCTTGTGGCACTCGCAGGGAGTGCCCATCCCCGAGTCGAGCCAATGTTGGTGCTCAAAATAGTTTCACCCCATTTTTCCATTGAAAATCTATCAATTTATAGCCTTTGCCATATTTTATCTCCTCATGTTGTGCCTAAGAAGTCCTTACATTCCTTTTGTTTTTGTAATCAATCCATTCATGGGTCGAGGATCACATATGGATCCATGGTTGTTTCCTTGTTTCTCTAGTTTGTCTAGAAAAGGTCTATATTTGGGTGTAAAACTTGGGTTGTCTCGTGTTTTCCATTTTCCACAGCCGAGATTTTTTGTCCTTTTTGTTTTTCCCTAAATACTTGAGGAAAAATGAATGGATGTAGTTTAGAGGAATGTATTTGAGCCTTGTAACATTTCTAAATTCTTTGTCCTTGGAGAAAATTTCATCTCCAGGATCAAATGGTCATTCTTCTGCATTTTATGGTTTGACGGGCATTTCTCCCGGTCAAATTTACATCCTTGCATCAATAGAAACATGGATTCTTTTGGTTTGCCAAGGGATGGCAGAAAATGTTTTAACTTGTCACTTTTTCTTTTTGGCAAAAGGGAAAATTTGGTCCGTAGCTCTACTCAATTATGATTGGTTCTTTTGGTGCTTATGTGGCTTCTTCTGATTAGATGGGGTACGGCAGGTTTGATTTTTGAACTTGTTCTTGTTGGCTACTTTGGTTAAAAAAATTGAACCCACCAGGCTTTGATTAAAGAAAAATTTCAGTGGCAAGGAAAACGCCTTACTTTGACCATGCGTAAGACACGTGCAAGGTTAAAGTTAGAGATGTGGGGCCTTTGGAGGCTAGTTGGATGTTTTTCCCTTATGAAAAAATGGATTAAAATTCTAAAATGGAAGTGCGCGCCCGCCAAGTCATTTTGAAACCTTAATGTTTTTTAAGTTGCGCCATAACGACACATGGAGGTCTCCACCGTGTCTTCTTTCCTTAAACTTTTCAGCAACTTCTTAAAGGGCCCGAAACATATGGTGAGCCCATGCTCATTCAAGGTCTCAACTTTTGGGGACCATCTCAAGATGCACCATTCTAACACGTGTCAGTTTGAAAAGTCATAAGGTGGGGAGCCAGGCCATCGGGAGCCACTTGGATTTTTGCCTCCTAAAGGATTAAGATATAAAAATGGCCCACAAGCCTAATAAGAGAAGGGTTAAGGTTGGCTTTGAAAACTCAAAGGGGCGGGAAAGTGGACCATCAGAGGTAACTTGGATTTTTTTTTCCTCTTGTCACAAAAAGGATTAAAACATCAAAATGGCCCGCAGACCCGACAGAGAATAGTCAAAAATTTTCCCCGGTCAACAACGGAGGTGCGGACTTTCGGGGGAAATTTGGAAATTTTCCCTTTTGTGAAGAAAGGAGTTAAAAGTGTAAAATTAAGCGTGGTTCCACTGGGACCCACATCAGAGGCTATAATTGAAGGGCGGAGTTGTGGGGAAACTTGGAAAATTTTCCTTTTTCCAAAAAAGAGGTGAAATAGCATAATTTGCCACGGTTCCTCTAGGACCCACTTTAGGACATGTGTCAGGCTCATTTCTCAAGGTGGAGGTGTGGAGAAAAATGTGAAAATTTTACATTTTTCTAAAAGTTACAAAAGGAAAAAAGGAACCCACAGGCCCATCTTAAAAGTAGATCTCCCACATGGATGGTCCAAATTCAAAATAGAAATCAATGGTAGTTATGCATCTGTATCTGATTTTTCCACCATTTTCACTCCAGAGCTCCTGGGGATGCGTATTCTTTTGATTTTTATCATTTCTTGGAGTCTCTTACATGCCAAATGAAGAGGAACATTAATCTGGTAGCCTGGTTTGGTGGGGAAGGTTTGTAAACATATCTCACCATTAAATATGCAATATGACTATTGGATTTGACCCAATTTTTCTTTCCTTGGCACGTGAAATACCTGTTGATATCTTGGTTTGGTGAGGAAAATATGGGGACGTCTTTTACCATTAAGATGAGATCTAATCTTTGGGCTCGATCTGATCTTCCATTTTTCCTTCTCGGGCACGCAAAGAACCAGATTGGACAAATTAAGGGTGGAAGTGGTTAGCGAGTAAAAGGAAGAGTGATCTACTAGAGGAAGGAGTTGAATGCGAGAGATGTTCGAAGAGATCTACCCCCTGAGAACCTGACAACTTTTTATAGATTTGATTATGGGAATCATGATCGGGATCATGGTGAGCACTGACGCACTCAATCTTCGGGTTTTTTGGTGGAAAACTCTATTGCAAAATGTTATAAATGGCATGATTTTTTCCGTGAAGGATGTTGGAGGTTGAAGGTTGGAGTGTTAGAGGTCAAAATTGATTTTCTAAGAGAAATCTTGATAGAACCCATCTTTCTAAGAAACTATCTGAAGAAACATGTTTATCTCTTTTGTGTTAAATTTGATCATGTCAAGGTGGTTGCGAGTGTATAGGCATTGAAAAGATCTTAGATTGTTCGAGAAACTTTCCCTTGCTAATAAATTTAACCAAACTTGAGTTAATCTGTTATTTTTGGGTAAAATTTGTGTTTACTTCATTTTTGAATGTCTGCAAGTAGTTTTTCTTATTCCCATTGCATTCTTACATTGAAATCTATGTGAATCACACAAGATCTTATCTTTGTGATAGTTTAGTGGCATTTACAATTTCATTTATTAGAAGAGTTTTCATTTGATAGTGAAATAAAAAATTTAAAATCATTGTGACTCCTAGCATGACTATAAGATTGTTTGTTAGCCTTTGAGGGTATCTTAGGCATGATGAAACAAAGATTGATAATGTTTAGTTAATTTTTCCAATTTGAGCCTTCATTTTGGATCCTTGAAGTTTGTGTGAAAAGTATTGATCTGGGCCTCCATTGAAGCACATATTCTGGTTAAAGGGACATCCTAGCTACTCTAAAGCATTCTATTGTTTCGAGCTCTCCATTTTTGTAAAAATTCTCAAAGATTTGGTATAATCAACTTTATCCTGCTTCACCTCCCACCAAAATCATTCAAAAACAATTAATCTTACCCATACCACCCCTGTTTGTCTTGTGTGTATACATATGCACAATTTCTATTACCAAAACATGTAGAAACACTCATGTTTTCATTGTCTTTAGTGGCCTGAACCTTTCTTAGAAAATATCTCCATTATCTAGAGTGACAACTCGTGAGAGTTAGGTTTTGTTGCATTGATCATATTTTCTTCAAGGTCTTCTTAAACACTTCACAAGGAAGGAATTCCCCATCTCCTCCATAAACAATAGGCTACAAAAGGGTTCTCTCACCCTGTTGAAAGGAACAACCATAAAGTAGTGAGGATAGATCAAATCCTCTTGAGTGCTATCCATTTCTCCACATATGAGTGACAGAGGGCCAGTTAGATCCCATCCCCAACTACAAAACAACTCACTATGATTTATATGTCTCATTTATCATTGTAATGTCTTTCATTCAAGGATTGAAGGCATTTCCTTTTTATATCTATTTTTATTTTGGAGTTCTCCATTTGGGAAAACCCTACCTCTATTAATATATATGAGTTTGAGTACTTTAATTTATCCATTTGAAGATTTAATTGCTTAAAACAATGAGATTTAGCCATTATTTGTTTGTTGGAGGTTTCCTCTAAATTTCTACATGCTTAAAATTTAGTTATTACAAGTTAAAATTTACACAGGCGTGGATCCATGTTTTTCCACCATAAGTGATAGAACCACCCTAGAGAAGTTCGGTTGGTCTGGGACCACCGCCCACCTAGGTGATGATTCACAAACCGCCACCTTACTAGAGTTGTGGTTCTGAAACCATTTCCTTTGCTTGAGCGGCGGTTACAAAATACCACTTTACACAGGGCAGCGGTCCTGTTTCTTAGAAACAGAACCTTCAAATCAAAGATTTTCCGAAAAAAACAAAAGTCACTAGGTGTTCTAAAGGTCATTCTAAACTTAATTTTATGCACCTAAAGTTTCCAGTTGTAAGATTTAACTCCATTTATTCATTCCATAGTAAAATTTTACTCATTTTAAAGCATTTTCTATTTCAATAGTAAAAACAACTACAAAATCATTTTCATTTTGTTCAACAAATTTTCTTTCAAGTCCAAAAGTAAAAGAAAGAACTAAATCTACTTCTAATATTGTTATTTATTCATACTACAAAATGCAACATTTCAACATAACAATATACTTCAAATTTGTTGCCTATTTCCATTTCCACTACAACCATTCATTCAAATAACTATAACAACTTTATTTTACATTCAAGTTTCTATGCATACACTATTAACATCTTACAACTTCTATATTTCTTCTTTCTCATTTACCATAATACACTTCACAATGAAAGTAAACTTTCTTTCTCACAATACAACTTTCAACTAAAATTTTACACATGATTTCCATTTTGATTCTTTTCTTTCCATACTAAAATTTAAAGAGAAAGGAAATTTTACAACTCTTCAATGAACTTCCTTCAAATAATATTACAACTTACAATACAACATTTCCTTTAAACAAAATACAATATTACAAGTCTTCCACCTTGAGTGGGAATAACAAGAAGGTTTTCTCACAAGGAAGATTTCTTTAGGACACCAACAAATGCTCCAAGTTTCACATCACCAACAAGAGAGACCATCCACCATGTGTTCATTTTGGTCACAACAAAAATGGGGGAGAGGCAACACTCTCCACCCAACCAATAATCAATGAGGAGAGAAGCCATCCTCCTCATTGGCCCTCGAGCCCCAACCACATTGCAATGAAAAATGGATCCAACTCATGGAAACAAAACAAGCTTCCACATCACAATACAAATATTTTACAACCATACCAAAACACAAAAATAATACAACTACAATCACAAGAAGGAAAAAAACAAAATACACAAGGCTTCAAAATGCAAAATCCAAAGGAGCAAGATCTATGGGGAGGTCACTTATGCCTCCCAATGGGAAATGGGTGCCCACCTTAAACCCTCCAATACACATCTCAAAACCCCTACACACTCTTATGCCTCCTCAGAACCTCTTATGCCTCCCACATTCTCTTATGCCTCCCTACAATCTCTTATGGCTCCCTCAACAAAATAACCAAGTAAGAAATGCAAGCATTTTCTTGTCCAAGGTGGGGCACCCAACCCAACTCCCTCCAAAACATGAAATGAACTCTTATGCCTCCCTACATGTAAGATCCCCATAGTCCCCTCCTACACCACACTTAGGAAATCTACCCAAGCACCCAACAAGCATACCAAAACACTCAAAAAAACATGCACATATACACAATATAAAAGAAAATATTTAACAAGAGTGTAGCTCCTACCTTTCCATGGTAGAGATTGATCCAAGAGTCACACCAAGATTCTTCAAGCCCAAAAAATCACCAACAAGCTCCAAAAAATCCACAAGCACTCAAAATCCTCTAACTCCAAAATGCAAGAGCACAAAAGAATGAAGTAACCCCAAACAAGCAAAAGAACTTGAATAAATAGAAAAGGGAGAGAGGAGGGTGAGGTGGCTCCATGTAGGATGCCACATCACTCATCCTCAACTCCACCTCACAAGTCAAACCTCAACCCCAATGCACAATAAATTGGTGGGTGAGAGGAATGACAAATTACTTACACACACAATCCAAGCCCACACCCCTAAGGACAAACTTTAATTACATGAAATAAAGTGTAATAAAATTTTACCTTTTTTCTTCCCAAAACACATAATGGGGTCTATTTTTGACCCCCAACCCATAGGTAGGGTTGGTATAGAAATTTAAGAGGTGTGGGACAAGTTTGACTTGTCCCACAAGCCTCCAAAATTGGCCCTTAAGGCCAAATTCGAATTTCCATGAAGGGGTAGAGTGTACAACACTCAAGATCACAAGCACTCAACTTACAACACATAATCCAAGAGCCATCTAATCTAATAAATGAATTATTTTGACCCATTCATAATTTAGTTTAGTAAAATAATTAATTTACTAATTTAGACACAAATCAAGTAATTAATAAAAGAGAATACATCACTATAAATCACATACTAAAATCAAATAAAGGAAACTAATAAAAGAGATAACACACAACCCCTTGGTCACAATTGGAGGTGATTCCCCCATGGGGACCCCTAACAACAATTCAAACACACACACAACAAAAAAATACATGTTGCCATGGTGACCCTTGTTGAATTCATCTAGCATTCCAATGTGGTTGGTCTCCAATCCCCCATTGTTTGTTGTGATATGTTTACCTACAAAACACATAACACCTCCTTCGGCCTCATGGCCACATCAAAACATCTAGGATAAAATATACAATATAAATCCACAATCATCTATATATGAATCAAAACATCATCTAGAAAGTAATGATATCATTTACAATTTCTAACAACATCTCGATTCTACATTTCATCAATATCCATATGATCACAAGATTAGTTCAATTGTTAAGGTCTACAAAATGATGAAATATCACATGTAAAAAATATATATACCATGTCAACAAATATCATCATCAATATAAAATGTCTCTAATAATCCACACACATCATATATGAATCAAAATCAACAATAGTCTAGTATCTCTATCATCTAACATCATGCTAAGTCAAAATGATACAATAATATCCATAAGTATAGTCAACAATATCAAATCAATAAGTAAAGTGTCGAAGGGAAGTGGGCACTACATCCCCTCCCCTTAGACTCGACTTCCTCCTGAAGTCACTGGAATAGGTGTGGAAAATGAACTCATAATAATGTAGCATCCTCCCATGTAGCCATAGTCTCATCATATTTGTCCCACTGGGACTCAAACCTAGTCAATCTCTCTACCTCAAAGCCCAGGGTCCTGCGCTCTAAAATATGGATGGGCTCCACCATCACCTACCCCTTGATCTTGCACCTTGCAAGGAGGTCCAATCTAGCACATGAGAAGGGTCTGCAATATATCTCTAAGTACAGAAACATGAAACACATCGTGGATGAGACAAGCTAGGTGGCAACACTAGATGATAGGCCAAAGGGCGATACACTCCAAGATCTCAAAGGACCCACAAATCTAGGAGCAAGCTTAGAACCTTTTTATAATGGATAGGGCTCTTATGAGGTCTGACATGAAGAAACACCTTCATTGCCCACCTCATAACTACGATCTGTCCTATGTTGATCCACATACTTCTTCTTTCCATGTCCTGCCTCCTGCAATCTCTTCCTAATCATAACAACCTGCTACTCCATGTCCTGTAGTAAAGTTGGTCCAAGAGAAACCCTATCCTCTAACCTATCCCAACTAAGAGGTGTCTTGCACTCTCTTCCATATAGTTCTTGAAAAGGAGCCATGCCTATCAAACTCTAAAAACTATTATTGTAGGAAAACTCCACCAAGTACAAATACTCCTCCCATCTCAATGATGATCCATGATGTACATCCTAAGCATGTCCTCAAAAATCTGATTCACCCACTTTCATCTTCCATCTGTCTCGGGGTGATATATATGTTGTACTAAAATTGATCTTCATCCCGAGAGCATGTTGCATCATAGTCTAGAAGTGGGAAGTGTACAAAAAAGATCATGGTCACAAATGATCTTCACGAATCCGTGTAATCTGAAAATCTCATCAAGATATACCCATGCCACTACACTAGCTATGTAGGTGGTCTTCACTAGAGAAAAATGAGCCACTTTCATCAATTTATCCACCATGACCATGATGGTGTCGTGGTGGTATCTCGACATCGGTAACCCAACTATAAAGTCCATGGAAATGGTGTCCCATTTCCACTCCAGTATAGCATGAGGAAAGAGAAGGCCAACTGGATGTTGATGCTCAGCCTTCACCTTCTGACACTCTAAACAACATATGAAAAACTGAGCCACATCTCTCTAAAGTCCTCTCCAATGGTACAACTTGTCTCAAGGTGGCGTGCATCTTCTTCACCCCGGGATGGGCTAAATAAGGTGCATGATGAGCCTCTATCAAAATGTCCTATCTCAAGCCTCCATCTCTAGGAACATAAATCCAACCTCTATGCTTGAGAAGGCCATCTGTCTCTAGTGAAAATCCATCAAACTTCCCCTCAAGGGGTCTCTGAGACTCAATCTCTACTCTGGTTGCAAGGTAGAAACTATCATGAGGAAGTTGCTACAAAATCCTACTCCACAAATTTGTACCCACTGAAGTGGCCATAACCACATGTCTCTTCTACTCAAGGCATCTACAACCACATTCTCCTTCCCCTTCACATGCTCTATCTCCATATCATACTCACAAAGCAAACTCCATCCAATGCACTGATGAGCATTGAGATTGGGCTATGTGAAGAGGTGGTGAAGACTCAAGTGATCAGTCCTGAGTGTGAATCTCTGGCCAAGAAGGAAGTGTCTCCACCACACCAAGGTGTGCACAACTACTGCAAGCTCAAGATCATGAGTCGATAATTGAGCTCATAATCCTTGAGTTTGTGAGACTCAAATGAAACTACTTTTCCCCTCCTACATCAACACACCTCCAAGTCCTTCCAAAGAAGCATTGTCTGTAAAAAGAACTCACCCCGAGGATGGCACTATAAGAATAGGTGTTTCATGAGGCATTCCTTCAGTGTCTGAAGGCCTACTCACATCTATCTAACCATACAAACTTCTTCCCTTTCCATTAAAGGGAAGTGATGGGGTGCGTAACCCGAGAAAAGTCCTACACAAATCTCTATGTAGTATCCTACCAAACCCATGAAGCTACACACCTCGGTCACACTAGTGGGTGTTGGCCAATCCATAATAGCTCAAATCTTGGAAGGATCAACTACGATACCTTCCCCAAAATGATGTGGCCCAAATATTGCACCTCTATCTTGAAAGAACACACACTTCTCCAAGTTCCCATAAAGTTGCTGACTCATGAAGACACTAAGAACCTAGAAAAGGTGCTCCTCATGCTCCTCATGCATACATGAGTAAATCAAATTTCATTTTCAAGGAAATGAGCACAAAGTGATCCAAAAATTTCATGAATACCCCATTCATCAAGCTCATGAACACTGCGGGGCATTTGTCAAAACCAAAAGGCACCACTGTGAACTCATAGTGGCCATATCTCATATGGAAGGTGGTCTTATGAATATCTACCTCCATGATCCTCAGCTAATGATACCCTGACTTAAGATCTATCTTGAGAATATTGTGGCCCCTTCATCTGATCAAATAAATCATCAATGTGTGGAAGGGGGTAATGATTCTTGATCGTTACTTTGTTCAAATTTGGTGGTAATCAATACACAACCACAGAGATCCATCCTTCTTCTTTACAAAAATCACCGATGCACCCCAAGGGGATACACTAGGATGGATTAGGCCTTTCTCCAGAAGGCCCTCAAGCTACAACTTGAGCTCACAGAGCTCAGGGGTAGTCATCCGATAAGGTGCTCATGAGATAGGCTCTACACCCAGAAACCAAATCTATGTGAAAATCTATCTCACATGGGGTGGTAACCCCGTAGCTCCCCTGAAAAACATCAAAAACTCTCTCAAGATGTGATGGTCATCAAGGGATGGTCCACTAGACTCATCCTCAGATTTGTCACTAACCATAACAACATACATCTGACAACCTCATCGCACACACCGCTTAAGCTGCATAGTAGAGATGGTGCGAATGGAAACATGCCTCCTAACTCCTACTATCATGATAACTCAACTCCTAGATCATCTGTACATAATAGTCTTATGGTAACAATCCACTCTGCTCTATGTGCAGACAACTAGTCCATGCCCAAGATGACTCCATACGAACCCAAGGGAAGGATTCAAGATCCGAGGTAGTGGTGAAGGGACCCAAATCCACTACACACTCCTTAACTAAGGAGTCTACAAAAATTTTGGCTCCATAAAGCCATTTCAATGTCCCAACTAAGACCTTCCTAACTACCACCAACCTGCAACGCTCTACTAAAGATGGTGCAATAAATGAATCAGATGAACTAGAATCAAACAATATAGAGGTGGGAATACCACCAATGCTACATGTAGTCTCTATCACGGTACTCTGGTGCTCACCTGGTGGTTCTCGACCGTTTGCATAGATCCGATGGCTATGTCCCATGTCACCAATAGTAGGCTTTGAAAATTTGTCTTACCCTTGTTACTAGGGTTTGTGGGCACTCTCTCCAATGATGTCCAACAACCACAACCATAATAGCTTCCTGGTCCTCTCCAATGAGATGTAGCTCCAGCCGTACTCTAGAGGTCTCGCTGTGTGGATCCACAATGATTTGGTATGGACTGCATGAGGTCTCTATGGATGAGCTCCTACTAAATGAGCTCTTGGTACACCTGTGTCCTAATGGGACCCCTAGGAGGAGGCCCCATACTCTATCCCCTCGAGCATCGAATCTCTTAGAGGCTCTAAAGGGGGTGGGTGTTTCTATTCTTTGCTTGAGGTGGCTGTTGTGGTGGCCTGAATGAAGACTGTACTAAACCCTATCCACCACAAGAGGAGGAGGAGATGACCCCCTCGACCTACTATCCTACATCTACTGGATGTGGCTCTGAACTCTATCCCTGGCCTGTTACATCTTCCCCCATGTCTCCTCTGTAATATAGGCCTTCTCCATGGCCTCTGCTAAGGTCTGTGGGTAGTGAATGCGTACCACACCACCCAAATCCAAATTCAAGCCCCGATGAACCTGTGAATCCAGACCTACTCATCCTATATATAGTCGACATACTGGAGTAGGTCCAGAAAATTGACTCTCATACTCTACAATCATAGATGCCTGATGAGGTCATGAAACTCATCTATCTCACTACTGAATAAACCTCCTGGGTAAATACCTACTCCTAAACCACTCCTCAAAGAGCTCCCAGGTAATTGTCTCAGAGTCAACATGGAGCTTCTACTCCTCGGTTCTCCACCACACACCTACTCCATCCCTCAAAAGATGGATCACAACACAGATTTTGTGTTGCTAGTACAAGGGCAGAGCTTGAAGCATCCGCTCAAGCTCACCAACTAGGCCTCTACCTAAACCCACCTATATCTCCAAAATAGTGAGATGGTCATAGCTTCAGGATCTCCCGATATGGTCTATCTGTAAAAATGATGACCCCCCCTAGGTCTCTCTGCATGCTCCTCCCTCTACCTAGGGCTCTGAGATCTATCCCTATGTCCTAAAATCCTATCTCCATGTCCTCTCTGTGGTGACTCTACCCTAGCCAACTCCACATGGAAGTTCTCTACCCTATGCTCCTCATTGTGTCGAGGAGATGCATGAGCCTCCACCGATGGCTCCATATCATGTCTAGCAAGTCATCCTCCTAAGGACCCTCCACGTATATAGGGCATTGACGTCCTAAAGCATCTAAAATATGAGGTAGAATGGCCGCTACCACCTAATCTGGAGGTGGAAAATCTAGATCTATGTGAAAGGACCCCTCATCTAGTCCGCATCCTCCTACACAGACCAAGGTGAGATTAGTTCATCATTCTAGGTTTTATTTCATTTTTCTATGTTTTCTATATTATACAATTATCAGACAGTGTGGTTTTCTAGGTCTACAAAAAATATATATTTTGCACTAGGTTAAAATGTTCATGTCTTGTGTTTTCTAGGTGTGCCCAAGGGTCCAAGATTTGAACCCACGGCTTTGATACCAAGTGTAACACCCAAAAAATGACATTCTAGAACACACTAAAACCCTAAACACTTAACCCGAAAGTTGCATGGCAATTTTTTTTTTTTAAGTTAAAAGGTTACAAGGTGTCAACCCTTAGTGTGCATTAAATTTATTTTCACCAATAATCTTTACTTTACAAGGGATGGACCAAGTCTAAGTTAAATGATTAAATATTCTTAATTTATCTCTAAGGTCAATTAATTAACATTCAACTAGGAAGGTGCCATAATTTAATTTACTTGGTTTAATGTTTTACTCCTCCACAACTAACATTCACACCCTAATACTTTACCTTATACTTAGTTACTATAATTCCATTATTTAAATAACTTAAATGTCTATTTCATTACTTTTCTAAAACATACTAGGAACTAGATTAGTGACTTTGCACACCAAGGTATTTAAATGGCCCCATTCACCCATCTACACATACCTTTAATTTTATTTAAAACATCTATAAAATATATTCCTACCAAAAAAATGTAGGGTTGATCCTCAACCCTTGGATCAATTCAATTGTGGCCACTAGATCCTAGGGTTCCAAGCTAACCCTAAATATCCTTATGAATTTTTATTTAATCTCTTTCTTTACCCAAGTCTCCTCATTTGGTCACTTTTCCTTTGTTTAATTTGCAGGTTGGAGAGAAGGAAGCCATGGGAGCAAGAAAGGAAGAACTATGGAGGAGTCTACAAAGAAATCAAGCTTAGATTAGTTTAGATTGTAGATTTATCATTGTAATGTCTTTCATTCAAGGATTGAAGGGATTTCCTTTTAAATCTGGTTTTATTACAAAACTATTTGTATTTGGAGTTCTCCATTTGGGGAAAACCCTACCTCTATTAATATATATGAGTTTGAGTACTTTAATTTACCATTTGAAGATTTAATTGCTTAAAACAATGAGATTTAGCCATTATTTGTTTGTTGGAGGTTTCCTCTAAATTTCTACATGCTTAAAATTTAGTTATTACAAGTTAAAATTTACATAGCGTAGGATCCATGTTTTCCACCATAAGTGACAGAACCACCCCTAGCAAGTTAGTGGTCTTGGGACCACCACCCCACCTAAGGTGATGATTCACGAACCGCCACTTTGCTGCGGAGGCAATTTTGAGACCACCGCTTGCTTGAGTGAGCGGTTACTGAGACCACCACTTTTCACAAGGTGGCGTCTGTTTCTTAGAAATAAACCTTAAAATCTGATATTTTCCAAAAAACAAAAGTCACTAGGGTGTTCTAAAATTCATTCTAAACTTAATTTTATGCACCTAAAGTTTCCAGTTATAAGATTTAACTCCATTTATTCATTCCATAGTAAAATTTTACTCATTTTAAAGCATTTTCTATTTCAATAGCAATAATAACAACTACAAGATCATTTTAATTTTGTTCAACAAATTTTTCTTTCAATTCCAAAAGTAAAAGAAATAACTAAATCTACTTCTAATGTATTTTGCAGAAACACAACATGATCACAACCATGAGGGGGATTGGGAACCAAACACAACAGGATGTCGGGTGGTTACAACATTTGGTCGTCAAGGCAACTAGTGAATTGTATTGTGTTACCTTTGTTCTTTTATGTGTTAAGAAAAATTTCCATGAGGGGGAAATTTTCTAATGTGACCAAGGGGGTAAGAATTTTAATTACTTGTTTTAA
This sequence comes from Taxus wallichiana var. yunnanensis, assembly GCA_018340775.1. Lineage (NCBI taxonomy): Eukaryota > Viridiplantae > Streptophyta > Pinopsida > Cupressales > Taxaceae > Taxus > Taxus wallichiana. The sequence goes on along the minus strand of CM031234.1, from coordinate 239,773,248 downwards.
CTTACTTTAGTAGGTGATTTCATTTGTGATGTTTTTTTAAATTTACTTTTGCTAAGTATGTTTAGATTAATGTAACATCTTGTTTTAATTTTTTTAAGTTTTGGAGGGAAGTCTAGTGGGTGTAATTAATTTTGATGGTTGGCTCCTTGAGCCTTGTGTTTTCCTCTTGTATTGAATGCTTGTTTTGAGTGTTGACCACTCCAAATCCTTTGAATCTCGAATTTGAGATTTAGGGCAATTTTGGGGGACTTGTGGGACAAGTTGAACTTGTCCCACACTTCCCAAAACCCCTTACCAACCATATCTATGGGTTGGGAAGCCAAAAAGGGGATTATTTATTGTTTTGGGAAGGGAAATGTGACTTTGGAGTGCACTTGTCTTCCTTTTGCATTTAATTGTGCCTTAAGACACATGGGAAGGGATGGATGTGGAAGAGAGATGTCATTCAACCCAACCACCCATTTATTGTGTTTTGGGAGTTGAGTTGACTTTGGGAGGTGGTCTTGAGGATGTGTGATGTGGCATCCTACAAGGAGCCACATCACCCTCACTCTTCCCTTTTGTCTATTTATGGAAATTCCTCTCTTGTTGAGGGGGTTGGAGGTTTTTGTGGAAGAGTTCTTTTTTTTTATTTTCTTTGGGAGAGAAAAGAATTGGGAGAAAGAAAAAAAGGAGCTTGGACTTGCATGCTTGGATTGTTTTGGAGGGAGCTTGGACAAAGCTTCTTGGTTTAGGCTTCTCCAATGGAGAGGTAGGAAACCTTCTCCTTTTTGCTTTCTTATTGTTGTTGCTTTTATGCTTAAATTTGTAGAAAATGTATGTTTACTTTTGTGTATTGTGGAAAAATGGATAGAATGCTTAATGTGTAGTGTAGGAGAGGTCTATGGGAAAACTCATGAGGGAGGCATAAGAGTAGAATAGGAAATTGTGGAGGGAGTTTGAGAGGGATGCCCATCTTGGGTAAGAATGTTCACATTCTTACCTTGTCCTTGAGGGAGCCATAAGAGGAGGGAGGTATAAGAGTATGGGAGGAAAAAGGGGTACTTGAGGGAGGCATAAGAGTCATAGGGGCTTGAGTTTTATTGTGGAGGGTTTGGATGGGCATCTCATCTCAATGGGGAGGCATAAGGAAAACTTTCCCATAGTTCCTTCTCTTGTTGGCTTGGATGAAAGCCTTGTTGTGAAAAGTATTGTGTTATTTGTGTTTCCTTTGTCTTCTTTTTTAACCTTGAATGTTGTGAAGAAAATTGTATTGTGGAAGCAAGTGTTGTTGCCTTGAGTTGGAGACCACCCTTCATTGTGTTGTGTTTGGGGCTTTGGGGTCAATGGAGAAAATTGCTTCTCTTCTCCATTGAGTTTTTGGTTGGGAGGAGAGTGTCAGCCTCTCCCCTATCTTGGTTGTGATTTGAAATACTTGGAACTTGGAGCATGGATGAAGAACACCTTGGAGCTTGTGAAGACTTCTTCCTTTTTCCTTTATATATATTATTTTGTTGTAAAATTTGTATGTGAAAGAAAGTTGTATCATCTTGTTTTCATTCCAAAAATAAAGGACATTGTAATCTATATTTGCCCCAAAAGTTCACATGGTTGAATGCAAATTTTACTTGGAAGGTGTTTACATTATTGAAAAGATTGTAAGGAAATAAAGAAATGATATGTGCCAAAAAAAAAAGGGGGTTGTGATAATCTTGTGAATACACTATTGGGAAGTTTGTTGTATAAACCTTCTTGTTGAAATGTTGGTAGATCTTGTTTAAAACTTAATGAAAATATTGTTGGACTCTTATGTGGAATGTTAGGATATTTACAAAATATATATATACATACTAGATCTCATTTTGTTGCAAAAAAAAAGAGGTATTGAAAAGTGAGAATATTAGTGTATATTTTCTTCTTGTAGTATGGATGGATAGAGTTAAGTTTTATTGAATTTCCATTGTGCCAATAAAGTAAATCATGTCCTAGATCTATTATGTTTACCTTCTTTTAAGTATCCATTGTAAAATTATTGACAAATTGTAGAAGGAAATGAAATCAAATCTTCTTGAATTCCATCACAAGGCTTATTAAAATTGTAGTAAGGAGATTTTAATGTAAAGGTTCCAAGCTGATTTAGTTCTTTACCCATACTCCTTAATGTCTAATAAGAAACTAAAATTCTAAATGCTATTCATATTTAAGTGTCATTAAAACTATGGATTTACCATTATTAAATTTCATTTATAACAATACACTATTAAATATTTCCTTTATATTAACAAGGAATATTACTATGAACTCATAGCCAAGACATAATATAAATTACATATAAGCTAAGGAACCCTTTCTACGCATCACCATGATACTCTTACGCAAAGTTGTTTTGGTTGGCAATATGGCATACTACATTTTACACGCATGGTCCATGAATTTTCGCAAACCTTCTTCGTGAGCCTTCTAATCTTGAAAAGATATCTCGATCATTCTATGGGACCTTCTTGCATCGAATGAGAAATTATGTTGAGTCCATAGGCATAATGTGAGCATAATATAATCAATGTGGGTAAATTTCATCGGGTGCATCGGGTAACACTTTCATCTAGTATTGGTACCACTACCACTACGCCATCTACTCATAACATGGATAAAGAAGCATGTAACTTTCTCCTCATGAAATGAGCCTATACCTTTCTTCTCATCCAAACTGCCATGTTACCACGCCCTCTCGTGGAAACGAGAAAGTTTCTACCTAAAAATCTCTTTAAAACCACATCCATATTTTGTTTTTACTTGCTCAATCAAATCGAATCGAAAGCATAACAAATAACTGGACGACACCTTGCCATGCCTGCGCAACTCAATTACTCTAGACCACCGCCTATGACCATACAATTACTCTTTTATGGGAGCGAAACGATATCAGATGAAATATGGTCGAAACGAATAAGGATCGAACATCGCCGACTTATTCCACCTGTCATCTCGTTACTCGACCTCCTTTTTCCTTCACGCGCGCCTGCGTAGTTTTACTGCGAGCAAGTCTCCGATCTGTCCCTTCTCGCCATAGTAGCTTTTACGACTTCCATCTTCCCGCCCACGCGGCCGGCCAACTAAAACACGGTGGATTCACGCCTCTTTCCTAGCCTTGAGATTCACCGCGATCCAGAGTAATTAAAAATATCATGCCGACCAAAACGGCAGAAGATTTTGTAAATCTTAGTGGAATAAACAAATCCACGTGGCTAGGACAGCAGGACGACCCTTTTGGGTATAATTTTGGGTATAAATTTGCAAAAAATTTAAGTGTAATAAATAGTAAAGAAAATCAGGCGGCCAGTGATGTAGCTGGCACGCCTCTGAATGGAAAGTCAATGTTTGGCGGGTGGCCTTTAAAGCCACGCACCCCCTATCTATAATTTCAAGTTTAGGTTAATCTTATAGGTTCTTAGAATGTAATTTTGATGATGTAAACTATGTTTAAACATGATAACTCATGCACTTCGTGGACAATGATTTCTCGGCGTGAAACCGTTGCTTATATCTGTCTTTTTCGCAATGCGATGGAGGAGTATTCCTTTTAGCCAATAAAATAAGTAGCCTTAAATTCTCGCATCTTTTACACTTGCATGTTGTTGGTTGGGTGTGAGTTCCCACCTCGACAAATATCAGAATTAGTTCATATAAATGTGTATGTAACATCTGAGTTGTGATTTATAGAATTACTTGATGTAATGTTCGTTATAGAATTACGATCTTGTCACGAGAATAATTTTCTCCGACGCATGCTCTTAACGTTATTTAGTGCCAAGATTAAATGACTCCTCGAATAAAAACTGGCTCATGGCGTCGAGCTCTGACGACGATGCTAGTGTCGAGAAGAACGTTAGGGAGGCTCCTTGCGACCTAACTAGACTGTATTTTTTTCTTCTCCACAGCATCCTGTCCTTGACACAATGACAAGAGATCCGATTCAAATATTCAGCAACTATAATTTTGTCCTCTTAAATCTTGATCCTCTTTCACCTTCTAAATTTATTTTTTCGCATTTTCGAGTTGTCAGGCATGCCGCCGTGAGCGTGGTGTCGTATTTTCCGGCGTTACATTTTGGTATCAGAGCCAGGGGTTCGAAGCTTGGACCCTTGGGCACACGTAATAAATGTGAAACAGAACACTTAACTTAGTACAGAGAGCCGATTTTTTAAATTATAAAACCCTAATGTTGATAATTATTGTAGAAACAACAAATTTAGAAAACTCGACACAAGACCTAGAACAATGAACTAACACTCACCTTGATCTATGCAGGGGGCGCGGATTGGGTGAGTGGTCTCTTCATATAGACCTAGGCATTCCACCGCCAGAGGAGGCCGTAGCATCCATCCTACCTTTCGATCTTGTAGACACTCCAGGATGTCAATGCCGCTATATGCAGAGAGAGCCCTTGGGAGGACGACTTGCTAGACATAGTTTGGAGCCATCGCAGATGCTCAGCATCCCTCGACACAGCGAGGAGCACAGGGCAGAGAACTTCCATGTGGAGTCGGCTAGGGCAGAGTCACCACAGAGAGGACATGGGGACAGGATCTCAGGACATAGGGATAGGTCTCGGAGCCCTAGACAGAGGGAGGAGCATTCAGATAGACCTAGGATTCGTCATACGTCAGCTACAGGCCATATCACGGAGATCCTGAAGCTACGACCATCTCACTATTCGGGTGATACAGGCGGTTTTCAGGCAGAGGCCTGGTTGGTGAGCTTGAGCGGATGCTTCAAGCTTTGTCCTTGTAGTAGCAACATGAAAGCTCGTGTTGCGATCCATCTTCTGAACGATGGAGCAGGAGTCTCAGTGGAGGACCGAGGAGCGTAAGCTCCATGTCGACTCAGAGACGATTACCTGGGAGCTGTTTGAGGAGCGTTTTCAGGAGCAGTATTGTATTTACCAGGAGATTTATACAGCAGCACATAGACGAGTTTCATGACCTCCGTCAGGCATCGATGATAGTAGTTGAGTATGAGAGTCGATTTCTAGACCTACTCCAGTACGTCGACTATATGCAGGATGAGTAGGTACGGATTCATAGGTTCATCCGGGCTTAAATTTGGATTTAGGTGGCATAGTGTGCATTCACTGCCCACAGACATTAGCAGAGGCCGTGGAGAAGGCCTATATTGCAGAGGAGACACGGGGAAGACACAGCAGGCTAGAGACAGAGTTCGAGCCGTATCCAGCAGATGCAGGATGGTAGGTCGAAGGGGTCAGTTCCTCCTCCACGGGGTGGACAGAGTTCAGGGCAAGCTTCATTTAGGCCACCATAGTAGCAGCAGCAGCAGCAGCAGACCCGCCCACCTTACCGACCTCCTCAGAGATTTGATGCACAGAGAGGACGTAGTATGGGGCCTCCTCCTAGGGGTCCCATCAGGACACAGGGTGCACCGAGAGCTCAGTCAACAGGAGCTCCTCAAAGAGAGACCTCAAGAGTCCATACCGGATCGTCCAGATCTCGTATCTCGCCATCTAGAGTACCAGCTGGAGCTTCTTCCCACTGGAGAGGACCAGGAAGTTGTTATGGTTGTGGTGTTGTTGGACATCATTGGAGAGATTGCCCACAGAACCCTACCAAGGGTAAGACACAGAGCTCAGAGCCTACTGTTGGAGATATGGCACAGAGTCATCGGATCTACGCAGCGGTCGAGAACTGCGAGGCTGAGCATCAGATTACTGTGATTGAGACGACTTTAGGTAGTGTTGGTGGTATTTCCACCTCTATATTATTTGATTCTCGGTTCTTCTATTCTTTTATCGCACCATCCTTAGTAGAGCATCAGAGGTGGTGGCGCTTAGGGCAGTCCGTAGTTGGGACGTTGAGATGGCTTCGAGCCAAGATTTCTGAGTAGACTCCTTAGTTAAGGAGTGTGTAGTGGATTTGGGACCCTTCACCACTACTTCTGATCTTCGGATCCTTCCATTAGGATCTTATGGCATCATTTTAGGCATGGATTGGTTGTCCACTCACAGAGCTAGAGTGGATTATTACCATAAGACTATTGCTTGCATAGATGATCTTGGAGTAGAGAGTCACCATATCGGGAGAGTTAGGAGGGTCATTTCCATTTGCACCATCTCCGCTATGCAGCTTAAGCGGTGTGCACGATAGGGTTGTCAGATGTTTGCCATTATGGTAAGTGACAGATCAAAGGATGAGTCGAGAGGACCTTCCCTCGATGACCATCCCATCTTGTCAGAGTTTGCCGATGTGTTCCCAAGGGAGCTACCGGGATTACCTCCCCCACGTGAGATCGAATTTCATATAGATCTAGTTTCGGGCGCAGAGCCTATCTCACAAGCACCCTATCGGATGACTACTTCTGAGTTATGTGAGCTCAAGTTACAGCTTGAGGACCTTCTGGAGAAAGGCCTAATCCTTCCTAGTGTATCCCCTTGGGGTGCACCGGTGATCTTCATGAAGAAGAAGGATGGATCTCTTCGGTTGTGTATTGACTATCACTGTCAAATAAAGTAACGATCAAGAATCGTTACCCCCTTCCACGCATTGATGATTTATTTGATTAGATGAAGGGGGAGCTACGCTTTCTCTAAGATAGATCTTAAGTCGATACCATCACTTAGGATTACGTAGAGATAGATATTCACAAGACAGCTTTCCATACGAGATATGGCCACTACGAGTTCACAGTGGTACCTTTCGGTTTGACGAATGCCCCTGCAATGTTTATGAGCTTAATGAATGGGGTATTCAGGACCTTCCTTGATCGCTTCGTGCTCATCTTCCTTGATGACATTCTGATTTATTCACACACACATGAGGAGCATGAGGAGCACCTTCGCCAGGTTCTTCAGTGTCTTCGCGAACAATGCCTTTACGGGAACTTGGAGAAGTGTGCGTTCTTTCACTGAGGTGCAGATTTGGGCCACATCATTTCGGGGAAGGTATCGCAGCGATCCTTCCAAGATTCGAGCCATCATGGATTGGCCAACACCCACTAGTGTGACCAAGGTGCGTAATTTCATGGGTCTAAAGCAGGTATTACAAGAGGTTTGTTCAGAGTTTTCGTGGATTGCGCACCCTATCACTTCTCTTCAAATGGAAAGGGAAGAATTTTTTATGGTCGATAGATGATGAGTAGGCCTTCAAGACACTCAAGGAATGCCTGCACGAGACCACCTATTCTTGCAGCGTGCTGCATCCTCAAGGTGAGTTCTACGTTTGCACATATGCTTCCTTGGCAGGACTTGGAGGTGTGTTAATGCAGAGGGTAGAGTAGTTGCCTTTGAGTCTTGCAAACTCAAAGATTATGAGCTCAATTATCCAACCCATGACCTTGAGCTTACAGCAGCAGCTTTACATGCCTTAGTGTGGTGGAGACATTTTCTTCTTGGCCGAGATTTACACTCGGATTGATCACTTGAGTCTTCGCCATCTCTTCACGCAGCCCAATCTCAACGCTCGTCAAGGCGTTGGATGGAGTTACTCGTGAGTATGACATGGAGATAGAGCATGTGAAAGGGAAGGAGAATGTGGTCAGCAGATGCCTTGAGTAGGCGAGACATATGGCTATGGCCACCTCGGTGGGCATAGATTTGCATGGAGTAGGATCTTGCAAAGCAGCTTCCTCATGATAGTTTCTACCTTGCAGCCCGTAGAGATTGAGTCTCGAGACCCCTCGAGGGGAGATTTGTTGGATTTTCATTAGAGGTCAGATGGTCTTCTCGCATACGAGGTCGGATATATGTTCCCGTGAGATGGAGGCTTGAGACATGACATTTTGACAGAGGCTCATCGTGCACCTTATTCACCCATCCCGGGTGAAGAAGATGCACGCCACCATGAGACAGCTTGTACTTTTGGAGAGGACTTCTGAGAGAGACATAGCTTCATTTGTATCCCACTGTTTAGAGTGCTAGAGGGTGAAGGCCGAGCATCAACATCTAGCTGGCCTTCTCTATCCTCACGCCATACCGGAGTGGAAGTGGGACACCATTTCTATGGATTTCATTGTTGGGTTGCCGACGTCGAGATACCACCACGACGCCATCATGGTCATGGTGGATAAATTGACGAAAGTAGCTCATTTTTCCCCAGTGAAGACCACCTATACAGCAAGTGTTGTGGCACGAGTATACCTTGATGAGATTGTCAGATTACATGGGATTCCTGGAAGATCATTTACGACCGCAACCCTTTATACACTTCCCATTTCTGGACCACCATGCAGTATGCCCTCGGACGAGGATTAATTTCAGCACAGCTTATCACCCTGAGACCGATGGACAGACAGAGAGGGTGAATCAGATTTTGGAGGACATGCTCAGGATGTACGTGATGGATCATCAAATGAGATGGGAGGAGCATCTCGTATTTGGTGAGTTTGCCTACAATAATAGTTTTCAGGTTCTATAGGCATGGCTCCTTTCGTGCATTATATGGTAGAGAGTGCAGGACACCTCTTAGCTGGGATAGGATTGAGGACAGGGTTTCTCTTGGGCCAGCATTATTACAGGACATGGAGCAGCAGGTTACATTGATCAGACAGAGATTGCAGGAGGTGCAGGATAGACAGAAGAAGTATGCAGACCAGCATAGGACGATCGCATTTTGAGATAGGCACGAAGGTGTTTCTTCGTGTCAGACCGCATAAGAGCCCTATCCGTTATGGAAAAGGTTCTAAGCTTGCTCCTAGATTTGTGGGTCCCTTTGAGATCTTGGAGCGCCTCGGCCCCTTAGCCTATCGTCTAGCACTCGCCACCTAGCTTATCACGCATCCATGATGTGTTTCATGTTTCGTGCTTAGAGATATATTTTTTTATCCTTCTCATGTGCTAGATTGACCGCATTGCAGTGCATCATCGTGGCAGGTGATGGTGGAGCCCGTGCGCATTTTAAATCGTAGGACCCCGGGCCTTCATGGCACGAGAGATTGATCGGTTCGGGTCCAATGGGACAAATACGATGAGACTGCCGCCACTGGGAGGATGCTACATCATTGCATGAGCTCGCCCACACTTATTTCAAAGACTTCCAGAGGAATTCTAGTCTAAGGGAGGGGGATGTAATGCCCACTTCCCTATGACACTTAGTTGATTATCATTTTGAGTTATGCAGACTTTTGGATATGGACATGACTTATACTTACGTTGATTAGCATGATGTTTTGTGAGTAGATGCATTTGGGTTATGATTGGATTTTGTTTCAGTATGATCTACACTGGCTCATGGACAGACTATTGGATACTGATATTATTTTTATATGGATATATTGCATGTGTTCTAACATTGGATTTCTTCGCCATGATAAGTAGAATGTAGTTGTTGAATTTACATTACTATAACTTTGGATAATGATGGAATGCATAATTAAGTTGTGATTTAAACCTTGAAATAATGGATAATTGAATTACGTATAGATGTTAATAAATTTCATGCATATGGTTATTTTGGACATTTTGACATGGCCGCAAGGCCGAAGGAGGTATTTTGTATTTTGCAGGAAACACAACATGATCACAACCATGAGGGGGATTGGGAACCAAACACAACAGGATGTCGGGTGGTTACAACATTTGGTCGTCAAGGCAACTAGTGAATTGTATTGTGTTACCTTTGTTCTTTTATGTGTTAAGAAAATTTCCATGAGGGGGAAATTTTCTAATGTGACCAAGGGGGTAAGAATTTTAATTACTTGTTTTAACTTACTTTAGTAGGTGATTTCATTTGTGATGTTTTTTTTAAATTTACTTTTGCTAAGTATGTTTAGATTAATGTAACATCTTGTTTTAATTTTTTTAAGTTTTGGAGGGAAGTCTAGTGGGTGTAATTAATTTTGATGGTTGGCTCCTTGAGCCTTGTGTTTTCCTCATGTATTAAATGCTTGTTTTGAGTGTTGACCACTCCAAATCCTTTGAATCTCCAATTTGAGATTTAGGGCAATTTTGGGGACTTGTGGGACAAGTTGAACTTGTCCCACATTTTCCAAAACCCCTTACCAACCATATCTATGGGTTAGGAAGCCAAAAAGGGGATTATTTATTGTTTTGGGAAGGGAAATGTGACTTTGGAGTGCACTTGTCTTCCTTTTGCATTTAATTGTGCCTTAAGACACATGGGAAGGGATGGATGTGGAAGAGAGATGTCATTCAACCCAACCACCCATTTATTGTGTTTTGGGAGTTGAGTTGACTATGGGAGGTGGTCTTGAGGATGTGTGATGTGGCATCCTACAAGGAGCCACATCACCCTCACTCTTCCCTTTTGTCTATTTATGGAAATTTCCTCTCTTGTTGAGGGGGTTGGAGGTTTTTGTTGAAGAGTTCTTTTTTTTAATTTTCTTTTGGGAGAGAAAAGAATTGGGAGAAAGAAAAAAAAGGAGCTTGGACTTGCATACTTGGATTGTTTTGGAGGGAGCTTGGACAAAGCTTCTTGGTTTAGGCTTCTCCAATGGAGAGGTAGGAAACCTTATCCCTTTTTGCTTTCTTATTGTTTTTGCTTTTATGCTTAAGTTGTAGAAAATGTATGTTTGCTTTTGTGTATTGTGGAAAAATGGATAGAATGCTTAATGTGTAGTGTAGGAGAGGTCTATGGGAAAACTCATGAGGGAGGCATAAGAGTAGAATAGGCAATTGTGGAGGGAGTTTGAGAGGGATGCCCATCTTGGGTAAGAATGTTCACATTCTTACCTTGTCCTTGAGGGAGCCATAAGAGGAGGGAGGTATAAGAGTATGGGAGGAAAAAGGGGTACTTGAGGGAGGCATAAGAGTCATAAGGGCTTGAGTTTTATTATGGAGGGTTTGGATGGGCATCTCATCTCAATGGGAGGCATAAGGAAAAATTTCCCATAGTTCCTTCTCTTGTTGGCTTGGATGAAAGCCTTGTTGTGAAAAGTATTGTGTTATTTGTGTTTCCTTTTTGTTTCTTCTTTTAACCTTGAATGTTGTGAAGAAAATTGTATTGTGGAAGCAAGTGTTGTTGCCTTGAGTTGGAGACCACCCTTCATTGTGTTGTGTTTGGGGCTCGGGGGTCAATGGAGAAGATTGCTTCTCTTCTCCATTGAGTTTTTGGTTGGGAGGAGAGTGTTGCCTCTCCCCCTATCTTGGTTGTGATTTGAAATACTTGGAACTTGGAGCATGGATGAAGAACACCTTGGAGCTTGTGAAGACTTCTTCCTTTTTCCTTTATATATTATTTTGTTGTAAAATTTGTATGTGAAAGAAAGTTGTATCATCTTGTTTTCATTTCAAAAAAATAAAGGACATTGTAATCTATATTTGCCCCAAAATTTCACATGGTTGAATGCAAATTTACTTGGAAGGTGTTTACATTATTGAAAAGATTGTAAGGAAATAAAGAAATGATATGTGCCAAAAAAAAAGGGGGGTTGTGATAATCTTGTGAATACACTATTGGGAAGTTTGTTGTATATACCTTCTTGTTGAAATGTTGGTAGATCTTGTTTAAAACTTAATGAAAATATTGTTGGACTCTTATGTGGAATGTTAGGATATTTACAAAAATATATATACATACTAGATCTCATTTTGTTGCAAAAAAAAAGGTATTGAAAAGTGAGAATATTAGTGTATAATTTCTTCTTGTAGTATGGATGGATGGAGTTAAGTTTTATTTAATTTCCATTGTCCCAATAAAGGAGATTATGTCCTAGACCTACTATGTTTACCTTCTTTTAAGTATCCATTGTAAATCTATTTGCAAATCGTAAAAGGAAATGAAATCAAATCTTCTTGAATTCCCGTACAAGGCTTATTAAAATATGTAGAAGGAGATTTTAATGTAAAGGTTTAAAGCTGATTTAGTTCTTTACCCATACTTCGGTAATAAGAAAACAAAAATTCTAAATGCTATTCATATTTAAGTGTCATTAAAAATATTGGATTTACCATTATTAAATTTCATTTATAACAATATACTATAGTATTCCCTTTATATTATATTACTATGAACTCATAGCCAAGACATAATATAAATTACATATAAGCTAAGGAACCTATGTACGCATCATGATACTTAACGCACAGCCATGTTTATGTTTGGCAATATGGCACATACAGTCTACGCATGGTCCATGACTTTTCAGAACCTTCTGGGCAGAGCCTTTCATCTGACAGCATATCTCGATCATCTCTAGAAAAGTAGGCATCGAATGAGCAATTATGTTGAGTCCATAGGCATAATGTGAGCATAATATAATCTGATGTGGGTAGCTGCCACTGGCATAACTGTCTATCTAGTATTGGTACCACTACCACTACGCCATCTACTCATAACATGGATAAAGAAGCCTGTAACTTTCTCCTCATGCAAAGGAGCCTGTACCTTTCTTCTCATCCAAACTCGTCCATGTTACCACGCCCCTCTCGTGGAAACAGTAGAAAGTTTCTACCTAATTGCTTCTTTAAAACCACATCCATATTTTGTTTTTACTTGCTTGAATCAAATCGAATCGAATTTGAAAGCACAACCATGGAATCAACTCAAACTGAGACCACTGCCTATATCAACTATACAATTACTCTAAAAACAAGGAGATAAAAGGACATTGTAAATGAAATATGGTCAGAATGGATACCGCTGGAAGAAATATGGTCAGAAACAGTTCAAAAATATGATCGACACCTCCCTTTTCGCTTCTCTGGTCATTTGGTTACTCAACCTTCCTTTTTGCTGCATGCGTGGCCAGGACCCGTTAGAGCAAGTCTCCGCCTATCCCTTCTCACTTCCATCTTCCCACGACCTCCCTCCCCTGTCCACGTGGCTAGGCCGACTAAAACACCTCTTCACGCCTCTTTCTTGGCCCTGGCTTCACCTGCGCGGCTCAGGAGGAATTAAAATATCTCCCCGACTAAAACGGCGTAAGATTTTGTAAATCTTAGTGGAATAAACATGTCCACGCGGCTTTTGGGTATAATCTTTTGGGTATAAATAAAAAAAATTTAAGTGTAATAAATAGTAAAGAAAATCAGGTGGTCAGTGATGTAGCTGGCACGCCTCTGAATGGAAAGTCATTGTTTTGTGGGTGGCCTTTAAAGCCACGCACCCCCTATCTATAATTTCAAATTTAGGTTAATCTTATAGGTTCATATAATGTAATTTTTGATGAAGTAAACTATGTTTAAACATGATAACTCAAGCACTTCGTGGACAATGATTTCTCGGTGTGAAACCGTTGCTTATGTATCCGTCTTTTTCGCAATGCAATGGAGGAGTATTCCTTTTAGCCAATAAAATAAGTAGCCTTAAAATTCTCGCATCTTTTACGCTTGCACGTTGTTGGTTGGGTGTGAGTTCCCACCTCGACAAATATCAGAATTAGTTCATATAAATGTGTATGTAACATCCGAGTTGTGATTTATAGAATTACTCGATGTAATGTTCGTTATTGAATTACGATCGTCACGAGAATAATTTTCTCCGACGCATGCTCTTAACGTTATTTAGCGCCAGGATTAAATGACTCCTCGAATAAAAATTGGCTCATGGCATCGAGCTCTGACGACGATGCTAGTGTCAGAAGAACGTTAGGGGAGGCTCCTGCGACTAAACTAGACCGTATTTTTTCTTCTCCAAAGATCCTATCCTTGACACAATGACAAGATATCCGATTCAAATATTCAGCAACTATCATTTTTTCCTCTTAAATCTTGATCCTCTTTCACCTTCAAAAAAACATGATTTCCATTTTGATTCTTTTCTTTCCATACTACAATTTAAAGAGAAGGGAATTTTACAACTCTTTAATGAGCTTCCTTCAAATAGTATTACAACTTACAATACAACATTTCTTTTGAACAAAATACAATATTAAAAGTCTTCCACCTTGAGTGGGAATAACAAGAAGGTTTTCTCACAAGGAATATTTCCTTTGGACACCAACAAATGCTCCAAGTTTCACAACACCAACATGAGCTCCACCATCCACCATGTGTTCACTTGGTCATAACGAAAAGGTGGGGAGAGGCAACACTCTCCACCCAACCAATAATCCAATGGGGAGGAGAAGCCATCCTCCTCATTTGCCCCCGAGACCTAACAAAATACAATGAAAAATGGATACAACTCATGGAAACAAAAAAGTTTCCACATCACAATACAAGATTTTACAACCGTACCAAAACACAAACAATACAACTACAATCACAAGAAGGAAAGCAACAAAATATACAAGGCTTCACAATCACGAAAGTCAAAGGAGCAAGATCTATGGGAAGTCACTTATGCCTCTTGAATGGGAAATGGGTGCCAACCTTATAACCCTCGATACATGTCTCAAAACTCCTACACACTCTTATGCATCCCTTAAGAACCTCTTATTCCTCCCACATTCTCTTATGCCTCCTGCAATATCTTATGGCTCCTCGACAAAATAATCAAGTAAGAAATGTAAGCATTTTCTTGTCCAAGGTGGGGCACCCAACCCAACTCCCTCCAAAACATGAAATTAACTCTTATTCCTCCCTACATGTAAGATCCTCATAGTCCCCTCCTACACCACACTTAGACAATCTACCCAAGCATCCAACAAGCATACCAAAACACTCAAAAACATGCACATATATATAATATAAAAGAAAATATTTTACAAGAGTGTAGCTCCTACCTTTCCATGGTTTAGCTTGATCCAAGAGTCACACACCAATATTCTTGATCCCAAACAATCACCAACAATCTCCAACAAATCCACAAGCACAAAGAAATCAAGTAACCCCCGAATAAGCAAAAGAACTTGAATAAATAGCAAAGGGAGATAGGAGGGTGAGGTGGCTCCATGTAGGATGCCACATCACTCATCCTCAACTCCAATGCACAATAAATTGGTGGGTGAGAGGAATGACAAATTACTTACACACCACCTAAGGACAAATTTTAATTACAAGAAACAAAGTGCAATAATATTTTACCTTTTTGTATTCCCAAAACACATAATGGGATCTATTTTTGACCCCCGACCCATAGGTAGGGATAGTACAGAAATTTAAGAGATGTGGGACAAGTTTGACTTGTCCAACAAGCCTTCAAAATTGGCTTTAAAGGCCAAATCTGATTTTCCAAGAAGGGGTAGAGTGTACAACACTCAAGATCACAAGCACTCAACTTACAACACATAATCCAAGAAGCCGTCAAATATAATAAATGAAAACCTTTTGACCCATTCCTATTTAGTTTAGTAAAATAATTAATTTACTAATTTAGACACTAAACAAGTAATTAATAAAAGAGAATACATCACTATAAATCACATACTAAAATCAAATAAAGGAAACTAATAAAAGAGATAACACACAACCCCTTGGTAACAATTGGAGGTGACCCCCCCCATGGGGACCACCTAATAACAATTCAAACACACACACATAACAAAATACATGTTGCCATGGTGACCCTTGTTGAATTTATCTAGCATTCGAATGTGGTTGGTCTTCAATCCCTCCATTGTTTGTTGTGACATGTTTACATGTAAAACACATAACACCTCCTTCAGCCTCTTGGCCGCATCAAAACATCTAGGATAAAATATATAATGTAAATCCACAATAATTTTTATATAAATCAAAACATCATCTAGGAAAGTAATGATATCATTTATAATTTCTAACAACATCTCGAATCTACATTTCATCAATATCCATATGTTCATAACATTAGTTCAATTTTTAAGATATATACTGATATGGTGAAAGCATTGCATGAGTCGAATATATAACTATGTCAACAACATATCATCATCAATATAAAATGTCGCTAATAATCCACACACATCATACTATGAATTGAAAATACGATAGATTGTGTATCTCTATCCTCTAACATCATGCTAAGTCAAATTGATACAATTATATCCATAAGTAAAAATCAATAGTATCGAAATCAACAATCATAGATGTCGAAGGAAGTGGGCACTAAAAATAACATAATGTGTTCTTCTAAAATGATGTGTATGACAAGTGCAAGGAATACA
Source organism: Taxus wallichiana var. yunnanensis (assembly GCA_018340775.1). NCBI lineage: Eukaryota > Viridiplantae > Streptophyta > Pinopsida > Cupressales > Taxaceae > Taxus > Taxus wallichiana. The sequence continues at coordinate 239,757,279 of CM031234.1, read as the reverse complement.
AGTAGAAAAATGTGCATGCTCATCTGACTAATATTGTAAGGTGTTGAAGTTCATTTAAAAAAAAACACCGAGTTCTTCACTTGCACTAGGTAATGTTGTAAGTGAGACAAACATGACACATTGTTTGTTTTTGCATCGATATTGACATCGAAAGGGTTTTCAACACGGTTTTCGTGATTTTTTTTTGATGGGTCACACACATGAAGACATAGTTGGGATAGTTCGATGATTATCAATGACATTGTGCAAATTGAATATATTCTTTTTCCAAAAATAATGGAAACTTACGGAACATGCCAAGAGGAGTCCAAAACATTCACTTCATACCTTATCAAGGAATTTTATAACTTGAAGGCCTTTGTTTAACCACACTGCTTAGATGAAAACCATAAGATCATGGCTATCAAAAAACCAAAGATGTTTAAATTTCATGTCATCAACTATATTCTCATCATGCAATACGAAGAATCAATCATTCATGCCTTATGGTCATAGCGAATTGAGATCTGGAAAATAGTGAATGAGAAATCTTTCTTTCCTAAAGGGGATCCTCCATTAGTGCCCTTCAAATAATTAAAAGAGTTGCAATACCTACGGAAAGGCTATCGGACACACATTTCACACTGGAAAAAGAGATCAAGAAATGGTGGAGAAGCATTCTAGGTTCGAAAGATTACATATATGAAAAATGTTTTGCGTGCCTAAATAATCCCTTTGTCAATTTTAGTATGACAAAGAGAGATTTTACCCAAAAACAATTCAGGATAGTGCAATCTATGATCGATACGAGGTACACCACATCTTGACATGGATAACTACTATAGTAAATGTCCTTTCAAATTAGGATATATATGTTGGGAATATTTGTGATAGACCTTGAGACAAGGTTGACCCAGTGAGTGGATGTGAATGATGAGAACATGATACTAGTAAGATAAGATGATGATAATATACCTATATGGATGGGAAAAGTAGAACAAATTCTAATACAAGATGTTCACACAAAGGTTCGAAATATAAGAGATGTACGCTGGTGGGAACCCACAAGAAAAGAAAATATAGAAAAATAAAGGTACCAAGAATGCTTAAAGAAAAATAAATGGTGGCAAAAATCAAGGGACACATCAGATATTGATATAGACAACATCTTCTTGGCACATAGACTAAGAAAATATGGAAAGGATATCAAATTAAAATACTAAATCGGGGACATGATGTTATTCAGGCATACCTTGCACAAATTCAAGAAAAATAATTAATGCATTATAATTAACATTTTCTGGACTAGATACCCTTAAGAGGGATCAATCCTTATGTAATTTTCAATATAATTATCCCGAAGGAATTGATTTCCTATGGAAATAAATTTTCAAATCCATTTTTTTGAAAACTACTTCTATAACGTAATTCTTAACTCTTTTTTTTGTCTTTATGATTTACAAAAAGGAAAAACATAAAAGTACTTCACATTATCTGTATTTTATTCTATTTGGAAATTATTTCAATTTCTGATTGATCAAATAAATGGTAAAAAGAAAAATACTAGCGGTTGTTAGGCTTACGTGTCTTTTTGGCCATGATGCTTATGTAACTTAAGGACCGCTAGCATTGTGTAACTTACCACCACTAGCTTATGTAAATTAGCACACACTAGGCTTATGTAGCTTAGCGTTCGCTAGGTTATGTAACTTACCGTCTGCTACGCTTATATATCTTGTAGCCATTAGGTGATGTAACTTTAGGCGCTAGTCTTATGTAACTTAATGCGGTCGATAGGCTTATGTAGCTTAGCGTTTGTTAGGCTTGCGTAACTTTCTACCTCTATGATGGTGTAACTTTGTAGCCACTAGGATTATTTCACCTAGAGGAAGTTATTCTTATGTAAGTTAGCGGCACATTGGCTTATGTAAGTTAGCGACCGCTAGACTTGTGTGATAGATCGAAAAATAAAAAAATAGTAATTCTAAAATATTAAAATTGAAATCTAATAATCCGAATTTAGAATTTGGATTCCAATAATGGAAAAATTGGAATCGATATTCACGAAATTAGAATCCAATAATAGCGATATTGGAATCCAATAACAATGAAATTGGAATCTAATAATAGCCAAATTGGAACTCGAATAAGTCCATGTGACAATATTGGAATCATATATTGCTACTAATGGAATCGGATAATAGTAATAATGAAATCCACTCTAGAAAAAAAAATGAAATCTAATATACGCAAAAATAGAGATAGATTTCTTGCAAAACTTATAATACTTGAGTCTAAATTCAATGGAATATGTCCAGGTTTAGTGAAATAAGAGTTAAAACTATAAATTATCAATAAAATTAGAAAAAATAAAGACAAAAAGGATGAAATAAATGTCAAAGTAAAGTAAAGAGGTTTTTAATGACTATTTCTCTTCCTTATGAATCATGTATATAAATGAAGTATTTAAAGGCTAGATGTACATAGTAAGTGTGTGATACATTAACTACACTATGCGAAATCAACACCATGGCCTTTTCCCACGTATCATCTTGACTAAGAAAGGAAATTTTCTAAAAAAATCCTCTTAATCCAAATAGAAAACATGCTTTAGTAGAATCCAAACAACCAAAAATTTGGGCAACAATTTCAGTTATGTACCCTTCAATTGTAGTTTCCATCCAATGGTTTATATCTTGGTTTAGTGCATGGAACATCCAAGTTGCACAATGTAGTAATTATTTCCTCCATCCATTTGTATTCCTCTTTCTCGTTCTTGTCAAAATAAATTATATTTAAAGCAAGATAACCAGAGTTGTTAACTTTACGGATGCTCGCACTAGAAAAATCTCATGATTGTCTCCATAGCTATATTTGATCTTTTAAGATAACACGTTGTAGTAATATGACGTTTTTGTACTAAATAACATTGTCATTTGTTTGACATTTTATCCTTGCCATCAAACACTAACAACTAAACACAATTTACTACTAGACATTCTCAATTGATTATCTATGAACTACAAAGACTTAAAGCATAATATTTTAACCATTACTTATTTATAAACATTTTATAATAGACTTTGAAATATAGCATTTTGTAACCCTCCATGAGTTCTTACCTAAAATATTTCAAATGCACCATTCAAAAATTCATTTGAATCGGAATAAAACACTACTAATAATTCTCACCTCATATACATGATGAATTCATTGTAATTAAATCCCTATCTATATGTATATGTACATGTATATATCTATGAGGTGTGTATGTATACACACACATACATACATACATACATACATACATACATACCTACCTACCTATATATACATATAAAGATTTAATTACATCCGTGTGTGTGTGTGTGTGTGTGTGTGTGTGTGTGTGTGTGTGTGTGTGTGTGTGCATGCATACATACATACATATATGTGTGTTCCGAAAAAAATCGACTTTTTTTGTACCACAAAAATTTCTTATATGATGAATTCATTGTAATAAAACCCTACAATAACTTATACACATAAATTGTTTTTAAATACTACACTAACTGATGAATTCATTGTAATTAAATTCTTATATGATTAATGTTTCGTTATAGCACGATTTTTTAAAATGGAATACTGGTTGGCTGCAATTTATTGGGCTGTTTTTGGGTGATAAGCACAACATTCCTTATATATCTGCAAACTAACCAACCGATTTATTCTGATTCCTTATCTGCAACTCAGTTATAAATTTTGGCTCTGTATATATGTGTTTTGTAGAAGTCGTGAATGGAATAGAAATGGTTAAATTGAAAAAAGTAAGAAAGCTGTCCTCCTCGGCAAGAAAATCCCCCAAAAAAACACGAAATCTTTATGTGAGATCCAGAAATGGACCGGGAGCAGTTATATACGACCGGCATCGACTAATATTTATTTTAGCTTGTCAAACACGAACATGCTTGTTTGATAAGCCGGGCTGTGATTAGTGTAGAAGCACCTAATGTGCAACCGAGTAAACAGATCTGATCAAAAATAAGAGAGAAAACATTATTTGCTTGAAAATCACACTGCAGCCATCAGTCACTTGTATATTAAGCCGTAAATTTGATTTCCTGTGTTTAAACATCACATATACATATTTTATACGGTTAAAAATTTCAACAAAAGTCTTAAAAATTATGACACCGTAATGGTAGGCTAACTTGCAACCCACAAATGCAAATTAAACCTTCACACAGAAATCAGAATTATAGATCATCATCATTTCTGTTTCTTTTTTAGTTCTTTAAGTAAATTTAAATAAATCTTAGTAAACAAAGGAAAACAAAGTTATACACTTAAAACCAAAACCAAGAGTAATTGTTTTTACAGTGCATCTAATAATTCTAATAAATACCAACAACGAATCTCCTTTCATTGTCGATCATTACAATTGTATATCGTAACGGGCAGAAACAGGGTTAGCCAAGAAAGTGGGAGTTTCGTTTCCAGCCATAATCGCCACCACTTTTGGCTCACTCGATATCTCCGTTAAGTGATGTGAAACAGCATTGGCTGCGTTGCAGTAAGAGCGAAGCAACAGAACGAGTGCAAAAGCAATGAGGAGCAACATGGCCGCAAAACCCCAAACAGAAAAGGAACGGGCCACCGCCATTCTGACCGACTGCTGTTATACATCGCCAAGTTTCAAACACTTAACGAACTTTTCCACAGTCGCAAAAGCACAGCTGCTGATACTGAGTATACCGAACTTCACGTAATAGGATTAGGATTGTATGTAAACGATGTGCCTTGTTTTTATAGCACGATAAACATAAATAACACAAATGAAATGTTTCACCGTCCTTATCTACATGCTGATTCATTTATCTTCGGGTTGGATACATTTGATTTGTTAAAAATAAAACATTAAAAGGAGGAGGTTTTCCATTGGGGAAGCGGAAGACATTATGAATACACAGAAAAACAACAAAACGAACTGTCGATTCAGATGGTATACCTTTCGAATTTCGTAAAGGGAATCATACAAATATGTCGGACGTAACGTCACTCTGTCATATCCATCACATATGATGTCGTCTTTAAACCGTGGGCTAGTAATAGCCTAATACCATCAAACTAATGAATATCACCATTCCTTCTTATCCCATTTGTTGTATTATGATGAACACCTTCTCTAGAGTAATCGATAATATGATGTTTTTAGACTCAAAACACTTTATATATATCTTCTCTTTAGTTTAACAATATGAAAAGTTGTTTTGCACTTATAGATGTTGCAACGAGACTGGTAGCTTGTTAATACAAATAAAGAATGGTCCAACAATATTTTTTTACGTCTCTTTATAACAGGGTACTATAGACTAGAATATCAAAGTGATCATATTAAAGATGCACACCTTAGATTTTAAGTTGATGTAGATACGAAATTAGGAAAGGGTTACTCCACACTCTATAAGAGGTATAGGGTTTGAAACCTAGACCTAGAATAAGGTTATGGCATTTAGCTAGCTCCCAATTATAATACGATGATAATAATGTTGTAAATAGGAGTGTAATCTAGGCAAAAACAACATGGGAGATCTAAGAATTTTCGGCAAGAGTAATAAGGATTAAAAGATAGGTCCAGAGATTACAAAGCAAGATCGAAGGGCTATGCAACGTGTAAAGGTAAGAACATTTAGTCGCGAACTCATGCACTTTCTACTTACATCAACACCTCTAGGTATGTCGATATTAACACCACGTGTTTTACTCTTTCATTGCTTTTACCTTTCCCACATTCTTATTATTTTCTTTTCTTGAATGATCACTTTACTTTTGGACACTATTTATGACCCGGTTCTAGTGTATTGGTATTACAACTTATGAGTATCTTGGACACTACCACCCATTAAGGATAGGAGTGCCCCATGCACTACTATCCCCTTTGATGTTTTGTCCCTTTCCCTTCTTTTCTTGATTTTGAATTGCCACATCATTTAGTATCTTTTCTAGAGTCTCTTTATTAATTTGGGTTAGTTTTCATTTATTAATGACAAGATTCACATAGGGTAATCATATATATACATGAATTACTACTATTAGGGGTTAGACAACTAGGAGCTAATACTTACTATCTACTACTTGGGAAAGGAGCAACATTTGAGGAATGTATTTGGGTGCATTATAAATTACGTAAGAGGGCTTATTTTGAATTTCATCTCACACATTTATCTTTGGGAAAAATTGTTGTAGCTTTCTATCTTTGTGTGACTTGCATAATGAAAACCTACCTTGAGGACACAATTCAAATCACACACTCACAAGGACTACATAGAATCTAAAATGTAGTGCGGCACTCGATGAATATCACATTTGGGTGACTATTGAAATTAGTTTGACTCAAGCATATGCATTATTTGTTTAATCTAATGTTTATTTGAGCTTTTTGTAGGTAGCTACAGTTTATATTGTAAGAAA